>JAOXJM010000052.1:7635181-7646161 GCA_026413425.1 Tringa solitaria
AGGGGGGGAGGAGGACAATTAATCAGAATCATTCAAGAAGAGACCATTGCAAGTATAGCAAAGACCAATCACTAAAATTCAGTACTGTTTTGGCAAAAAAAACTTAAATCTGGAGCTACTTCTTGTTGGGTCTTGGGACTCAATGTACAAGCAGTAAAACCTCATTCTTTTCTGTAAAATAAACATACACAGCACATTCTCTACACCAAATTATTTACAGGGGTTTTTTTCTTTTAAAAGACTACTTTAAGAACAAAATATTTTTTTCTTCTAAAAGTTACTGTCTTAGATACGCTGCCTGGGTCATGTGCATGCGTCGCCTCTTTTTTGAAGGTATTCAGCTCAGAGATTAACACTTCAGTTATAACACTTCTCTTGGTCTGCACGTAAGAAGCTGTTGTCTGCAACTGTGCCCTCATAATTAACAAAAAAAAAATCTTTGTCTTTAAGAGGAGAAAAGATATATGATGGAAGAAATGCTGTTAAGTCAAGATTAACAAGTAGAGGCCAAGAGTGCACTGAAGTATTTTGCAAAAACCAAACCTTCCCTTCACAGAGTGCGTTTCACCATCTGAGATCCAAACCTCTTCTCGCTTGACCTTTAACAAATTTCTGAAACTCGCAGGGTCACAACTCTTGCCATCATCTACCAGTTCTACCTTACAGCAACAACCCAAATCTACCACTTTTGAGATGGGTAATGGAGAGGAAAATACAGCACCTCATCTGAAAAGGAGCTATCAAGCATTTACTCTTACCTAGAGCAGCCCTGCTACCCATTCCCCTCCTTCCTGAAAAAATAAATTTTATTCCTTTGATAATGGATGGGAATTATGTTTCTATCCCTCCCCACCCCTTTTCATTCATCTCTGTTTCCATGCAAGAACTCCAGGTAGGAAATTAGCCTTGGTATTTCCCAGAGCCTTCCTGCTCTCATAGCACCCATTCAACTGCCAAGCCTGTGTATCTTTGATGTGCTTTTAGAAAAACATCAGTCCCATTGAAAATTTCTGGTTATTGAGTAAGATTCAAAATTATTCTATACTGATCCTGAGAAATTAAATCAGACAGATACAAGAGAAAGTAACAGTGAACTCAGGCAAAGGCTAAATCAACATACAGTTGAAGCATCACACCGAATGGTGCTCCATGATGGTTTATAACTAAGTTCAACTCATGAAAACAAATGTGATTGTTCACTTGAAATTAAGGACATTATAATACTTGTTAGAAAAATAACAGCATTGTAGCTAAGCTGGATTCCATGGATGACTAAGGAAGAGAATAAACTCCCTTTCTTTAGGGCGTGTAGGGTTGTAACATTTCTAATCAGAATTTCAAGATACGTCAAAGCATGCAGTGAATACAATATGAATATCATATCTCATTGTGATATTTGTGGACTCTGTGTTGTACAAACTCAAAAGATATCAGACAGAAGGCTAACACAAGAACATGGCAGCTATCAAATGGAAACTCCTTATTGTTTCATGATTTTTTTAGTAATTTTGGATTTATTTCACATGAAGTGGAAAATAAGTTCACTTTTGCAGACGACTTCAGAAACAATAAGAAAAGCAGTGGCAATTTTTGTTGGACTAGAAAAGAGGACCAATGGTGAGGGACTGATAAAACTGAGGAGAAAAGCAGAAAAATCTGGAGGTAAAACAAAAGGAAAGGACTTCAAACATGTAAAAGTTACTTCAAAGGAAAATAGGGAAAAAAAATGTCCATAGGGGACAGGACAAAAGCATTTGAATTTGTGTGTAATTTAACATTTCTGCCAATAATAGTGACACATTGGAAAATTCTGGCTGGGAACCATGTGGAAACTGTCAGCAGGGTCTAGATCGACATCAGTGTGGGATAACATCAGTGGATCTGGAGCTGCAAGGGGATCTCTGGTCTGAGACTTCATGGTTTGTCCCACCTTGCAGGCTATTGAGTTATGATTCACATCATCTGTTTCATGTTGGGAGCAGTGTAGAAGATACTCATATATTCGCAAAAACCTATCTGAAGGGCTTCCCATTTTTAAGGTGAATGTTCTTTTCTGTAGAAACTGTTGACATTGACAGTCTAAAATTAAACAGTGCGAACAGAACCTCAGACTTGATCAAAACCGAATTCCTATTAAAAAAATATACATACTCATTCTGTTTACATTCACATGACATTTTATATTATATCTTCAAAAGGATAAAAAGGAAAGCTTTTCTTTTAAGTAGATGAGCTGAAGGTTACAGACAAGGTGTGGTAACTGCATTTATTCTACATAAGAAATTAAACACTTGTGTTATTCTATGATTAGCCTTTAGGTGCTAACTATACTTGACCCCTTTGATAATATTCTTGCTGTCTGGGGATATGTTATCAACACTGTTGATGTTATGTTAACATATGTTTCACTCTGGGAAAGGTATCTAATGGTTTTCTTACATCACTTGTTTATTTTCATTGCTTGCCGACATTCTCAGCACTTGAACCTAACATAATTAGGAAGTTCCCTCAAAAATGTAAACAAAGCCCATTTGTTTCTAACTAATTCAATGCATTTGGCACACACTCCTTTGAAAAATCATACTCTCCCTGGCAGCAGCTTAGGAACCTAATTGTAGATCCCACTAGTCATCAAAAATGATACCTTTCCCATAGTCCCAGGAACAAAACACACTCTTGGAGGCAAGCTATTTCAGGAGATATAATTTTCTGTGACTGCCATCCCTTCTCACTCCTCCCCTGCACCTCTGAACATGCCAAGCAGCGTGTCCACATCCAGGTTCTTACCCTGGATGCACTCTTCAGCCTAGCATCTGCCCACGCCATAATACATAAACCAACCCAAAAGTCTGGTATTACCCCTCCCAACTTGATCTCAAAGCCTATTTTTCAGCCTCATCCTCCTATTTCTCTAGTATTTCTCCATTGTTATTAAGCATTTACTCTTACCTAGAGCAGACTGCCCTGCTACCCGTTCCCCTCATTCCCTGCCCACCACAGCAATCGCTGCCAACTTCCATCACCCTCCCATGACTTTAAGTTCAACCACATCTGTGTACACTTGGAAGCTACAGCAATAAGCACAATATACACTGACAAAAAAGGGGTTCCCAAATAAATTCTGCAGTATCAGTACAGTATCACAGCCCATATTGCCCACGTGATAGCTCACCTCTTGCCAGATCATCAGTTTTTCAGGCAGAGAGCAGGTCCTTCTATATGACTACACTATCAATAAAACACCACAGAAAATGCTTCAAGATAAATGCACTAAAAATAAAGCCCTTCCCCAAAAAACAATTCAGCAAAAAGGCTAAGTTGCTGCTCTGTATCTGATAGCTTCAGAAGTCACATTATCAGATGAAGTCTGTTCACCTTCAGTCTGATGTTTCCTGTCTACAAGTGATATCACTGCAGTAAGTCAGGAGACATTTCTGATTATTTATAAGGGATGAAGTTTCCAGAGATGCTGAAGGCACAGAAAAAAGAAAACTTCTCACCCAAAAGTGTTCCATATACAGTAACCAACCTGCAGGGTTTTGCAGATCACACTTAGGGATATTTTACCTAGTTTTAGGCTTTTAATATCACACAGTTTGTGAAAAGTCACTGTGAAACCAATGGTTGATGTGAAACATTTATGGAAAAAATTAAAGAAAAGATAAGCATTTGAACAGAAAATTTAACTCAGCCATAAGCTGTACTATGCCCACTGGCTCTGGTGGAATGGCAGCTACACTATCTTTCACTTTGGTGGGGCATAGATTATGTAGATCACCTAACATAAAACATGACTCAGAGCTTTGTTAAGGAGAGGGATAAGCAGACACTTAATTGGAGCCCAAGAGGATTGAGCACATCCTAACTGTTGTCTGACCAATCTTTGCGGAGCACACCCATACTGCTGAACCCTAGCCCAGACCAGTCTAAGTTTTCCATAATTGCTGTAGAAGCCATTGAGACAACATCTGTGCTAGAACCAGTATAAATCAGACTGTACAATCTGGGTTGAGTGGTGGGAAATCACAGGAATACATTTCTCCTAGTACAGTGTCTATTTTCTTCCAATTTACAGCTACATATATGTAGGATTATAAATAACTATAAAAACATATTTATAAATCCACTAGAATTATAATAATTGATTATATTATGCATTATGAATATGTAAAGGATAGAGGCAAGCTCTTCTAAAACACTCAGGTAAAATAGTCACATATCTTTAAAGCAGAATTATCATTTGGATCAAATTGTTGCTTTATTTATTTTTAAATATTATATACAATTTAAAAATAATGTAGCAGAGACCATATCACCACAGTTCTTTCAATACTGCAAATGAATGAATTTCTCAGATTTCACTAAACAAGAATGAACTATTTCTAGCATTTGTGTTAGAGAAGCATGAATACAAGATAGCACTATTTTATGTAAGGTAGCTTCTTCAGAGGGTCTCCTGCCTCCTAATCATCCCCTCCTACATTCAGTCATCCTGGTCTCTCTCAGACTGCATTTAAAGTCAAATTAAACTCTTCTTGCTAATTGTCCCTTTATACGTTCAGATAGCATGAAATGAAACTACCCAAAAGCAGATTTTGTTAGCACAAATCATTCCCAGAGAAGTTCCTTCCCCTTCTGGCGTCTCTCTGAGGAGGATAAACCCATCTTCCTCCTTTCCTTTTAATTTTTCCCACTAAAACAGAACAGCAGTAAGATATTAAATGCTTCTTTTTTCAGTATTAACTGAGGACAAGAGCACTGTCCTCTTCATTCATATTCTTTTCCTTTGTTTCTGTGTTTAAAAATCCATTTTCTTTTTTGCTTCAATTTTCCTTAAGCCTTTTCCTTACAGGCTAACCATCTCCTGCCATCACACAGATCAGAGCTCTCGGTAGAGCTGCACTGGTGCCTGCACTTTTGTTAGATATAGGCTACCTCCTAGGAAAATCTAGATAAAAGTTAAAACTGTTAATCTCTTTATTCCCCAGTAACTTATTTAAGGACTTTACTCCCTTTCTTAGGGTACTGATATCGCGTGAAGTAGTAAAGACTTCATTTTACAAGACCTCATTGGGAACTTCTTGCGAACTGAACCAGCAAGTTCAGTCAGTTACCACAAAATAGACACAGTTCACAAGTCTGAATATTTGGAACATAATGTTTTCCATCTGTAGTCTGGACAGCCAGCAGGACACGTGTCCTTGCTAATCCAGAGACAACAGATTCAGTAGCCTTTATCCGGCAAACAGAAAGACGCTCATTTAACCCGTCATCTGACACTGGGACATCAAAAACTGTAAAAAGCCTATAGCTGAGTATTTATTGCTGTAGTTACAGATCTAGAGGCATAAAATAATACCTGTGTGGTTTATTTGAGGAGACTTTTGATTTTACAGCACTCATTTTTATTGAAAGCTATACACAGTTTGTGCAGCAGTACCATGACATGTTCAGATAATGAGTCGTACTGTGGCAGTAAACTTCTTTAGCCTTCATTTACACTATGAAGAAGTTTTTTTTCTATGAATTATATGTGGAAAAGTTGCTACGAAACCTGAAGAAAGTATGGGTGTTGCGGGTTATGCAAATTAACCATAAAATGCTAGAGAAGTCAAAGTTATGTCACTGTCTTGATGGATAGAAATGTGTTTAGGGCTGACAGGCAATCTGAAAATTACCATTACATCTCATTTCCTCTTCTGAGAGTTTTTGTTCTTACCGAATGAGGAGGATCTTGAATACCCTGATCAAACAGCAGAAATTGGCTGCCATCTTCTGACACTTCACAGATAATGTACTGTAATTTTGCTGAAGTAATTGTCCCAATTCCGTTGTAGAAAAGCCCTTTCTAACTTTAACGGGAGAATGAAACATTAGTCAGGACATACAATATGATTGGTAACGGCCTTAAGAAAATTACAGCACAAAATCCTTTAGTACCGACAAAATCACCTAAAGTTTTCAAAGCAAAGAGACTCACTGAAAACAAAGTAAAACATGCAAGAAAGGCTGCGATATTGAAATCTCAAGAGTGCAAGGAGATTGGATTCATTTTGTGGCATTTCGAGCTTTTATTACAATTTTAGATTGAAAAAAATAGACATAGAAAATCTAACAGCTTAATACAATGCACAATAAATGCTATGCTATCTTGTTTCAACTATTCTTATATAGTTTTGAAAATAATTCAAATGCCCTGACCATGAATTTGCCCGTGTAGACATAAGGTTAAAGGAGTCTTACCATTGTCTCAGCACACATTTTCTCTTTCGCACCTCAGGACAGAGGTGCACAGCATCACAGCCTGCCAATACAATACCCAGTTGTCCACACAGAGCAAAACAGAACTAGGATTAATTTAAGCCTAGAGTTTTGCTTTACTTAACTTTGCATTAAAGAAAATTAAGCAGCCCAAGTACTAATAGATTAAGTAATAGCATCCCTTAGGGAAGGATGAAAGTAAAGACTCACTTAACCATTAAGCAGAGGAAGACCTATATTATTATTATTGCAAAGACTAATCCTGCAGTTACAGGACAACAGGCGGCTTAGAGGGACATTTCCTTCTGTCAGCAATTAAGGAACCCAATGCCTGGCAAACCTCCAGGTAGCTGGGTTACTGGGTGTGCAGGTACGCTCCAGAGAATGGTATTTTTTTGATCACAGAAGAGCACAAATGGTAGGATGAGCCGCAAGAAATATTTGCTATGCAGGGACCAGATATTTGGTCAGGATTTTATGTGTATTTTTACATCTTAAAAAATATTTTTTTAAATTAAGGTTATAATACTGCAGTCAAAAAGAATGTAATTACAACCATCTGTAACGATATGTATATGGTTAAAAAGTCAGATTTTTCATTGCAAATATTGCTTTCAACCACAAATCAGGTAAGAATCTCACTCTGTATCAACAGTTTGCATTCACCATAGTAGCTCAGTTGCAATAGCAAGTATTGATAAATCCTTTAAATCTTTTTATATGCCATCCCTTTCCCAGCTGACCACAATAGAGCAAACTTTGTGTTCTCCTTTGCTCATCCACACAATCTGTTGCACATGGACTGAGACCATCTATTCCAGATATTAACCCAAGACAAACAAACATATTTTGAAAAAAAAAATAGAGGCTGATATAGATTTGTTGTGGTATTGGAGGAGTAACCTTTTGTTGTTGCAGCGGGATTTGCAGGGGTTTTTTAACGCTTTGAGGGGAGGGGGCCAAATCATAGGAAACAGACATTTCAAAATTAATCAAGGCTAAACTCACAATAAGTTAAGCGATTTATGTCCACTTTTACTGAATTTTACTTTCTTTCGATGGAAAAGAGGCAAGGAGAATGAGAAGGTCTATGCACAAGCCTTGCACAGCCCCATCGGGGATACTCTTGTATACATACAAATGAACATCTGAGAGCAAAAGAAATGGAGTTTTTAAGGAAAAAATAAGGAAAGAAGAAAAACAGAAAGAAGATGAGCATATAGTAGAAAAAAAATAAAAATAAGCATCCTGGAATGCACTTTTATACATGCATATGCTCACACAACTGTATTTTCTATTTTAGAGAGGTGACTGTTGCACTTCAGCCATAAACTGTTACGCTTTGAAAATATTGACTTTGTCTCCACTGTTATTTCTTTAGATTTCTAGGAAAGTACTCAAACCAAGCATCTCCCTTGATGTTGTATTCAACCAAATAGCACTGTCCTGACCAAAACAGCATCCTCCCTGGCACTTATCTACTCTGCTCCTGAAAGCCCAAGCAAGCATAAAGATTGCTAGGGAGAATCAGCTATTTGAATATTCCAAAAGATGAAGTTTCTGCACGGAGAAGGGAGCAGAAGGAAATTCTCTAATAAAGAGTAGGGTTCAGTTTAATTCAATTTTCTTTCTCTGATTGAACTCCTGTGTATGCTTACAAAGGAAATGCATTAATTATCTTGTTTACCAAACTGTTCCAGTTTCTCAAGCTCTTTTGTTTTGCTTCATGATTTTATAGTTAGAGTCTTGAAATGATGGCACGGTAACGCGCTCTGTAAATTCTACCAAGTGGCTTCAAACAACACAATAATTCCCTAACACAAGACTTCATTTCTTTTGGCTTTGCATGAGTTCTTCATCATAACCAGAGCAGGTAACTTTCTCAGCCAGTTTGGGGTCAGAAGGCTGCATCTCAGTGCTAACTGCACTTTTCTAACCATTTTTTACCTTTAGTAGCATCAGTAAGTCTATATATAAAAATGCATTAATTAAAATCAATGTCATTAAAATACTGCTGCTTGTAATGCACACAACCCCTATCTTACTGCCTCAAAAGGTTCTTGGAGTTCAGCATAACCCTGGTGCTGCCTCAGGACTGTTTCAGGGTCGACTCCTCTCCACTGCAGCCAACTCCTGGACTGTCCACCTGCAAATCAAGCAACATTGAAGTTAATCATTATATTTGTTACAGTCTGTTGATTATTAAAGAAGTTATTTCATTCCTGCTCCTCATAAGCTCCAATAAACACAGTTTAAAAAAAAAATACTGGCATACAATAGCTGAAAGTATTGAAACTATATATTCACTGTACACCATATTTATTCACACACTTCAAGTTTGACATACAGAATTATTAGGCTAGTTTATTGTCTCATGAAAAATATATTTTAAAAATATATCTTGAATACAACTTGCATGGATATAAAGTAGAAAGATCCAACATACTTTAAATAATTTAAACCCCAAGTCTTGCAGAGCATTAACTTGTACCAGGAGGCGCACACACAAATAAAAAATGAGACAGACACCTTTATTGGGTATTAACCAGCTCCAGGGAGGTGTGAAATGAAGAGACTTATGTGACATGAAACAAAGATTTACATAATTAACCCATATGAAGTAGATGAAGTAGAGACAAACAACCCATAAAAGTTAAAACATAGAGAAATGGTATTATATATTTTGAGTGAATTAACCCACAATGACAAAGTCAAAGGAGGAGAAGGACATACAAGAGATGTTAACTCACACCAGAGAGTCATGAAATATCTTTTTTTAAAGCATTTTAAACCTTTCAAAGCTATTACTATCCACACACAAAAAAAACCCCTCCTGTTTACAAGGAAGTTAACTGGCCTTGCAAAATTGTCTTGAGTACAGAGCACATAAATACTATTGGAGTTTAAATAAAAGTTTACTGAAAAAGTCTATTCTTTTCCACCTCAAGAATTTGTCTGCAAAGACAAAGAAGCTCAGGAAAAACTTAATTTAAATGTCCCCTGTAGCATCTGGTAGGAAGGGGACAAAGGATCTCCCTGCTCTGCCCTGCGGTGGCTGGAACACTGGCCCAACTCTGACAATGTTAGCTCAGGGTACACAAAGCAGACTGGGAGGCCAAGCATCCAACAACTGCGCTACCAGAATTACAATCATCAATAACCAAACTATAAAAAAATTCATGCAAGTAGAAAAATGCAGCATTGGTCCTTCTTTTAAAAACAGACAGTGGCTTTGGAGAAAGAGGTAATAGATAGCACAGACATTGGCAGAAAACCTTCGACATCCTGCTTCTTGTCCATACTCTACCACCTCTTCCCCCCGCCCCCATCAACTCATTATCTAAAAAAGCACTATTTTAACAGGCAGATGTGTTCCCAGCTATTTCACATACAGTGGCCTTTTTGTAGCAGCTAATTACATAGTTAATCTGAATCCTTCTGTTATTATGCAAATAGTTGTTGAGATAATAGGATCACCCGTGTACTTTGAGTATACTCCATTTGCAGCCTTTGTCACTAGCACAATACGAGCTATAGTTCTGCTTCTCACATTAATTTCCATGGGTCTTCTAGAAATCTCTCTGGCTAGTTTCAAGCCTACTTCATCCCACCAGGAAGCTAAGAAACTCTGAATAAAGAAATGTTCTTCAGAAACTTGAAGAATAATGTTATACTACAGTGCTAACTCATGAAGACAGACAGACATAGCTGTCTTTTCTATTTTTTCAAATTCTTTCACAATGCAATTAGATTCACAGAAGATATTTTATTTATATCTACACCATCCACACTTCTGCAGATGTACCAGCAGTAACTCCACGTCAGAACATTCAACAGGATACATTTTTCTAAAGCTTTACAACTTAGACGGTATATACAAGTTGTAGATGGTTGGATGGTGTCAGCCATAACTTGAGACATAGCAGTAGTTCATCCCAGAAATACTGTATTTTCATTAGCCAGTTGACCAGAACACTCTCAAGCAGCAAGGTACTTCTAGGACATATAGAAGTTATTGTGGCTTGTAGAGATGCTAAACACTGTAGCCACCCAGGGACTTTGACCATAACTTGGTAACACTCTGCACTGGTTAAAAAAAAAAAAAAAAATTAAAAAACCCACACAAAACAACAACAAAATATAACATGACTCAACGATAAGCCCCAAAAACCCTAAACACTACCAAAAATCAAGGCAGAAAGCAAAACAGAGAGTAGCCAGTCAGCAAACTCTCCTACCAGAAAAGCTAGAAACTGAGTACTCAAAGAGCTGGCCCCATCTGTCAGTAAAACATGGAAGACTTTCCACAATGTTATTGTACATTACAATATTCAGTAGTCCTTAGGGAGTTTGTACGTATTAAGAATGACAAGTTTTACTTGGAGAATGTCAACACAAGTATCTCTTAACCTTTCATGAGCAATTGTTGCAAATAAAACAGAAGAAAATATCAAGACTATGCATTTCAGTGAAAATTTAGATGGTGGGAAACTACCAAGAGGTTAATATTGCAAGTTGGGCAAGAGGAAAGAGGTGTTGATTTTTCTTTCCTCTCCTTTTCTTTTTTTTTCCTTTATATAAACAATTATCTAGAATGATATCAAATATTGAGGGCAAAAGCCTGCCCTGATGACCGCTGGAGCTCACTGTCACTCTGCATGCAGGAAGCTCCCCAGCCTCGACGGGAACTCCCTGCAGGGAACCGGGGCAGAATACAAA
>JAOXJM010000052.1:7651179-7674437 GCA_026413425.1 Tringa solitaria
GGACACACTCAACTGTGGAGCAGTGCTCCCAGAGAAGTTGGTTGCCAATTAAAGATTCATTTCATCTTCAAAAACTATATGCGAATAAACGAGACCTCTCTAAACTCTCTCCTTTCTTCTGCTTTCTTTGGGGCACTTCAGCTGTCTGGAGATGTCCCCTAAGATTTCCATGAAAATGAAATGTGACAAAGAAATTTAAGAACATTAACATCTGGAAATTCAGCAAGATACTCAGAGATGCCCAAATTAAATTACCACAGCACTATAGTGCTCTTGTATCATTTTTCTTTTCCAGCTACAGTCTACATTAATTGAAATACCTGTTTTAAAGACAGTGACAGGAAGAAAGGTAGAGGAGAATGCTTTGATCTATAAAAACATTGAAAGGAACATGTTATAGTGTCAGAAGGAAGAAAGAAAAAGAGGAAGGAGACCTCGGAGAACTAAGGATAAATCAAACATAATACAGCATTAAAAAATAATTAAATGTCAGAGAAAATTGGTGAATGCAAGCCTCAAGAATAACTTTGTGTAACTCTTTTTAATCTTGGAAAATTTCAACACATATGAGAGAAAATCTGAAGCATCAAAAAGCCACCAAGACAAAAATAAATACATTCCCATGCTTGGAAAAAGTGACAAACTGGCTGTGCCAGGCAGAGTTTATCATACTCAGATGTGGAAGATGATTAAGTTATTCTAAACCTGGCCAAAACCAGTCAGAGCTTTCAACTCCTACTTTTAATAAAATACAACCCCTGTCTGTATTCCCTTCAAATACTGATGTTTTGCAAGTTAAAAAAAGATAGATAAGTAACAATGTGTATGACCCTCTGGACAAGAAATATTTCCATTAATAGACATTTCTTCCCATTATTTACAATTGCTTCTTCTCAATGCAATGGCATCAGCTGTTATTCATAGTGATGTTTTCACTGGGGCAGAATTAGGTCTTACTCATCCATGAAAACCCCAGTGTTTTCATCAAAACAGATTCATATAAGCACACTTTAATACAAGTTACTTATGAAGCATCCAGCAAGACATGAAGCTAGGCATCTCTACTACTCTTTTAAGCTTCAAAAGCTGGGAAAATGATATTGCAGCAAAAGCCATAATATTATGAAAACTAACTTTAGGGAAATAAATACAGACTTCTAGCAGAGGCATGTAACAAACCATTCCAAAAGGATCAATTTTTATTTTTCAGAAATTAAAATTCGTTTGGGACTCTAACCAAAAATCCGCAGAAGTCAATTCAAAGCTTTTCAAGGACAGAAGATCTGATCCTTTTTGTCTGATGACCCAAATCCCAGACAAAGCTGGTAAGACCGCTTTGCTGGCAAGGGACAACACAAAAGAAAAACCACTTGCCGGGATATAAAAGAGCTCTAGAAACCAGGAATAAACATGTCAGTGTTTTTCTCTTCATCTACCTTTGTACCAGTTTCCTGATGTTGCTTGAACTTAGCCCAAGCACGAAGTCAGCCTCCATCTGTTCTCACGGGCAAGGAAGCGAACTGAAGATTGCTAAGTGACCCCAAGAGCTCCTGCAGGTGCTGGGCTGGCTTCAGACAAGCAAAGAAATCTCCCTAAACTCTCAAATACAAATATACTGCTTGTCCCCAGACTGTCTCACACCAAAGTGTACCAAGTTATCACATTTTCTTAACTGGGTAGAGAGAATCATTTGTGTTTCCTATGGAGGGAGAGGGCTGAGGGGGAGCCTACATTTTCTCATTTCTCTGCATTTCACAATATATTTGTGTGTACAACACATGTATGCCAGTAGAGCATTGCACAGCTCGGTAGCAGCTCCTAGACCAGAAAAGTCTAATGCACAAATAGCTAAATTAACTAAGAGTCATGTAAAACTTTCTTACCTTCTACTCTACAAAGACAAAATGTTCCTTCAGTCTGCCTCTGCAACATAAAACATTACAACATGCTCTTACCTCGACTGTATTAGAGCTAAAGACCAGGATTTGTGTCAGCCCTGCATTTTAGGAGCTGTCAAGGAAAGGAATATTTGTCTAAATGGGATAAGTGACAGAAGAATGGGACACGGGCCACCAGTTGGGCAACCTGGGGCTAGGGCAGGCGAGACAAGATCAGCCCCAGGCGAGATCTCAGCAGCAGAAAAATGGTTTACAGTTTAATTGCAACTATTCCTGTAAAAACACCAGCATAATAGTATGCAAGGAAGGAGTTGTTTTGCTTCACAAAAAATACTGGTTGGGAAAAATTGATTACTTAAAAAAACCCCACAGTTTACACAACATTTTCATGATTAATGAGCACTTTATTTAATACGTTCTATGCCTCAATTCATTAAAAAATATCCCCTACATTTCCCAAATTGTATATTATGTTTAGCTGAGGCTCTGCTGTTCGAATTACTCTACCAACCATCAGGTTTGGTTTGTCAATGAATTCCCATGCCAGGCAGATGTCACCAGCTCAGAGCTCTTGGAAATATGAAGCTCTTCAATGTAGCTATTCCCGTTATTAGAATTGCCCTTAAGGAAATAAGAGACCAAACAAAAAGCTTAGTCAAGGATGCTTAGAAGTTCATGCATATGCTGTTGAAGCTATCAAAAGGTGCATTAAACAATTTCCAAGAGGAACACACCCATCTGTTTTATGCTGTCTTGCAGATAGTTAGTCTAATTAAGCCTCCTAGGCAGGGTATGGGTCCCCAGTGGTGTCTGAACTCGGTTTAAATTTAGAATAATCTCAAAATCTTCAAGCCTTTGATTGATGTCCTAGTTACTTTGTGACCATTCAAGGGATTCCTCTGCTTGCCTTTTAGTTACATGACTAATTACTGGATAGTCCATACCAATTAACACTGCTACTGCTAACTACATCTGAAACGCAATAGTACTTCAGGCTTGATCACCAAGAGGAGAAGGGGGGGAAAAAAAACCACTAGTGTTACAAATTCCATAATGGAAACAATTCTGAATTTCTGCACACAAATCCAAAAAAAAAAAAAAAGAACAAACACTTAAATGTATTCAGATCTTCACATGGGTTTACCTCTAATAAATGATGTGCTATGGGGTATGTCACAGTCTAGAGGACTGGGTGACTCTGGCAACAGGGCACACCATGAGGAACACCACAGCATTAAGTAGGTGAAGATCAGGAATAGGGTGTGGGCTTTTTTTTAATTTGCTTTTTGCCAAGGATTAACCGCTCAGAAATTCAATGAAAAGCTGTTGTATTTATGAAGCTCCTGGTCGTTGTTTAAAGATTTCTGATCCAAACATCCTTAATAGACATCAAAATATATCCAGTTCTCCTGAATATATTCTCCAAAATTTAATATGTTGTCTTTAACATACTCAATTAAATTAATATCTGCCCAAATTATATATCCTCCACAATTTAATTCCAGAAAAGTAAACACTTCTCAGACTGGGTCCAGAATTACTTCTGAAGTATAAGCATCATCATGTTCAACATGTAAAAAGGCAACTGAGTGCTGGTACAGATTTCCGAAATCTGTGGAGGTGTATGCACTTAAGCCAAACACTGAATTCGTCTCAATATCTCTACATGTCATCCACAAGTTCAACAAGGTCCACACTAACACTGACATTTTTTTATGCCACTGACCTCTATTTCATGTGCTTCAGTTAAATATCCATTGTTTAAACAAACCTGTACAAAGGAATTAAAGCTTAATCTCTTAAAAATAAAGAGGAGCACAAAGTTTTTTTTATTCCTGGCTCTGTGTGAAAACCAATGAAAATGAAAACCAATTAGTTGGTGAACTAATTCAGAGGAAGCAAGGGATAAAAAAAAAATTGATAAAAGAGCAAATACATTTTTAATTTTTTAGGGAAGGAATCTGCAGAGATTTCCAGCACTGCCCTCATCCTTCCCACCACAGGTTTCTGGTAGCCTTATGGTGGCTTAAGAGGCTCAGAGCTGCAATTCCCACTGGGCAGGCACTGGGGCAAGCATTGGACTTAGGTGTGAAGATCCCACACAGGTGTAATCTTGGCAATTTCTATAAGGTGTTTATTAGAACTACAGGTATCAGTCAGGTGTTCTGGTTTTAATTAAACCAATTTACAATAAAAATTCGTCTTTTCATTTACAACTACTCCACATTAGACAAGTTCTCCAGTAGGATCCGCTGAGAAACCATGGTTGAGATGCAAAGAAAGATTATGTAAGTGCTAATTTTTTTGTACCTGAAATAATATGAAAGTCTCAACTCCAGAGCTTTGCACAGAGTTAGTAATTTCAGTACCAACATTAAAAAAAAGATTAAGCCAATATTTTCCCTGTAAAGATTTTGAAATTACTGTATTTAAATGTCAAACAGCACAACATTATTTTCAAGGACAAGATTTTACCAAATATCATCTAATCCCCAGTAAAGTGTGCGTTTCCCACAACTGCAGAAAAATTCTCAATGAAGCCAGAAAAGTTTTCTGCTGATCAGAATGTAATTTTGTTCTTCCCTCTCCATCAAAATAAAAGGTTTTTAAAGGGATACCTTTTAATCTGCTGAGGATTAGACAGCAGCAACTGGGACCAGGACTGGGTTCTCCAGATCAACCCGTTCACTGCCTACTACCAGACAGCCCCAAGCAGCTAAGAGGAACATGTCCTAAAAGCAGTATGTATTTTACATTTTTAGTAGTTTTCCTTGCAAATGATCCATTATCCTTCAAACAACATCTTTCTGCTGCACATGCAAAACAGAATATTAGGAGATTTGGCTAAAATGAGAATCACATCGCTTAGCTCAGATGGCTAGTAAAGCAATTGACCTCCAGAAGAAAAAAGTCTCATTAAGAAATTCCCATCTCAGAAGAGAGCAGCAGCTGAAACCGTACTCCACAGAAAAATGAAGAAAATCACTGTTTCATGAGACTAAATCATGTTATGAGAGAAAAAAATATTTTCCATTATGAGTTGCCATATAAATAAAGAATGTACAATTATTTCTCACAGCTCTCTGCATGTTCTGGAATATTATTTTTGTCAGAAGTATAATTGAAATGACTCTCCCTGACACTTGGGCTTCATTAAATATGAATTCATGGCTTTTACTAAAGGATATTGGAAAATATTAGACATTTTGCATGCTATCATTAGGCATCCAGGAACATGTTGCTATTATAGACACGGATGGCGCTGAGCTACAGAGACATGAACAACGAAGAAATATGTCATCCTACCCAGCCAGGTAGTTATGGATAACAAGATTATTTCACAATAGTTGACCTAAATTAAAGATAAAGGATTAAAAAGCCATCACTCTGGATACTGGTATCCTATAACTTTTCCTCCCTTGAAGCTGTTCTGAAATATTGACTTTGTAAGGACATCATCATCACTTTTTCAAACTAAACTGATTGGATTTCAGCCCACAAAAATAAAGCAGAGAATAGAGTCCCAGACATCCCCAAGCAAATATCAATTATTTCTTTGAAAGGCTAAGTAGGACCACAGTTATTATGCCTATTCAGAGACAGGCACCTGAGCCACAACATTTCACACATTATAAAACAAGGCAGAAGATTTATATGCATTGCTGGCAAATTTTATGACATTTTTGTGAGACTTCCAATGTAAATTGTAGAGCTAGATTTTATACCATGAAGCGTAGGTATCCAGGCATGTACACAGGCAGCACGCTCTGCCCTGGAGAAGATGAGGAGAGCACAAGAGGGCCCACAGGTGTCCATGCTGAGGCTGAGGTCACCACAAGGGAGCTGAAGGAAGCCGCAGCTTGGGTGGGCCCACCTTGCCCCTTGGGTTGGTCCTGGTGGTGCTTGTGGGAGACCATGGGGGATAAGAACATGGTACAGATCACAGGAGCAAAGGGATCAGTCCTGCCATGTCCAGCCACTGGTTGCAGCAACCCAGTCAAAACAAAGCTTTCAAAAGGTCATGCTGAAAGCTGAGTACTCAGCCACTCAGGGCTCCTGCAGACCTTTGATTCTCATTAGGCTTCCTCTTTTACAAGGGGAGACTCACAACATAAAACAGCTCACAGCCTGTCCTGGCTGAAGGGTTTCATTGCTTTTTTAGTCTTTTTTTTTCACCACCTACTTACAAAGTGACCAGTAGAAATTCTTGGACAGAAAGCTGAGAAAGGGTATGAGGAGACTACCAAGCTTTCTTGCTTTTAGACAGAGCATTGCTTGACAATGATTTGAACGGCTTCAGCAAAGCAGCTTCTCCTGGAGGAACTCACCGGGAAACAAGCCTGCCAGAAATCCTAGTCTGATGGGGTGTCTCTATCCATGGATATCACACAGATTAAAGACAAAATGGTCCAAGGTTCCCAGCAGACCCTGAGCTCTGTGCAGACTGGTGGGCTCTGTGTGTCTGCGCTGATCAGACAAAAACCAGAGCATCCATCAGGCAGGAGCCACTAGGTAGCCAGCAAAGAGAAACTTCAACAGAACTGTTGGTAACCAAAAGCTGAAAGTTTTGGTTTAGACCTTTAGCAGAATAGTTAAAGAAACAAGTAAACAAAACCCAACTTGCTGCTACACTATTTACTTGTGTGTGGAAGCAAGCCTGTAATATTGAAAGCCAGACTCCAAAACCCAGGTGACATAGGAGATCTGACAGAGAGCCACAGGTTTGGTTGCACATCATGGTTCTGGTCCATTTCCAAGCTCTGCCTCCAACACTGGACACCCAGCAGGTCCAGGTGAGCGGAGACAAGAAATACAGTAATTTCCATTCCCTGGTTTATTGTGGGCCAGTTCAGCAGAAACAGCTCTGTTCCCTAACCTGCTAATTAGCCAAGGGATCAAAGGGACCATCAAACACCTTCTTAATTGCAACAGAGCAACTTTTTAAAACAAACTGGATCTAATTTCAGCAAGAGGGCTTCGTTGTATTGAGTAAAGAGAAAGTTGGAAGCTCCCCCATCACTATGGCTTTGATCAGACAAGTGGCCAAGGAGGAGGAAATAACAGCCCAGATTAATTCCTCTTTGAACAGGAGATGAGGAAGTTTTGCTATCAAATGCCAAGGTGAAGGCAAAAGACCACCCCAGCACTGACTGGAGTTAATTGTTTCTTTAACATTTCAATGAGAAAGGTTTACCCTTCTGTGACAGGAAAAGGTAGCACCAGAGACAGGTTCGTGTTACAAAAACTGCAATCTGATTTGCATTAGGGATTTTAAATCCCCTATGTTTATGAGCATTTGATTCATGTGGTGCAAAATGTGTTCACAGAGAGCATATTACACACTTTAGATATAGAGTGAATTTCAAATGTCCTCAAAAGTTTTGCGATAAACACTCAAGCCTCCTCAAGGTCATAATTTAATTGTATGAAACTACTGGAAACCTACAAAACAATATTTAAAGTAATAAAGGAATAGTCCAACTGTCTCAAAAATGAATTTATTAATCTAGATTACAAAAAACTCAAAAAGTTAAGACTGGAGAATGATAACTATAAGATCATACAGACGCAAGATTTTAATTATTTATGTTTAAATAAGTTGTACTGGCAGAAGTTTTCAAGGGAGTTTAAAGGAAACCAGCTTCAAAGTTGCTTTAAAATTCAGGATCTTTTGAAAGTCTCACCCATCATTAATATCAGTAACTCCTGCTGGCCAGAAATAGTCTGGAAATAAATATGCAGTGTGTCAAGAAGAACCAAAGAGAAGTAATCAGATAAGTACCTGCTTCCCACACTATGCTTCCAGCCTCCTACTCAAGAAGGAGCTCGACTTCAGGGTTAATTACTAGCCAGAAGATAAGAGCATCTTCCCTGTTTGATGCACAGTGCACGTACTGTCCTTGGCAGTCGAGAGCAGCAAGTGCAAGACAGCAAGAGAGCAAATGCAGGCTGTTCCCACCTCCTCTGCTTTCCCAGTTCTTCTGGAACATTATCATGTTTGAGACCCCCACACATTTTGACTCTCCCACCCTCCCCACATGTGAGAATGCACTTCGGTGAATCCCCCTGGGCGGGAAAAAATGAAAGAAAAGAAAAAACCAAGAAAAAAACCCACTCACTTTAAAGTTCCTTCTCTTTGATGCACAACAGCCACCCCAAGAATAGTCATCCCCAATGGTCAGCTGCAGAGGGAACAGAAGTTCCCCAGTCAAGAGTTTGCTGCATTCACAAGATTTCAGGTTTTTTTGTTGTTTTGTCTTTCACTATCAACTGCTGACTTGTTTTATCTTCAGGTTGTAAAACAAGGGATGTTCTGTAAGGGCATTCCATGGACTACAACATGCAAAGGTTAAAAAAAAAAGATCAGTACCCTCATGAACCTGGAGGTCACCCATGTCAGGGCCTGCTAGCTGTAATGGATTAGGTACAGCTGTGTAGGTGAGACCTTTCTAAATCCACGTACCAGAAAATACCTCCTGAACACACAATATTTTGCCTCTTATTCATAAGTACAGACTCTTCTGAAATTTGAGTGGCTTTAGCAGGAAGAGGTATTAATACAGAAATAGGCAACCTGCCCCAGTTTTAAGGTCAGGATCAAAGCAGCCACATCGTTCCAGGTTACTGCCCGACTTCCACTGTCAACTCCCGCTCAGCCACAAAAGGCAAGTTACCAGCAGAAAACACACCAATTAAGTGAGTATTAATAACCCAGCCATGTCTTTTTAGCCACGAATAAATTACAACAGGAACATAAATTAAAACATACAGTAACTGCTGAATACATGATATCCACAAAACTATTAGTCTGCTGTGAAAATAGGACACAATATTGCACAACAGAAGGGCATCTTAAATCCCTTGGCAATGCTTCCTGATCCTGTCCTTGAACTAAATCACCACCCTAGATAGTTGTGCAACATCACACGTGTGTCCATATAAACACATACTCTTCACTAAAAAGTGGACCTTCACAAAAAACCAAATTATTTCTGCTGCTGCAAAAAGTTCAAGGCTGACGGACTTCTGGTCATATACAGGCAGCGACCTGACAACCCAAAGGCTGGTATTTGCTCTCCTTCTAGGAAGGGGTCTGTGAACCGCTTCCCAGTGAGTATAACATCTCCTGCATGAAACAGCAGATATGTACAATGATTCAGGTCTGGATTTTGTACCAACACAAATTCCAGTGTGTTTCTCTTCATAAATACAGCACAACCACTTTTGGCAAAAAATAAAACACACATACTAATTGAGGAGAAAAAGCTACTTTCAACACAAAAACATAAGTGATGCTTACTTTAAGAAGACGGGGGACAGAAACAGCTGTTTGCAGCAAACTATGAGATATTCCAAGACATGTTTGCTTTGCTAAGCATACACATGCCCATCATGGTGGGGAAGGGAAGCTCAGACACCCTACACGCAGGGCATGGCTCACTCCGCCTGCAGGGTACCAGCTCACATCAGGGAGGGTTCACAGCTCCATTGCAGGATCTGTCCCACCCAAATAAGACCTCAAGCTGTGAGTGCTGCAGCTGGCACCCTTGTGGGAGCACCCCAGCAGCTGCACACATGGCAAGGCTGTGTCTGGCTAGGGTGGGTTACCATCTGAGGCCATACGAAAGCAGGTAGCTTGCAGGTACTCCAGGACATCTCTCACATGCTTTTTTGTCTATAGAGATTTTTTTAATTAAAAAAAAAAAACCATTAAAATAAATTCAGGTAAGTTTGGCCATAAACATTTCATGCATGACATCAAAAAGCATCTCTCCACAACAACAACAGGTCAAGGGGCAATGACCACAAGCTGAAACATTGGAAATTCCATCTTGACATGAGGAAAACCTTCTTTACGGTGGCAGAGCACTGTAACAGGATGCCCAGAGAGGTTGTGGAATCTCCTTCTCTGGAGACATTCAAAACCCAACAGGACAGGATCCTGTACAACCTGCTCCAGGTGAATCTGCTTTGGCAGGAGGGTTGGACTAGATGATATCCAAAGGTCCCTTCTAACTCCCACCATTCTACGATTCTGTGATAAAGAACTATACAAACATTTCTCATTTCGAGAATACTCTACACTGAAAAAAAAAAGTTTTTTAAAAATTGTTATAGCAATCTGGTATTCAGAGCCAATCCCAGGAGTAACTCCAGCCTAACTGGCATGTGACAGTAGAAGATGGAGAATAGCAAGGAGCAGTGAAGGCTGAAGAGCAGGGCAGACTTCAAAGGGAGGTTACCAGAAAACAGGTTCCCAGTCACACAGCAGGGAAAGAAGTGCTTGTA
The DNA here is from genome assembly GCA_026413425.1 of Tringa solitaria. Taxonomy (NCBI): domain Eukaryota; kingdom Metazoa; phylum Chordata; class Aves; order Charadriiformes; family Scolopacidae; genus Tringa; species Tringa solitaria. The sequence continues at coordinate 7,661,367 of JAOXJM010000052.1, forward strand.
ACAGGAGATAAAACACAAAAGCAACATGGACCACAGAAGAAAATCTTCCCTAAAAGAAGAACTGTAAAAAGAAGTAGTCTAACAGAGAAAGAGCACCAAGAAAGTGCTGTGAAGTGCCTTCCCACTTAAAGCACTGCCACAGGGGAGGTCTGGGAGGAGACACTGATAGTTCTCTGCATCCAGAAAGGTCAGCCTGCTCTGCTAGGCATCTCCAGCACAGAAATCATCTTCACTATATGGCAGCAACTTTTGGCAGGGGGAGGAGGGGAGTGGATTTTATCCTGACCTGATGCTTTCTCGTAGTGCCTTAAGGGGGACAAAGCTTTATCTATGTACATGTATCTCATCCTTTTGGGTCAGACTGACTGCCCACTTCACAGGCTCAGACAGAGTCTGTAGCACGGGGGACTTTCTCAGAGGCAGGTCATGTAGAGCAGACAGGTAGGTGCACCTGGTCATCCTTCTGACCTTTAGACCCCTACACTTGGTGTTAGGTAGTAAGTTATATTTTCCACATGTATAAGAGAGTCACTGCAAACTTAATTCCTCAGCCCTCAGATTCTTAGCCTGCCTATCCCAAGTACTGCTTTGAAGTAATTGCTAATTTCAAGCCCAAAGCCAACCCAGTAAGAAACTGAGAAAAGCAACAGACAAAACCAGCATGTTTAGACCCCAGATTAAACTATATATTGCAGATTAAATTATGTATTCCAGTCATTTTTATAAAACAGTTTATAACGCTAATTTTTCTCAGAGAAAACACTGACATAAATTTCATTACTTTAAAAAAAATTAGCATGTAGAAAAAATTATTAACAAACTCAGTTGCCTTGAGTCTCACTTTAAAAAAAATTGTCTGGAAGGCGCTTTGCTCAAAAATTTGATGTCCATGAGTCTGAATTCACTTGGATGGAGACCCATCACAGATGGAAAGGAGGAATATCACTTTTGCTCCTCCCTTGCACCACACAAACCTCCTATGTGTGACCCTTCTCCAGCATCCACAGAATGAAAGAAGGAACCCCCCCAACACAGAAGAGCAGTGTCAACAACTAATCCAAAAGTTAGACTTCTCCACTATTAGCAGATTAAGCTCCTTTGCAGAAACAACTCCAGCTTCCCTGACACCTTTCAAAGGACAGCCAGCCAAAAATGAGTTTTAGTATGGAGGGAGGCTGGTTCTGCTGGTGCTACCTCTGAAGCAGCACAGATCCACTTTGAAGTCTTCTTGCACAGGAGGTAAATTTTATTTTCACAAGAAACTTCTAGAGATTTCAAAGGCCCTGCAGTCTAGCTACAGTACTTCAGATATAGTATTCACTATTGCACCCTGTTGCAGGTTCACTACTATTTACAGTAAAAATAATGGGGGTGGGGGGAGAGAAAAAGCTCTTTTCTGTTCAGGACAGGAATGGATAAAACTGTGTCACTTTCCAGTTCCCCAGGGTTCACTTCTGAGAGTCTGCAAAGGCCTTTTGAACCCTCTAGACATCTTCCATGTTGTTGAGTAGCAAATAATTAAAAATTAAGTTATATCAATTTGGTTTAATGTGTTTGAAGGATGGAGTCCTAAAGTGAGCACCCAACGCCCTTCACTTATAACTGCAGCTGGAAGGCACCATATCCATCATTATTTTTTTTTAAATGACAGAACAGGTACAGACAAGAACAGTAGTATGTTAAAGGCATGAAGAATTGAGAGTTAGCACTACAATGTTTTGGGGTTTTTTGTGGTTTTTTTTTTTAATATTTATCAGAATTTCATTTCAGTGACTCATCGGTATCCATGCCTTGTCCCTGTGCGCATAAAGTGCATTTATGAGAATGAGATGAGTTTCCATCTGGGATGTCTGTCTTGACCTGATTTAGGAGAGAAGATTTAATAAGCCGTTATCAGACATGTTTTCGATTCTGCTTTTAATGTAGCATGGACAGAGATTTAAGAGTCCTGTTGATAAACTAGATGCGAGAGACAGAATGGAGTTTCTTTTTCAAACTACTTTTCAAATATCTTGTAAATATTGATAGACAAAATGAGGAGAATTTATGAAAACATAAAATAAATCCTCCCTTCCTATAAAACTTGATTAGATGTATTGATTATATAACAAAAGCCTACAGTTTGGTTTTAATAAGCTACAAATGATGTGTCCAAAAGGAGGAGCATCCTCTTTAGAGTTGCTGCAGAGGATGCAATATTCTCCCTTTCTAAAGTCTTTGTAACCCTGTTCATGCCAGTGGGATTGATAAGTTAAATCAAAGTCAGACCTTTAACTTACTTTGTTTCTCTAGTGATTAATGGTATTGAAAGAACTCTCACCAGTTACAGCTGGCTTTGGGTCACGCCCCAAGCCGAGCTCAAGGGTAAATCTATAGAGGTGATTAAAAAAAAAAAAAAAAAGAGGCATTACCTGCATTTCAAATACTCACACCAGACCGTCCACAAGAAATCCATGGGCTAGGACATATTTGCAGAATGTATTAAAAGATAACACTGACTTTCAAATTAGCTCAGGAAAAATCTTACACTGTTCTTAGACAATTTGAAAAGGGAAAGTTTTATTTCCTGGATAACTTCTTCACAGTGCTTATGCATTCATGTCAAGTGGCATTTCAGATACAGAAACACTTAGGCTGTAAGATCAAGTAGACATGTGCTTAAACTGTGAGTACATCTGCAGCATCTCAGGAAAAATATTCCACCTTGGATGAGCCTAGGGTCCATCGAAACTGAATACTCAGCAGAGGATTTTTCATGAGATGGTGCAAGATACCAAGAAAAAAAAAAATAGATATAGAGACTGTCATAAAACCAGAATAGCAGGGAAGTCACCTGCAAGTAACAAGTTGTTTATAGCCCTCCAACCTTTTGTCTGCTCAATGTTCTTTGGTTAGCATGCAATTATAACAATTCCGGATACACTTAATGAAAACACTAAAAAAAATTTCACATCAGCAACACCACTGTATAGCAATTGCTGGTGGGTACATTTCCCTAAACAAGCAGTTTTGAGTCATAGGCACTAATTAGCATTCTAGCAAGAACAAAACCAGGAAACAGTAAGCAAGACTTGGGAGGACAGATCACATGAGTATTGTAAGGAGACTAAGTATCTGGTAGAAGTTTCTACAGTTATAATGCTAACACTTCAAAAATGGGAGATCTTGGAGAGCATGGAAATTTGGCCAAGATGAACCAGCCCATTGGGGAAAAGATTAGCAGCAGAGAAGCAATGAAGTGGGAACTCCAGAAAGAATAAGGGGACAAAAAGACATTTGAATACTGAAGTCTAAAGCATTATGATTGCTAAAGCATGGTCTAAAGCACCCTTAATGAAACAAAATAGAACCATAGAAGAGATTCTAGCTTTAGGCTAAGTTTATGAACAACTGAATTCACCTTGGACTAATCAAGCTGGTATGACCAATTAGGCTATTGTCTAATGGTGAAGCCCTTAGAGATTATCCCACTCCCATTTAGTTGCTGGTACATTATCGGGTTAGCAGACCTCTGTTCTTTCCTGCTTTGTTACGCGTTGTATGATTTAGGGGTCAAGCAAGCTGGTCTAGTGGGAGGTGTCCCTGCCCATGGCTGGGGGGTTGGAACTCGATGGTCCTTAAGGTCCCTTCCAACCTAAACCATTCTGTGATTCTATGATCCTTGTGTATAAGATGTTTAAGATAGGCAAGATTTAAGTATCACTTGTGCTTTGCACTACAAATATAAGTGATGTTAGACACTAGAATATTCTGTTACTAGCTCAACAAAAGGAGAGGTCAGTATTAGAACATTGGTACAATTTAACAGAGTTCACTGAAGGCAAAGGGACACAGGAACATGGCACACTGTGAGAGCTGTTATTTAACTACTTTATTAATCTTTAATCGCTTTTTTGAAAGAGGTAACCAATCAAAAACAGCATTTGCAAATGGCACTAGCTGGATTTCTGGTGGTTCTACTCAGAAGCATAAGGAAGACTTTGATAGCAGAGGGAATCAATCATTGCCGTATTCCCACACTGACATTACACTGAATGGAAGAACTGACATAATGTAAATCTTCTCTTCTTCAAAAATGTCATCCTTTGCATTTTGTTTCCCCTCAGACTTCTCTGGTATTAAAAAGCTGACTCTGCTTGAGAGGAAGCAAACAGCATGAAGACACCTTCATTCAGGGGAACTTGAAGGGTTGTCAGTGGTTGGAAGCGAAATAATCAGGAAGAGCAGAAAAACCACCATGTGGCAAGTTCCTGCTGCAAAGCAATAAAAAGCCCCTGTAACAGAAGACTGGAACCTCAGAACGAAAAGTGTCAGGTTGAGAAATGCTTTGACAAAGATAATGCACAAATAAAAGGTAGAATGTTTGGGGAGAGGCAGCAGTGGAAAGGAAAAATAAAAACAATTTATACATAGCAAGGGCTTCAGTAAGTGCTCAAAGCATGAAGCAGGCTAGACAAAGTTTCAAAACAACTGCTGGAATGAAAAAACACAACCCAGCAAAACTGTGCTAAAATTAACTGACTTCAAATACCAGATCTGAATCCTCTTTACCTCGTTCCAACCTCCATTTCGTGTCTGCAAGCAGCCTCTTCCAAAAAAAAAAAAAGATGCAAACACAGAAAAAAAAAAAGAAATTGCACTGCTCTCACTTTTGTTTCCCCCAAGAGCAAGTAATTAATTTTTTTTTATAACTTTAAATTTGGTTGCAATGCCTATGTGAGAGAGCAGATACTCAGAGCAGCTTTCAGGTCTGTGGCAAGAAATTAGGGCTTGACCCCACACCCTGGTTTGGTCCAGGAAAAGATACCTATGAATGTCTCACCTTTCTGAGATCACCAGCATTTGTCAACATCAGTCAAGTGCTCCAGAGGGAATAAAAGCTGCCTTGCACTAAAGCATTCAAAGTTTGTACAGAACATCAACTCAGGGTGGACTAACATGAAGCCGGGTATAGGCTTGCTCAGCTGCCTGCTCGTGCTGTTGCAAATGCATCCTCAAAGCTTAGAATGGGCTGGAATACAGATTTTACTAAGCTCATTTATATATTGCAGTTCATAAGCCACTCCCAGCCCAAGCCAGAGAGTTGGCATGTCAAAACATAACTTTTTTTTTTTCCCCCTTCCCCACACAGCAAATCCTTCACCACGCTCCCTGCGGACAAGCCATATGGTCCTCAGCACTTCATCCAGAGCTGCACACAACCGGCTCCTCCTCCTCAGAGAGCCCTGGAAATCACAACATCAAGATCTGAAGGGGCTATTTCAGGGTCCCATCAGCTCAAGTTCCACATCTCCACAGTCCCCACCCAGTGACAACCCGGAGCATCTGAAGCCACTCACAGTAAATGAGGCCTTACCTCCCCCAGATCATCCAAAATTTATCGAAAGATAATCTTGTACTCCTTTTGCATCCCAGGTTAATTCAACATTGAGAGTAAGAACTCCCACAGGCTTTGGAGACCTCTTACAACGTGTTACCACATGTGGAGAGGCTCTAAAGAACAATTTGAGCTACACCTGAATGAGACAGTTCAATTTGGCTCAAAACAGTTCCTTGTTATCCATGGCTTGGAATTGCAGATTTCTGTTCAATTGCACATTTTAGCGCACACTCCCCAGAAGTTAGGGAGTTGCTCGACAGCTTTTTGCTGGAGAGAAAAAATGGGTTTATTTATATTGATTAATAAAGACTTGCTCAGATAATGCCATTTCTAGCATTTGCAAATATGAAAACACAGTAAATCCCCAAAGCTTCCCTGCTCTAAGTCTTTTAAATCTCGGGCAGATTTGAAGTCGCTTTAAATCTCAGGGAAAGCGATTCGCCGTAAATCCCAGCGCAGCCCAGGCGCGTTAAACACATTTTGGCTGATAAGAATACCTCCTGAACACACAGCTATCGTAAGGGGCCCAGCACACCCATTCTACTCACGTCTACTGCAGACTTCATAGGAGGGGCTGGCTCTAGCAAAACAGTGAAGCGCTCCTAAAGTGTTATAGAAAGAAAAACTATCATTTTCTAGGAGTATAATTTTATTTTTCTGCCCCACTAAACTTTTTAATGTTTTCAGTGGTGTTGATTTATTAGGATTGCTTTGGGAGACAGCACTCGGAAGCATCTTTTGCTGTAAAACCCTGATGATGGAGAATAACTTTTACATCTTGCAAACTGTCCACTGTGAAAGATTTTTTCATTAGGATGAAGGTGTTTAGGGATTTTCTGTGTAATATGGAAATGATAACCCCTCCGAGAGCACGCCTGGGCTTGGTTAGGAGCCCATGAATGATGAAGTACTCCTGGATGGACAAATTACTGTGTTTCAATAGCAGATATTTCTTGATTTGAATTAAGTAAGCACCAGGGAAGAAATTCCTGCCACTAGCAACTCACTGTGTAAAGCTCACCAGGATTTTTTTTCCTTGAACTGAAATCTGTAAGTCAGAAAGAAAGGGACAGAAACCTAATTAGCAGATCTCACATGCATACAGTATTTGCCATATCACAACAACTTACAGCAGAAGTGCTAACGTGGCAGCAACAGCTTCCACCAGAGCACAGGAATACAGTACAGGGACTGCACTGCAGTCCCCATCCATGTGCCTCGGCACCCAAAAGTAATTCCATGATTGATGAGGTCATTCCATTTTCTTGGGAAGAACAAACATGTCAGGAAAGTCCAGACAGGCACATGGCACTGGCAGGGAGAACATCACTCTTCCCACCCTGTTCAACAGACCCTTGCTCCAACACACGCAGGGCTTGTATAGCAGATTATTCTGAATATTCAGAGGCAAAAGGATAAAAAAAGGATCTATACCTTTTCCAACTTGAAAAGTTTGCCCTCACACATATTTGGCTTTTCTATAAAGAGAATCAAAAAAAGAGAAATCACTCTTTTCCCCATTAAAACTATGCACAGAGCAAGCCAGGACATTGCTCAGGCCACCTGAGCAACCTGGTCTAGTGGAAGGAATCCTTGCCCATGGCAGAGGAGTTGGAATTGAATGATCTTCAAGGTCTCTTCCAACCTAAACCATCCTATGATTCTGATTTTTCTTATCCAATATTGCTAAGAAGTATTTCTATGTCCGTTACATCTTTTGTTAATGCATAAATGACACAACAGAAAATATTTTCTGTCTTCAAAGCCCTTCCAGTAGGATTAAGAAACTCCTTTGACAAATGTAGGCTCCCCCATGGACAGGGTCCTGGTGGAGTCTTTATCTGGAGCCCCACATGTTTGCAGCTGGCACATACGCTTCAGTGCAGCATCAGGCTACACACCTCTCACTCCAGAGTGCTCAAGAAACTCTAAAGTACCCAGGAAATTAATAAGCATGTTATTATCTGGGGAAGAAAGCATTGCCTCTTGAATACCTTCATTTATAAACAAAAGGGGGGCATATGGATTTGAAATCCAAGTGCTGTTTTCTGCACTGAAATCATGTTTTCAGACACTGGTTTCTGTGGGTTCACTTTAGACACTGTTGTTGTTGAGGCTCCACTAATTTAAATTATAACTTGTTTACTCAGAATAAAACAGAGACCAAGCTGAGAATTTGTTACTAAAAATTCTTAAGTTTTTTCCTCAAGTGCTTTGTTTTAATTTTAAAATAACTTTCCAATTCCTGAGATCTTTTCAGTTTTACTTCTTCATTGCTTTTTTTGGCTGCCAGTAGATGCTATAACTCCAGTTGTGTTGCAGATGAATTTAGACTCCACTGGGAACAGCTGCTCATATATGTGATTTGGTTTATTTTTTAGTTTTAGGGAAGGTTTTACAAACCTCTGACAAAATATATTTAGATGTATTTTTTTAAGTTATTTTCCTAAAAGTGATTGAGTCAATTACAACCAATTGAGTGGAAACATTCATATTAGAGTTAAACATGGATAACAACAGCTCATAAGAAATGGGAAGATATATTTGGGAAAAGCCAGAGAAACTGTAGGATGGCTGTTTATAACTGCAATTACTGCTTTATTAGCTTGGGGTTCTTTTCCATTATTGTTATTCAACTGAAAGTGAAGTTGTGCTCAGTCTCAAACAAAGTCTAATTTGGGAATAGGAGTCACAATTCAGCACAGCTGAGCCCAAGCCTTGGTGCACCGTGGAGGTGTTCTCTTGCCTGCAGCCACCAGGCTGGACCCAGAGCAAAATTTCTGCTCCTTTTAGAGGGCATTGGAGCAAATCTCGAGGGGAAACTCTGGAAGTCAATAGCACTCAGCAGCCCTGCCTGCATAGAGTTAGGAGAGTTAAGGTAGAGTACAAAAACTACGTTCAAAAGCCACACATAGAAGCTAATGGCATCAAGAGCAGAGTTCCAGATAGCTGGGAGTTTCCTTTTTGTGTGAAGAATGAACAAAACACAAAATATAGTTGAGATGGATTGATCTTCTCAAGTGCAGGAAGGTAAGCTAAACTTCTCTTTTTGGCACTGTCACACATTCAATAGGACTGTATAACACTACTACATGGGAAGTTATTTGTCCGAATTACCTTTGATCATTGATATTCCAGATTAACAGTAAGAACACGAGCTAGGTTGTGCCTGCTAAGAGGTGAATACAGAAGTGGGGCTGACCCCACATCAGGCATCAATGCAGCTGTTCCACTTCCAAGCTTGTGACTAGCTTGGTGGCAGCCAATGTTGATGCCCCCAAGTTGTTTCACACAGTATCTCTTATGGGTATATCTTGAGCCTGCACAAAGAAGTGCATTTTGGAAGCATAAAGTCTGGTATTTATCATTGGCTTACATGACAAGTCTAGGGATGATTCCTGGTTAATACACTCCTCCATGACCTCCTACCAGTGCACAAGAAAAAAGGTTTAAAAGTTTAAGATACTGGAATATTGTATCATTCTGGAGAGCTGTATGCCAAGAAAAAGGAGAACATTCACCATTTGTGGGCCACAGCTGGTATTTATGAATGGGTTGGACAATCAGTATCCAAAGTACAATGGTAAGTCCAAATATCTACTGCAATGGCTGTAAACAACATACATTGATTCAAATTCCCCTGACACAGTTAAAGAGTATTTTCAGACTACAGCTATTGAAAGACTGTTTAAATAAATTCTTCATAAAACCGAAGTTGCAAAGCGTACCAAGTAAGCCTCTTCATCCTCAGGACTTTCATCCAGATTCCTCTCGTCTGAAGAGTCACCAGCACTTAGGGAGAATCCTTCAATGCTGAATATATAATGCACTAAATACGACAAATAATATTTTATCTTCATGAAACTCTAGTATTCTAGAGCTCTGAGCTTTCAAACAGCATTTGTTGCACCTTGGCATCTTTATACAATAGCAGAGCAAGTAAAGCTAGAGCTGGATAGAGCCTGTGACTTCTCACACGCTAAATCCACATGAATAAATCTTATTAAGCTTAAAGGCAAGCAGTTACTGCACTTGTTTGACAGATTTATTATCCCCAAAACCTAGTGTACTGATGTGAAATGCAGGTATGAATTGAATAGTTACACTGCAAGAACAGCCAGCTATTAGTTATATTACAGGAACAAGAAGAATGTTGATAAGGTGCTCCATTGGGATATTTAACAAGTGTCAAAGCCTAGATTGAAAGAGACATTTGTCTATGAGAGTCAACGAAGATATACATCCTCATGCCACAGCTAAATTTCACTCATGTAGCGTACAGGAAAACAAGAGAGGTAAAAAAGGGGTTCCCTCCCTTCCTTCTATTACGTTAACCAACTTTCTGTAGATGGCACTACAGGACCCTGATGAAGCTACTATGGCTTCAAAGTCAACCCTACCTTGGTTGGGTGATAGACCAAAGACATCCAGGTGTCTTTCAGTCTACATCATTCAACAGCTGTGCTTCCAGGAGAGCCCTGCATCAGCCCCACCAGCCTGCTGTGAATTACCAGTAGTCACAAGTCCTTGCCAAAGCATCCAATAAACTGGGGGCAGAGGTTCAGGAGCACATGCCAGACACCTCTCACACATGCAGGAAGTCCTCACTTATAAGCACAGACTGAATTTTCTAGTAATACTAGAGAGCAGAGTTCACTATAAAGTTTCAGCTTTCCAGAATTTAAGTGACACACGCTACCTCTCCCCCCCTAAAATTGTCTGAACTTTGACAGCCAGTGATTAAATACTGTAAAACAACCACCTCAGGGATGAAGAATACTCAGCTACCTTGTAGAGGTGGTCTTTCAGTAAAGGTCACACCTTGCTATGCTACACACACTTCAAAGCCTTGCTCAGTCTAAGTGATCCTTACATCTGGCTTCAGCCTATTCTACATGATTTAATTTCTTTCCTCAGCGATGTTAATCACGCTTTTGTCTTCTCTTCCATGCCCACACTATTTATGTTCTGTCTCATAACAAGAGATTTTGCTGGTGTTACTCATTTGAGTGTCCTGACAAGACAGGATTTGTTCTTTCATATATATAAGCTATGTGAAAATCAGCTTTAAACCATTTGACTTTAAAGGCTATTCCCATTAAGCTATGCTGAACCAAAAAACAAGACGTTTGTCTACTCTTATTCCCGTCTGCTTCAGTACATTTCAAAGAACATTACTGTATTAGAGATTTCTAGTGAAAAAAATAATTATTGCTATTCTAAAATAGCTTAGACTGGTGTGAGCATTACTGACAGTGTTTAAGAAATCATTGCATTGCAGCCTAATGAGAAAAGAAGTCTGTAGTACAAGAGGTGCTTCAGAAAGACATATCATTTCATGCCTGTGTGAAGTACGGTAGCATAGCAGGAATTAAAACCCCAGTATAGAGCTCTTCAGAGGCCAGAGTCTAGCCCAGATTCAAATTCTGCATTTCTACAGTGCATGTAACAGGCTGTTATTCCTGTGGCCCACAGGCATTTGCCAGATGTGAAGCTGTGTACAAGATATAGAAATAACAGATTTAGGAAGTGTGACGAATGTGTATATTAATAATCATTTTGTCCAAGAGAATTTCCAAAGACCAGCTTACAGCTGAAAAGAGAACGTGAACACCCAATTTTGATCCTCTTTCACTATGACTTTTTTTTAAAGAAGGGTGAGTGATTATTTGAGCAGACAGACAAGTGATGTCAACAACATAAAAGAAGGAGAGGAGCAGGAGGGGACACAGGTATGGCACTGGGCAGCCTGCTATTCTCCCCCACCCCAGAGTCTCATAGCATAAAAACAGATTTTTGATTAGCCTCACACCATCCAAAACCAGTCCATTTCTGCCCAGCAAAACCATGGGAAATACCTTGTGAAAATGACATTTGTAGTAAATGGGAAAGCTCCAAGGCAGAGTTTTTAAGGGAGGCTTTTGTCATCCTTCACAGTGGAAGCAGTAGCTAAGGACACAGGCCTACAGCAGATTCAAATCCTGGTGTATTCAAAAATTAGAACAGATCTTCCAAAATAAGATAAGAGCACAAAATTAAAGACAGCTAATACATCCATCAAGTTAACCACTTACAGTGTTCGCAAGCTTTTGCTGAAGAAGGGAAAGCATAATTATTTCATAGTGCATCTTCCTGAAAAGCTTTCACTGTTGCAAACAAGATTTTTACTGGTTTACCCTTATTTTCTCAGCTGCCGGTCACCAAATCAGTCATGACTGCCATTCAGTTATTGTTTTTCACTCTTCATTCAAGAATTTCTGGTAATATCTCTGGGCCCAGGGAGTTTGCTCAGAGAGGACCCACTTCCAGTGCAAGTGCTTGGCTGCTGCATTCACATGCCCTCACTACACTCAGCATCCATTTCTTCAGCTGGGTGAGAAAGCCAAGGCTTCAAACCTGCTTGCACCAACACTTGGAAATACTACTGTGGTCCTTCAGCCCACAAAGCACAGAGAAGTTAAATTCTGATTTTTTTTGGTTTATTAGTTAGACCAAGAATTAAGCAAGAAGGAAAATACACTTTTTTTTATTAACTTTCCACAATCTCCAGTGCTTTGAGCATACATTAGTTATGAAATCGAGATGCCCAGTAACAGCTCCTCAGTGCCATAGAAGTGCATTTGAGGGCATGCAGAACATGAGCCCTGACATGGTTTCATTTGCTTGGTAACCATAACCCTGTTCTTCAAAATAACTCCCACATTGCCCCTCTTCTCCCTGCTTTTCCATCCGAAATGAGCTCCAGTGCTAATGAGGCACCTGGGAAGCATCAGTACCTGCAAAGAAACTGAGAACATCTTTTCCTTGTTCTCCATGCACTAAAAGGGAAAACAAACATCTCTCACATTGAAAACCCACTGGATTTATTTATGCTTCAGAAAGGCTAATGAACTATTTCTTTAAAGACCACCTGTAATTATGTACCAGTAATTTGCCATCCAAAAATCAATTGCAGGTGCAGATAACAGCATTTAGATGTCTCATTACTTGATGAGTCTCACAAATCAAGACGATGTCCAAGAGCTGTATGTTGCTCTTACAGCTTTTCAGCCTCCTTAATTCATGCATTTGGAGACATCAAAATTGTGTAGGTTTAGGTTTTGGTCCATTTTTAGCCCAAGCCTTACTTGTAAAAAAACAAAATTCAAGTCCCCATGTGTTGACACACTTCTTAAGACTCTGGACTGTAAAGGTTGAGGAATAATATACGTATTACATGCTGAGGTTTGCATCCCAGCTCTCTGCATTCAGAGCTCTCACCATGGACACATAGCCTCTGCAGTAAAACAATGTTTAATTCTAAATAAAAAACAAAGCTTGCTTCAGGGATTTGATCAACATTTACAAGTTCTCAGCACAATCCCTCTTGAAGAGGTCTGTATGCTTTTGCAGACCACAGGCAAGTCTTCAACGTGACATGACATGGTGATATGTGCCATGACATGATGATATGTGCCACAGAGTTTGTTATATGGCTCCCAACTGGTAAGGCTGAGAGAGGGGAAGATGCTGGGAATAAGGAGCAGGTGGGCACAGAGGTAGGTAACAGCAAAGGTATAGAGAAAATCACACTCTTCATGTCCATAACAGCCCTAAAAATCACAGAATGGTTTGGGTTGGAAGGGACCTTAAAAACCATCTAGTTCCAACTCCCCTGCCATGGGCAGGGACACCTCCCACCAGACCAGGTT
>JAOXJM010000052.1:7674537-7689108 GCA_026413425.1 Tringa solitaria
CTGGCCTTGAACACCTCCAGGGATGGGGCATCCACAGCTTCTCTGGGCAACCTGAGCCAATGTCTCACCACCCTCACAGTCAAGAATTTCTTCCCAATATCTAAATATCTAAATCTCCCCTCTTTCAGTTTAAAACCATTACCCCCTTGTCCTATCACTACGTGCTTTGACTATAAATGGTGACCCATTGATAAGCATGAACCACCCCACTTGTGGACCCAGGCATGGCTTTTCACGCAGCTTCTGGGGCATAAAGTCATAAATTGACCTTCCTTAAGCAGAAGTGATGCTATGATCATGCCCTCACCATCACAACAGCCCCAGACCCCGGCGCTCTCCAGCCCAGCTGAAACATCAGCAAATGGGAAACAGGACACCACAAGTCTGAGGATGATGGATGAAGCAGCATGCTACACTGAGTCTTGCTGTTACAGGAAGCCTGTAGACAGGCTGATAGAGCAGTCTATACACCACACCTAATTACATCAGAGATCAGAACCCATCATGCAGCCCCTATCCCAGGATAAAGCCCCACTCTGCACCTACCCCACCAAGGTCAGAACCGAAGGTAGGTTTTATGCATTACCAGTCCTCCTGATTTTTTTTCCAAGGGATTTTGTAGACCAGTCCAGAATTTCCTCGAATTTGCTGGTCTGTTTGTAGCACCACATTGCCATCTGCTGTCCCTCGCCTTCCCTGGCAGCCTCATCAATAGCCAGGTGAAATACAGCAGCACAGCTAGCACAGTCTAAACAAAGCTGTTCAAAATGCAAAATAGGTCTGCGATCCATCACATGTTTTTAAATGGATTTTAACGTTTTAATTAACTATTTAAGAAATACAAGACATGAGCTTGCAAGGACGCAGTCAGATGAAGTGTCACAAACAAAAAGCAGTGTACAATAACAACACAACTATTAAATCTTGACACATGAGGATGATAGTCTGCACAAGGGTATCACTTCAAAAACACCTTTTTTCTACCCCAGTAATTCAGTCATTCAAGACTAAATCATGCCTCTTCAGCTAATAATGGCTTTTTATCATCTAAACATACACTAGTATTTTTAACTGGTTCCTGAAACGATACAACAAGCTATTTGCAGCAGATTTAACATTCTGCTTAAATCCTGCATGCAACCAGCAAGCAATCCTCAGCTACCTCTTTTTGCAAACAGTCTTCATAGGTTGCTCATGGTTCTGCCCCCCTTTTTTCTTTTTTAACTCCCTAAAGAATTTACAGAAAGGTCTCTATTAAATACAGGTTTAAGTGGTGTCTTTGGCACAAAGCTAACCCGACTCAGGAGATGGAACCTGGATCTTAATTGTGGTGGGAAATTTGAAGAATATTTTTTTTCAGAAATTTACTTGAGCATGAAAACTGAGAAAATAAAATCTGGCAAAGGGGACTCATTCCTCAGCAGTCAGAAACACCAACACAAACACAAGGCATGAGTCTATTCCTTACTTACTAGCCTTACTAGCCTAACTTATTTAACTGTGCCTAACTTGCACACCTACTATATATACATTAATCCTTTTTGCTGCTCGCAGTGCAAGCTCAGGAGGAAGCAAACAGATGGACAATGACTTATCATTGGAGAGACTTGGATCAGCAACTTAGAAATTCAGATTTATACAGGAAAAGCAAGTTAGTCATCTAAACAAAGATATGCCCTGGGGAGAAGAAAAATCTGGATAGAAATGGAACTAAAATAAAAACTTCAGAAAAATAAAGATTATGAGTATGCAGAAGACAGGAACAGATATCAAATTAATATACAGAGAGAAGAGCAAAGGCAAGACAAAGCAGGCATATACAACTGCTAAACGCTCATTTCTTGTGTGACTGCATTTATAACACAATGAAAGACTGAGATCTTAAAAGCACTGAATATACTGGCCTTTCTAACATACAGGTCCATATATTGGTGTTTCCTCAAACACTCTAACACTTCCTGGCTCCAAGTGTTGCAGAAGAAGACTGAGGCTGTCATGTTCCCAGATGTGCACTCACAAGTTCCTTCCAGCATCCCTGTGATGTGAGCCAGGATGCTGCGAGCAGGCAGCAGAGCCTTCCCAGCACTGCAGGTACCACATACCCACCACATCCAACCAACACCATGTATAGTCTGACACTGCAGAGTGATTGGGGCACATCCTACAGGTCTCGGGTAGACCAGCCATGGGGTCACCCAGGAGCATACACCCAGCAGCATCAGAGTCCCTGCACAGGCACTGGGCAGTGCCTATTCACCCTCTGCACCTTCTGTGCATCAGCAGTTAGATGTGATAGGATATTCAGAATATATTAAGGTTCAGAATTTAAGATTAAAGTTACTGGAGGGGAGGTCAGTCACAGACCAGGATCCCTTCGTCAATAAAGAGCTTTTCTGAAGTAATTTCTCAGAAATATTCTAGAGGAAGCAACCTTGCCAAAGCAGAAGATGGTCTGGATGATCTAATCATCTCTCATGTCAGGGCTGTGTCGTTACCTTCAGTTTGCATTACAGATTACGTGTAATACACGGTGTCCAGAAATAGCATATGCACAGCAGGTTGTTCTCCTGGACCCTGTTGCTTTCCACCTGTCCAGAAATTGTTTGCCAGATCCACAGATGCAAATTCCAGTAAGTCAGAGGCTATCATCTTGTTCAGCAAGAGGACACAGGGATAAAGAGCTGAGATACTGTTGGTATTTATCCTTCACAGAAGGCAGAAGAGGAAAAAAAAAAACCAGAGCCACAGGCATATTAAGTATTCTCTCCAGGAGCACATCAGACATCTGGATTACACTTGGCAGTGAAAGACAGTTACGCTAGTCCCTGCCCTGTTTCCATCTCCTTGGTAAATTAACAGGGATGAGCTACTTATTACTCTGGCTGCTGTTTTCCACTTCTCCGTACAGCAATAGCATCAGAACATCACCAGGCTTCGCCTGGGAAACTAACCCAAGGAAAGGCTCAAACCAAAATCCACATTGGCATCATTCTATTGGAGCAGGAGATGTCCAAAGGCTTTATCTGCAGACGTTTTCAGATGGAAGCTGAAATAATTATTAAAGCCACTTTGTTTTGCTAAACATGTCATTGATATTCAGTGCCTCAAAGAGAATATTAGCCAAAATGTACTTTTTTTTTAAAAAAATGTATACAACCCACAGCCTGCTTTGACCAGACTGGGCTTCAGCCTTTCTTCAGCAATAAGAATTACTGTGTTTTTCTCTTAAACCCTGTAGAGTTGGTTACCTAAGGATTTTAGGCATTTGAAGAACATAAACCAGAAGAGAGGTAGATGACACAGGTAAGGGAACCCCATGTTTTTGCCCTAAAGGCAGGCAGAGAGATCCTGACATTTCAACTTGCCTCCATCAGTATGTTATTTCCCCCGGATGCCATGGAGCTGTGCTTGAAGTGGGGATTTCAGGGGCAGGGATATCCTAAACCAGCCAAATAATAAGAGCACCAAAACATTAGAAATATTTCACTTGTGAAATTTCTTCCACCCCAAGCATCATGACTCAAAACCAAACATTTTTGGGTTCAAGAACAGTTATTTCAATTTAACTAAAAAAAGAAACATTTTAAATATGTGAATAGTTTGAGCAGAAACATCTGAAATCTTCCCATCACCAAGAGTCTAAAAAACCCACATATTACATATACTTCATGGGAGGCTCTATCAGTTCACGACATCCCTTAGCTCACCAAAAGCAGTCAGATAAAGAGCAGATCAGTCTAAAGGCAGAGTTTGCTTATCATTGAGGTGAGACATACCCATCCACCTTTCAGTTATATTTAGCACTGCAGAGAGGTGGGAACCTCCAGATACAACTGTGTCAGCCATGGCAAAACTGTGGGGGAATTAATAGTTGCTCACTCTTTCCCTCTAGTCATTGTTAGAGGCAGAAGTTAAGTAACATATGCATCAACTCCCTTCTCCCCATTTATTATCCAGGAGAAGCAGAACTAATTAAATATCAGCCTCAAAACAGCCCATTCTTTCAGCATGAGGGAGATTGTGAAAAATCACATTCTTCCATTAACTTCCCATGCAGTACCACAAGAGCTAAGTTAGAAACCCACCAGCCTGAAGACATTTTCTCCTCCAATTTACATTTTAATGGGAGAGCAGAGGACTTATTGCTAAGTGCCAGGAGCTGATAGAGCTGTGCACATTCTGAGGGTCTAATAAATGCACTGACCCATATTTTTCACATTTTATGAGACAGTGGGGAAAACTGCTGAAAGAGCTCGTTTACAGCTATGTTAATTACACTTTCTGTGGGAAAATGAAGGAACATGCCACAAAGAGCTACTTGCAGCTGCATTTGTGGGACAGTTTAATCTACTGTCTAGAGCAGGTAATTGCATGCTGGAAGGATCCCATGTTCTTGGGACATCTGGGCCACCAGGCTCTGTGGTGGTCATGGTCAGACCTTGACCTTCTTGGGCCATTCAGACCACTTACAAAAGCTATAAAGGCAGTAGAGCTTCACTAGGCAAAAAAAAAAAAAAAAATCACCTTTGAATTGAGCTCTCTCATGTAATTATGTCCTCCCAAGCAACTGTAACAAACTACAGAGGAGTTCATAAAAAGTTCTCATCTGTGGCATTCGTTCTCTCTGATCTAGCTCCGACACTGACTGTAGCTATTGGATAGGTGTTTCTCCCTCCTCTCATCACAGCAGGGAAACAGGCAGAGCTAAAGGCAGCCCCGCGTGGCCGTCCTGCTCATCATCTTTCCAAAGCGGAGCAGCTATGCAATTTGAGAAACGTCAGCTTTCATCACACACATCAGAGCCCTTCAATCCACATCTTGAGGAGAAAAGCTGAAGACGACATCAGGATGTGTGAAATAGGTAGGAAAATGAGCTCTGGAACAGACAATGGAGTTGCTTAAACATAATGCTTCAGCAGAGGGGAAAAGCATAAGGAAAAGGAGAGTCAGGTTTGTTCTCTCTTCAATGCAGCCTGTGTGGCTCTACCAGAGCCCACCAGCAAACCCGGCCCTGCAGAGACCTCCCAAAACTCTAGGAACAAATCCGTAAGAGATGCTCTGTGTATACTCTCATGTCCGTGGCAATTAATCAAGGTACCTCCTGAGCAAGGCAGTAACCAGGACACGGGATTTCTCAATACTTTCCTTACACCACTAACTCAAGTTCAGTCCAGGTCCCTATTCAAGCAGACATTAACCCCAAGTGTCCACATACTCCAAATACTGTTGCACTGGAACCAGATGAATCCCTGGATATTTTATTATTTGGGGGATCTTGAGGAAGGAAACCAACCACCCCTTTGGCTGTTTTAACCAATCCCAGAAGAAACACTTGGAGTAGTCACTGTCAGCTAAGTTTGCTATGTTGATTTTCAGGAGCTGTGATCTACATGCCACAGAGATACTGGAAGACTGAAGATGATTTGTCAGGTTCAATAAGATTTTTTATTTGGTTTTGATACCAAAAGCTTACTCAGAAACTTCTACAATTTGTCTTTGTTTCTTCCCATTCTCAAGATTCCCTGCAGTTTCAGCCATACTTTGCATGGCTCCCAGCTGCTTCACTTGCTAAAGAGAAAAATATTCTGAACAGGCTGATAACCAGAATTGTTTTATCCAGCAAGAGATGTTCTCTAGGGTCATAACTGCTTTGAATCCAAATTATTACAGTTTGTGTTTATAAAGCTATCCTTCATAACCCCAATCTTACACCTTTAAAGCCAATTTACTGGCCTGTGTTATGCAGCTGAATACCAAAAGAAAAAGGGCAAGAGTCAAAGTGAGAAAAATAACAATTTAGCTCACATAAAGCAATTGTATAATCCTGACATTTTATCGACTCTCTAAAATGAAAGAAACACCAAGACAGATATCTTTATTGACTAGGTTGGTGCACTTTCAATACCAAACTGATGAACAATCGTATTAAGCTAGCCACATATTTATGAATACTCTACAGCTTAATAAATTGTTATGGAGCAATGAAAGTTTACATAGATAACTAGAAATGTCAGAATAATATTACACAGGCACCATAAAAATAGAGTATTACTCATTTGAATCACAATCCAACTAAAATAAAACCTAGCACTTATTTTATGACTTTGCCCTCATAGCAAACTTCAGTTTTCCAGCCCTTTCTCACTACTTGGTGACTCAGCACAGCAAGATGCTCCACAGGTGTGATTTTTACTTAATAATTGATTTTTCATTAGAGAGCAATATACTTAAGTTTAAGGTATAGAAAGAAAAAGTGCAGAGATAAAGGTGGACAAGAGGCAACTATAGAGACAGTTTAACAAGAAAACGAGAATAGATGTTTCCTCTGCCAGAGAAAAAAGGTGCACCAATGATTTCCCCACTGCCTCATGCCTCCTTTTAAGAGAGAAGCAATTAAGTCTTATGCTGTCTAGAAGAGACACATTTACATTGATCTCTTACCAGAAGAGCATAAGAGAAAGAAAAAGCAGCTCTGTCTGACTATCTCCTCTCCCAGACATCTACCTGGCTTCCTAAGAGAGGCAGAGCTGGGCTAAAACAGACCACACACACCAGTTCCTTTGCAAAAAAAAAAATAATCTCATTTCAGATGATCCATCTCCCATCAAACACCTGAACTGAAAGCTCCTTGGAGCAGGAACGGGAGTCTTAAACATTTATATTATCTTGGAGGGGCTGCCAGAAAAATCAATCATCTGTTTCACACAGCATCCACCAGAAACACAATAAGGAAAACTGAAAATCAGTTTTTGAAAGTCAGTTTTCAAGCTATAGCTTACTCTTTCTGTGCCCAGCTGCTCTACCTCACTCTTGAGTAAAGAGCACTGATCTTTAGAAAAAAAAAAAAATCATCCAAATGAGCCCAGGCTTTTCAGCAGCACTAGTGGGGGAAGAAAAAGTTGGTTCCCTCTAAAAGCAGCAGCATCTGATGGCTTGCTGGGCTGCTCTCACACACAACACGTGAAGAAATGGGCCCAAAATCCTGTACTAAATTTTGCAGAGCAAGAATTGGAGCTCATCTCCAGAACTGCACCTTGACAAGTAGGTTATTTCACTGAGAAACACATCTCTGGAAGCTGATCTGTTATCAGAACGGGACACTTCTGGACAAAAACCTTCTCCAAAAAGCCTACTTCAAAAAAAAGAGACGGGGAGAGGTAGGGAAACAATTACAACAGATCACCCAAATATTTTGGTCACACTGTAACATTGGGCTAGAGGTACTCAGTTGTTAGATATACAACTCCAGCTGGGGAGGACATAGCAAACAGCCAGGGACCAGCAAGGAGCCAGGAGTAAATACATTTTGTAGTCCCGGCTATAAATGAACACGTGTGTACCACAGTTACTCAAAACCTGATCTGTAATCTCTTCAGGCAATTCTACACTCTTCCCTGTAAATACTCCTAAACCAACTTTGTTCCTGTAGATTATTTCTAGCAACACGAAGGACGCTGAAACAACTCAGCCCTTGCTACGATTGCCCTGGACCCGCGACTGGGGTTTGGTGCTCAGCTCTGGATTTCCATTTGCTGAGCAGAGCTCGCCGGAGCACTCCTTAATGCTGTCCATCCCTCCAGCTGTCTTTTCCTAACAAACTTCCCTGCAT
This sequence comes from Tringa solitaria, assembly GCA_026413425.1. Classification (NCBI taxonomy): domain Eukaryota; kingdom Metazoa; phylum Chordata; class Aves; order Charadriiformes; family Scolopacidae; genus Tringa; species Tringa solitaria. Next base: position 7,682,147 of record JAOXJM010000052.1, read on the forward strand.
TGCTTTACTGGGACACAAGTGCAATCTAAAGATGTTCAGAAGGAAAGCCCAATTCAGTTAACCACACTCCCTTAAACACAAGGTGCCACGGCTCATAACCAAACTCATTACCATCAGCCCATTGACTTCAGGCAGAACCAAAGAGTAGGTTCCCCAAAAGCTCACTGCTCCTCTCATCTGCTCTCTTCCAGAGAGCAGGACACATAGGTCCAACTCCACAGAGATATAAATCTCAGTAACCTCATTGAATTCGATCAGAGACATCAGTGGGGAACCAAGACCACCACACTTGCTTACATCCAGAAAACACAAAGCAATTCGTAAAGAGCTGGTGTATTTTAAAAATACTACATATATATTTAAAATAAGACATTCCAACCTCTTCTCCTATTCCCTTCCTCTTCCACTGCCTTTGCACCTTTAGATCAGACTTGTTATTTTTTTCACACTTACATGAGAAATATATTTAAAATTAATAATTGCCTTGGTCACAATGAGGAACTGGACAGGCAACACCAATAGCCTCTGCAACCCAGGACATCGAGCACCCAGAGACACCCACCAGCAGACTTATCTGCTGTTTCCAGATGTGTCTAGAGATGTTTGTCACCATTTAGATACCCTGACAATACGTAGTAAGAGCAATACCTTTCTCCCACGAATGGGCCCATAGTAAGCACAGTCACATCAAAACATCCACCTGCATTGGCACGTGCAAACATACGAGGCACAGAGCTGCAACTCAGATGCAAGCATTTAATGCTTAAGTGAACCAAAATCTCTTTTTTTTTTAAAAAAAAAAAAACATTCCCAGACATAGTCCCATAATTAATTTCAAATCCTTTGACCATAAAACCGATTTATAGCAAAACAAGATTTAAGTGCTGCAGAACCAGCTACATGGGGCTTTTTTGACCAAACACCAGAAAACTTTTCAATCAAAATAATGTATTAGTTTAATCTTTCAAACAGTCTGCATGTTTTTTCACTTGATTTGATGGCCCTTACATCCCAATTTGATACTAGGCCTTTAGCTTGGTACCTCATTCACTCAACCCCCCACTGTCTCAAGGGCAAATACCTATTTAATGCAAAAAAAAAAATCAGAGCTATCTCAGTTCTAGGATGACTTATTCCTTTTTCTTTTCTTTTTAAATTTGAATCAAGGTCTGGAAAGTCTCAAAACAGATTGGTTTAGAGGTTGCAAAGCAAAGCTTAAACAGAGTAAGATTAGCTAAAAGAAAGCCAGTGTATTTTCTATCCAACCTCAATTTTATCTTATTGAAATAAGATATTTCCTATAAAAGAAAGAATTAGAGATCTGGCTGCAGCCAGTGGAACTTCACCCAGAGCACTTTTTCATCAAGATAGAAAATTTCTGCTTGAAAAAGGATTCATCTGCAAAAAAACAAAAGCAACTCAAAGCAGTCAATAAAATGCACAAAGTTATTCAAATTTGCCCCAAAACTGACTTCACAACTTTTAACACATGCATCCAAGTTTAGGCACCTCTGCAGAAGGCTACAGCTGTTGTGAAACCAGACCTTATAACACCATGCAAGAGCAAACCCTTTTCATTTGGAAATTAAATCATGGCATAGTTCATTCTGAGATGGTTTCAAGTCATATTTCTGAAACCCCAGCCTCAGAGGTACAGCTTTGCAGACAGGGCACATAAAACTGTGACAGAGCTCTTACTGTGAATAAATAACAGTGGCTATATCTGGAAAACAATACCAGCCTACACACTGCTTGATAAATGCCCGCTATTAAGAAGCTCCAGCATTTTACAAGCATACCAGATAACTAGCAGTGATCACACTGTAATCCATTTTAATCCACACTGAAAAGTGGTTTTTCTCCTTTCAAGAGAGAAAGCCTTTCTGCAACCAAATAGTTGTAAGCAAAGTTACAGGTCTCTGAAAAAGCAAAGCATATTTCAGCTGAATTAGGATTAACAAATCACATTTTCAAACCTATTATGAATTCCTATCTTAAAGTCAGTGTGCCTTCACTGAAACACATCCATTTCCCATCCAAACCAGTCTGTAACAGTATAATATTTAGCTTACCTGGTGCTGCCTTGAACACAGGAGGGTCTAGGAGGAAGACCCCACTAAGGATGGCTGCCTTCTACCAGCCAGGGCCACAAACACACAATCTCTGCTCCTAAAGAGCAGCTGGTGGGCTCTCACCCCCTTTAATAACCAACACAGCAGCCCCTGGGCTTTGCAGGTGGGTTTCATCTGGGGCAAACTCAGCTCAGCTGGTGAGCAAGGTGAGATGCCTGGAAGCAGGTGGTGGCTCTCAGGGTACCTGGAAAGCCCCAAAACAAGAGCAAGAAGCACAGGGAGATGGAAGCTCTTCTGTGTAGGACAGAGCCTCCGATGCTGGGTAAAAGCCAGAGCAAAATTATGAAAATAAGTGCTAATATTATGGCATCTGTGTAACATCTGAGACAGGGATGAGAAGGCATGAAAAATCCCAGAAGAGAGGTGTTATTCTCTGGAAATCAGAACAGCTTTGTAATCTCGTTAGAGCTGATTGCGGCGTGATTTGTGCCAGTTCAGCACTGCCCTGACACCACTCCAGGTACTTTATTTAGTTTGAGATGAAAGCGATGGCATAAAGCAAAGCTGTATCAGATAGGGGCTTTATCCAAGTATGAAGCAGGATTTTTCTTCCCACCAGCATATTCTGTTTTCTGAGGTTAGGAAGGGTGCTTGCGGCAAGGAGTTGTGATTGCTCAGGATCCATCCATCTGATATCCCTCATTCTCCCCTGGTTTTATACGGAGGACTTAGTTGCCTAACTCCGGGTTCTAGTACATTTTTGCTAGCAAGGCACCCAAATCCTCCTGTAGATTTAGCCCTCACCATCCTAATTAAAGAAGCAGCTGCTTTTTATGGCTTTATGTCAGCTTGGAATAATTTTTCTTAGTTATTGAAAACAGCTGCTCTTCTGGTTAGTACACTGAGCATTTATTTTCTCTTATACCAGTGTCAAACTGCTTCGTTGCAGCACAGACAGGAGACACTTAGTTTTGCAAAATAAATCTGTGCTAAATAGAAGCAGAAATGAAATGGAACAAACATTTTGGCATTTTTTTATCAGTGCTGCGTAATGAGACAAAGCACATCCTCAATCAATTCATTCACTGTTGCTCTGACACAGCATGAAAAATGAGGAAAGCTATATAAAAATGAGGGGTTTTTTAATACTTCAAAACTTCCCACAGAACAGTTTGCTTTAGTTAAAAGTTGTTGCAGAAGAATGCTTCACCAAAGCACTCCACAGCAGTGAGATTGCAAATGCCATTGTAAAAAAATGACCTTTTAAAGTGGAAAATAGCTCGGATTAAAGATTTTTAGCCAGTTTTCTAGTCTTGAGGAGGCTACCTGGGAGGAAAGAGTAAAGCAGGTGGAGGCAGAGCTGGCCAGGCATGCGATCCACAGCACGTCCTACCCAGCTGGGCAGCAGCTCTGCCCCTCTCCTTCACGTCAGCCCTCCTGCAGACCTGCTGTGTTTAAAGCTCTGAAACCCTTTGAGCAAGGAGGCTTCACGCGGCCTTTCAAAGATGGAAAACCCTACTGAGGCACCATCAGTCTCTGCTTATAAAAGGAGGAGGTGTGTACATTGGTTGTGTTGAAAATTTCAACTAATTTGGGGCAATTTTTGAGCCCAGGTGTGGACTGATCTGATTAAAGGTACTTGGTTAGCAAACAACACATGGTTTGGCCAAGAGACCAAAGTAGAAAAAACAATAATGTAGAGAAACAATATTTTCCAGGCATTATTGTTAATTTGATATGATATTAGATGCAGATAACTCCCTCTCTGCAAAGATCCATATTTATCCAAACCACCCCTCACTGAGCTTAACACACTCAACTTTGCAAAATGCTTGTTTAATGTATTTTAGTTCAATTAAAATAAAACCAACCTGCTTTCAAAATAAACATCAATACTTTAAATGAAACTAAAAGTACCGCTGGCAAGGCTGTAGACCCTAAGAAACTTATAAATATGAAGGAGCTGTGTGTTATATCAGTAACTTGCATGCATGCTTCTTGCCTTCCCAGTCATGGTTCCAGGCAGAATTCCACTGGTGTTAATGATAAAATACATCCTTAGCACAGGAGCCAGCACAGACTGCCGTCGCAGCCCTCCCATATCCATTGGGGGGGTTAGAAATCAGTGGGATTGTGTCTTGTGTATCCCATGTCCTTCCCCTGGATCTGCGAGTGTGGACCTTTGCACAGCCTGAATTGTCTCCAGCTGCTCCCATTAACCTGCTCCCAGAGCACCTTCACGGGATTTAAGCAGCTCAAAGTTTCCTAATCCTAAAATATATTTTATGCAGATATTTTTGGAAGGAAGCAGGAGCTCTTCCAGTTTGTACAGTGTTGCCAGCTCCTCTTTTCTCTAGAGGACCAGGCAATTAATTTATGGAGAACATTAAATCTGAGCAGATTCTTGAGAGACCCTGAATTTTTGCATTGCTTTCTCAAGAGTGTTTATAGAGGTTATTTTTACAAAAAGTGTAAAAAACTTCAGCGGGAGAAGAGAAAATTGCTAGTCAGATGTCCATATACCACCATCTGTTACAGGGGCCGTATGGGAAGCAGCATGAAGGCACAACAAAAGAACTGAGCATTTTGTGACAGCAGCAATCCAAAATTATTATTATAACTTCTTGGTTTTCCTCAATATTTAACAGCTGCCAGAGAATTCATAAACTGAAATCTGCAGCTTTTATATACTTAGTACTCTGGATTTGAACTATGTAGGAACTAACTCAGATTAAGCACCAAATTAAGTACTAACTTTTTGACAAAGCCAGCACATCTCACATTCGAATTGCTGATATTGAAAGAGGGCTGTAAAGCTGATGAGTTGAAGGACCCTTTACATTTACCGGACAGATAGGATCAGCCTTTTTAAATTGCCTTGTTTTTATCTTAAAATTTAACAGCAGTTCTCTGGTGTTAATTTTCTCACCGTGTAAAAAAAAAAGTCTCAGGAACTCTTCATCTTGGTGCCATGTAAAAAGACGACACTAGGGACAGGGACATGATTTATGATGGTATTTAAATATGGTATGGAAAGAATGATGGAATTTAAGCAAGGAAACTGAGAGCAATGGGAATAGGAGCCTAATTTGCCCTGTCTCTCTTGGAGTCAGACCCAGCATTCATCAAATCACTGGGAAAATGTCCGAGTTGTGACTGCCTGAGAAGACAAGTAAATCCCAGCACCACTGAAGGCTAATTATGAGACTTGAGTTTTATTTCTAAAAAAAAAGTGATTGGAACAATTTTGTGTGCCATAGTTAATATGCCAAAGGTGGCATAAAGTTACTGCAATGAGAGAAGGTGCATTAATAAGGAAATATACCCAATCTGACATCCAGAGATTATTTAACGTCACACTTTTATTCCACAAAATTCAGTTCCATTTTGGTAAACCAGCTTTTTAAAAACATGCCTGCATGTCCCCTGGGCTGTCACAACACCTTAGGACTTGTATGAGTGCCAAAGCCTGCTCCTGTCTGCCTCCTCCTCCTCCTCCTCCAACCCCACAGCATCAGCTGAATCGGCAGCAGCTCGGAAAGGGGGGGCTTCTGAGTAGCCTAATGGGGTGGATTGTTCATCTCTCAGTTACTTTTGAAAGTCTCAGACATATTTTTGGCTAAAGACAATAGTTAGGGGTTTCTTTACACTGATCAAATAGTTCTAATACTCTTTTAGACAAACCTTTATATAATTCATGACCAAATCTAAAGTACCAGATAATACTGATTTGATGATAAAATAATTTTAAATCTTTTCACGTAAAACCTACTGCTCACGTTCATGTCTGATTAAGCTCTATAAATCAAACTCTGAGATCTTTACCAAAATCAATGGTTATGAGTAACGATTTCCACAGCAGTTTTGACCATGCAAGGATTGCAGGAGCTGCCCTGATTAAAATTGCAGTCAGACGGTGAGATTCATTACATAATTTGAATAGGCTAATGACAAACCTGAAGTCTGTGATGTGAAATCCCCTCCCCATGCTGGTCCTGCTGGCAGTTGGACAATGATTTCTCCTGGCCATCACCTATCTGGGCAAAGGACATGCCGCTTCTTGGGGCTGCTAGTAAAACCCAATCCGTATTTTGCAAATATACATATTTTAGCTAAAAGATCACAAAACCTAGCAAACAAACCAATATGCTAAACTGATGCTCATTTCTCCTCTCACAGGCAAAAGGATGTTTCTATCTTTAAATCTATAGCAGGATCTCAAAAACATCCGGATACAGAAGAAACCCCGTAAATACGCTGTCATCCTCAGCGCTGACGTAGACCCCATTCCAGTCCCGTGCAACCTCCAGCCACACCTGGTCGCCCGCGCTCAGCTTCAGGACAGTCAGGAAGGATGCTTGGTCGATCTCCTGGCCGTAGAGCGTCTCACGGGCTTTGGCCACCTTCTTGCTACGGGCAACGAGGCTGACACGGGCTGGACGCCCTCTCACCGTCAGGTGGTAGGCGAAGACGTACGCCCCGGGCACGCTGCAGTTGAATTTCCCAGTGGAAGGGTTATAATCTTCTTGGTCGTTGTACAAGATCTTGTCAAATCTAATGGGGACGTTGGGTGGAGGGAAGGGCTTGGACAAGCCAGCGCTGAACGCCGACCGCAGGAGCTTTGCGGTGTCCCCTCGGGCACCCTTCGCCCCACGGGAACCTTTCTTTCCTGGGGCCCCTCGTCCCCCCTTGCTGCCAGCAACACCCTTGGGCCCAGAAGGTCCCATCATGCCAGCAGGTCCCAGGTCTCCTTTTTCACCCTTACTTCCTTGCTCACCCTTTTCTCCCTGTTTTCCATCCATCCCCCGAATACCCTCTACCCCCATCTCCCCTTTGCTCCCTTTTTCTCCCTTTGTCCCCCCTTCCCCTCTCTCCCCCTTCGCACCTCTC
>JAOXJM010000052.1:7689208-7710846 GCA_026413425.1 Tringa solitaria
CTCTCCCCCGTCGCACCTCTCCCCCCTGGCTCCCCGCAGTACCCCTTCTCCCCTATGTCTCCCTTTTCCCCTTTGTCACCCTGTTCTCCATCCACTCCCGGGTCTCCAGCATCCCCCCTATCTCCCTTGTCTCCTTTGGTCCCATTCTCACAAGTGTCCCCTTTGGACCCCTTTTGTCCCTTCAGTCCAGGGAAGCCATAGTTGCCCTTACTGCCTTTTACTCCAGCTTCACCTAGGAAAAGGGCAAAGCAAGGGGAAAAAAAGAGATTTAAAACATTAGTATTGGATTGTTTTGGAGATGGAGGGGTGTCATCAACAGCAAAAAGAAAGGTCAGCCCAATATTCCTGGGTTTCCCAGCCCACAATACATACCTTGCAGCCCAGGTTTGCCTGGATAACCGGGGTTTCCACTTACTCCTCGCTCACCTTGCTCCCCTTTGCCTCCTAGGACATGTCACCATTAACATACTGTTGGTGATGTTGTCTGCAGCACAGCAATCATTACACAAGAAGATGACTGGTACCATTTTGCATGTGTCCTTCACTTCACTAATAAAACAGATATGAGCAACATGTACCTCGGCTCCATCTCACAGCACCAACTGCATCTCACCTGAATGTTTGGTTTCTGACTCTAATCAGTGCCTCGTTGGGAGGTAGGTGATACTGTTTAATGGCAAGATGGAGAAGACAACAGCTCTGCATTTCTCACTCCAGGATTTCCAAAAGTCTTGTTCAAAAAGGGAATCAATGCCTAAAAGACCGCACTGACTGAACTGCAGAGCACGATGCTGCTGCTACCCCCGTTAACAGTTTTGCTCTGTATTTCTCCATGACTGAAGGCAGCTGCAAGGTCCCACCAGTGATGTGTGGCAACAAGACAGAGCTGCTCCAACCCTGAAATGAAGGGCAGCGTCTCCTTTCGGTTACTACTGACAGATAATAATTGCTCTCCATCTTAACTGAAATAATTTTGCCTGAGATACTTAAACTGAAATGAAACTTCTACCCCTGCATGTAGCTTCCACGGTTTTTCGAGTGAGATCTTTAGGACCAGCTGTTCCTACACCGCCTGCACATACACTACCACCGAGCTGCTAATGCCAGCTAAATCTCACAAGGTGTCAATCCATATGAGCCTACTCCCTTTCCTTTGAAAAATATTTTTTCCTATAACTTTGTGGTATTCAATGAGGACAACAGCATCTGGTTTTGAAACGAGCGGTTAGTCTACTTTACCTCTTTCTCCTTTAGAACCTTTTGGACCTTGAAGACCTGGAGTTCCTGGCAGACCTTGCAGACCAGCATCTCCCTTCTCCCCCTTGGGGCCTGTAACGTAGTCACATCAACAAAATTACCTTATTAACTCAAAGGTTTAACTTTATGAAGAAAGTTCACAATAACAGCTAAGCAACATGGCATGGAGGAATACCAGGTAGGGGGAAACTCTGTTTCTACCACCCTGGGAAGAGCTGGCTATTTTATTTGGCATCATACAACCAATGCAAAGAGGAGGTGAGGCAGACAGGTTTGGCCTTGCAGACAACACAGCCAAAATCCTGTGTTGGAGTGAAAGGTGAGGGGTAGTTGGGACAATGCCACGCTGCTCATACTGAGATTAGTGGGGTGCGTGCTCACGGGTCCCCGGGTCAGGCAGTGGCTCCCCAATCTTTGCCTTTCAGCTACTGCAGTCCCCAAATCTTACAGTTTTGCATTTTGCTCCTGGCTGTAGTTAAGGACTTTTTAAAACCAACCTTCAGCTGCCTCAGAGCTACAAGAGCTCAGCATTCACAAAACATCAGAAGTAGTCTGTCTTTAATATTTGAGCACGCCTAAGGAGCTCCCATAGCTTCATAATTGCCCCTCTTCTTAAAAAATTAAGTCTGCAAATATAAAAGTGGAAGATGGCAGACAGATCTATGCTGCATAAGGGACGGGTTGAAAGGCACGCAAGCTGGCTTCAATCTCTTTTTTAACTTTTTCATCCACTTGGGAATCTAGAGAGTCCCAGTGCACATCTGGGAGCAGAGTATGGTGGTTTCAGTCATCACAACACAACCTATTTGACACAAGGACTTTTCCATCAAGACTCAAGAGACGTATGAATGCAAACTCCCTCTGCAGCCACTAGAACTTCCATTAGCCGATCCCTCCCGAGCTACGGGAAGTGAAAATCCCTCGAGTACATTGTATTAAAAGAAAATTATTTCATGGTTTTACCACCTTTCCTCAGATGAATAGTTTCTGTCTCCAATATTACTGCTAATAAAGTGAACATTTGCAGACTAATGCACTATTCATTACAGCGGTATTAGAATTAGGCACTCTATAGATATCTATTTTAGTAGTAGAAAAAAGAGACAAAGTATGTCTTATAAAATACTTAGGTGCCTCCTCTGGTGAAAGCAAATAATTATTTTAAAATTTGAACCCAAAACTATTTTTGTATTTAACTTCCTCTTTTCCAAGGGGAACATAAAAATCCAAGAAAAAAAGGCTTTTATCATAAACCTTCAGAAACAAGACTGTTTGCAGGTAGTTTTGGGGGTCATAGTTGAAGTGAAAATAAATCTGTGACTCCTGGGGATCAGACCCTGGGACAGAGAAGAGCATGACCATGTGAGACATCCACCAGCTACAATGTGGTATGGGGCCACCTCCACATGTGCTCCTGCACCAGTGTGGTCCCCAAAATGAGTGCCACATGGAGCAAGCTCCTTTTAGGGGCTTCCCCACTCATATTGGTGTTTGATAACTTTTGGGATGTAGCTAGCATGCACTTTTCTTGCTCTGGCTTTACACTAGGTATAATCACATCGAGCATTTGCCACACAAGTCCTGCCGACTCATTTCTTGAAGGAGAAGCAGGAGAAGCATGGTTTATGCCCTTTAGCTGAGAGTGGCATCACTGTACCTGGGGGTCCCTGCTCCCCCGGCTGTCCCCGGGGCCCCACAGATGGTGGGCAGCAGTCACAGCAGTTGTAGAAGAAATCGGCCGTGTCAAGTGTGTAGTTCTCGAAGGGAAAGAGCGTGGTGGCCTCTTGGCCCACAGGGCTCGGGGTGGCTAACTCAGGTCTGCTCGGGGCTGCCGGGAACGGGCTTTTCCCCACGAGGGGGGCGTGAGAGGCACCGTCGCCCACCAGCTGTAAGGGCTTCGGCTTCGTGTACTTCACAGCTGGGGTCACCTTCACTCCCGCATGCCCAGCGGTAACAACCAGCATCACAAACACCGAGACAGACCCCGGTGAGCTCCACATGTTGGCAGCTGTGGGAAAAGATGAACGCGATTATAAATCACTGCGCAACACCCTTTGCATTTGCATGTTCCCCACAAAGCCCATTTACTCTGCAACCACCACCTCTTTTCTTGCACTTTTCCCTGCATCCTTTTTACTATACTTTTATTTTTTAATCCAGGTAATCACCTGGTTTAGTATGAGAAACATCCAGCCACGCTCATCACACCTAACCCACACACAGAGGCCTTTCAGCCCGGGAAACAAGCCAGAAGACCTCCAGGAGTAGTGTCAGGCACATGTGGGCATCTGCCTGGAGGACTACATTACAAAGCCTCACTTTCTATGGGGAAAATAAAGCAAAATTAGCAAAACCTCCTGCATGCTCACTCCTATTGACCGTTACCCTACCGAGCACTTGCTGTGTGGCTGCTGCTGTTAGCTTTGGTTGGAAGCGCTCCCGCTGGTTCCCACAGAAGTTCAAGGGACTGACAGAGAGTTACACGATCACTAGGACACATGATGTGTCTCTTCTGAGCGTATGATTAGGAATAATTCAATAATAATTCCCGAGTCCAATACAACCGCACATTATAAAAAGCTTTGCTCTAAAAGAATAAATGGAAACAAAATGAAACATCAAGTATTCAAAAAATGTTATGTCAATTTTTAATTTGTTACTGACTGATTTCCTGGACTCTTATATTCTTTTAGTGTAAACTTTCACATCCATTGTTTATATTTTTAAAGTGTTGATTTAGCTGAACGAGGAAGAAAGAGGAAAGTAAGAAGCACACATTTTTTCTTATAGGACAGATGAGGCCTCTCAGATGACTTGTCATATAAAGCATCTTTGTTTCCTTTTTAAACCAGTGTACCAACCTGTAAATACAAATGGAACAGACTCCCTTTCTTGCTGAATCTGTAATCTAACCTTCTTTAGAAGCTAAGGCACTTCATTACATGAAAAAGTCAGCAAGATAAACACTGAATATCCTTGCCATTCAGAGGGCAAAAGGAGCTCCAATCCAAAGTCAGGTATTTGGGGGCTGGATTATAATCTTTCCATCTTTAAGAATTCAGTTTTAGAGGACAGGGTCAAGATTTTTTCCCCTTTCACACAAAAACAAATCATTTAGTGGAACATTGATTGTCACAAAATCCCCAGTAATCACTGCTGCCCATTGCTGCCGTTAAACACATTCTTCACCCCATCAGCTCCAGTAAGGGTTAAATTGTCCCTTCTCCATGTGTGTGTCACATCAGGACAGGATATCAGGCACTGATTTTTGTCATAGTTTCATATTTGCTCCCGAGCAGTCCCTGCCAACCTTACCATGAAGAGTTTAACTCCGGGGTGGTTGGTGGGTGAGGGCAGCTCAGCGCAGGCGGGCAAAGAGGGGCCAGACCTTACAGCCAGCAGCAGGGAAGCAGCCACAGTCAAAGAGAAGGAAGGTCATCTATTGTCTAGGAAGAGGGGAAAAAAGCATCAAAATCTGCTTTTGAAGAATATACTCATACAGGAGTGTTTTGCCACCACTGGAGATGACTAAACAAACCTGAACAAACACACTGAAAGACAGCAGAAGAAAGAAATTGCGACTTTAGAGACCTAGTAACTTCATGGGGAAATGGTAAATCAGTTTTCAAATCAAAACCATTTCCGTGTTTTACCGTCTCAAAAAATTTCTGCCACAAGCTCTACATCCAAACACTTTCCAGTTCCATAGCCGGATTGATGGATTGCCGTCAAATACTGGAAAAACATAATTAATAAAAAAATTATACATTGCCAGTCTGTTTAGAAAATAAATTGCTCAGAGCAAGGAATCATTAAACAGATTCTCATTATAATGGGCACGACTGTTCCTGAAATAAGTATACCTAAATATATACATGCATTTTAATAAAACTGAAATTTTGGACTTTTTCATTGCATTAAGTCACCACCACTGATTCTGAAATCATTCGTTTGAATCCCCCCACACTAGGGAAGGTTATGATTCACAGGGGACACAAAATATGAAGAATTAAACTGACATCCTATTCAGTATATCTACATTTAATTGGATCTAAATATCCACTAATTGTTAGCATGTGTCCCATAATAAGATTGTAATAATACAGTTGTTCTTTGGTTTGGTCCCTAAAACTATAGAATTTAGATATTCCAGCTCACAACAGGTATTTAACCCCAATCTCCCAGGTTTAAATGACTGCAATTTCTGTTATTTAATTGTTTCAGGTTCTTATACAGGGGAGGAAAAACACTAGTCCTCATGCAGCTGTACATTCATTACAGACAGTAACTTTTCTTGAGTTATATTAAATTATATTTTATTATATTTGAGTTTTATTACATTAAATTATATTGCCACTAAGTCTTAAATTCTACGACTTCATTGCAAATATCCCACCTGAAGACTAAACGACCAGTGCGTGCTCTCTCCTACCTTATAAATGGTCCTGCTCCCAGGATGACCCCCCCTCAATGGTACTTTGAAAAAGACAATCTTATTTTCAGAGAGAATCGGTTTTATTTGTGTATCGGCTGCTCCCGTGGCCAATGAGAGCCTGCATGGTGCAGGGAGAAAGGGGGATTGGCAAAGTCCCCTGAAAGGAGCAAGGTGACATTGAAATTTGAGGAAATTCAAACGCTTTCCCTGACTGGGATGCTGCTCTTCACATGGGACTTTTTTGGCTCTTCCCCCCAACACCAGTTTTCAGGGCTTTAGGGACGCTCTTCTTTCAACTCACAGTATCGTATTTTGGTACCATCAGACTCAGCCTGAATTTGGCCATTTGCTGAGGGTCCAGGTTTCTCTCTGGGTATTTCATGTGCAGAGTTTGGCATCACACTCCCCTCCTTGGGATGGGATTTTAGGAAGGGTAAGAGAGAAATTACAGAAATAGCTATATGGGATCATAAGTGCATATGTCTGCATGGAAACGCAGTGAAAGAGGAATTCAGCCTCAAATCCAAGCTGTCCCAGGTAAATGCAGAGATGGAGAAAGCCAACACTGCCTTGTTGTCCCTCCAGCTGTGGTGCAGAGCAGGGTAGCTGTGGGACCCACTGTGTTCTGCACAGCGGGGTGGCAGAACAACATCCCTCTGGGAAAAGGGACAAATCCACCCCAGGAGGGTGGCTGCAAATCCCTCTGGATTTCATAGGCTAATTGATTTTCCTCGCTCTTTACCAGCAATCCCAGCACTCGTTTCCTTCCCCAGTGACCTTAAAATGGGCCAGTGTTTATTCTTAGATTTCCCAACCCTGTTCAGAGGGCAGTCGAAACGCGGGAATGTGAGGCTGCCTTTCATTGCCTTGTCTTGGTGAAATATGAGCAAGGAAACCATCTCATTCAATCAGCCTAAATTTACTACATACCAGTAGACTCAAAGCTCAGTTGCTGGACAAGAAAGGCTGCTTGTTTCAGGCAGGCTACAGAAAACAATCAATTCTGCCTTAATGTAAGTGGAGAGAATTGTAATCCTCCATGATTTATATGCGAACACCTTTTCCTGCACAATAGTCTAGAGCTCTCAGCAATAACAAGTTGATTAAGGAAAGTCTATTACCAAGCATGCCAGGCTAGATTGATTCAGCTATTCCAAAGAAATCAATTAAGAGTTTTGCCCTGCGTAGGACATGGGCTTGTCACAGTTCCTGCAATGGAACCTGAACCAGCACTCACTGATGCTCGTTCCCACTGCTGGAAACAGAGCTGGATCCTGAATTCAAACAGTTCTTTTTTTTTTTAAATTAGTAACCCTTTTCAATACTGTAATTGGAATAAATGTTTTAAAGTGAATTTAAAAATACTTGCATCTTCAGCAGTTACATTTCTGACTAGATCATGGACACATAAATTGAAGACAAAAGGCAATCAACCAATTATAATAAAATCCTTATTTTGATATTAACTCAGGATTTTTCTTTAGCAACAGAAGTTATTCCACAGGGAAAGGTTAACTGTTTTTAACCAAGATTACTGCATTGTACAGTGTTGCCTTCATATTCCCCAAAGCTACTCTTTCAAAGACTTCAATTTAACGTCATATTTGCTGCACACCAAAGTTAAAGTAAGCTTCAGTCCTGGGTTAGTGTATTTTCCTGAATAGCTTGAACAGTAGCAGTCTGGAATAGTATTATTAGATTATGCGACAAATGCAGGTTTTTAAATTATACAGTGTTTATTGAGTTACTGAAGCAGTTTGGAAAACTCATGGGTTGAGAGTGTAAATTAAGATTTAGCACTAGATTAATCACTTTGTTTATTCAGGGGATCTGGATCTACATTTTACTGATATAAATGATGCATGTGGGCCATTAAAATTCCTTCAAAGTACATTTCAAACATACTCCTAGCCTTGCATATTTGCACATAACTGGTTTTGACTGAGATTTGCAAAGTTAAGTAAAAAAAAAGCTATGTCCATGCTACTGATTTCTACCAGCACGTCCACCAGCCATGGGTTGGAAGGGCTGCAACCTTCTCATAACTGCTGGATCACCAAAAGCTCCTCCCGGGGCTTGGCAAAAGCAAACACATGAAAGCCAGCACATCCTGGAGGAAGCTTTAACCAGCATAAAGCAATTTCCCAAGGAAGCAGCATCCTCACAACCACTAATTCTTGCAACCCTAATGCCAGTTCCCATCATTTTAGAGGGGGGGAGGAAAAGGAAGGATTTCACCAGAGACCCTACCCTCTCCCCAGCTCTGCAGCCAGAAGCTCCTCCTGGGGCACAGGAGGGTCCTGAACCTGGATGTGGCCACAGCCACCTTGTCCTTGTGGGATCCTCTCCTTGGTTGCCATTCTGAAACACAGAGGGACACAGCAAACTGTGTAAACATATTTTGTATTAAATTAATGGTGTATTTCTTAAATGAGATCAGCAAAGGAGATTCAAAAGGCACCTCCTGGAGGGCTCCACTA
This sequence comes from Tringa solitaria, assembly GCA_026413425.1. Lineage (NCBI taxonomy): Eukaryota > Metazoa > Chordata > Aves > Charadriiformes > Scolopacidae > Tringa > Tringa solitaria. Next base: position 7,697,381 of record JAOXJM010000052.1, read on the forward strand.
CCAATTGTTTGCAAATGAAAATAGAAAATTTAGACCTGCAGATACAAGGTAGACTGATAAAGTAAAAAAAAAAAAAAAAATCTGGTTTGGAAATACAATTAAGGAGGAAACAGTGAAAACTGAAGCAGCGTAGAAAATAAGCCAGGTTTGTAATAATAGGTAATTTAAAATCTTAATGCTCAAGTATCAAGAAGGCAAACTGGAAAAAAGAATATTCACACAGAATAGGAAGTAGGTAAAAATAGAATTAAATTACATTCAAGCTGGGTAAAAAGTGTTAAAAGGGAATTAATATTTCTGTGTGAAAAAAACAATTAACACTTCTCACAAGATTTCCCACAACAATTTAGCAGACCTCCTGGAAGAGGCCCTCCTCTTCCCACCCAAATACTTTTATTTTCTGAAAAAACTGAAATGTGTTCTGGTTTCCTTTATTCATTATCACAAAACAATTGAGCCAAACAGAAAAAAGACTGAAATGAAAATTTTCTGCTATGTTGTTAATTACGGGAGGGAATATTTCCATACAAGACAGTTCAATAGATAAATTAATCAAGTCAAGATACAACCTTTTTTCTCCTCTCCTACGCACTCGGTATGCTGTAGCCTCCTAAATGTCCCTTAGAGGCAGCACTAAATGGAGAGCAGGAATTCATCCTCGCTGGGTGAAAAAACAAAAACAGAAGGCTGCTTTTTTTATTTTTACCATGCACTGAAAAAGCTCCAATTTCATTTTCTTCCCCATTTTCCTCCTGTCCTTTCTGTCTTTTTCATCCTGGAAAACCAGCCAGCCCATGTTTTCCAGGCTGACTCCTTTTTCCAGGGATTTCAGGGTCTCTTTTGGGCCCCAACAATCCTCAGGCACCAGGTGAACCTATGTGTCCCTTCCAGCCCTTCCCACCCATTTGTCCTCTGTCCCCCTTGGACCACTTTTCTCCCCAGTTACCTCTTGGTCCTGTGTCAACTCTGGGATCCAGTTGCCCCTCGTAGACTGCAGTTCCTGGAGGTCTTCCAGGACCAGTTTATCCCCTCCCAGAAGGAAGTCCTGCTTCACCACTGACCACCTGATTACTCTTCCCCCTTTGGTCTTCACTGTCCAGGTCCTCCTGGGGGTCCTTGTATTCCTCTCTTCCCAATGCATCCTGGTTTACCCACGAAAGGGAAAAAATGGTTACATTCCCTTTATGAAGAACATGTCAGAATGGACAGAACACAGCTCTGTAGGAGAACCTTTACAGGTCATCAAATTACATGTTCACCTAAATAACGTCAGCTTTGTTCACCGAAGTCAACATATGACTACTGAGAACTAAGCTGTAAGTGGTGTAAAAAGACGACAACAAAGCAAGAAAAATTTAAAAGATCAAAATCTTTCTCCATCTGGAGATGCTGCTACTCAGATGCCACGGAGAACAGCCCACTACGGGGACACAGCAGCCACCCTGGAGGTCAGGCGTGGTGTGACCTCCAAAAGATCTGGGATCTTTTGCATATTTTTTTTTGCAAAAGAAAGAATTATGAAGTAAATGCTTGAGACAAATAAAACCAAAATATGCAAAAAAAAATCTGTGTAATTTGTCTCTAAAGTTGCTCTGGTTTCAGCTTAAAATTTTGGGGGGTTTTCATTTGTGATAAGAACTTTCAATACTGTGTGGTGTAAATATTAAACAGGCCATTTATGTAGAAAATGGACCTACTACTCTACTAGGATTTTAAAATGCTTGACTTGAAAAAAATACTGTCATAAGGATTTCCATTGGATGCAAAATAATAAAATAATCTCCCTGTAAAATCGGTATAATTACATTTAGTATTATTAAAATTCAGATATCAAGGGGGAAATAAGATCAGAAAAAACCCTGTGTCAGTCTGTGCCAATATATCCCACAAACCCTACACTATATGTTGTTTTAAATTTCCTAAGTCTGCAGGATGGCAGTGCAGTTACACCTAAATAAAGATTTATGACACTTTAAAGTATAATGGCTAGAAAGATCCAAAAGCTACCGTTTCACATAAATAAGCATTTAGGGAGTTATTTAAGGACTATAAGAACTTCATGATACCTATTACGTTCTGTCGAGTCAATCACTGTAAGAGTCCCTAAATGCATATTTAAAATACCAGTAACATGTAGACATTTATGCAAAAGACAGGAGTTGTCGTAGCTCGTCGGGCTGAACTCCAACGCTGGTGCTGATTTTTGAAGCCCTTCTGGGAGTGTGAAATGGCCGTGCAAACTCCCCCGTGCATCGTACCGTGGCAGCGGGGAGCAGAGTGCGGCTCCAAGCCCTGCTCCAGGGCACGGACCTCCTTTGTCAGGACCTACAGATGCCTCTGGTCTTGACTAAGAAACACGTCCATTGTGCTCGCCTGGAAACTCTAGAGGGCCAAAGGTAAAAAGTGATAAAATTACCTGGCTCCCCTTTTTCACCCCGCTCTCCCTTTGTGTGTCGGGCTCGGGGATGTCACAGAAACCCTGCTTCTCTGGTGTACTGCTGTTTTCCTTCAGTGTGTTTAAGAAACAAAATAGTCCTCAATAGCCATGCCTTTGCTAATAGCAAGAGGTGGGATTGTTTCCTTCCTTGTCTCCAGTCCCATCTTTCAGGAAAGCGGTGGCATTGTTTCCTTCTTTGTCTCCAGTCCCATCTTTCAGGGAAGATGATATCTGCTGGAGAGGGGTCTGAAGTGCCAAGCTGGTTGGTGATAGTGGCTTGTCCCCTTGGGGTGAGGGCTGTCAGCCCCTCTGCCAGTCTCATGCTGCGTCTGAGGCTGTCAAAGCAGCCCGGGAGCCCCCTCGAGTGCCACCCTCTGGGACCACTTCGGTGACGTGTGTGAGCCTGGATCAGCGGGGACAGCAGGTGCTTGTGGCAGGTCCCGTGACCCTGGTCCCCATCCCCAGTTGCTCCTGGTATTGAGGGGAAATGGCTAAATGCACCACAAGGAAGAGCTTTCCCAGCAAAACGATTACTTCTGAAAGAAGTAGAGAAGTGATACGCAGTCATAATGCAGAGCTAGGACCTCACCTGAAGAATATCTACCATTTCCCATTCACAAAGACAAAGATTGTTGTATTCACAGGATTAGATGCTAAAATAAAGAAGAAAAACTGCATATATGGTACCGTCCTTAGAGAAGCACAGAAAAATCTCCACTGTGGATATTCACAGGACACATAGAGCACCAGCTGCTTTATTGCAGGTTCCTGGAAATTTTATTTCTCTGGTTGAAATTTCCTTTTTCATGTTTAATGTATGAAACCCATGAGATAGACCCAGTACCTAATACCTATGAGGCAATGTGCTGCCTTCGTGTTCCTTCATGAGCAAATTCCACAGCTTGAAGTGGCCACTCCACACTTCATGATGTATATCCCAGCATTTAATTATTCTGAGATCAAAATAATCCCAGAGGAAGTACATCATGCCTAAAGCATATTGCAAACTAGGAGTTTTATGTATCCAAATTTATAATTTATTATGTTTAAATAGATACCTAATTGATTCAAAACATTTATTTCTCTCAGGGTAAATATTGGCCTGTGAATAACTGGTAGAAATCACAGTGACCTCTACAAACAGTCACGGGCTGTAATTTACCTTTTAAAACTACTCACACCGTGGACTATAAAGTTGTATTTTGGATAATATCATGGCCAGGAGATGAACTGTCAGAGTGATTTTATATGAACATCCAACTTTAACTAGATTTTCTGAACAATTTAAAGAGGCGAGGGCTCCTTCTGGCTTCTGGTGGGTGTAATTCAGAAACCAAAGTGCATTTATGGAGCCAAAGTAAGGAGGAGAGAGGATCAGTGAGTTGGCAACAGGCCACCCGGAGAAAGATGGAACTGGAAGAGTCAATGGGCTGCTTGGACTACTCCGAGCACAGGAGTTTCTACTAAGTACTGTAGTATGTGTGGGTTTACATATATATATTTAAAAATATATATACATGTATAAATAAGAGTATTTCTAGGAAATTTTCCTATTGCATATTGTTGAACTCAAGGAATAAAAAGTGCACCATAAAGTTTTATAGTGTCTCTAATTTTTTGTACCCTTGGTTGTACCGCCCCATTTGCCTGTTGTCTCATTCATCCAGCATATCTGCCTTCCCCAAGGTTTTTAGGGGTACATCCCATCACACCAAAGCCTTCTCCTTCCAGCACACACCTCTATATCACCCTCGCTCCAATGCCAGTCCTGGCGGCACTACCGATGCCATACAGGTATTTGGGGGTCTTTAGGAAAATAGGTGGGGTTTCACTTTTTCTTTGCAAAGACCCAAAAAGCCCATAGAGGCCAAATACCTAAAGCTCAAAACTCAGTCAAAAATTGTGAACCACCAAAATTCACACTCTAATATTCAATTTTTATTTTCTTTTTTTTTTTATATACATAGATATATATACACAAATCAGGAAAGATGTGACCATACAGCTGCTGTTGTGTTTGGATCAGGTGCGATTTTTCTCATACACATAAAGTTCCCATAAAGTTCCCCAAGCAAAGCAAATTGACTTGGCTGTCTGCCAAGTTTCAGGAAGTTTGGTTTTTTTTACTATTGGAACAGGCAACATTTACCAAAGGTGTATGCCGGGATCACTAACACAGCAGCCGTCTATTAATCAGCAAAGGGCAGGTGTTGTTTTCTAAGAACCTTTATGCCAGGGCTGTGGATTAAGCCAAATATTATCAGTTTTCATCTAATTATTTCACAGAGGGTCTCTCTAGCTCCATACACCTGCTACTTTCCCTTCTGAAAGACAAAATTTAATTAAAATCAGGAGATTATGCCTACGCACCTTCTTTTTAAAAAGAGAGATATAAAATCAGGAAGCAAGTCAGGCACCAATACTGCAACCCTGGTAGTTTTGCAGTGAGACTTAGGATATTTAGTACTCTTAAAGCTTAATCTCTTAAAACCGTGTGATTGCAGAAAATTGCAGATTTCATTTTAAAAAGTCAGTTCTGAGCCCTGTGTTAAAAAGGCTCAGAGTCTAGGAGGCAAATGACAATAATCCCAAATGTAATTATATCTCAGTCTCATAATTTGAGAGAAAATGAGTCACATCTTGGCATATTTAAGGGATATCAACCTGGTAACTACAACCAGTTTTACACAAAGATAACGAGCCATGTTTCTGATTTCTGATTGTGCCCTTCCCAGGATTAAAATGTATACATATGAACAGCATCAACTAAAATACCGGGATACAGGACTCAGTGACAGATTCACCCCTTTCCTAGTCCTCAGCTACACCACCAGGCTTTTAATTAATGTAGGTTTTAAACAAAGTCTACGTTCTAGCTGCACCTGCCCAAGAGATGGCAATGTCTCCCTGTCGGACACAGCTTTTCCAAGGCAAAGCACTTTGCATTGGCAAAAGCTTTTGTCCTAAGCTTATTATTCATAATAAACACTGCAATCATTATCTATTTTAATACTGTGAAATCCAGTCAGCCCGAAACTACCCGAGTTAATAAGCATCTTATGAGACAAAGGGCTTATAGATCTCCACAACAGCAAATTTTATTCAGCAGAGAATCTTCTCCTGCTCCTCTGTGGCACGACATCAACACACAGTGACGCAGACTCCTTTGCAGGTAATTTTACATCGGAAGGTATTGCAACATCCCTTGGAAATAAGGAAATGGAAATATCTACTTTCCTTTAACCCAAATTCTTCTTTGCTTTGGCAAATATATGTCTTGTAATAAAGCAAGGTTACAGAACTTAAAGTCACAGTCTTTTAAAGAGTCACATGCTGCAACCTTAAAATCCTGATCGGAAGCAAAAAAATCTGGGAACAAAATTGCCTCTATGTGTGCTGGACTCAAAACTTGTTGAGAGTTTATAATATTTACAAAATTAAAAAGCATGGAAAGAGAGAATCATTTTTTCTGACATACAAACTAGATGCAAGGGACCTTGGATCGGCACTAAATTCAGAGGAAAGATTCCCACCGATTTCTTCGGAACAGGCACCTAATACCCATGCAAGGTGAAAATTAACTCTCCTGGAAACACAACTCCCCATGTAACAACAGACGGGAGGCGGTGTGAGAAGAACATGGTGGTTTGGGGCTCATTTCACACCTCAGCACACTCAAAGACAAGCTGCAGAGGCTGTGAGATGCACATCGAGTTTCCATCTCCCAAAAAGCGTAACCACCCATGGTCTCCCATGTGGTGGCTGCAGTTGCCAGAGTGGGGCTGGAAGAGCATCTTCTGGCTCTGCCACAGCTCTCTTACAGGACTCTCTTAAGTGAGAGTATCTCACGCTCTGCCCGGTTACACTCCCACCCACCAAACCACCATCCATCATTCTCCCACACTCAATTATCCTGATTTCCTCTGAAGGTCACCCGAGAGGAGCCACTGCAGAAACCTCTCCACCTCCTCTGCACCTCACCCAGCAACAAGAATAATACAAGGGAACATATAATATTACTAAATTATAATTATTGTATTGTATTCTTTAGATCTGTTTAGGGCAGGAGCAGAGTAACCTCCTTTCCGTTTCTCATAGCAGGCCTTGAAAAGGGAGAAGGAGTAAAATGTGCCTCAGTGGGAAGGATTCCTACATCGGTAGCTGCTGCTTGCAAGGAGGCAACAGAGTCTGGTTTGGACTCCAAATGTAGTGACAAGCTTTGCCATATGCCAGACCTCATGGTGGCATGTAGCATATTTTTACAAGCAGAGCTGAAAGAAAAAGAAGAGGGTTTCCACATTGGCAGGTGCAGCTGTGAAGAAACAGGGCTGATGGGACAGAAGGTGGGATGGGGAAAGATAACACAATAGGTTTTTGAAAATGTGGAGAACTGCTGCTTCAGCCAGAGGCTCATCACAAGAGGGCACTCCAAGTGCTCCCAACAGCACGGCCAAGGACGATTTTACAGCCTGCACCATCCAAAGATGAAGTACAAAGATCCCAACCCTAAGCCTTAATCATCCCCACAGACCCCTGTGCATCCTGAGCTTCCTGCTCCATCCAGGACTAGCACAGGAGACAACAAACGTCTTCCCGGAATAATTTACCAACAGCCTCTAGGCAAAAAGGGAATTACAGAACACTGAGTAGATGTGACTAATAGATAAAACACGAAAAATCAGGTGTCTGTGAGACCTACACTTTTCAAACTTGTTTTCATTGAGAGCAATAATAAAGGCTGAATGTGTATGGTCAATGTATATAGGGGAAAACAAAAACAACAACTGCAACAAAAACCCCAAAGCAAACAAAAAAAAAACACAAACAAACAAACAAAAAAAAAACCAATGAAAAACCCACCTACTGGTAAAACTTGCTCATTTTAAGAAAATTTCCCATAGCAAACTGGTAGCAGAATGAATAAGATTAATCACAGGCTGGCTGTACTCATGCAGCATTGTGAAAGAGCCTGAGGAGATGAAACAGATAGTGGACGGAATTGCGTGTTTTTAAAATGAAGGTGAAAGCCTTCTCCAGCATCTGGGCACAACCCACCTGGCAGTGCCATTCAATGGGTGATTCCTTCCAGGCCACCACAAAACACAGCTGCCTTCTCTGGAGGGAAAATTTAAACTCCCAGCAACTTTATTTTTCACTAAAACACTTAGGAAAAAGCTACAGGAGCGAATCACACGTTCACTGCCACAGTGGGTAGGTTGCTGCCTACTCACTGGATGAAGTTAGGTAACAGTGCAATCATCCAGCAGATGTGGGAAGAGGAATGGCTCGTATCTTGGAGGTATGAACATCCCTGGCTGAAGCTTAAAGCAGCTTTGCCTATCAGAAATCAAGATCTCATAGACGATCCACTCTGCTAAGAAGAAAGAAAGAATTCTGCAATAACTTGACCTATTTGGCAATATTCACCCAAAACCAACAGTGATTTGATTCGCATTCACTCCTCCTCCTGTTTTGTCTTTATGATTATGGAAATGAATAAGCTCTGTAGCAAGTAGGTATGTCAATTCAACAAATTTCCCAGTAACACTTACAGAAAAAGGTAAAAGGTATTTTTAATCCCTAAGCACAAATATTCACACCTGATATAGAATCATAGAATCATAGAATGGTTAGAGTTGGAAGGGAGCTTAAAGACCATCAAGTTCCAACCCCCCTGCCATGGGCAGGGACACCTCCTACTAGACCAGGTTGCTCAAAGCCCCATCCAGCCTGGCATTAAACACTTCCAGGGATGGGGCAAATATCTGAGTGAGGATGTGAGTATGGACATGTTCAGGTCTTCTGCAAGGCAATAACAAGATTACAATTATAACAACAGGTCACACGCTTATACAGACCATTAAACTGGCTGTAGCAATTTAATATTGTAAAAAGGACACATCAAGAGCAAAGAGTGATGTGAAGATCTGACTCATGCAGGATTATAGATACCGCCCGGCCCTTGTACTCAAAGTTGATTAATCCTTTACCTTCTAATTACTTGTTGTACCTGATCTCAGAATGCCACCCAGCCTCTCCTCTAGCTGGGGTCCAGGCTGAAATTTACCCAGAGCATCAGTTCATATCGATATTTATGAGGACAAACGATGGGCTGCATATAAATAATCACAAATTTGCTTTATGCTACGTATAAGCAGTTTCTCACTGAACATCATTTCTGACATCTGCACCAAGTCCAAAAGGAATTGCACCAGGAGGCAGGATCAGACCAGACCACTGCTGTCACCACCGCCCCACCAGCCAGCGTCTACTCAGCCTTTCCTGCCTTACAGGCACCTTTGCACTAGCACTAATTCCCAAAACAGAAGCTCTAGACCCGACCTGCTATTCAGCTGAAGCAAGTAGAGAGATAATCATCTGGAAACAGTTGCCACACACACCCCAATAGAGGTGATTGCTTTATCCAGTCTGCCCTATAATTAGATAAAATGTTGTTCTCTAATTTGACAGGTTGACTTTAAAGGCGGTTTTGTTGGGAGATCAGTCTGTGACTTTCAACAGGAGGACAGAAGAAAAGTAACACCAGATTAGGATAATAATCAAGGGTTTAGCCAGAGCATCACCCCAGCCCAGCATCCTGGCTTAGGGATGTTTTACAGGAATACTCCACAAGCTCAGACAAACCAAGCCTTATGCTTACTCTGGAAGTTTCCCTTCCTTTAATCAAGACAGCCTGACTAGCTAGACAAGATCTGAAAAAATACATCCAGATACCTTACTATTGCAAAAAGAAAAGAGTATGTGCCTATTGTTTTGTTAGTTTTGCAGGAGCATCCTTAGGTTTACTCAAGTAACCAGCCCCTCAGAGGACCCTGCAGTTCTTTCCTCCTGCACTTAAAATATACTTCTGCAAAATAAGACTACATGACAGAAAGTGAAATTTCAGACCTTGCCTGAGAGACAGAAGATCTACCATCTGCAGAAGACAGGTGCAGACTACGTAGTGGAGTTAATAAAAGCATCACTGTGGCACTTTGATGTGACTTAGTAAATATTTGACATCCAAAGCTTGCAAATACCCAATGCACACATTGGCTATGACACAAACACAGACAGCTAACAAATTAAGGTCTTTATTTTTGGACCATTCATCCCTTTCTGCCCTCGAAGAGTTGCCTTAATCTCTAATGAGCAGCCACACAGCCCAGTGGTTGGGGCTGGATGAAGCCTTCACGTGTGAGCGAAATAACCAGCAGAAGACAAGGGGCAGGGACACTGCAGGAACCTCTGTGCCCAAGGCAGCATCAATGCAGCAGGATGGGGGCAGGTCACAGAACGGTGCTCCCTGGCAAGAAAGCAACCGCTAGAGAAGACACCTAAGCTCCTGCTCAAATTTGACATCCAAGCCATGGGGGCAAAGGCAAGCTGCAGGAGCTAGCAGAAGGAAACAGGATGGAAATGCACCCAGACAGCAAAGCCTGCCCTGGTGTGCAATCCAGCTGCCCACTGACCCGAGCTGGAAAGAAAACTTGCCTGTTGGCAAGCATTTCCACAGCAGGGTGTGACAGAGCCTGAAGACTCATGAAATATTCAAAGCTTATAGTTTTGACTTTACAAATGTTATGTTGGCCTTTATGGCAGGTAAGTGATTTTATTCCTGTCTCAAGGGGGTAATTTTCTGGATGTTTCCTGCAGGAGTAAAAGCCAGCACTGAAATCCCCAGTAATAATTAACACAAAACCCCAGCGGTAAAAGAAGGAAGGGAGCAGATCTCCCAGAGCACCAACCCCTGGGGACACAAGGGAACAAACCGCCTTATTTTTAAATACTTTATACAAGTAACAACTTTGGTACGACTTTTATTATGACAAGCACAAGACTCTTAGAGAAGCCTGAGGTTCAAGCAGGTTTGGAGCAAGGGGATGGCAACCCCAAGGAAAGCGATGGCAGGGTCTAGGTTATTGGTGTTACACATCCTTTATTGTATAGGACTGTTTTTAAGGCACTGGGAGGGTTTTTGGCTCCTCTGCTCAGGACAGAAGGGCCTCCACAGCCCTAAGGCCATCCTCCAGCTGGGGCTGTGCTGGTAGATGTGAGGGATGAGGGCAGGGAGATGACACGTTGCAGCCCCGGTCGAGCAAACCCACCCACAGCCCAACACGGCTCTGCAGCCATGGCACTGACACCAACATCTCCTGCAGAGAGGGGCAAACACAGGAGAGAGAGCACCTGAACCTGGTGCATCAGCACCTCATGCTGCTGGTAAGATGCTTTTTTAAATGTATTTATTTGACCACCTGAACTCTCTCCCTTACAAATCTCAGCTGTTCCAACTAGTCTAGTACAAAAGTTAACTTTTCGACTTTTTGTTTCCTTATTACTTGCTCACTTTCTTTTTGTTCCAGTTTCGTTGCTTTGCTTTCATTTCTTCTAAGGTGCAAGCCAAGAGGCTTCTCCTGGGTCAGTGAGGGGTGGAGACCGACAGGAGCAGGCAGCTCACGGAGGAACAGCAGGTGAAGGGAAAAAGCCTTCCCTCTCGCAGCAGCAACACACGATAAATCAAACCACTGCCTCCTCTAGATTAAATCCTGTCCTACTTCTCACACAAGAGTTATTAATCCTGAATTCAATCTAACCATCCTCTTTGGTGAGGTTCCTCCCTCTGGAAACACCAGCCCTTGAAACACCAGCAGGACTTGGCGGGGCCCCTGCAGCCCTGTCTTGTCTTAAGGCAAACACCACCTGATTATCAGCAAACCTGTAATCTATTGTAAGGCAAATCCTTCTCCATTTGGTAAGATAGTGTGTGTCAAAAGACAAGTGTGAAGCATCCATATACACACTCAGCCTTCATCTTCTATAAATTGGCAAGTGCAGCTAATTCCCAAGGAGTGAAGCAAGGCAGTAACGGATCATCAGGGTGATAAAGAGACTGTGGGAAAGTTACTTGTAAACACCTTTTTGAAAAATACCCTAACAATTCCTATAGCTAAAGCTAAAGGTGTTGTGTGGAGCAAGTGCTCTGATAAGCAAGAATGGTTTTGCAAGTATTTTTACAGGGTTGGTGCAAGCGATACCCTTTCATTGATCGCTGGCAAAAACACTCTGACCATTTCACCCACCATCCACTCGGGCACCAGGTATTTTACCAAGCTAAAGCTGCACTTACGGACCCAATGCAGGCTCCTGTAGTACTCCAGGACCTACGGGAGCTCTGCTTCATGCTAGAAAGGAGCACAACTATTTGTATGTTTAAAACAAAGCTTCTGCATAAGTATTTTTTAACATCAAAGACTAAGCAAGCATCAGTTCTGCAGTCAACATCCATAAAAGCGGCAGCAGAAGAAAGAGGCACTGTTCTCTCTGTATGAGCTGGGAGTGAAAGCGTCACATCCTGGTTGTCCCTGTGCCGCCTGTGCAGCTTTGTTTGTGTAAGAGCCTTTTAAAGATATTAATTGAGGAAAGAGCATTTTTAAAGCATCATTAAAATGTGTTCAAATATTAAAAGAGCAACTTTCATAGCTGCAGTTACATCTGGCCCTTGAAACAGTTTGCATTCCTTTATGGCCTTCTGTGGTTCAGAAGACACCAGCCGGTGCCAGAAGAGCGACACAGTGGCCCCAGGTCCCACTGCAGCGTGCTTGGGACAAGCCACCGCTCTGTTCAGGGAGGTCCCCCCTGACCCAGCAGCTTCAAGCAGAGGTAGCCATGACCAGCTTTGCCAGCAGAGCTGTGGTGACAGTCACCTCTGGCAGGGTGAAGCGATGAGCTGAACAAACCCCTTCACAGCTGCAGAGAACGTGCAAACTTCATCTCACCCGCAAAAGCCCACCTTGAAGAGGCAGCTTGTTGCACGGAGAAGTCAGCAATTTACCAACACAAGCTGTCTGTCTCACAGCTCCCACCTAGTTCTAAAAAGCAGTGCCAGTCATAAATGTGAGAACAACAACCCCGTGGCTGGCTCCAGCTTCTGGGTTCACTGCAGTACCCGCTGCCTTTGGGAGGTGCGGGTACATCCAGCTTCTTCTGCCGTGTGAGCACAGCCACCAGCCAAACAGACATCACTGCCTACGGCCAAACAGGCTGCGGTCAAACCCTCGGAGCACAAGGTCAAACCCTTCATCAGCCACAGCTCCGTACCACCCCCGGCCATTTGCTCTCGCCTCTGTGGTATGCAGAGTCACTGGCAAAATAAACTCCTTTTTCGGCTGGTGACTCCCTCAGCCCAGCTCATCCCTCCACTGCAGAAGTGGACGTGACCCCAAAGGGGCAGGCAGGGAGAGGGGCACAGCCCCGGGTGGCCCAGTGCCATGGCTGAGGACAGGCACACCATGCTACACCCATGGGCTCCCAGGCTCGGTGGGGACGGTCCCTCCTAATGGCACAGGAGGAACTTCAGCCAATCTTTAGCTGTGGGAGCTGCCCGCTGCTGAACAGGACAAGGACCAGGCACCAGTGACAGCCCTGCTCCCACCCAAACCTGGGCCACATTTGCAACACCCTCATTTTCAAACCCAGGAGGCTGAAGTGAAGGATCTTTGCCCTCAAAGGCAACGGGAGCTTCTCTGTAGCTCCTGCTGCACATATAAGCGGCAGCACGTCCTGATGGTGTGGTGGGCCTGCCTTAGGTAGTTCTTGCAGGAAGGTTTTGTGCAGCAGCTGCTTCCAGGCTCCTTCACCAGAAGAGCAGAGCACGGCAACCAGCCCTTCCCAGCACTGCAGAAATTGGGATGTAGGCTGGCAGCACATCCAAACGGCGTGCAGGAGGCCCACATGGCAGTGCCTGGAGCCACCCAGCTCCAGTGAGAAGCACAGATGTTTCACGGAGCCTGTCACGCTGTGCCCAAAGCCAGCACACCCTATAAGCTTCATCTGCTGTGTCCCTGCAAACGGGACGCTGGCTCGTGCCCAGGTACCCGGCAAGGAATTGGCTCGTTCTCCACAAGCTGTTCATTTTGTGACTGTCCCAGTGTGAGGTTTTGGGTGCAGACACTACACTGGTAAAACTCATTTCCACAGACTTGGTAGACAAGGGCAGAGCAACTGACGTCATTTACCTGGACTTATG
>JAOXJM010000052.1:7715504-7732642 GCA_026413425.1 Tringa solitaria
CAGCCTGTTCCAGTGCCTCACCACCCTCACAGTAAAGAATTTCTTCCTAATATCTGATCTCAATCTCCCCTCTTTCAGTTTAAAACCATTACCTCTCTTCCTATCATGAGGATTAGGTTTGTGTTCAGAGCTGGAGATGAGGAAGTCTGGGTCACATTTTGTGTAGGTGGGGCATTGCCACTCCTGTAGTGCTACTCAATGAGCATTTTGCTGCCTTGTTTGAAGCTACCTAAGGCAGAAGTAAGTCTTTTTGTCAACAGTGAAAGGTGTTTGTTAGATTCCTAGGTCTTGTATGGATTATGTAACTTTTCCATTTCAAAGAAAGAAAATACTACCTACATGCTACCACTAAGGTCAGCAGGAAGGAGGGTTAATGTTGACAGATTCAGAAGATGCTGGAGTTGTTTCTGCTTTACCTTGCTCAGAAGATACGTGGCTGAAAATGCCATCGCCTTTTCTGCCTTACTGTTTCTATTCCTGAAGTATTTTTCCACTCCTAGAAGACTCTTTTTTTTTTTCCTAAAAAAACCACATAGGCACAGTGGAAACATTTTCACCCATATACAAAATGTCTGAGTCATGTACAGCAATAAAACTTTACCAGCTCTGAACTTCATTCTGGTGTTGCATGGATGTTGGAAGGAACATGTATATAAGAAGAGTTTACAGTTCCTGTAGTGCAGTAGCTGGCAGTAACGTATGGCCGAGCATGCAATGAGATGCTGATTCAGGAAGATGAATGCTGAGGAAGAGAAACTAGAGATGGCCTCACTGCTGCTGTGCATTTTTACTCCACAATTAGAGGAAGAGGGTTCTTTATTAAAATCTATACGTAAAGACCTTTCTAATGCTGCATAATTGTCCACAGTGGAAGCTATGCTGGGATTACTGCTGCTGTTTTCATTCGCGTTCTTAATTTGGCGTTACCTGCTTGTGAGAACAAGCTTTAGGGTACAATTCAACATCCATGTGTAAGTACTACAGTCACCTGAGGGTTCTGCTTGTCAGTAGGTATTTGGCAGCTTTCTAGGCTGAGCTGATGCTATATGGCCACAAGCCGTGCTACGTATGGGGAATCTGAGCAGCACAAATGCAATAGAGGAACAGACTGAGACGGTGTCCCCGGGAAATGCTGGTGTTCAGATTCTCTGCACAATTTGAACTGCTGCCTCATCTAAATGTCTTCCTGCTTTCTTCCCAGCTGCTGGTGCACAGATCCTGTATTTCATTCCTTATGCACTACGCTTGGTGCTCACTGAATAAAACATGCTAAAGCATGATGGGCTGGGGATGTGACTCCCTTTGTTCTTCTAATTTGCATTTTCAGAAACATTAGTCTACATAAAATCAATGGGTTCACCCCAGAGTTATGTTACGTTAACAGGGACAAGATTGGATAAGTAAGGATATTCTGAGCAACAGCAGAACAAACCCATCTAACACAAGAAAACTACAAATAAGTAAGACCAATTAAAGATAAGTAGCTTGCAGAAAGAACATGTATTGCAATACCCAAGCAGGATGACTACCCATCCTTCTAATAACTGAAATTATTTACATATCAGGCAACTTTAAAATAATTATTGCACACCTGCCGTTTGGAGCCTACATAAGTGGCTTGCGTATGAGACCAAATACAAATCAGGGGCCAGTGGCAGGATTTTACTTAAGCTTCAGCATGGCTGCAATCCCTTAGGATTCTGCAAAACCGACCAACTCTTGCTTCTGTGCTATCACAGCAATTATTCAGCAAACAACCAATCAAATATTTGCACTTTGGGGATGGTTTGATTGATTGCTTGTTTTTCCTTCCTACCTTGTTTATAACACTTGGCCCTACTTCACATTCAAAGCCTGAGATACCACCTGTTTAATGATTATGAGGGGATCTGCAGCCAGGGTTTGGTTTTCCCCACTCTAGATATATTTATCTAGACCTGAATGTATGTTGGAAACCCGCTTTCTCTGTATATGTAAGTCAACCAAACTGTCCTGTTTCATGTGTAAGATTTTTCAAGCATTCTTTGGAAACCAGTCTATCCCAGTTTCCCTACAAGAATGTTTGTTTCCTTCCAGAGGAATTTCCCAGCAGGTGCATTTTGCCAGGTTCTGTCCAGTCACCCTGTTGCTCAAAGCAGAAATTATATAGTAAAGTACCTAAATCTCACATTTTTAGATTACAGCTCCAAACACTAGCTCTGGCACTGGGAACTAAGTTTTTTGGGCTGTTTTGGTGGGGGTTTTTTGAGATTAGGCATACTCTTAACTGAAACCTGGGATTATTATTTTTTTAAATGATGATTTATCTTTTCAGCTGCCCTAATCAGAGATATGTGTTAACAAGCAAGAAAATCAGGTTGCCACTTAAAACAATAAAAGCTGCTTTACAGGTTTCTCTTGCTATTTTTGCTTGGAGGTGAAATTGCTGAAAATAATTTGAATATTGCTTAATGGCTTTAGAAGCTGAATTCTATTCATTTTATTCATAGCTTGTTGTAACAGTCTCATGGCCTCTAAACAGGCAGGCATTTCCACAAAACAACTGAATACTTAAGTTCAAATTTGTAGACAAATGAGCTCCAAGTTAAAATTGCGCAATAGCAAATTATCTCCTATTCTGTAATATTGGGAACTGATGAGCTAATTATGTGAGGCCCTGTCAACTCAGAGTGCCAGCTGATTGTGGCATTACTGTAATAAAACCCAGTAATGCTTACAAATGTAAGTGGAAGCCTCTCTTAAGACAAGACCTGTCTAAAATACCGAATTTTTAGCCTGAAGAGTTTCTATTTGTTTAGTGATCTGCCATTCCCTTTGATTATTGCTACAAGATAATTGGTGTGGTGGTAAGGAGGCTGCCGGAGACCTCTGGAGGTGCAGAGCTTCGGGCTCAAGCTTATCCTTAGAACTACCCCAGAATTAATGTAAATGAGGTACATTCAGAAAAGGTATCTATGTCACAGTAACACAGTGGATTCATGGATCTCATTGACTGAGCAGCTGGTTTAAGATGGCTTTTTTTCTTTCCCTCCCATGTTTTCCTTTAATAAATTATGCATCTAGAATTGCATTATCCCAAGACGCCCTTCATGTTTGCTGCATTTCCGAGACAGTCCTGCTAACAGAGAAAGTCTCTGGGTAGATTAAATGCAGTGGAAGTGTGTTAGCGGTGAGGGCAGAGACTGTAATTTGACTGATTTTCTTTTACTTATCTCAATCTCTATCATTCATTTGGAAACCGCACAGCCTCTGCGTTCAGACAGCTCGTGTTCTTGCTGGTGGCTCAGGGAGTCCCATTGCAAGTGTGTCCAAGAGCCTGGGGATGGGGTTATTCCCCTTGGCTGTGAACTGGAAGAACCCAAGAAGCACAGGCTGGCTGCTAGGACTTGGTGACTGAGCTGAATGGAAACACAGTCCCCAGGCTGGAAAAAGTGCAACGGGATCTTTGGTATAAATCAAAAGATCTCCTCCTTATTTAAATCTGTTTGTATTTGATTTATGTATCCCTTCAAAACAGCAACGTATATTACGTGATAGTGCCGAGCCTGCAGCCTGGCAGACTGGTCTAATATCAGTAAAATCAGCCTGGGGATTTTCTTTTCCTGTCTCTGACTTTTCCTTGTACCAGCTCTGTATTGAGATATACAAGTGCGTGTGCTGCTGTGGGCAGAAAGCTCCATTAGCCAGGGATCTCTCCCCTCAAAAACCATTGCAGCACCCCTCTGATAACCTCGTGAACACCCGCAGCAAGTGCTCCAGACTTGCAATTTCTCCATGCGGCAGTCAGGCTTTACAGGTATTCACGCAAGAAAGGTATGAGTTTAACTAGCGCAGGTATAACCCCAGTGTAAATACCATAATCCTACATACTATGAGAGGGCCCTTATCGTTTTCCTTTCAATTGTATAGCAAAGGGCTTAACCTCTTCATTGAAAAATGCTGCTCTTCTTGCAGAAGGTATAAATAGAGACTTTTGGCTCCCAGTGAGTCACAGTTTGCCAGCTGTGCCATTTTTATTACAGGCTTTGCAATATTTACAAGGCTTTAAGGCCTCTCTTGAGTTCTGCCTTAAAATAATTTATCTGACAGGAACCATCTTCCATTCATACCAGGACAGAAAACAGTGGTGGCCTTTCTCTCCAGCCTATACCCTTGCACGTAAAGCTGTTAACAGCAAAGACAATCACTGCTGAACTTAAAATGGAAGTGATCTGCCCCCCCCAAAAGCATTGCAGGTGGCCTCTGTCTAGGAGATATGGGGAAAATGGAACAGAAGGAAACAGACTGCTTTGGGAGGAGGATGTGAAAAAAGATACATTGGGAAGGTACTGATGGTTTGAGGACACAGAAGAAGAGGAGCTGGTGGAAAATAAAAGCTGGGTGGGTGATGGGGCAAGTACAACAATTTTTCTGCGTAAAAATGTGTTAACACAAAGAAGCCTCCCTCCCTTTTTTAATGCACAGTGTTTATAGTTTCGCTGTGCTTGTTGCCAGCAAAGAGGTTGTGTTCATGGGGGTGCTGAGAGTTGAGGAGCGACTGGGGAACAGATGTGAGGAGGTCTGGACAGGAAGCCAAGGGATAGAAGGAGAAACACCGGGAGAGGAGCCAGCACATGGCTGAAGGAGGGGGAGCAAAGACAGCTCCCGTATCAACAGCGTTGGACAGGCATTTGGAGTGCCAATTCAACCAGACAGTCTGTCAACGCTTGGGGTGAGCCTAGTTGTTGCTTTTCCAAATAAGAAGGGGGGAAAATCTACCTTACGAGTATCTCCCAGGTGGCAAAGTGTAAGCTCATGTGGCAGGATGCTCCATTTGCAACTTAATAGGGGAACGTTGAACCTTAACAACTGGCAGTGCCCGTGACCTAAAGGAAAGATGGAGAAATACAATCCGTCAAGGTGTGTGCACTTGACAGTGCATCCGCCAGACAGAAATTTTACACATCAGTAACCAAAGTAAAGCTGTTACAAAACAAACCAGGGATGCTTTTATTGGTAATTTGTCTTCCCTTCAGGAAATACCCTGATACCACGAGAATTTACTGTACAGCCTCCAGAGGCGGTAAACCACTGAATATTGTAATATATTTGGCCTGTACTAGTGGCCCATTGATATTTTAATCACAGGCTACAAATTTTCCAATGCTACCTTAGTATTTGTTGCCTTGAGGAACAGAAAATTTGTTGCCCCAAGCTCACTATAAACACAAGACTGGAGGGATGTGACATGTCCAAGCATCTCTGTTCCTGGTGTTTTAGGCAACAGAAGTGTAGAACAAAATGATACATTGGAAGGTTTTTCAGCAGGACTAAAATCTGCTGTATTCCCTTTTACTGTGACCTGACCTGCTCAGAGTGTGTGTCCTTAAACTCAGCCCCCAAAATAAAGGAGTGAAGTCTTGTAAGTTGCTTATCATCCTGTCTCTGTATTTTCTCTAAGTAGATGTTTTTATCGTGAACTTAAAGATTATTTAAAATATCGAAAAGCAATTTTAACAAAAAAAACTGGAAGGCAAAATTCATTTCCTAGTTAATACTTGCTCAGCCATTCTCCTTTCTGTGTGGAGACAGGAACAATGAATGCACAAAGGTATTACTTGCAAGGAAAATCTTTCCAAGACTTGTAACTTCCATTAAATGCTCTTTCAATCTGTAATGTATCTTATTTCTTTGGAACAAGCTGAAAAAACAACTTCTGCTATTTGAGATTACTTTTTTTTCCCTCCCTTTCATACCTTGTCTTTTCTTTATTCCCAACAATTGCAAAGTAATAAAAATTATTATCAGAAATAAGCAGAGGAGATTTTACAGAGCAGTTCTTTTAATCTCATCTTTATTCCAGAGCATACAAGTCTGCCATCCGTATTTATGGAAGCTGGCCCAAAGCCTTCCCTTTTAAATGCATATCTCCCTGACTTCCACGCGAACCCTGTGCCTTTGTAAGCTAATGCCGTTTTAATTCCTACTGCAGAATGAATAGAAAAACAGACTCAGAACATAGGAATTGAGAGTGCCCAACTGATACAGCTTCCAATAACTGCAGGCAGCAGTTGCTAAAGATTGTTTTCCGCTGCTCCAGGGCAGCAGAAGCCGGTGATGGTGCCAATCCATTATTTCTGTTTGAACTTTATTTTATGTTAAAATCATACGTGATGTCAAATTTGGAATTATGGTCATCTCATCATTTTTTAGTTGCAGGTATTTTTTATTGCTGCAGGTGTAATCCAGGCTTCTCTATCGTTACAGGTCATCTTCTCAAAATCACTGCAAGCTGAAGATGGATATTAAGCGTGTGAAGGACTATATCTATTGGCTGTACTACCAGTACCTTCTGATCACCTGCAGCTACGTGCTGGAGCCCTGGGAGCAGTCCATGTTCCACACCATCATCGTGACTGTTGTTGCTATGGTGGTCTACACAGCTTATGTCTTCGTCCCCATCCACGTCCGCCTGGCTTTTGAGTTCTTCTCCCAGATATTTGGAGGCCAGCCCGAAAGCACAGTTTCCGTCGTGAACTGAACTTGCCTGAGTAGTGATTAGCAGCCCTTGCAGCTCGTGACACGCAATGTCTTCTGCAATTTTGTGTATTTATTCTGAAGCCGTTTGGCGGTTATGAAAATACCATTTTCTCTTACAAAACGTGGCTTGCTTAGTTACCCTAGCTGAAAACCAGAATAATGCACTGACTACTGGCTGCACAGTCCCCGTTAAATAAAACACAGGCCAGCTTTTACTGTGTGATAATGAAACACATCACCTGGAATGCCATGTTTGCCTAATACTCAACCGGCTCCCACTGGCAGCACCCAAATTTAATCACACTGGCATGTATGAAACAGCAAAGACTGTTTATGATGGCTGTGAGGAGGGGAACTACGCTCGTTATACCCAAAGAAGTTCTGCCAACAGAGTGCGGTGGCAAAACATAGCATGCCTTCTTTGACCCAGGTTAGAGAATATAAGGAGATGAGTACAATACAACATGATTTGAGTAGTAACTAGTATCTGTCTGGTTACTGACTTATGCTTTTTAATTGTCAGGAAAGTAAAGTAGCAGAGAAAGCAAGAGAAGTATGAACTTGGATCCAACCTTTTGCTGCATCTAATCTTTTGGTTAGAATCCAATCTAAGTTGCTGCATCTGAGTTTAGATGGTCTAAGATAGTAAAAAAAACCATAGTATGGGTAATCTTGCAGTTTACTGAAAATGACAGAAAGAAAGAGAACCGGCTCTGTTTCAGTGCACTCCTGCCGCCTTTGATAAAAAACCAAGACATCTTTTCTTTCTGCTCCCATTCGCCAAGGCAAGCAAAATGCATGTCTGCACCAGAGGAAGATGAACCAGAAAATAGAGTGGAAGTAATATTTTAGTAACTGCAGGGAAGTCTGAGTGCTTAAAGAGATCTCCTTTATAATGAAGAAATGAGATTTATTATAATTGCCTGTCAGGAGTTTCTTGAACAATGGAAGGTTAGCTTGGTTTTCACTCTACACCTAAATCAAATGTCAACACCAAATCATAAGTTATAGCTATACAGTGCATGTAACTAAGAGCTGATGTTACTGTTATGAGAGGAGAGAGATGCAAAATGTAAATAGCTTTCAAATGATATTTGCACAGTTACAGAATTAAAACTCTCTCTTAACTTCTTGACCAAGCTGCAGTGGGGTCCTGCATGCTTAAAAGAACACTGTTTGTAAACTAAGACATGTTTTGAAGGTTGAACAGATCTGAACATGTGTATGCAGTTTTTTCAGAGAAAAATAAAATTTTATTCTTCAGAAACAACATTTCAGTGCATGAATTGGCTCTTCCTGTATTTTCTATTTGTTCATACATACCGTGGGTGTGTGTGGGCAAGGCTGACACCACGGTAGACAGACTAAAACTATTTTGTTGCAAATGTTTTGGGGCAATGTTTCAGAGCCCCTTAAATGGATGCATGTACAGACTGCCATCTTCATCATCATTAGTGCTCCAGCCCAAGGTCTCTCCTCTCTCTGGTGGCAGGGGAGGGGAAAAAAAAACCCAACCCAGAAACTTCACTAAAGATCTTGCTCCACAGACCTGTTCACAAGGTCCTGAAGGCAACTCTTGGAGATGCACAGGTCTCCTGCTTGTAGGGAGCCCTGATCTTCATACCATAGTTGCTCGTTGTGTTCAGATTCTGGCTCACACCAGAGCCACTTGTTCATATTGCCAATACAAGCAGATCATGGATGTGCCTGAATTCTCTTCTGGAGCACTGATGGGCTTCAAATTAAGGCAACAAACACCTCGTGTGTGCTGGTGGCACAACAGTTGAGTGGTTCAGGCTCAAATGGGAGTCAAAGGCTTAGCTGTTGTATCAGTTAATCACAGTTGTTAACCTGCAAATATGAGATACCAAGCTGTAATCGTGCTTACAGTAATTAAAAGAGCATTGGAGGAAATGAAAAATGTCAAGTACCTGTGAAAATTTCTGTGAAAGCAGCCTATAAAATAGAATACAAGTAACAACCCAAATGTTGGAGGTGGAAAAATGAAAATATTTACCTAGAAAGTTGATGCTTGAATCAAAAACACTTCCCAATATCCTATACCCAAAAGATCCTACTTTTAACTAGATAACATGATAATGTAAATGCCATGGCATCTCCTCATCAATGCTGTTTCCAATTCCATCTTATTTTTTAATTTCTCAGGAAGGTTATTCATTTCCAATGGCATCAAACACAACTCACGTGCTTTTAGGAGTACAAGGAAAGACACTTTCTTTTAGGTATGTAAAGGCTGGGTCTTGGATCTCAAGGAGCACACACCCAGATGTAATGTTGCTATTTAAACATTTAACTTAAAGCAAACAGAACAAGCAAACAGCTTTGTTCAGGAAGAGGGAATTTCCACTGACTTCTCATGGTGGGATTCCTGTAAAGCACTTCTCTTCCTTATTATTCCTGTTATCTTTGTTTAGCTTTGCAGGAGGTGCTACGAAGATGGAGGAAACCAGCAGCAGTTTCTCTTTGGGAGGGTTTCTGCAGCCTTACTTAAATGAAAATACTTTTTTGTGTGTGTTCTTCAGCTTCTTTACTAAATTTAAAGTTTTGGAGCAAGAGAAGGAAAGAGACAGCTGAAAATAACTTCTCTCTGCTAAAACCATTTTTGAGATTTTTCCAATCCTTTTCACTTCTCCTTTCTACCAGAAAAGCTGAAATAACTCTAGCTACTTAATATTCAAAATTAGTGGGTTCCAGCAGGAGATTTCAAAGCATTTTTGGCACACAGCAGTGGACAAACATTTCTTCCACAGCTGAAAGAAAAAAGAGGTGGGACACCACTTTTGACAGCTTGAGACCACACCACAGCTTAGGAAACTCTGCTCCAGTTTTGAAATCCTTTTCCCTGTAGACGAAGCCGTTCGTACACGACGGAAAGGTTTTAATCAGATTACATCTGCACATTAACGTGGAAGCACCATTTGCTGTAACAGCAACCAGCCGCAGGAGGAGGGTCGCATTTCGGAGAGCTGCCAGTAACACCAGCATACGGCTGGGTACGTAGAGCATATGGACAACAACTCTCGTGAAAAGTATAGTGCTGGGCTCTTTATAAAACACCTTGGCAGGGCACACGTTCCTCCTGCTTCATTATTACTCCATGTTAATGGTAGCTAATTGCTCCATTATTACCCTATGCTAATTGTAGTTCAGGCTGAGCACAGCAGCTGGAAGTATTTACACCAAAAAAAGCAAATGAAAGGACTATGTTAAGAGTAGACAGAACCAATAATCCAACAGTAATAAATGAAACAAAAGCAGAAAGGGAGATGAACCAGTTCCAGTTGCATTCACCCTGAAAGTTCAAATGCATCATTAAATTAAGTGCTGAAAAATTTTTGGACTCAGCTGACCAGCACCATACTTCCCTTGTTTAAAATTCATTTTCTTAATTTCATTTAATCAAAGCTAGCATTTATCCTGCTGTAAAGGTTTCCTGGCTAATTTCATGGATCACCTCCCAAATCCATTACCGAGGGCAACTACATGTGCACATGTCCAGACCATGAACCCCCAGAAGCCCCTCCAGGCAGCCTTCACCCGAGACTATCAAAAAAAGCTTCCCAAGGACCTTTTCCTTAGTGGTTGTTTTGCCCAGGAAACGCAGGGATCGGCATCGCCACCAGTGACTCTGCCCACCTAACAGCCTTATTTCTAAGTTATTTTGGTGCACTCCTTTTATCACAGGAATTAAAATGCAGAGCTTGAAATAGGGTAGCAGCAGTTAATAGCTTGGAGGGTCATCAGTGGGATACAGGCGTCTCTGACGATCCACTGCCAGCTAAACTCAGCTTACGCAAGCGGTGACTGAACGTAGTCCTAACTTTTTTTGAACTGTGATATTCCCAGTCCTTTTCGTACCCCCAGAGAGCCTTACAGTAGCTCCTGCCTGACTGCTTACTCATGAGAAGAAAGAGAAACCTCTATTTCCATCCTTTCTCTTGATGTTTCTAGAAAAGACCAGCAAAATAGTCCAAGGTGGCTGGGGGGGGGGGGCGCTGCCACTGCCTGTCCTACACATCTTCAGGGCACCTGAGTTCAAACCAGTCACTTGTAGAGACAGGCCACCATCTGGGTGTCCGACTTCATCTACATGGAATTCTCTGAAAAGCAAGACCCCATGTTTATGAAGTTTTGAAATCTTAAAGATGTTCAAGAACAATTTTTTTTCTGAAGTTTTATTATTGCTGTTATTTGGCCATAATTCAAGATTCTTGCTTTGCATGCAAGATCAGTGAAAAAAAAAAAGGTTTGGGTTTTTTTTTTCCACTTAAAATGATTCATACTATTATGGTTAAAGGTAAAGAGGTCCTAAAGGTTTTATCAAGCGAGAAATGTCATTAACATATTTTAAGTAATCATTTTTATAAAGGCCTTTAGATAAACCTTACAAAACAGCAAACTGATAGCATCAATCAATACCATTACCATGCAAAAACCACAATGCATGAGAAATGTGCCTCCACGTAAATACCTCTTTGAAACTTGCCTACAAACAAAAATGGTATGTAAAGGGAAATCAGTCTGATCTCTGTGGTAGGAAGTTTCTGCTGCACTACTGTAAAGGCCAGATGTTGTCCTGGTCTTCTTGTCCGTGCAGAATTAGCCCTGCCCAGCATGCACACAGCACCTACCAAGGAGAACTGCGAATACAATACGTTGTGTCTGTCTCCCTTCACCTCTCACCGAAGCAATGCTCCATTTCTAGAGTTTAATTTCCCTAATTACTTGGAAGCAAGAGAAAACAAACAAAAAAAACCCAACAAAAACTATTTAAGCCATCATAAAAGAAGTACAGCAGGGTGTAGTAACAGTCAGCAGAACCACACAAACTGCAGATCACACTTGCGCAGCACCAGAATGCGTCTGCCAAAAATGGGGGCCGATTCTCGCAGATGGGTTACTGCACCCTGGAGCGGAGACGTGGACAAGTGGCGGCGTGCCAAGCTGAGCATTTGAGAATTAAAGCAGAAAAGGCTAATTTTCAAATCAAATATTACTGAACTTGTATGAACTTTCTTATAATCACACAAAATGATCAACGTCCAACGTTGCATCAAAAGCGATGCTGCCCTCTCGCAGCGCGCGAGTCGGGCCCTGCTCGAGTAATTTTTATTATTTACTCCTAAAATACAAAACCGCAACTACATCAGCAAGTTACTGATATCCTACCACAAAGTGCTTTTTGTATGGAGCCCGTTTCTCTCTGTTCGGTAACTCCAGATAGCTTCCTAGCCAAGATAAGATAACAATTCATTTATCTGGACTCCCTGTGTGCATCTAGGTATTGCCAACAGCAGAATTTAGTGATAAACCCTGACAAAGACTGCCACTCCTCTCCTTTCTGGAGTATGTATAAGTATATAAGTGTATATAAGTATTCTGTCTTACAGCCTCGTGAGACAGCATGAGACATCAGCATCTTGTTTCTCCTTGCTCCACAGCCCCCACGGAGCTCCTTTGGCTGTGAATTTGGCTGCTGTTGCCCCAGATGGGACTAAGGGTTAGCTGAGCAGCGAGTGACCGTTGTTTCACACACCTCCTGCTTTGAAGAAGTTTGTCTTATAGAGATTGATCCCCCAGAGGAGGAGGAAAACAGAGCCCCAAGATGTGGCACACTGCATGAAAAAGAATGCACCACTTCGTCCTGCTGTCCCAGTGAGATTCCCCACATCCTCTCCTACTAAACTTCCAAAACCAGGTGGGTTCCTCATTATTTCCAGAAAAATACTGGGATGGTCTGTCAGATGAAGGGGACACAAAATCACAATTAAAGAATAAATCTCTTTATTGCCAGCTAAATTACATAGTGTTTCTTGGTCGCCAGCACTCCTCGGAGCGAGAGGTTGGAGAGAGCATCTTCTGTCTTATCACTGGCCAACCCAGCCCAAACCATAACAAGGTTTTTAAAAGACATGTAGATGTAGTGCTGACGGACACAGCTTAGTGGTGGACTTGGCAGTGCTAGGTTAATGGTTGGACTTGATGATCTTAAACATCTCTTTCAACCAAAGTGATTGGTTTGAGACCAAAGTGATTCTATGATTCTATTCTATTCCACTAGCTTGCACTGAGCTTTCCAGCTGCCTGGACAATTTTTCAGTGCAAGCCCTAAAGTGCCTCATTTGGATCATATCAGCACTTCCCTCCAAGCCAAGCCTGATCAGAAACTGAAAGACTAGGGAGTCAGACTCCTTCTACAGATCATCAGCAAACTTCACTCCAAGTGCTGTCCTGCTGCAAACTTGTTGCAGTCAAGGGAATCAAGGGAGTTGAAATTACCAAAATATTCCTCAAATCTCAGGAAACTGAAAATTCAGTGTGATATCAGTGTTTGTCAGCTGACAAAGGAGGTCAGATGCCTGTGATGTTCCCGAGGTCTGCTGAAGGCTGAACCAGAAAGCACAGCAAGAGCACAGAGCTCATCTCACGACTCCAGCAAGGGAGCTCCAGAGTCAAAATGAAATGGGCTCCTCTTTACTCTCTGTCCTTTAACACAGGAAAAAAAACTCAGCCGGAACTAAATGAAGACACCTTGGTTCAAAGTGTGATCAATTTTGTCCTTAACATATTTATTCCTTACAGTAAGCGATATTTTGCCTGAATTTGAGGAGCCAAGGTTATGAAAATATCTCCAGGAAACCTATATGGAAACTCCCTAGCTGTAAGGCTGTGATTCACAGGTGGAGGTAAGAATTAACTCTGAGAGTTCATGCTTGTCATCATTGGTGTCTGCTCCACCCTTATTTCAGAGGCTGCTTTCAGCAGTTGCTACATCAGGACAGCTAAGAGCTGATAAACTCTGCTGATTCTGGTGTTTCAGTACAGTCAGCCCCAAAGTGGGACTGTCCTGGAATTGTTACCAGTATCCTGGCCTCCTCTACATTGGGATAAGAACCTCCGAGCTAGAAACAAGCTGTAGAAATTACTTCACATGGCCTAAAATAAGCTATAGCCCCCTCAATTACCAAGGTTTAGTCTAGGTTTAGAAGTGAAATTAAAAAGATGAACGTGTACCCTTTTGCATCAAAATATGTATCCTACTGCTGAGACGTGCTCAGGCAAAAGAAAAAAGCCAAGAACCAGGACAAAAAGGAGAGTGGAAATATCTACACAATGAAGAATAGGGTAAATCTGGCAAATCTGTATTAAAAAAAAAACAAAACGGATTCTGCTTTGCTTACAATGACTGAGCAAAGAGGGAGGAAGGGAGGAAACGAAGGTAAATTATGGCAGCATCAGGAATAGACATATTGTCAGCTTGGGTGCTGTTTCAGTTATTTTTTCTGACAGCTCCTATCTTTGCTTCATAATCATGGAGTAGATCAGAAATATCTCATTATTTCAAGGTCATATTCAAGGAAGAGTTACACGCCATGAATCTTTACAAGCTTTGGATATTAAAAAAAAATGAATAGGAAAAGAAAATGCAGGTAAAATGTACCTCAAAGAGTATTTGACACAAAACAAGTAAGGCCAAGCTTGGAATAAAGCACCCCAACATCAGAGAGGGCTGGAATAGGATTGCAGCAACGTAATTAGAAGACGAGGTGACAAGGCACAGCAAACGGCCTCACCCATCAGGCTGGCAGAGGGAAGAGCTTGTACCAGTTCTTTGCATTCTCCACAGCCTCAAATTGCACAACGAAGAGAAGCCTGGTAGCTCATATACACTAATTATCTGCCAAATGCACAGATATTGAGTGATTTATGAAGTAACAGCTGGAAAAAAAAGATGGTGCAAACCAAGTAGACGCCTCCAACTCCATACATCCTGGTGCCTTGCCCAGAGGAAGTACAGGACGTAGCAGGTATTTCACTCAAGGTAAATAACACTCAGATCCCAAGAAGCCCTCTCCACATCACAGGTAAATAATTTTTACTTCCCTTTCCAATATTTCTCCTCATATGAGAATAAAAAGCACGACTTGGTGAAATTAGACCACTATTGAGGTGTGCATACCTACATCGAGTGCTGAGTTCGGCCTCCATGCTGTCTCACACTTGTGGAAAAACACCAAGAAATGCTAAGTGCTTCCTGTATTAAAGCCTTTAACATCTGGCTAGATGTGACTCATGTGCTATCTAATAATCTTGAGTATTTTGGTATGCAAAAGCTCTTCCTTATCACAGATATATTTTGGTGGCACCAAAATACCTCAGAGCCCCATACCCAGTTCAATATCGGCTTTCTATTCAGAATTACTCTGCCCTCTAAAATCTTGCCCATCCAAACCTTGTTCCAAGAACACAGGACTTTGGCACCGAAATAAGCATCTCATTGCAGCAGCCAGCAGTGGACTCTCTCTCCCAAGAAATCTTCAATAACAAAACTGGCATCACTGAGGTCATCTTTTATATAAATGCATATGCTCCTAAATAAATCATGAGCTGCAAGCATTCATATCAACTTTGGAAGTTTCCACTCCCACAGAGCAGTCCACAGTCAGTGCCTTTACATTAAAAGTCTATCATACAATAAGTTCTGGTTTTGCAATTTTATAGCTGAGCAATACCTGCACAGACATCTTTTAATAGCGATGTGTCAGATCCCCACGTCGTGCATGTGCCAGCAAGATGGGAGTGGTGGAAAGAAAAACTCAACCCACTAAAATTGCAACACCTCTTCCTGAGAATTTATCTTGATGAATAATTATAAAATGCCTATACTATCATAGAGGACTGTCACAAGGGAAAAAAGAAGAAAGAGTTAACTGCCATTACATTCATCAAACCTGCTACTTCAGCAATGTCCTGTGTTACCATTGGTAAGATGCTTAACGTGAAAATGCTCAAGTGGTCTGGCAGAGCCCTGGGTGGCCAGGATGTCCCAGTCCTCCTCCTTCCATGATTTCCTTTCCTGACTGTTTATGCAATTTTCATTTATCGGTCCACGCTCTCTGGCACAAATTACCTACCATCACCCAGATTGGTTCTCAGCTTCTTTCTGCCCTGGGCTCCTTTGAATTGGACTATTTTGCAGTCCAGCCCTGCCTCAGAGGATTACTCCAGTGATAAAAGGTTGGCATAGTGACTGCTGGAACATTACCATTGCTTACTCAAGCCTGGACAAAAGCAAAGCCACTGAACACCTCTCCTCTGCCAGGCTCTGGAGAAGGCATGCCTGACAGCAGACCTCAGGCTGCTCCAGTCTGGGGCAAGACAACTCACCCAGTGTTGTAGTTTTATATCATCTTCCTTTCCTACCCTTTCCAGCTGGCTCCACATGCCCCCCCTCGCAAAGCTGGATCATTGTTTCCTTTTGTTTTACCTCCAAATTCCACCGACAAAGTCTCCTTTCCTTACTCCTCCTTCTCCCCTATAAACTATCAATCTTTGGCTCTTCATCCACATCGAAACACATAACTTCTGCCTCTACCACGCTCCTGTCCCGTTTCTACCCTCAAAAGCAGTGGAGGGGGGAGGAGCAGTGCACAACCCAACCAAAGGACCAGGTTTGTTCCTAGAGCAAGTTCACTGAACTTTTTTTGGGGGGTTTTCTCTGCTTGGTTGTCTCCAGTCAGCTAGAGGGAGGCAAGCCTAGAAAATGTCAACATCATCCATAATTTTTATGTACAGGTTTTTAACAGAAATAATGTGCAAAATATTTTTATCTGCATATTGCTATTTTCATATTCTCTCATAAGAGAATTCAAAGTGCCTAAATGTGAAAATATAAATTCTACAAAAACATGTTCGTTTTGCTGATGCCAATGTCCCAGACTTCACCTTGGAGTGGACCCTCTCCTGGTAGCTCCACACCTCTTGGCACAACCCACCTTCTCACTGGGTTTCCTTTACCCAGGTCATGGGATGTTTTCAGCTGAGACACGGAGATTTCAAAAGGTGAGTAGAAAGCAAACAGCTACTGTACAATAGTCTCCAAGATTCCTATCATGTTCTGATGAGCAAATATTTACCTTTTTAAAACAATTATTTCTTAGTCTGAGGTTCAAGTCTAGTGCATCCTGGTACAGGTAACAAACATACCAGTAATAAAGCAACACTTCCTGGCTCCTGCCCATGCTTTTGCTTAAAATTAAATCTTTGCCGTGGCTGTTCCACAGCCCAGGTAAAGAAGGCTGAACTGAGTAACAAGACCCATCATGATCTTTTACACTAAAAAGGTTAAAATTGCAATAAAAGCAATTGTAAGTTGACTGTATCTGTAGGAATTGGCTGTACTTTCTGCATAAGTTCTCCTGGATAGACAGGCAGGTACCAGTGCCACACTAAAACTGCCACCCCTCTTTAAAAGAGGAACACTTGGCTATCTCAGGAGAATAGCTAAGTATTAAAAAGCAATGGAGAATTAATTACCAGAGAGAGCTTCTCTGACAATATGGCATGTTGATAAGACAGTATAAAGGTTGAGTTGCTGAAGTTGTCCTGATGATAAACTAAAAGTTTTGGGTTTTGTGGTTATCAAGAAACAATAAGCTGTGATGTTTGATAAACACAAAGTGGGTGACGGGAGCCGTTCAAGAGCAGAAGTCAGCACGAGGAGGATTTTCCCTTGTAATATGAAGAAGATCCTAGTTCACAACTGCCCAGGGAAGTTGTGGCTGCCCCATCCCTGGAAGTGTTCAAGGCCAGGCTGG
>JAOXJM010000052.1:7742344-7764635 GCA_026413425.1 Tringa solitaria
AGACCCTGTCCCAGGTTGCCCAGAGAAGCTGTGGCTGCCCCATCCCTGGAGGTGTTCCAGACCAGACTAGATGGGCCTTTGAGCAACCTGGTCCTTGCCTGTGGCTAGGGTATTGGAAAGGGATGATTTTCAAGCCCCCTTCCAATTCTAAGCAGTCTATAATTCTGAAGAGAAGAAAGTGAGCGAATTGGTATGGATTACAGTAAAAGCATGAATGCACTTGAGATGCTTGAATCATAGAATAGAATAGTTTGGGTGGGAAGAGACCTTTTAAGGCTATTGAATCCAAACCCCCTGTTGTGAGTGGGGACATGGTTTCTCAAAGCCCCATCCAACGTGACCTTGAATGTTTCCTGGAATGGGGCATCAATCACCTGTCTAGGCATCCGGGGCCAGTGTGTCACCACCCTCAGTGTAAAAAAAATTATTTCATATATCTAGTCTAAATCTACACTCTTCTAGTTTAAAATCATCACCCCTTGTCCTTTTGCAACAGGCCCTGCTAAAAAGCTTGTCAACAAAAATGTGATGATTCAGGAGGTGAAATGTGTAGCTTGGTAAATAACTGCTCAACTTTTGGGTGGTTTAATTTGCTGAAGCAGCTTCATGTGCTGTAAAATGCTTCCTCTGTCACAGGTATCTTCAGCCTCCAGGAACTTGGATTCAGTGTACCCTAGAATCAAGAGAGCTTCTTGCTTTGTGTCTTAAAAAAATGAAAGCTTCACTGAGCAAGGTGAGTAGCTAATTCTGCTGGTGTTCCATAGCGTGTCTGTTGGTACTGCATAAAGTGAAGTCCAGCTTACAGAAAGGGCTCAATCCTTCTGGAGCAGGCATTTATACTTGTTTAGAGTTTATGAACTGATTTATATTAAATGTAGAGAATGACCTCAAATAACTCTGTTCTAGAACTTTGGAGGATTTGGTAAGGACAGGCTCTAACAAAAAATTTCTAGGCGTGCTAAGGAGGCTCTTGCAATGCAGTTCTGTGACTTCAGAGCATCCTGTGTACTGCACAATTGTTACTGTATAGATGGGAGTTGAGCATAGTTAACTGAAGGAAGCTAACGTTTTTAATACACCTTAACTTTAGTTTTCTTTTCACATGTTTTTGAAATTGTTTGTTTATACAGTATTTGTTCTTACAGGTTATGATGATATGAAAGAGGGTTGCAGATGTCTATGTACAGATTAAACTGAAAGTCACATGTTTAAGTTGTATAAACTATCTCTCAGGTTCAGAATCTTAAAAGAGGAAAAAATCTGAGAAAAAAATCTGCAATAATGTTTTAGGCAAAAACAGTTACTGCAGTCACGAAGGTTTGAATTGGTTGCCTCACAGAGCTTCTTGCTATTAGGTTAGTGCTTTATCATACAAAATATCTTCTGATACAGTACCTTTGCATGTTCTTAGTTTTAAGGATTAAATTGGCTTTTAAGTCCTGAGGAAACCATTAAACTATCCAAATTCATCATTATGTGGCATCTGGAGATATAGTGTAGCCAGTTACTCGTGTGACAGTCTGAGGTTGCATCACCATTATTTTAGGTAGATCAGACGCTGTGTTCTAACTAAGCATTGTTAATTTGGTTTGCCATAGTGATACATGTGTTTTTAATTAAGGTTATTCACTTTCTCTCCTGGTTGAAGAATTACAAATTATACCATTAGCTTGTACATTCTGGTAGTTAGAGCTGTGTGGTTTTTATTGTGTACTCGTACAGCTGCTGGCAGCAGTAGCTGAGTTCTTGTTCTTTCCCACTGGCAGGTCCGGCTGATTGATGCAGGCTTTATTTGGACTGAACCACATTCTAAGAGGCTGAAGCTGAAACTGACTGTTCAGAAAGAGGTAACTGGAGTACAGTATTCCATGTGTGGCTTTTTAAAAGCTTTTACGGAATTGTATTAATTTTTTATTAGTATTGCATTTAAATAAGTGTTTTTCTCTGGTAAAATCCTGTGTGTGTTTACTGGCTTATCTTGAAAGAATATCGTTTTCACCCTGCCTAAATTTTGTCATTTAAGTGCCATTCATCACAGTTTGAAAAAAGTTATCGGCTCTTCCAGTAAAGTTGGGAAAATACTACTAATATTTGTGACCCAAATATAGCTGATTTCAGAATGCTGTGGTAAACTGGCTTTCTGACTTGACAGGACTAACAGGGGAACCTTTGAAACTTTTGTTTTGCAGGTGATAAATGGAGCGGTTCTTCAGCAAGTATTTGTGGTGGAATATATAGTTCAGTCTCAAATGTGTGAAGACTGTCATAGGATTGAAGCTAAGGATTTCTGGAAAGCTGTAGTGCAAGTCAGACAAAAGGTAGAGGCAAACTGAGTTGTTGTTTGTTTGTGGCAGAACAATCAGGCAGACAAATGTATGGATGATTTTCTGATTTTCTCAGAAAAAGATGCACTCGCTCTTTCACACTGCCACGGCGATACATTTCGTGTTCAACCTTGTGGGTATTTTCATACTTGTCTTAGTTTCGAAAAACTTTCTCTCTGCTGTCCAGTATTAGCAGCATATTCTTTTTAAATGATGGCTGGCAGAAGGTTTTGTGTGAATTACAAAGTATCCTTCTATGTTTCACGATGGTGTTAAGACAGATTGTTTATAAATATTTAAATCGTCTTTAAAGAAAATAATACGTCTAGCCATCAGTTACACAAAAATGAGAAACAGAAGCTGAAATCTTCTTGGTTACTTGGCATAGACTTTAGACTGTTCCTTCTCTAGATGATCTCTCATGTAAACATTTATTCTTCAGAGATACTGCATTTGCACTAGGTGGTTCTTAAATAACCTTGATAATTTTATTATGTTTTTAGACTCTGCACAAGAAGACTTTCTACTATTTGGAGCAGCTGATTTTAAAACACAGGCTTCATCAAAATACACTTCGCATCAAAGAAATCCATGGTAGGTGAGGTGGCTTGTTAGTCTCAAGGTAGAATAGGCTAACCTGTTTTATATTGGAATAGTGCCTGTGCTAGTAGCTATGCACAGATAAGCAGCAAATTACTTAGCCTGTGTATTGTATTTGAAAAAAGAATCAAACTTAATACTTGAAATAGATATGTTCATCAAGCTTTCTTTTTTTTAAGATGGTCTGGATTTTTATTATTCTTCAAAGCAACACGCCCAGAAGATGGTTGACTTTCTTCAGTGTACAGTTCCATCTAGGTATATAATTTATGTTTATTGCCTTGAATACCCAAAAGCTTTTGGGAAGGGTCTTTTATCTTTCACTTTTAAAGAATTTTTTAAGTGAAATTGTAAAGAAGCTATATTCTAGTTAAAACAGACAAAATCCCTTGTACAGAAGTCCTGTGTTTTCCACTTGGCTGCTGTAAAATTAGCCCTCATGTATTTTTCTGTTGCTTTAACTTTTGGATTCATAGTACCTAGTATATACTTTCATTGCTGATTATCTCCTGTTTCAAGTAATGTCCTTCGTGCTGCCTGAAGTCTCTCTTTCTGTTTCATAGATCAAAATCATCCCAACGTTTGATCTCGCATGATATTCATAGTAATGTCTACAATTACAAAAGCACTTTCTCTGTGGAAATTGTTCCAATATGCAAGGTAGCTTCTCTCTACTTCATCTTAAGGGTATTGTATGAAGTGGGTAGAATTTGATTTTGGTGATGGAGGCCTGATTTATTGGGTGTTCCAGGTGGATGGGGAGGGGTCTACTTCCCTGGATGGAAAGTGCAGATAGCAGCTATCTTGAGGAAGTTATTGGGTTATATTGGGTGGGCAAATATAAAGTTTCAAAATCTATTTCAGATTTCTCTAAAGACTTGGTTAAAAATTAAGGAAATACGAGTGTAAATTGTTTTCTGTTTGTATGCAGGACAATGTTGTATGTCTGTCACCAAAGCTGGCGCAGAGTCTAGGAAACATGAGCCAGATCTGTGTGTGCATTCGAGTGACAAGTACCATCCACCTCATCGATCCCAGGACCCTGCAGAGTAAGTTACGGGTTCATTTCCGCGCTACAGCAGCATCTGGTTTTTCTGCTGGCGCAGTAATTTCTGGGGTTTTTTGTTTTCATGAAATCTTGTATTCTTAGACCTTAATCTTGTTAATTTATCTGTATAATCACTACCATAGAAATTTAAATTGTGATCGAAGACATAGTTCTCTAAGCTTGATTTTCTTAGTTTCCTAGGCAAAACGTGTTCATGGGTGTTCTGGGTCTCTGCTGAGCACTTAGATTTGTCAGGTATATTCCTCTAAAATCAGATGGCATCTAGTTTTTCTCTGGATTATGATTTTAACCACTTTGGTTCAGAAGCACTGTTCTTTGATTGGTATTTGCTGCTAAATTCTACCAGCAAAATGCCTCTAATAAGGATACATCCAGGAGAATGTTTCTTGTGAATGAAAATGTCAGTGCTTTAGACACGTGATATGTGATTTGGGCATCACAGATCAACTGTTCTTGTAGCACAAGTTTGCAATATGGGTCATGTCCTAAATGCTTGTGTTAAATAACAAACTTGAACAAAATGCATTTAGCAGTTGGCTCTCAATTTTGGCCAATGCTTCCTTTTCCTTTTAATTTCCTGGCAAGAAATTTTGTACCCTACAATTGCCCATGCTGGTGGTTTTTTTCCAGTTGCTGAAATTGATGGAAATACCTACTGGCGCCACCCCTTCAATAGCTTGTTCCACCCCAAACAACTAGAGGAATTTATCATTATGGATATCAATAGGGTTCAAGAAAAGAAAAAAGGTGCAGGTGCAGGGGCAAGATCAAACAAGGTAAGAGTTCTCTCTGATTGAACGTTATAGCCTTACTCTCCCCTCCCTCCCCTACTCAGCTGAATTTCTGTTTTGAATCATTCTACTTGGCAAAGTCAGATGTATGCTTTTCTGTGTCTTGGTACTGGGAAAGACTCTTCCCAGTAGAAGCAGACAGTGTTTTGGTTTGGAAATTGCACGGGTGTTATGTGAACTATACTTCCAGAAATACTTTTTCTGTTGAAGAGTTTAAACTCTAATTGTTACTGTTGTTACTGAAGTTATTTTATATTCCCTTTGCAAATCTTCAATTATGCAATTGTTTTTGTTGAAGTACAGAAGCATTTCTTTTTAATCAGAATTAATGAATCAGTACCAAGCATTTTCTTTTCAGTCAGAAGCTGTATGTGCTTGAAAGTTATGAAGTACAAAAAACCCATCACTAAAAAGACCTGTCTAGTCACAGAAACAGTCTTAATGGAATTGCTGTGAAAAGTGGTTGACGTGTCCTTTTCCTTATTTTTACAAAGATAAGAAATGAGCAGTAGCAAGCAATACGTGGGATGCTTCATGTAGTAGATACAAGTTAAATTACAAATGTAACTTAAAAGTGTGATATAGCAGTGCAAGTGTTCTAATCCTGTTTGATTACAAGAGTTTTATTTTTCATTCCTCAAGCACACACTGGCTGAAGCCTGGGTACAGAAAACCTCGGAGTTGAATACAGATCATCAGTATTTCTGCTGTACTCACTTGGGGCACATTCTGAATCCTGGCGACCTTGTCTTGGGGTCTGTTCTGTTTCTTGTTTTTTACTGAATGATTATTTAATGACTGAATTCCCTGGATTCTTTACAGGCTTATGTATTATCAAGAAGTTTTGAACCATTCTGATTCAAAATGGATAGAATCTTTCATCTTGGCCATGAAGAGATTGCCTGAATAGAGGAAATCTTTCCTTTTTTTTTTTTTTTTAACTAGCAGAAGTCATCTCCTGAAAAGGGCTGTTAGTAATAAGAGAGCTGAAGTATTGACTTTAAAGTGCAGGTTGGAGTAACAGTTTAGACACAAATAGATGGGAGGGCATTTTAAAATACCAGGCAAGATCTTCTTGTTTGATGGTGCATATCATATACAGCAGTGACAAATGTGACATTTTTGCAAGATTAGACAAATTAGATGATTATCAAACAACAGACTTAAACATGAATGTTATTGGAGCTGTTGTGAGTGAATCAGCTCAGTGGATATTGCAGTTTGGGTTCAGGAGGCTGGGGGGTGCTACTGAACAGAATTTGGGAACAGCAGCTTCTGAGAGTTGTTCATAGCTATGAGAGCTGAGTGTAGATTTGGATTTTTTTATTTGCTTCCTGCTTCATTTAGAAACATTTATCTTTCTTATGAGCTGTAACTTACACTATGTTGCTCTTTAATACAAGCATATGATACATTGAGTTCAATTTTGTAGACTTAGGTAAAAATTTAGGATAAATCCCCTATTTTCTTTTTAGATTCGACTTGGCGAACTGCAACTTAAATGATGAGTTTGCCAATAAGATGAATCCACACCATATTCCTGATGTGGTAAGACTTTTTTCTTTCTCTGTACAAAGTTCTCTGTGTTACACGGGGTGTTAGGAAGTATGATTTTATAATGAATACTCATTAGTTCGTAGTGCCTAAAGGAAGAGGGGATATTAATACTGAAATTTGAACAGCTTCTAATTTTGAGAATTATTTTCTCACTACTTAGATTTTTGAGTGGTAGTTAAATAATACATGTACTTTAACTTACCTTACTCTTTGTTGGTTTTTGTTCAAATTACCATGCAGTGTGTGGTGAAAACCTGTATTACAATGTTTCCAAACACTTGGTAAATGCTATATAAATTCTATACAAAACTCCTGAGTGCCAGACTGACTCTGCCATTTCTTCAGCTGATTTTACAGTTATGCAAGTCCAGACTTTGGTGTTTTTCAGATTTTGAAAGAGTGTATGTGTAAATACTTGCTGTTTTTCACCGTAGATATTAATAAAGAAGAGCTATGACCGTACCAAACGCCAGCGTCGCAGGAACTGGAAGCTGAAAGAGCTGGAGAGGGACAGAGAAGGCGCGGATACAGACGATGAGAGGTTCAGTATCTGACATGAAGCTTTTCGGTCCCCCCTACCTTGGATCCTGTGCCAAGTCTAGAAATAACATTTTTCTACTGAGGATAAACCCAGCATGAAGTCCAGGCTGATGTGCTGACCATTCAGGGGTGGGGGAACACCAGGAAATGCTGCTGGTTCCGTTTGAGCATGCTGCTGGCTCGTAGGACAGGTTGATACCAGTGTTCCCAGAGGAGCAGTATCTCTCTGCATTTTTCCCCCTTCCCTAATGCAGGAAGCGCTTTAAGGACACACACCTTAACGTGTGCTTGTCCTGTCTTGACTGCTGAGTTTTCAGGGAACACGGATACCGAGGACAGTGGGACAGGGGGGGTTTGCAAACAGACTAAACCCTGAGTTCTTAAAGATAACACCGCAGGTTTTTCAGATTTACTGTTGCAAAAACTATTTTTATGGGTTTTTTTTCCAAGAAAAGCTTAAATCATGAGACCAGTGAGTATTATCAGATGCATTGTGATTGTAGTTTACAGTTGGTGTCTGTAGCTAAAGGGACCCGTCTGTGAAAACATGCGTGAAACTGGTTGGTTCAGTGACAAAGCTGATACAGCAACAGCAAATTCTAAATAACATCCAATTGAGTAGAAAAAAATGAGGCAATTGGAGTTAAATGAGGACAGGCAAATTAAGTTATTTGGAGTCTAATAGGAATAGAACAGAAATATAGAACTAATAATTTAAAAAAGCAGAAAGAATGAGTTGGACGTGTTGGAATGCTATCAGAAGTCGTATTTGAAGGACTGCAGGTGGCAGTCTTTCCTTGGGGCTGTGTTTCTTTGATATTATTTTGGTTCATAAATTTGCATAAATCCAAAGAGAAAGTGAGTAAATACATTAAACGTCTTTTACAGGCAATACCAGGACTTCCTTGAAGATCTGGAAGAAGATGAAGCCATAAGGAAGAATGTCAACATTTACAGAAGTAAGGCCTTTTGAGTGAAAATATTTTTACTGAAGTTCTGTATTTGGATTCTTTGAACTTCGTTTTTCCTAGAGAAGTGCTTTAATGAAATAGGTTTAGGTGTCCAGTGTATTTCACATGCACTGAATCAGTGTTGATGGTTTTTGCTTTACTGTCTTTAACATGAGAGAGAGAAGTGAATTTTCTCCTGCACCAAAACCTCTGCTGGGTGAGGGATTTGAAACATAATTCAGCAACTTCCATGAGGGCAACTGCCATGGGATAGTGGGTTTTTAGGAGGGATTTGTTTGGGTTTTGTTTGGGTTTTTTTCCTTTCCTTTCCTGTCTTGGGGCTGTTCAGGGGGATTTGGGATTTGTTTTCTTTGCTTAGCTGTTTGTTGGGTTTTTTTCCATTGTATTTTTAGATGCAGATGTTCCAGTGGAGAGTGACACAGATGATGATGGTCCTCCACGAATCAGTCTGGCTGAAATGCTAGAGGATCTCCATATTTCTGAAGATGCCACTGGTGGGGAGGGAGCAAATATGATGACAGAATAAGAATAGTGCATTAATCAATGCAATAAATATTCCCTTTGTGAGGAAAAAGTACCCAAAACATTAGTAAACATTACAAACTGATGACATGAACATGAAAAGTAATGTGATAACTACTATTGTACCCCTTTAATAATGGTCCTGAATTCATATTTTATATATAATCTTCCTGAAGAATCAGGAATTAAATTTCTGGTGCAAGCTTTGCATTATGAGTTCCACAAGTTTCTCCCATCCCCGAGTGTTCTCCCCATCCAGCTTCTGTGGTGTAAAGGCCCCAGCTGGGCAACAGCAGGGTTATACAGCAGGAGGAATCATTGTGCTGAAGACAGCTGGTCAGAAAGATGTCCAGAGGGAGTGATTTTATTCTACTTTGCTAGATTTGTAGGCAGAGTACCTACCTACTGTTTATTGCTTTTGTTTCTTCACCTGGGAAGGATTTTTCCTGTCTTAATCTTTCGGGTACAATGGTTTGAAGCCTTTTGTGAGACTGCTAGATTATTCCATATAGCAGTAATTTGGGGAAGCTCAAGAATGTGTCTTCTGTTCCTTTGGTAAGGGAACTGCCGATACACGTGTTGTGTACACAAAAGAATTTCCCTGTAAATTCATTGAAGATGCAGCCCATGATCAGAAGGATTGGAAACTTCTGTTAAGTGTAATGAATATTGCATTCTATTATATTCCTTGCCTGTATCAGTGGATTAAAAGCAATATGTATAATGTGTAATTAATACACCTGCTACAAACTATTAAAAACCTATACAGATATTTTTGGCTCATCATTATTTAGTTAACTTTAAAATCAGATTTCTCTCTACTGCAAGCCCAAAGAGGACAGAAGTGGGGTAGGAGGACATTACGTACTTGTATTCATCTGGATTTAATTCACTTTACTGCACAAGGGTGATGCAACAGAAATTTTACTAAGAGTTTATGTGTTTATACATTTGTCTTAACTCTATAAACATGGAAGCCCAGCATAGCAAGAGTGGTTTGCCGCTGCAGTTTTTTTTCAACTTCAGGAAAAAAATGCTCAAAATAAATGGCATATGTAAATAAGGAGGGAAATAATAATAATGTAAGGGTAGGGAAAAAAATAGAGATGTAGGAATCATCTAACAGGGTGTTAATGATTATCAAAGATCTGTATAGCTGCAGTGAGAACACTTCACATAGTTGGTTGCCACTTGTGTGCGTGGAAGAGACATAACTGGGCTGAAAATCCACTTATTTCTCTGTAGCCTCAGCTGAGGAGGGGTCAGGAGCACCTTTCTCTATTTCACCGTGCACATTACAGCTTTTCAAGGCATCAAACAAAATAAATTATCAAGGAGTTAGCAGTATTTAGCCCACTGCCAGGTAAGAGATCCTTTTTTTTCCCTTTATTCTTCAGTTTAAATGTAATCTTTTGACTAAATGTTTCCAAACAGGCGTGAGTGCTGGATTTCAGGCTTTCTGTCTCAGCCCAGGCCAGATGCCGCAGAAGGCAAAGGTATTTTTGATTGTAAAGGATGGAGCTAAGTTTAGTTACCAGTTACTCATGCTTATTTTTTTTTTTTTTTAATTCTGTCTCACAACCTTGTAATCACCCATTTGGAAAGGGGGGAAAACTGGAAATTTGGAAAAGCAGTTTTGATGTAGCAAAGCTTTAATCCGACTTGGCGTTAGCGGCTCAGCCTTCCCTTAGTGCTGTCTCTCGCTGTGTATTTGTGTCACACGAAGCTCTTCTGCTCTCGGGAGCTTTGTCATATTTTTTTACTGTGTAGAAGAGCAGTTAAGAAAAATCCCTGAAGCTGCTGAGAACTAAAGATACAATTTATCTCGTGACAGTAATTTAGTTCGGTATAGGGAAGGCATAAAACCGTGCTTAAAAAAATATTCATGACAATGCAGCTGCACAGCTAAACTGAGTTATTGCTACAATAAAACGTTTTATTAGACATATTTTACAGTAGCTACACCTGCCAGCAGTGCTGGGGAGATGTAGATAAACTCATTTCTAGTGACTATCGGGCCAAATCTGTGGAAATTGAAGAATTTTAATTTGCAAGCTGTAGCCAGTGAATGACTCTGTGTCTGCATGAGATGTGTTTTGGATTGTGATTTTTCTGACAGGTAAAAATGATCAAGCCTTTGTCTTACACGGTTTGGTAATAAACTTCCTGGTGGTGACAGGTGAAGGATGAGTAATAAAAGCTTGTTTAAAACTGTGCTTTTTGATCAATCCTTTTCCTTCCTCTCTAGTGTTTTCCTTCAGAGTGTCTCAGGAATTTCAGATGCGGGGCTGTCTCGTCTGTCATCCTGTTTGTTACTTGGAGACGTCTCTCTTCTTCCTGTCCCTTCCACGGTCTGTTGCCAGTCTTGTATTGGGTTTCAAGTATCTTTCAGCAAGAGTCTTGCCGGAAAGATCTCATGCTACGGATACTGGGCAAACAACTCATAAATCTAAGTACATTGCTTGGCTTTTTGTGCATTTGTTTGCTGGCTGGTAACACATAGTAACAGCTCTCCCATGAGCGGGTGAGCTGTGTGCGCTGGAAAGCAAAGTTAGTTCTAATTTTAGATTCTTTAGTTTATGGTGTCCCTTTAACATTTAAAGAGTTGGAAGCCAGAAGAGGCTTAACTGGTGTGCTGGCAAATGAAACGTTTGCCAAGGTCTTCTCCCTGAAACCGGGTAGGTAATTTGACAAAAAGTACTTAATTCACAGTAGATAAAAGGCTGCCACTTACCCTGCATCTCTTTCTGAAGCTTTTTCACAGCTTAAAAGCTCCTTTTATATATACAGAAGTTGCTTCAGGATTTTAAGTCATAACTACTTAATGATTAATTTGCACCCAGGCTTTGTTAGATTTTGAATGAGTAGAGTGGAAGCATAACATCCCATGAGTTTGCTGGGTGAGGAGAGGGGTTGCTTTTGAGATGTGACTACACACATGTGTGTATCAGATTTGGCACAGAGGATGTGTGGTCACTAGTACCAAGCAGTAGCAGTATTTGTGAATAGTAACACAAGTGTAAAAAGATTATCTGAAGTAGTTATGTGATGCATAAATTTGAAATGCATTTGCCATGTAGTAAACTACTAGTAAGACTGAGAAGAAAGAATACTTTATAAGTATTTGAAAACCAGGAGAAAAAAAAAAAAAGCACAGCCAGCTGATGAGATTCTGTTTTCAGCAGAGTTTTGTCCTTCAAAACAGTCAACATTTTGTTCTTTCAGAAGCAGGGCTTTGACAGAGAGAACCCAAATAAGGCTTCGTACAGCCTTTCAGCCCTGGCACTGTGGCTTCCCTGGCTAGGAATGGTGGGAAGAAATTAGTTAAGCTAAGGGAATTTTGCTTGTCTTACACTCTAGTGAATTACTGAGGGGAAGAGAAGAGAGAAAATACAAGACTAGATCTAAACTTTGTGGGGTTTTAGTGCTGAATTTCCATTTTGCTTAATGGCAAAACTCTTCTTTTTTGGGGTTCAGTTGCCTTAGTGAACAGGGTCTGGAGTAGCTCCTGTGAGCACTTGGTGCACTACTGTGGTTCTAGATCATTTTATTGAAATTAAAAGCTTTATTTAAAAAAAAAAAAAATCATTTGTTATGGGAGAAGCTGTCTAGGCCTTTGTAATAAGTGAAAGTTTTTTGCTCACTGAAAATGTTGAAGGAGAATGTTATGATGCATAAGTCAATGGGTCTCATTTTGGGCAGGAGGCATCCACAGTGGCAGCCACTTGTCCATTCTTCCGTAGAAGTTGTCATAGTAAAATTGAGATGTGCTTGTGATTAATGTGATAGGCCACCTGATGTCACTATTCCTTCACGTTAATGGCCCCAAAAGCAGTCTGTTCAGCTGCTGTAAAGGAAAGATGGCTATAAACTCCGGAAAAATTGTTTATGCTGACGTAGTTCCTAATATTTTCACTTAAATTGAAAATAACATAACACCAACTGAAGGAAAAATAAGACAAAAGCTGTTTTGATCTTGATGTTAAAGGACTTATCTCCAGCAAAGTGCTCCTTCTGCTGGCAGATTCGTTCTCTACGTTTTTCCAGGGCCACTTAAGGTTAGCTGCATTCTCCCAGAACAGTTAAATATAGGGATGAGACTCATCTGTTGGGTTTCAGAAGGGTTTTGGCACTGTTTGCTGTAGCTCATTCCAGAATATAATCACGTAGCAAAGAATATTACTGCCTTCAGA
Organism: Tringa solitaria; assembly: GCA_026413425.1. Classification (NCBI taxonomy): domain Eukaryota; kingdom Metazoa; phylum Chordata; class Aves; order Charadriiformes; family Scolopacidae; genus Tringa; species Tringa solitaria. The sequence goes on from JAOXJM010000052.1 coordinate 7,754,912, forward strand.
ATTTACCGATGTTTTCTGTATTTTGTTGTAAGTTTAGGATGGGAACCTGGTTAAGACTCGCAAGAAACAGGAAATGGAGTTTAAAACTTGTCAGGGTCTCAGTTCCATGATGAAAACCGAAGCATAATCATCAAGAAAGAGGCGCCTTTGTTTAATTTGAATATTCAGCTTTATAAAATGGAACAATTACGTATGACAGAAATCCACAGCTAATGTACCTTTTCATGTCAACTAAGAAAATTTCAGATGTGCCAAGGGCTGAAAGGGCTTGAAAGACTATTTCAAAACAATCTGTGTTCAGTGACAAGTTCTGTAAGGTAGAAGGAAACCATTTAAGCTGTGAAATATTTGGAAAGTTGTTTGTTGTACCACTTAGCATGATAAGACTTCATGCTGAATGGGCTGTAACGATTATGATTAACACCTTTGTTATTAAAGTAGGTCTTGATTAAGTCATACCTTTTTGTAGGGTGGATCTGAGATATGAAGGACTGCAATTTTTAACCCCTACCTCTGCTGAAATGAATTTATGCTAATGTATGAAAGCTTGACGTATTTAAACCAGTATGAATGCAGCGGAAGAGAAAGCCTTGAAAGTCATTTGAAGCCCTAGGTTTGTTTTAGACTTCTCCTCAAGAGGCCAATATTCATATTGAAAATAATCCAGAATTAGGTCCTTTAGGAGCCCTGAATCCCCCAAGGAGGGAAGATGTTCAGCACTCTGTGTTGCGCTGGCTAGATGTGAGTTTCCCTGATGGAAGCCTCGGTCAGAGGTGGAATTGCAGGTTCCTGATGCAGCACACACAGTCCCAAAGCTGAGGATTTGCAGAAGCTGGCGTGCTGAGAGAGGTGATGCTGGAGCCAGCCCAGTGGAAGTGCTTGTACGAGCACCGATGAGAGCAATCACACTCGGGCCACCCTTCCAGCTGGCTCTTGCAGTCAGCTGCTCCTCAGCTCTCTAGCATCTCTGGGCTTTGGTGCCTGCTTCCATACTCGTGTGCTGAACACCCCGGTCCAGCAGGTGGCTGGTATTGCCGGAGACCCAGATCCAACGCGAGGATGTGTATGCTCCAAGTAGGATTTAAAAGGAATTCTCTTCAGTCCAAATTGTCACAGTGTTGAGGCAGGTGCTGTTTAACCTTGGCAGCCTCTGAACTCCGTATGTAGCTCACTTGGTTACCACAGGTTCCTCGTCACCTGAATTTGCTCTTTCCTGAAGCGGTTGAGATCATACACAATTCCCTGCACTCCGACAGGATGCGAGATACATACAAGATTATTTAATCTCAAAAACAAATTATTATAATGTAGGTTTATAATACAATTTTTAAAAATATTCAAAGGTCGAGTTCAAGTGTTGGACTGGCTTTTAATGCATGAGCTCATTATGCAGATAAATTAGCCATGCTAATGAAAGCAGCTTGGATATCTTCAGATAAGTCTTCCAAATAGAAAAGGTTGTTACAGGGTATGGAGACTCTGGGGGGAAGGTGCTGCAGTTTTATTTGAAGTTAAACCAGCTTTCTAAAAAACGCAGGTGCTTCTCAGCAGTGTGTTTCAATTTGCTGGGAGACACTCTGTAGCCTCCACGTGCACCCTGTAGTGGGAAGCACCAAAAAGGTTTCATTTATCCATAATTAAGCGTGTGCCCCTCCAAACTAGAGCTGAGGAAAGAGCCCGGACCCACCAGCAGCCTGGGAAGTATGATCTGCCTGCCGGCTGGGCAGTTGTAAGATCCATGAGGACTCCTCTCCGTGCCCCAGCTGTGCTTCTCACTCCAGTTCCCTGGGCAGGGCAGTGGAGAAGGGGAGATGTGGAAGGCAGCAAGGAGAGTGAGAAGCTACTGACGGTGCAGAGAGGAGCAGAAGCAGAGCCCTGGCCTCCTCAGAGAAGCATTAGCAGGCAAACATTCCTCTGAAAAATATCCAGAAAATTTATATGTAAATCCTACTCTATGTAGTTATTTACAATATATACTGAAAACATCACCAACATATGAAGAAGTAATTTTCTGTAAAGAAGAAGGCTATTGCATGAAGTAGTTGCATGAAGTAGTTTCAGCTGAGCAGGAAAGTTGGGCAGAAAGTTTCAGCCAAGCAGAACTGAGTAATTTAAGGTCAGTTTTGTAAAAGCAAACAGATCTGCTGTACACTCAGTGTTGTTCTAAACAAACGTATGCAAGATGAAAAGGAATACGTTCTGTGGGATGCAGAGGCTAGTAAGTGCTGACAAGTTCATTTTAGAAACGGGATTTTCAAGTCAGATAATGACTAGCTAAGATAAGAACTCAGATTACGCTGAGTAAATAGTAGCACAGACGACATGCATACGTTGTAGTAGCAAAACAATAAAAGTAACAACAAGGAGCATGACCTTATTTTAAGCCTCTAAAAACTGTTAGAAGTAATCAGGAGCAGAGGGGGTAAAGTTCTGTGTGAACAAAATCATCATCTTCTTCAGGAAGTTTAAACTACTTGGATCGATAAAATACAGATTATCGCTTAATGAGAGATAAGCTGTAAAAGTCCTACAATAATAAACCTTCATAATGAGGATGCTGTGAATCTACCATTATGTATTACAGCTGTAAAGATCAAACAGTCTATAGTGAGCAGCATGAGCTGTTGTATTTTAGCAGAGGTTTATTATCTTGCTCTTTAGTCTCAACTCTTGCTGAACCAGCGTTGGTAAATTGTGCAATGTAAATATGAGATTCCTTTTAAAAAGTCCATGAAGCAGTGATCTGAACGGTGCTCCATATCACCCTCAACTTCCTTTTTAATGTATAGTAATGTAATGTATAGTAACAGTGACATAAACACAGGGACCAGAAGGTCAGATCTATTCGCAAAGGTGGGGAGTGGAAATGATGTTAGAGAACCAGATTGGGTTTATGTCAGAAACATAACCTCATCAAATTAAGACTGCATGTTTAAGTCCACATTTAGAAGTACTAAAATTAATTCCTTTATTGACAGGAAGTCACTAAGCAGCACGTACTGCGTCTGCTCTGTGGTTAATGGGCCTAGGAGAGAGCAACCAGCACCTCTTGCATCACGATTGACAATACAACCCTGCAAATAAATGATGGATGCTTCCATGCATCTGATTGATAATAAAACCCTGCAAACAGCGACTGCAACCAGCCACCTCCTTTCCCATGCACACACCCCCAAACGGCCCGTGGAAAAGAGGCGTGTGGCATTAGCAGCTCTCGTGGGGCAGGCATTGGCGCTGAGGATTTGCTATCTCTCGTTAAGCAAGCAGATACTCTGACAAGGTTTAGGGGACCAAGCAGCCACCCCTGTGCCTAATAAACAACCTCTGACTCACGTGGACTCTTGTCTGCGTGAGCGTCTCCGTGCAAACACTCTCTGCAGGTGACTGCCCAGTCTGTGTGAGAAAGTTCGCCTGGAAAACTTTGCTCGCTCTTAGTTGTGCAAGAAACTGAGGCAAAGTGGGATGGAAATGCTACTGGTGCCAGCAAGAACTCACGGGGAACTGAGCGTGGTGCAGGTGTCCTCAGAGAAAGGTGTGCAGGCAGGAATCTCATGGAATAGTCCATTTCCTATTCCTCGTGAAATACTTTCTGCTTCAGCCATGCAAGAAGTAAACCTTGATTTGCAACACTTGTTGCCAGGTTTAAAAAGCAGATGTTGTGGCCACTCAGAGCCACTGCAAACTCTGCTGGTTGAAAAAAAAAAGCCTTGAAAAATGTTGAAGCAGGCAGTTATAGTAGTCTTTATGCCACATCGGACAGCATCTGTTCTCACAGCTGGAATAAACGCTCTATCAAGCGCATGCCTAGTTTGATAGGCACCAAATTATACCGATGCCTGACCTGGATCAAATTCACCTTGCCAGATGAGCGTGCACAGGCCTGATATTAGAAAATCTGGAGCCATGGCCTTAATCCATCAGTTCAGCCCCTCAGGCTGCTGGTCAGAGCACAGCTTCCAACAGGGAACCTGCCCAAGCAGGAGAGCATTTCGAAACTGAAATTGCAAGGTGGAGTTTGCATGTAATATTTTAAATCCTGTAGATGGGCGCCTTGGTGACATGCAGGGAAAAGGTTGTAATGAGTGAAATTAATCAAGAAGTTGGGTTCTTTTCAGCTGCCACTTGGCCCTTTGTTTCTTTTTTTGTGCTTTTTGGTACTTTCCCAGCTCCCTCTGATTCACGCAGCTGAGATGAGTTTGTTCCTGCTGGGGAACGGCAGGAAGAGCTGCGACTGTCACCAGCAGCCAGGCAGGAGCCATCCCTGCGGAAGGACAGCCGCATGCAAACAGCTCAACAGACACCATCCTACGCCGGCTGTTGCCAAAGAGGCACCCAGCAGTTCAGGCAACCACAACAAACAGCCAGTGGGTTTGCAGTGGAGGGAGGGGGGAAAGGGTGGCCATAAACAAAAACACACCCAGGGTAAGAGTTCCTCCTTCCGCAGCCTGATGTCGGGTTCCTTAACGTCCACAAATACTTTGGCTGTACGTGTGAAGTCTTCTACTGTAATTTAGTGTGACCATAGCTATGGTGGCCTGCTTATCCACTGAGCTTTCTACTGCAGTGCGTGCACGTACAGTGCAAAATACTGCCTTTATTTCTCTACGCTACAGACTGCCAGTTTTGAAACAAAATTATTATCTTCATAAATAGCTTAATAATTGACGTAACTAAAATACCGTGTTTCTCTCTTCTGTTCCTAAACATCAGTAAATGCAATACACATACTGAGCATGAAAGGTACTAGGAGCAAATGTAAGATATTTGCTACTTTAGCCATTACATTACTTTAATAAAACATAAAGTTGGATTCTAATCTGAAAGCATTAAATAGAAGATTTTTCTTACAGACTTAGAGATTACTTGGGTACTGTCAAAAGAGTTTTAAATTTAAACTCAGCTGTCCTTATTTTCCCAAATAAACTATTTTCATATCCTATCTTATTTTCTGCTAATTATAAATTGGGAAAGTAACAGAATCTCATGTTGAGATGACAAATGACATAATTAGTGTCTTCACTTCGTTTTATCACGCTCTATGACCAAATCTCATTTCATAAGTCATTTGAGTGCCACTTACTAATAACATCCTGTTCTCTGGAAGGAGAGGACATTCTAGGAGCATCTCTATGCTGGCAAGATGTAAGAAAACTCACTTCAGCGTGGGTGGGAGCAAAGTTGCATTTATGTTACTCTGTACGTGCCTTCCTACTACTCCGCTCTTCTCCTGGTACTTCATCCCTGGCCACAAGTGACTATGTAGTTTCATGTTCTATATCTGGATATGCATGCTTTACTAGTCTTCTAGAAGTAAAACAAAAATTATTTTTATTTTTTAAATTCCAAGAAAATGAGAATTTTATTATAAATTTTCATGGAAGTAAATCCCCACATTTTTAATAAATCAAAGGCATTATTTGCATAATGATGATGAACCACTCAAGTATTTAATTGTATTAAATAACCAAGGAAACTAAATAAATAATAAAACCATTCTATAAATACATACATACCAAGCTTAGAGAAGCAGCTTATAGTTGTATATAGTATTGTGCAAAATCTTTTGTGTACACATCTCTCCCCTCAGCAAAGCCATGGCAGACAAGAACAAACGTATGCCATACAATTTCTCAAGATGAAAACTCTCCATATCCGAGCAGCTCTCCCTGGAATAACAAAATATGCAGCATAGTTGTTTCTGTACCAAACCCAGCTTTGTAACTCCAGCCAGTCCTTAAAATTGAAAGCTCTTTACGAAGCAGTCAGTCAAATGATAAAACAAGGAGTGATTGAAATTGCTTTGATATTTTGTTTGTGATTTGCTATTAGAGTCCCAGAATACAGAAGAATAGTAAGAGATACTGCAGAATAAAACAGTGTTTGCACACACCCTGAACCTGTTTCTAAACAAAACTGGAGTGCTAAGGAAAACACTTCTTTGACCCAAAAGTTGGTGTCAGGTTGCCATGCTATTTCACGACAGAAACAGTATTTTCATGTTGGTTTCCAAATAAGTGCAAGAAGAACTGGAAAGCCGTGCTAATGTGGACAGGGACAAAGATGTAAGTGGTGTATAACACCATAATTAACATCGTAATGTTGAAAGTGTAGAAGAGAAGTTTTTCCCAGGGCTCCATGAGGTAGCTGCAGGTGATTAGTTCAAACTGGCAGTACAGCCAATAGAGATAGTTCTTCATGCTCTTAATATCCATCTTCAGTTTTGTGCTGCTTCTGAAAGCCTTCCCTATTACAATAAAGGATAATTAGTAGAAACAGAGACCTTACAAAAAAAAAAAAAAGGCAAAAAATATATAAAAAAATCATATGGGCAGCAACTCCATGCTACTCAGTTTGCTCATGCTGACCATTTCTAATAAATGATGTTTTAAAAACATAAGAGATCTAAAATTCCAAGATTAAAAATAGATTTTAAAGCATAAACCATGATCAGATAGTCACAGACTAGCATGAGTCATTCTTTTACCCGGTGCCATAAAAGGCTTCATTTGTATTCTTTTTTTCCTTTTCTATCTTCAGTTCTGAACACCACAGTCCAATTTAGACCCCTGAGTACTGGGCACCATTATTTACCAAGGAGGCTCCACAATATCTCTTTTTTCCAGAAATGGGTTACCCAATAATTGTTGCAATTCTGTTCTCTGAGCCAAATTCTCCTTTCATAACTTTGCCTTGTACCGTATTTTTTAAGACTCTGTTGAAATGGCCTAATTCAAAAAGCAGTTCAAACCTTCTCTCCTTCATCACTCATGGATTTTGACGTGGAACTTGGCTAGAAGCCTGATTTCTGCTACCCAGACTGAATTTTTACGTCTTATGCTTCAATTGCTGCTGGAATGCAAACTGGGACTATACAGAATACCACACATACAGAAATACAATAAAAGGAAACTATATAAAGATTATGCAGCTTCTTCTGCAACAAAGAGACAATCAATATATCACCAGAATATAAATAATAATATAAATATAAATTTCTTTTAAAGCTTTGTGTTCAAATTAATGCTAATAATTATTGAGCATTACATTATATAGTTACCAGAATACAGAACTGGAGAGGTGAAGGGAAAACAGGACTATTTCACTTACTGGTGCTTCCTGTCATTTGGTAAATAAGAGGAGACAAAACAAAAACTGTGATTCCCCTCTTTTTACTTGCAAAATTAAGAACTTCTGGTGGTGTCAAGATCTGCGGAAAAAAACTCACTCTACAGAAATTAAATACAACTTCATAGGTCTATATAGAGTGGGATTTTATCCTAACAAAACCCACTTCCTAAAGTTTTTCTAAACACTTTGCCTCACCTTTTCCATTTTACTTCCATAACTTCCCTACTTCTTTTCTACCTGGCAGGTGAGATAAACTAGAAAATGTTTCTATAGTTAAGAATTATTACTTACTACTTTTACTATATCCATCACATTTCTGTACATTACATGCAGTTTTTACTAAATGTTATACTTAAGCCTCTTATCATTAAATGTATTTATTGCCCAGCTACTTTGAGCAAAGACTTTTCTTACAACAAACAAATTTTGTAAAAAGTAGAACTTACCTCTTCACTTCTCCCTGATGACAAAACGTCCAGGTGAGAGATGCTTCCTAACACTTCTGCCTTTTGCAGCTGAACAGCTCCTATACAGATTGAGAGGCAGAAACAATTAGCTTTGATCCTCAATTACAGAGTGTGTCCTCTATACCCCGCCCTTCCTCACTATTGCTAAAAACTCCTCTGGCCAAAGCTCTCTGCATTATGCAACAAGGACAACCATCGTCTGGCTGGGTACCGCGCTCTCATCACAGCATTCATTTGATAACTTGTACAAAGTCAGAGTTGAAGAACTGCAGGTAGGGAGGAACATACAAGGCTGAAAAACTCTTTAGGAAAATCAGCAAGAAATGTTTATAATTACTGCCTTCCCTAACTTCAAATCTCAAAAAGTATCTCTACTTCTGCGGGACTCTAGGATGCAGGGTGACAAAGTTCCTACAAGGTGCAATTTAATGTCCTGCAAAAACAGGGTGTCAGAGTTAAGTGGCCACAAAAATGTAGCTCAATTAATATGTTGCAAGAAAGTCTCCCGTGAAGCCACCACCTTCTGCAACCTTTGATTAACACCACTTTCAAACAGCCCCCAGCCTTCTCTACATCAGTATCTGCCAGCCCCATATACGCACCTCAGTCATCCTCATCCAGCAACCCCGGGGTGGGCAGAACACGGGAGCAAGGAAAAAATAATGAGTTTTTTCTGAAAAATGCTACAAAACAAAACCCAGCCACAAATGCTTAAGGCATTTTAATGATCTAATTGGACAAGTCAATTAGGTAGAAATCTGCATAATACATTATGTTCTAAACTATCTGCCTGCAGTCAAATCATTTCCAAATATGAATCAGCTTCATTTTGGGAGAATATGCCACAAGCAACGTCTAAGGCATCTGAGCCTCACCTTCTTTCGTCCTTTCCTTACCAAACACAGCCTCAGCTGACCTACTCCTGCAACCTTTTTCCCGCCCATGCTTTTCAACAAAATAAAGTTTTCTGTTGAAAAACTGCCCACTATCCATAGACAATTTGGAAATGGTAAACCACTGCCCCTGGCAGCAATAGTCTGTATGCCCCATGCCCTACTTTTCTCCTGCAGAGTGAGGGTCTGCCACAGGACTCCATCTCCTGAGCTGGAAGAAGTACTGCCTCGTGGAAGATATAATCTAGGTTGGGGTCTAGAGAATAGAATCATCAAATATGAAATATAATTGGCCTGGTATAGTGCTGCAGTATTCTTATCTCAAGAGTTTCTACTTACAACCAAACTTTCTCAGGCACAGATTTCATGGAGGGCTGGGATGGGACAAGGAGTTTTTTAGGTTTCTTTTTTTCCATGAAAATGTTGGTGAAAAAAGGCATATAAAAATAATGCAACTGATTTTATACAAAGGAGAAAAACATTTGACTACCACAATGCCCACGTTCTTGGCAGGCCAGCATCCCTGCTTTATGTTACTTACCTTCCCTGAGAGGTGGATCAGCCTCTTCTGAATCCTCCAGCAAGATGCAGGGGCAGAGCATCGATCACCAGGGCAGCCAAAGGCACCTCCCTGTCACCTCCCTGCTCTCTCTATAATCTCCAAAAAACATTTGCATAAAAGCCAGGAAAACTCTGCCATTCCCAAGTGCAAAACTGTATGGATGTTTCCATTCTTTTCAACAGTCCTCCACTACTTCTTTCGATAACATATTCCCCGAGCTGAAACAAGGCAGGAAGTGAGACTTGTCTGGGTTTGCTTTAGTTCTAACAGCTTCAAAAAGTTTTAGCTGGCAGCTGAGAGCCATTGTGAAAGAGAGAGGTGGCAGTGCAGAAGATCAGGCGGCTTCACAGCAATAAAGCGTTGGGGTAAGCAGAATCCATTCCAATGTGATGCCGTAAGCAGATCTTGGGACGGTGGTATGTAAAGCCCCCAGGCATCCTCTCCTCCGCGCTTTCTGAGCAGCCACTCCTGCTGCTTTTCCCAGCTTCTACCCCAAGGGGGAAAAAGAACTCATGAATACCTTTCACAATTCATCATCAGATGTGTATAGCTTCAGTCAGAATACAAAATTTGCCTGAAAAGCCTACCTTTTAAGGCAGTTTTAGCCTATGTGCTTTAAGACAGAACAAGGGGTAATGGGTTTAAACTGGAAAAAAGCAGATTTAGATTGAATA
>JAOXJM010000052.1:7794694-7822097 GCA_026413425.1 Tringa solitaria
CACCATCCCTGGAGGTATTTAAGAAACGTGTAGATGTGGCACTTCAGGGCATGCTGTAGTGCTGGAGATTGTTGGTTTGTGCCTGTTTGTGGGTTTTTTTGGTGTGTGGGGTTTTTTTTGTGAGATTGGACTTGATGATCTTGAAGGTCCCTTCCAACCACGAAGATTCTATGGTTCTGTCCAGGCAATTTTGTGACTGTGGTTTTGTACCTGAGCATCCCGTGAACCTTACGCCTTCTTCCATGCAGGGTGTACCCTCCACAAGCTGTGCTCTGTTTGCCAATGGGTCTTTGTACCGGGTAGGTCCCTGTGAGTGCTGGGACCCAAACAGATGCAGGAGGAGCCATAGGTGTCAGCAGTAGCTGCCTTTGCCAGGTCCTGCTTCTCAGGCTGGATGCCAAAGACGAGCAGTTACAGGAGCTGTTGCTGCTCATACCGTGTGGCACATCCGCGCTGATTAAAATGATCTGCATATTCCTAGGGGTGTGCGTGTGTGCCCCAGTTTGAAAACCTCTGTAACAAGTTCAGGAATGTATACCCTGCGCTACCGCTTTCTGAAATAGGGAGTAGGTATGAGTGAGGCTCTTTTGTCATTAAAACAGCTTTTATAACTTCAGGTTCACTTCTGCTTCTGCTACTGACTTCTTAATCAGCTTCACGTTATCATCAGCAGTTCACCATCAGTGACTCTGTCACTAGATACCAGTCTAGCTGGACAGACCAGTTTCTCTGGCTCATGGCCAGCCCAAGAGATCTTCCATGTAACAGAAGGTCATGAAGATTTAATCGCCCTTTGTCTTTATTAGCCCTGTAGAGTTTCAGTTCACCCTGAAGGTAATAAGACAAATACAATGACAGATAAGGCAAGTCCAAAAGGAAGTTTCTGTCTCTACAAAGATGTGCAGACAGACAGCTCGTGATCTCTGGGCCGTTATAACTTGTATGCAGAATTGGTAGTTGCAAAAAATTGGAGAATTTCTTTTGGACTGTTAGTGTAGTGTGCTTTTGCTTCTGTTGTTTAGCTAATATTAAACACTTAAGCTAGTGTTTTTATTCAAACAGTTTAAAACTTACTGCCAAATGTAGAGATTTCATTTGAAAGCAGCATAACTTAAAAAAAAAAAAAGGTAAATTTCATTGCAGTTTACAAGAAAAAAGGTTTGCAGATGCCAGAATACTAATAAATACTCGAGTCAGAGTAAGTAGGGGAGACTAGTGAGAGAGTGTAATTTGTAGTCTGAGTAATTGCCCGTTTGTGCCATAAAGCCTGATATTTAGATGGTGGAGCTGTTCCTGATCCGGTATAAGTGAACTATCTTGATCACATTCAAGAAATAAAAAGAACAGAAAGTACTTCTTAAGACTAGGCTTCCAGGTCTAGAGTAATTTGCAGGCTGTAAAAATAATCTGAATGGGAAAATCTATGTTTCTTTCTACTCTTGTAGAAGAGTTATTCCAGGAAAGTAGCTGCTGGGTGGTTAGGTATGGCACTGAGCTGAGCCAGGGACTTGGGCTCTGGGAGGAGCAACGTCCGAGTTGTTGAGTGATAGAGCAAAGCAGACGAGGGGAGAGGAAGATCATTCTTTCGGTTGGGTGCCATAATGAACTTCCAAGAGCCGCATGGCAGCACGGAGTACCAATCCTGCTGCTGCTGATACGAATTGATTATGATGCCGAAACATTGCTGGCTCTCATCATCTCCGACCTTGTCTGATTCACAGCTGTGTGAGCAGCTGACATCTCCAGCCAGACAATCAAAGTACGTGTTTTCACTGCTAAACCACAATGCAATTATCCATAGCACGTAATGTCGGCAAACCTCAAAGCTCCCCTGGAGAAATGAACATTTATTTGCATTTACTTTCGGCGCTAAAATGTTATCCCTTGCAAATTTTCTCATTGTCATAAATGTTGAAAAAGCCTGTATTTCTCAAAATCCCCTTCAGGGGTAAACATTTGATTTTATTAAGTTTTGTTATGATAGCTGAAACTGTCATACAGTAGTGCTTTCAATCAATACGCTTTTTAATGTAATAAATCTCTTTACTTTTTCATTCTCTACCAGATAGAAAACTGCTGGAGGGCATGAAACATTTCTTCTGATAAGTGAAAGTGTGTGGCCCATAATATAGTTCTCTGCTGTGCCACGGCTCACTTGCACTTCTTTAAACTTGCTTTTTAAATGTGAACATGATTTATTTGCAGGTAGTCTACACCTCAGAATTGCCTAAACTTTCCCTGAAACGTATGTCTCCTCCAAACACACACCAAAGCTGAGGCATTCAAATATCTGATAGTGATCAACATTAAATAAAATGCCAATCCAAGGCTGTGTGCTTCAGGAATGGAAACTTAAGTGTGGGAGCAGGAGGAAAGGGAAAGCGAAACATGCTCATCATCTTAGTTTTCTTAATGTTCATAGCCCTGAGCTTTCATCTACTTTCCCGTATTTGAGTGTGAATGTTTTTTTCTAATTTCTCTAGTTGCTTTTTTTTTAATTACCTAGGTCTTTTTAAAGATGTATAGGACACTATGTAAGATAGTGAAGATGCTTCTGATGTGTTTTTTTAAAAGGTGACATCTATGTGATAACATTGGTTACAATGGGTTTATTTCTGCTGGGAAGCAAAGAAGTTGAACAGGAGTCTGGATGATCCCACTGAATAAAACTAGTATATTCATTAGATATTTACTCATCATCCTAAGTTCAGCCTCTTATTGGTATGGAAGAAGAGGGAAATAATGCAGGAGAAGTAGGAACATAACTACAAAGTAGGTAAAACCAGTCTCTAGTTCACAAGGAGAAGGAGACTGAGTCCTGTTTCCCTGAAGTGGCTTTAACTGGGAAACACCAAACTGAACGAAGTCAGTAGAATTACAGTATATGTAGATGGTTGTGTTATAATTCATATTCTTCTATAATTGAGAATAAACAAGATTTTGTTGTGAAAGGCCTATGATAACGATCATATGATACTGGGATGGTGATGCTCAGCACACCTGGTCACCACTGGTGATGTGAGGACTAAGCCGCCTTGGGTCTGTCTGTGGGTAGGAAGCTGCTGGATTCCTGGTGGAGAGAGGTGAAGGTGAGTGGCCTTCTGCTGCATACTTGCTGATCAGGTGTTGGGAGATGCAGTTAACTCTGAACCATGACAAGGAAAGTAATTTTTTTAGTAACTGCTTGAAAAAAAAGCTGTTGCTGCTCTTTCTGTCCATGCAATCGCAACCATCCAGTGTTTTTTTACCAGAATAGCATGGCACAGGGACTCTGACGCAGGAAGAGGATGAGGGAGACCAGAAGTTGAGCTTGTGGCTTGAAGAGAAGAATGTGAATAGAGGAGAAAAGGTAGAGTAGCGCGTGTTTTTTGCATTGTAACTTGCCTTCATTTTAGATTGCTGTAAGACTTGGCCATATTTAATAACAGACTGTCCTAGCAAGATCACCAGGCAGCCATAGTAAAACTACTGTCGGTTTCAGTGTAGCGTTGTTTATATACTGCCTGAGATTTAGAACCCAAGAGATATATGTGTGAGGGTTAGTTCTGTGGTTTAGGATGAATACTGTTTTATCTCTCTCTGCGTGTTTGAGAGGAACAGAGAAGCATAAGTGTGCATTTTGGCAGCATTTCTTTATGGCTCTTGAAAGAGCACTAACAGTTTTGTAACTCTGGATGCTCTGAAAACTAAACTTTGCCCTCTTTGTTTCTACTGATGGACACTGGTTTGCTGGCACGTATCGACCGTCCTTATTGCTAAGGACTTAGAGAACAAAATGCAGGAGCAGCTGCCTGTTTCGTAGTGCCAATTGGCATCAGCACGTCAGAGAAGAGCTCCAAGCTCTCCAAGCCCCTCTTCTTGCTTATGTTTCATGCATAAATAGTAATTTGAGGCGCTACATTAGTTTACAAAGAGATTGGTATGACAGACTTTTTCATTTTGCAAAATGTTTTATGCTTTCATATAAAATACATCACATAAATTTGACTTTTTTTTAAGGGACTAGCCTTACAACTGCCATTACACTAGTGGTTTTGGAAGGCAGAGTGATTGAATTCTCTGTGGATAAATGTTGCATAAAAGATTTGTAATCTTTGGCAATTAGAAAATTGTTGCTGAGGTTAATGGTGATAGTATTTTTAACTTTGAGGGCAGGAGCAATCTCCTGCCTCCAGGATGGAATTATTTCAATCAGTGCTTTAAATAAGCACTTTCTGTGATGGTTTTAATTGACAAACATTTAAATCATCAACCTGAATTCTTTTTTTTTGCTTTAGTATTTATTTTAGCAATTATGTATCCTGATGTACTGATTCACGTTATTTTACATTGTTTTGGAAAAGGAGAAGGATATTTACAATCAGTTACTTATTTGGTGAGATTTTTTTTTTCCCCTTTTTCTGTGGATATTGTTAACTGTAAATAAAAGCAGAACAAAAACCTAAATAGGAGGCCAAATAATGTATCTACATTTGTTAGAAGTTACTGAGTGATTTGCATCTAGAACTAACTTTATACAACTTCTTCAGCCCCTGGAGGGTGAATTGATTTGAGACACACTTCTGGGACTTTTAAGGTTGGTTTTGTGACTGAGGCCCTCCTGTCAAGCATCTCCTCTCGAGACCTGGACTCTGTAGCCAGATTGTCTGTGATGAGGTCAGATACTGTCTCCTCAGCCTCCAGTTATAACTTGTATTAGAGCAGGACAGACAAGAATTTGAGGTAATTCTACCTAATCAAGCAAAGCTCTTCAAAGAGAGTGATGATAAGATAGTCAATAAGTTCAAAACCCCCATGTTTTTTCCTGCTTATGAGAACTTGCCAACCTTTAAGGTATTCTTTGCTCAAGTATTGGTGTCTTCACCTAAATCTCAGAGCTCAAAGGCTCTGTCCCAGTAGCTCTGGTAGGAGAGATGGTACTTTGATATTACCAGTTCAGTAACTGTATTTCTCTTTAACCTTCAGAGGCAAGTATGTGCCATTTCTAATCTGTTATTTTGTTAAAATGATAGATTATATTTTCAGGCCCTGAGATATTAATTCTGTTAATAGTTTTATTTTTAAATATGTGGGGTTTTTTTTTAAAAAGCAGCTTTTATATAATTTATCTGCTTCCTTGTAAAGAGCAGTGCTAGTCTGCCTGGCAGTGACATAAAGCAGCTCAAGACAGTAGCTGCATATTGGTTTGTGCTGAAGGTCTGCATGTGGTGACTAGAAAAATACTCTGAGTAAATTAGAGTATCTCTTGGGATGTGTTGGGGTTTGAACTCCAGACTTTCAGTTGCATGAGTTGGAGAGTCCATATATTCTAAAGTGTTAGTGTAAACTTTCAAGACTGTCAATTGAGATGGCTGCTTCTAATAAACTATAAACAACATTATGATGCCATGGCAGAAGAGCCAAAAGAAAGTGCATCCAGCTGCATATTGGAATTAGTTGTTTCGAATGTAGGTTTTAAAAGCTTTTTTGGCATGTGGGTTGTGCGTCTCTTATTAAGGAAAAACCTGACTGTGAAGGAAGATGAAAATCATGTTGATGAATAATATGAGAGGCTGTAACCTCAAACCTATTATAGTAAAGAGAGATATTTTTACTGGAATGTTTTGTTACTGAGTTTCCCAAAACTCCCAGTTGATAGGAAAGCTAAATACATTTTCAGTGAGGAACACTGTTTGAGACTTTTTTTTTATGTACAAATTGAAAAATTAGCATTTTGTCTTTCACAGTGGCTTTAAGTCAACCTCACTGTGCTTCTGACTCAAAGTATTTCAAAAGTGTCTTACGAAAACATATTATACCTCTGCGAACAGGTGTTTTCAGATCATTTTACAGGCTTGAATTTCTGCTTATGTCCCTTGGCTGGTCTGATACAAGTCAGTAACGCAACTGAAAATAGAACTTTATAGTCCCTCTCTCCTCCTCCAGGTGCAACTGCTCCTTTCTTTTTTTTCCTCTCTCTCTGTTGGACACCGACATCATTAACTGTGAGCCTTCCGTTATCTAATGTAACGCCATCACCTGCCTGCTGGGTTTTGCACTCTTCAGTTCTGTTTCTTAATGTGGTTATCAAGAAAGTAATGGCACCTGAGACCCAGCAGCATCAATGCTTATTTCACATTACTAGCATTGATATTAGTGGTTGTCTTTCATGCTAAAATAATGTTACTGACGTGTCCCTGTCACTGTGAGAAACCCTGATTTGAACCTGGGGCAAGCACTGTGCTACTGTCTGTCATATTTTAAATTAATTCTTTCAGCATTCTGTTGTGAAACAGAATTTTTGGTTTAAAAAGTGATCTAAATTAAAAGGCATGAGTGCGAGAAGATGACCAGCTGTTAGACATGACATGAGAAGGGTAAGGAGCACAGCTGGTTTCTCGTTAAGTGAACTCCCGGTCCCGGTGGCTGGTTTGATAGCTGAAACTCACTGCGGATGTCATGAACTCATCATGCGCCTGACCTGTGAGTCTGGCACTTGGTCACTCATCTCTGGAGCTGGAGGGGGTCTGCCTGGCAGTTTCAGGAGACCGAAGCACATAACCAATTAACTGAATTAACCCTCAGAGCTTCCAGCCCTTCTCTGTGCTACTGTGAGCGGGGAGAAGCCGAACATAATCTCTGTGCTCACCTGCTTCTCTGGAAGGGGGACTTGATGTTCCCTTTCTCTGCCAACAAGAGTCTTTCAGTGTAGGGAGCTAATGGCAAGACTCGAAAACTTGGCGTAATTTGCTCTCTCTTGAGCAACATAAAGGAGAGTCACTGCGAGCAATCTACTGCTTGCAATTTAACTGCTGCAGGTGTTGCAGTGTGGGTTCCTGAGGCGGTACTCTTTCTCCTCTCTAATTTTGCTGATCTTGAGAGTTAAATAAATGCCCTGGAAGACTTAAATCTTCTGGAAGCTTTTGATCCAGGAGACCAACTTCTAAGAGGCTGGGAATGTGAACACAGCAGCAGTGTGGAGGCTGGAAGTGAGCACGGGTAACTTTTCTGATTTAAATAAGGAAAGAAAAGTTACATTGGGCAACGTAGGGGTTTTTTTTATTCTTTTCATGAAAAGCCCCAGAAGATCTAGTTGTGGTTTTGGTTTTGGCTTTCAAAATTAAGTTAATAAAACATTTAAGACTGCCCAATCTTTCTTGAATTAAAGTGCTGTATCACAAGAAAATTGCCCTTAGCAGTGAGCAGTGTTTCAAGGTGAAGAGGGATGAGTTGGGAACAATAAAAGTAAATTAAATGAATTAAAGCGGGAGTGAGGTATCTGTGTTTTACTGTGTCTCTGTATGGCCACATGAGGAGAGGAAATCGAATGAACCCAATGAAGACAGTGGATGTGTACCCCAGCTGAACAGAGATCTTACTATTGCCTAAAGTTTAAACAACTCCTTGCCATTGGAAAGAACCTACAGACGTTATTTTTGTGCAACAAGAATTAGTGAGATACTAAACAAACCAAAAAAAAAAAAAACCAGCGAGAGAGATAATGGATGTTCAAAAGGAGCATTCGTCAATGTAAATATTTTGTAGGGATAGATAATTAGTAGTAGGAATGAGCTAATGCCCAGTACCTGAGCTGCCAGAAAATCAAGATTCCCCAATAAACAGTTTCAAAATGCATCACCATTGCCTCCTCTACTTCAGTCATTAAGCTGTAATACCCAGGAACTTATTCAAATGGTAGAATTCAAGAGCCTGTCATGAAATTGTTTTTATAGGAAGAAAATGAGTCAAAACACTCCAGGAAAGTTGTTTGGGGTTTGTTTTTTTTTTTTCACTAAAGCACCTCTGCAGACACCTGTGTCCTGGGGAGCACAGTTCCCATTGATGTACTTTAGGAGTTTGTGTGAGCACCTCTTTGCATCTGGATTTTGAAAGCACTGTCCCGGATCCCCACGGGCATACACAGGTGTACAGATGCCTGGAGGGAACTCAAACTGGCAGCTCTGTGGTTTTTTCTCTACCTCTCTGCTGTGATGCTCTAGGTCGATAAATCAGAGGAGGACCCAGGCTGTTTCGGGAGTTACCAGTATTCCCTGCATGTCAGTAAGAAACCTGAAGTCAGT
Organism: Tringa solitaria; assembly: GCA_026413425.1. NCBI lineage: Eukaryota > Metazoa > Chordata > Aves > Charadriiformes > Scolopacidae > Tringa > Tringa solitaria. The sequence continues at coordinate 7,802,755 of JAOXJM010000052.1, forward strand.
GTTTCTTTGACCTGTCCTGGTTGTGCAACGTTATTATTTCAAATGTGGTAACTTTCAATATTTGAGACCATTTGAACCACTTGGAATTAGTAAACATGTTAATGATCTTGTATTTGCATGAACTTCAAAAGAGCAGAGCTATTTTAAATTACAGCTGAATTCTGAAGGGACTAAAGTAAAGATGGGCTCAACTGCCTGGTGCATACCTTGCACTTCTGTCGGGTACCTACTGACTCTGGGGCATGTACCTGAAAGGGGAGACATAAGGGCAGGCTTTCTTATCTCTGTCGTCTTCTTTCATTAGCAGAATTTATAGCATTTTGGGACACTATTTACAGCATAAATAGAGCTTGACTCCTTAATTTATCAAAGAATAGAAGCTGAAGATCTCATCAGTCCAAAGTGAGATTTGAGGAAAAGTTTAAAAAAATAAAAGTGAAACAAGCACAGTCCCTTCCTTTCTATAGGAAAACAAGATCAATTCATTTGTTTCTTAATTGATTCTGATAAAGTTGAGAATATCTGTTTCAACCTGAAACCAAAGGTTGAAACAAGGATCAAGAGGGACCCATGTACTGAACTGACTTATGGAAGCTGGCTTTGTTGTGCTTGTGTGTGTGTAATAATCATGGACACTGCTGCTTCTGCAGCTGGATAGCTTTATCTCAAGGACCTTCTAATGAAAGCCACCACCAGCCCAGACAGAAGCAGTGACAACACAAAAACATCTGTGTGTGTGGGCAGCTGTAAAAAGAAGTTTCTGAGTTTTCTTAGGTATTCATCAGCCTCTTCTGTTTCCAGTTGAGTTGTTTCCAAAGCTCTTGATAGAAGAGGTTTTTATTGTTTGGGACAGAAGTAAAGAAGGGAAGATGACTACTCTGAACAAGATGCACAGGCTCTTAATATATTTATGTGTATTTTATAGCATCGGGTATTCCCATGTTGGACTGCAACGTGATATAAGAGTACAATTGCATAGTCCTGGGTATCAGTATCTCTCTCCTAATTGCAGTGGACCGTAATAATGTACTTCAAGATTTGCAGAGAGCCGACTCCCGCTTTGCCAGATGAGTTCTTAATCAAGAAAAATAGAATCTTGTACAGAAGCCTGAGGCTATAATGGATTTAACACTCATTTTAAATGTGTCTTAAGATGAAGAGAAATATTGCAGTAGAATGCACAATTGTATCAGGTTATGATGGTTTGGAGACGAAGGCATGCCTGTACCCCCATCACCGCTGTGACTGTGGCATGTGCAGGCTTGTTTGAGCCATCTTGAGTACCACGTCTCGTGTAGCTGTTGCAGCACCCTTTGAGACTGAATAATGATGTGTAAAGTTAGCCTGTGTGCGTCTCCTTCTTACAACAGCCACATGCTGGCAATATGCAAAGAAGCTATTTAAAATAAGCACTTCAGCACAGTAGTATAGATTATCTTCAGTATAAATAGATCTGCTGTCTCCGCCAGACCTACTTAATTCCTCTTCATTTTTCCCAACAACAAAGTTGAAATGTTTAAGTGCTTAAATGAAATATTTGTTAGCTGTTGTGGGAGTTAATATTTGGTATTTGTGCATGAAACCGGATCATTGTTCATTAGGTTGGAATTGGGATTTCTAGATAGTAAGAGAAGATAAAAGTGCTGCATGAGAGAATTTACTACTAATTATTCATTTGGTGGATGTTAGGCTTTGTTGTTTTATATACAGCTTTTAAAGTATAGACTTTAAATACTTATATCCTGTCTTGAAAGCTGAATTCCAATCTGAATTTGACAATCTGGGTTTAGATGGTTTTGAAACATGAATAGGGAAGCTTGCAAAGCACTATCCAGCACTATGACTAACTCTGATGAAATCCAGACATGCTTCTTTTTTTCTGGACAGCAAATTTGCATACATACTCATTTAATGAATCAAGCATGGTGAGAAACATTCTGCGTGTTTGGTCATAACGTGTACGTAAACAGTAGGAGGTCAGACTCCAAAACGTAACTGTTCTTTTTAAGTTGAAAGCAGATAATAACCATAAAGGTTTCATGCACTGAAAATATATTTAATAGAGGCTTATTGACAGCTAAGAGAGGTCTTATTTAAAATGAAAGCTGTTCCTACATGGGTATAAGTTTAAGGTCAGTGACATTTTGCTTTCATTGCAAAGGTATACAGCTTGCTTGTGATTTAATTGTAGGAAGGGGATGGTTTGCCTGTAATCCTTGCTGTGTCAATGCAGACTGGATTTAACAAAGGAGGTGGTTAGACAGTTTGTGGAGTAACATTTTGCTCCCACTTCATAATGGTTGCTTAAAACTGCCCTAAAAGTGAAGTTCATATATTTTTAAAATTGTCCATACAGTAAAAATTGTAGATTTATATTGGCTGAATAATTCATTGCTCCCTGGTTGTAATCCTGATGTGACTGCTGCCTTTCCCACTGCAGCTTAAAGTTCTCAAGACTTCTTTAGTTGCAAGGGATTCATCTAGATGAAATGGAAACAGAAGTTTGAGACCAAAAAAGAAATGATTTAGTGTGTGGAACGAGATGAGGAAGAACAAAAAGCGGATAAGAAATGCAATATTGTATGGTTGTATCAAATCCATTTCTGCTTTTTGTTAGGATGTCCAGGACTAGTAGTTTGTCCTCTCGTGATTCTCCCAGATGGTGTTTTCAGTCCTTGTTTGGCTGACAGAAGATGACTGGAATGACAACTATTTATTATGTCAGGGGAACGCCTTTGGTGGACAGCGGTCTTGCTCTGCGGGAACTCGTTCAAAGACTGTAGAGCTAATGTGTGCTAATATAGGAAAACAGAGGCCATGAAAGAGGCGTGTAAACTATGAGGGAGAACTCAATTAATTAAGTTTTCTTCCATCTTAAAAAAAGGGGGAGATTTCTTTGGCAAAAAGATAAGAATACTTGAAGGAAACTTTGTGATATTTCAACAACTGAAAAAGAGCAAGAGGTTCTCTCTGAAAATTTGCTATTTGAAGGTTACAGCTGCTCATCAACAAAATTTTTCAGAGCCAAATATTGGGAATGGAGAATTCAAGATAGATGAATGCATCTAGAAGATGAAGAATCTGTGAGCATTATTGGTGTTTAGGTCTCTATTAGTCAAGAGGGTCTTGAAGACTCATTATTTTGAATTGTTCCAAGTGAAACAATAGGAGATGTTTTTTTTAGTTCTTCTGTAAAGCCTGCGTAAGCATGTCAGAGATTGAGGATTTGCTGTGTATATTATATCTGCCATTGAAATAGAGTGGTAGTATACAAAAACTTGTTTGACTAATTCTTTCATTGTGGAAACCACATTTCGCTTTCAAAATATTTTGAGTATCTATTGTAAACATGATCCTTTAAAATAATTTTTGTATTTATTAGTCCAATCTTAAATTAATCCCATCTTAATATATGACTTCTCTTTATAGAAATAATGCCATTTTAAAATCTGGATGTAGCCATACTCATGTTCTGTGATTATTTCATCTTCCTCAACCCTGTAATTCTTTAGTCTGGCTTTGAAGTAACGACCATCCCGTGGTAAATGCTGATTGTAGTGGTGTCCTCCAGAGTTCAGTGCACATTCTCTTCTTGAAAAGTTAAGTTTGGAAAACTCACTTTCAATTCTTTACCTACTGAGGGAAGGTAGAAGAGAAGAGAAACTTTTGCCATATTATAAAGGCTGTTAATCTCTATTAACTACATTTTTTTCAGTCTGAATTTGATTCTTCTTCATTTTGCCAAAATCACATGATTATTATTTTTTGGAATTTCTGAACTACTTTGCAGAAATCATGCAGCAGTGTATGGAAGACTCTTCTATGCTGAAGAAGAGACAAGTTCTTCAATTTGTCATCCGAGCAGCTGTGTTGCAAGAAAACATCTTAATCTAAGCTTGAGAGACATGGAAATACACTTTTTGGGAATGACCATTGTAACTGTGATGCAAACTGACAAACACTTGCTAGCAGAGCAAGTCTGTCTGGGAAAAGAAATTGAAATAGTTTGAATTAATCTTATTTTTTTCATAGGAGCAAAGCCAGAAGTTGAAACAGAACTCACCTGTAAATTGACAGTATTTTGACTGGACACAAGCAGTTTTCTTTAGTAAAAGGAGAGAAAAATAAATATTTCTTCAGTAAAGGAGAAAAAAGAATAGCTTTTGTGAGTCCAATAGACCTCAAAATATTATCCATAGCTACAATAGAGAAAAAGGAACTGATAAGCGCAGAATCGTTAGTTAAAATTATCCAATTTGTCCTGTGACACAAACACCTAATTGCAAAATCTATAAATCTGTTGGGTGTCTGAGTAGGAAAAAGCCATTTCAAGATAGAGGTCAAATGCTGAAGTTCAAGATGTTATAAAAAGACTTTAGCACATGGAAAATCTCCAGTCAGTGGGCAGAGCTGGCAGGGATAAATCTTTGCGGGAGTGGTCACTGCTATGAATTCTCAGCTGTGAAGTTACTCTGGCCTTCCAGTCCAGTGTTGACTTCCAAACACCTCTAAATGTGCTAATTTTTTCATGCATATTTTTTCATTTGAATATTTTCCAGTTTGAGATTTTCTCTAGCTGTGTTAAGATGTCTGTAGCAGGATGTGTCTGGGATGCGGTCTGTTGCTAGCCGCTCTCGCCCGTCTGAGTTAATGTGATGTTATTCCCCATCTGCTTTTTCCTTTCTCCTACGTAAAAAACTTTGCACTGAAGCGTACAGCCCTCATCTTCTGTTTGTAATTATAAGAAAATGTGTTACCATATTTTAGGAGCACTTAACTCCATACAGTGTCTTGAATGTGTGACGACATGTTCAAGTGATGCTCACAAGTAACCGCTGCCTTGGACTGCCTTGCAAGGAAGAACATTTTCTTTCCTTGTGATGTATTAAGATCCAGTTGCTATTCTTAAATATATGTGAAATTAAATATATATTCCTTCTAAGGCAGGATTTTATATATATATGAATAAATATTTTCCAAGAAGTGGCCCTTGCTTTGTTTTATCAGAGAGGCCACCATTATTTTACCACAAATGGCAAAAGTAAATGCAACCTAATTAATTCTCCGTGACACCGTCTGTGTGCCTACAGTAATCCTTCTGCTGTTCAGTTAGAGATGCTGTGTCTGGAGAGAGGGATCATCCTAACCAAGATGCTGATAAGTGGTAGAAGAAATTTATTTATCAGTCAGCTTTCTTAGGTTGTGTCTCTTGATTCAGTCTGCTAATCAGTAAGATGAAGAATATGTCAGATACACAAACACGCACACACACTTGCTCACAGGTGAAGTCCTAGTCTTTAAATGCAGAAATAAAAATCCGCAGTATGATACTGGGCATAAAATGTTTGCATAAGACTTAACGTGGCAAAGACTGGCAATAGTTCGTTTAGATTGTGTGCTAAATTCAGATGCCGTTGTGGCAAGAATGAAATAGAGGAAAGACCAAAATGCAAACTGCTGTTCCACTGAAACCTGGAGGGCAACAAAAAGTTTCGAGAGGCACAATGGGAAATTTGCTTTGATTTTAGCAGTTTGCAGCCCTGTCAAAAGGTTACTAGTCAATAAAATCGACCTCTGTGGGTGGAAGCTTCGTGAAAATATTGTTTTAACAAGCACACTTAAAACATTTAACAGATTCTGATTAGCCCAGTGGATTGGGGGAAATGAGGAAATGGCTGAAGAGTTACATATTTCTGGCTGATCAAATAATCTGCACTCCACTGTCAGCCTTTTAGAGCTGCAGATGTGGCAGCAATCAGCATGAGAGAGCAGTGCCAATGTCGTGGGGAGACATCCGAGTCCTTTGCCTTTCAGGTGGTCCTGGTGTTCTCTGCCTTTAAGAAAAACGTGCTTTAATACTAGTAGAAAGAAAAATATTCTAATAATTCTGAAATTTTGTGTTAAAACATTTGTCTGAAATATTTCAAAAACCATTACTACAGTAAATACATGTATTTTGGTGGCTCTTTTAGTGGAGTGTGTTGTACCTTCTTTAAAAAGAAGAAAAACAATTACAGTAGAACATCTCAGTTACTGGACACCGCGTAAAAAGCATTAATGCACAGTGAGTAATACTGTCTAAAGTTACACAAGGTATCATCAGGAAATTTGCCATATGTAGAGCTTCCTGCTTTGGATTTAGAGTCACAGACTAGGTTTCTTTCCAATCTCATCAAAAATAGCTCTAGCCAGTCTTCCACAGACTGGACCCTGTATTCTCTTAAGGTTCATCTATATGCAGAGGTTCCAGTAGATTGACATTTAATTTGTTTGCACTAAATTACTTTACATCAACATAAAGTTCTTAAAAATCCTCTAGCGCAGAGTGTCCTGTTTTACCCTGTATCTACCCTTTTAACTGGCAGAGCTGCCTTCTGCCTACTACTTGTTTTCTTCTTCTGGACACTTGGAAAACTAGAGTTCAGAGTTTTCTATCTCACTGTTGGATCGACTCTCCGTGGACTTTGCTTCCTCCACAGTTTCACTGTGCTACCAAAAGAAAAAAAAAAGGGGGCATTCCTAATTCCACAGTCCCAAATTCCACAGTCCCCCTTGGGTGCTGTCCTAATAAAAACCCAGCGCCTTGTCAGCCGACTGAATTGAAATGAGGTTGTTTTATGTAGCCAGGTTGGCCATGCCTCACTAAGCCAAAAGATGGGTGGTTTTGCAGAGTTTGCTTTTGTTGTTTATAGCCTGCTATATCATAGCAAACAAACAAGCAAGCAAAATAAAACCCCGCAGAGCTTCTCCACCGAGATGAGAGTTACTTTTTCTGCCAAGCTGTGTGTTCTATGCGGTTGAAATTAGCTAAAGGCAACCAACTAGTTCAAAGCTACCAGCTAGTGCTCCCTGAGATCTGACCCCAGGTTGAACGTTACTGGGGATCCCTCCACCAGTTGCAGGTTGTCTCCTCGGCCACAGCACCCAGCTGTGCCCGTGCTCACAGATGCTTGTGCTCTAAAGTAAAAAGTATGCTAATTTATTCCAGGGGGATGACTGAGACTGCAAAAGTGGTTTTTACTTCTCATTGAGGCACGTGTATTGCAACTCATCTGCTCAACAGTAAGTTGCTCAGCAGAAGGCCCCAGGATGTGGGTTTGGAGTGTCAAACCGATCTGAAAGAGGCCGTTTCCCCTCGCTGCTGCTCTGACCTTGCCTTCCTCCTGCCCCAACACTTGACTTACTCTCAAGAGCTGCTTCAGAAAGGTAAACTGTCAGAAGGTGGGTTTTTTCCAGCTGGTATCTACAGGCATGATCTCACCCTGGAGCCAGTAGGAAGGGAGGAGAGGGGACATAGGGCAGGACCACCACTTAGCTGGGTTTCAACGCACAAACATTGTTTTTTCTGTGTAAACATGTCATAAAGAACCTGCTTTTCCTTGTAAGGGCAGTGCCTCAGGTTTGGCTCCTTGGGGCAATCTTCAGGTATTTCTGTGACTCACTCTCTGCTGTGTTTCCTACTGACCCCCACCCCCCCCCCCCCCTGTGTGGTTTTTACACCTGTGTGTTGTTAGAAATTTTTTCCTGTTCCTTTTCAAACTCTTCATTGCCTCTGAAGATTACCTTAGCTCCTGTGGCCTCGGTGTTACAAATGTTCACTGTTCATCCCTTGCTGTATTCTTTTTTTTTTTTAATTTGTATGTCTACTTTTGGACGTTAAACTGCTTGTAGTTTTGAGTCAGTCTGGGAAGCTATAGGAGAAGTAATTGATTCTTTAGAAACGTTATAGAGGTGTGGGAGACTAGCAGTGTTGCTTTCCTGCATGCTTTTTTTAAACTACAGCAGCAGAAGCCAGCCATAGTTCATGTCTTGCGAAAGAATATATTTTGTGGGAAGAAGGCAGGAGAGGTAATTAAGGTGGTGTTTTGAGTGCATGGGTTTGTGTGTGCATCCATTGTGCTGGGGTACGATGAATTACTTGTCTCTGATATGATAAACTGTTATTGCAGATTTAAAAGTGCTTCATAATACGTGAGGCATAGTAGAGACAGAGCAAATCTCCCCAAAGGCTATATTAATATTCATTACAGAGTTAACAGCATTACAACGCTGCAAAACAGACATAATATATAGAGAAGAAACTTTGTGGGTGTTGAATCTGAGGACTCTCTGATCTAAAAGTAGCTGCTGCACTTTTGGAGCTGAAGAATCTTGGCAGCAGGAGTAACAGCACTTCTCTCCTTCTAGCCATTAAAAGGCAAGTAAAATATAGCATTGCAAAGCCTTTATATTTTGAGCTACATAAATTGAGTTGGAAAAGATACACAGGTCTCCTGGCACTGGCTCTAGGCAACTTGTCGTGAAGCCCATAGAGACTCAAGTGATGTGCCATAACCTGGCAGTTCTGGAGTCTCTTAAAACCAGCTTGCAGAACGGCTTCCCTGTGAAATACTTCCCTCGATGTGTGCGTGTCTCCTGTATTAAACTAAATCTTAGACACTGAAGCCACTGCTCTGGTTAAAAAAAGCTGTTCTCTGTGTATGCATCTTTGAATTTCTGCAGCATTCTTAACGTTAACAAATGTTTTGTTCTTAGTGATGGACTTGTGAAGTAAGCAATAGCCTTTTACAGACAGAAGGTGGCTAAAATGGAGCAGCATGTTCCTAGAAAAAGGGTGTCACTAGGAGAGAAAAGGGACTGTCTCCACACCAATGGTTGGAATGGGAGTTACTGGGGATAAATGAGCTCCGTGCAGCAGAGGATGAGGGAGCTGATGGTGTTTCTTCTGTGCTGGGCTACTGCTAATCCGGTTCAGCTCTAAAGCAAGGTGGTGGTGATAAAATCCTAAATAATCAATAAATAATATCTGTACCATATTATTCCATCACTTTTACATGATCTAGTTGCAAAATACGTAGTATCCCATACTGTATAGAGATACTATTCCTTTTTTTTATTTGCCTGAATGTGATATAAATTGCTATAAGTTTAGTTAGAAGTTGAAGCTAGAGCTTAGGTGCTGCCTCTATTAGAGCCAATATCAGTATATTTCAGTCTTACTGAAATGACATACTATTATGTTTGTTTAGTAAGCTTTTGTTCTCTTGGCCTCATTGGTTGCATTTCACAGATTCTTGGTTTATTTTAATTTTGTAATTGAAGATGTCTGTGATTCCAAATGGACCTTCATGCATCTTAACCTGTTTGGCATCATCTCAGCCATATTTATTAATTTTGAATTTCTTTGATATAAAAGGAATTCGGTTTGATGTTTTCTTTGTGTTTTCAGTATAGCAAAAATTAAAGAGAAAACTCAAAGATTATCTATTAATAGCTGTAAGCTTTAGAAATAAGGCCTTAAACATTGCATTTTCTTGTAGTAATAAAGGTGGGTTAATTAGTTTTACTCCTGTATGGCAAAGGGAACTGAGTGGTAGGTGGCAATCAGCTCTGATCTGATGAGTTTCAGACCCAAGGGATTAAAGCTATTCAATGAGTTTAGGCTTTGTTTATTTTTAAATTGAGTAATTGTCTAGGCTGGGTCTTTGTAAAGTGTATTTTTATCTATTTAAGTGTGGTGAATATGGTCTGTCCCTTCAGTGGAATCAGTCTGAGTTATGTGGATGAGAAATGATGGTTTAGTAACCAATTCTAAAGATTCCTTCAGAACTATGGCTAAAATCAGGCAGAGCGAAATAGAAAGGAAATAATTCAATTTTTAAAAATAATAGTAATAATAATAAGAAAAGGCAATGCAGTTAAGATTATTCTATTTGTAAATTATATGGTACTTCCATGGAGGAAATGCAGGCTGTTCTTAATTTCTGCTTTACTGATGCATTTAAATGGACGTTAAAACAATTAATAAAAAAATTAAATTCGCAAACTGGCTGAAGAGGAGCCGTGTTTGCAAATTACTTTAAAAATACTATTTGCCGTAGTGTAAGATGAATGTTCATCTTCCTGTTTGCCAGGGTTCAAATCGCAGAGGTCCTGACGATAGGAGAAATTTCCCTCTTTTGTTGAGGGCCTCAGAGTGTTGTTAGCGACAGTTGCGGATCCCAGAGCAACGGCGTTTGGGTCAAGGTTAAGATTTATGTCTCCGTAAAAGCGCTTGCCTGTTTGGCAGTCTCAGTTCAGAAATCCAGCCAGGAAAAGAAATGCTTCACATCTAACAAGTTCACTGAAAATCATCATGAGTTACATAAATAATCTTGTTTAAAATTTTTCCTCTTGCATATCTTAAGAGAAGTGTGGTTGCTAATCCTGCCAGACATGGCAAAAGTGTATGGTGAAAAGCTCATAAACAGTTCAGCAGATGGATTTCTTAACACACTAAGTTATTGCCACTCCAGAGCACAGTACTTGCTGGGTTTGTTTATCTGCCTCATCTGCACTCCAGAAAGTCTCTTTAAGACAGTGCTGACAATTTTAAACCAGCGATGACATTGATGCATCAAGTTTTGGAGGCTAAAGCGTTTTTCTCCAAAATACATTGCACTGTCTATCTACATTGTAAATATTTAGCTTGGGGAGCGTGCTACGTCCAGCACAGATCACTGCCAGTCCACAAATAAGTGTTAATTTATCTTTGAAAGGGAAAAAAGTTGCTTATTGTGTTTATAAAAATAAAGGTGAATGCCTCTTCTCGCTTTGTTTCAAAAAAAACTTGCAGACAGACCTGCCTGTACCATGGCGTACCTGGGAGTATCGCTTTTCTACAATTTAAACGGTGATAGAGATTGTGGAAATAGCAGTGAACACGATAAAAATGACTTTATACTTCCATCTGTTGAGTACCAGCCACAAAAAAGGTGTCTTTGTGTTTGATCCGTGTTGTATGACATAAGGCAGTCAAGCTGTTAGTAAGGGAGAAATAGATAAACAACTTGATAAGAATCCCTGTACACGCTGAAAACGGCTCCAGATGACAAATTTGAGGGGTGAAAATTATAAATGCTTTACAGTTATAAAGACTTAAGGAGATATTTTAAATTAGCATTGCTATTTTCTTAGAATTCATTCAACCTGATATGAAGCCAACATTTTGGAGAGATTAAGATAATGAACCTCTAATTTTACAATTGATTCCCTGCAAAATCAATTACACTTCAAAGTCCACTATTCGAGAAATAATAGTGTGGTGTTATTATTGTAGTTTTCTAAGTTTTCTTTCCAGAGCTTAAAGAAACTTTCTTTTTTCTTTCTCTCATATATTCCCTTCTGGGAATATAATCTTGCTTTTAATAGGTTTGTTTGTCAATAAGGATTATAATATGTTATAAGCGTATTGTTTTATAAAGAACTTGGAGAGTGAGGGATTAAACCATGTTGCTAGAACACCAGTAATGAAATAGAGACTGTAGGCATAGGAACTGAATTACATTTATGAAAACTGTTTTAATAGTTTCAAAAAAATCCTGAGGGCTATAAATGTATATTAAAATTTCAGTAGGGAAGAAACTGTTTCAAGTGCTGTATCTAGATGTATGTATTTGTCATCCATTTGCTGCTGTAGCATGGGTGGAGCACGCTGCCCTCTGGAAGAGGTGAAAGTCCTAATGCTTGGAATTTAAATGCTCATTTGATGTGACAGCCTGGTGGCTTTTCCAGGTCTCCTTGGAGCTACAGCATTCTCCTGCTGGGAACAGCTTAAAACAAAGCCCTGATCTGATAGATAAAAGTTCATTCTTGTGGCGGAGCTAATGCCGTCAAAATGGAGTGCTGCCCCTTGCAAGCGTATCTTTTCCCCACCCCAACACTATCTAAAACAGTTTTTTGACACATTTGCCTCATTAGAGCAGGTCCATGTGTGCCAAGCAGGTAAATGCCAATTCTACTGGAGCACCTGGAGAAGTGTCCAAAGGTGTGAGCAGTCCTTGGAAACGTTATTTGGGCTTCTTTCACTACTTTTATTCTGACACTATTCTATCACACCTGAGTCAACGATACTCCACATTCTTTTACTTCTGTGTCTCAACAGATGTCTGGATACTACTCCTAAGGTTTCACAGCACACTTCCAGGGATCTAATTAGAGTTTAGACCTCATGGTGCTTTTATGTCTTGGCTTTTCTTGGGCCCTGGGTTGTCTTCTTCCTCTTTCATACTTCTTTTTCAGCACTTTTTTTTTTCCCTTTTGCTTAATCTTTCTCTCCCCATGTCCTGGCAGAGTCCCTGGGAGCTCTCCTCTTGGCCTTTCTTTTTCTTCTTTTACAGCTAAAGGTAAAACGTGCAAATTTCACCCTCTCTTCACTCTGAGCTAAAATGTCAGTGTTCATGGCCAAGTCCTGATCATCTATCACTGTTACTATTATAATTTCCTTGACTGACAGTCTATATATCTGAGGGCTAAATTTTGCAACACCTTGACGCGCTCATCAATTTCCTTGGAGTTGGTGGGGTTTGTCTTTTTTTGTGGTGGTGTTTCCCAGTGGATTAATAAGTATGGCTCCTTCAAACTAAATAATGAGACACTTTCTCCGGTCTGTTCCCAGTCATTAATACAATCTTGGCTCCACTGTTTTTCCAGACATGGTATTAATACTGAGTTCTCCTGCTCTCTGGTTGAGCTCCTTAGACTGTCAGTCTTAAATCTATGCTCAGATCCAGGTCAGGTCTTGTATGTGGTACCGTCCTGCTTTTCTTTTCCTGCTGGGAAAGGGTCCTGGATTCCCATTGCCTTGTTCTTATCTCTGTGCAGTATTTATACACAAATTGTGTGGGTTTGGGAGGAGATTTTCTGGTTTTATTCAAGTGAATTGTGGTCTGTGATTTTTGTTTAGGATGAGTGTGTGGCCTAACAGAGGAGCTCAAGGCAGTTTAGATAACAGGGTCTGATATAGAAATAGGTACTAACATAATAAAATATCTTCTAAAAGCAACTGCAAAACATACTCAAATATTTCGCTTTTTTAATCAGCTTTGCACATTAACTTCTCACTGTCGTAGCAACATCTGACTTTGCTTATTGAGTCCTGATTTATTCCTTTGCTGGAAAAGTAATTATTCATTGCCTGGCTAGATTTACTATACTAATTCATCACTTAGTAATACAAATGTGAAACACAGGGAGTGGGGTAAAAAGTATAGTTAAATTTGTTATACGTAATGCCAAATGAATAAATTCCTTATTTCATAGCTATTCATAAAGTTTTCTGCATATAAGAGATCTACTTGTACTGTGCATCCCGCTGTTTCATGTTCAACAGTTCTCACATGGGGAGAGAGTGAGGGATTCTTGTACCGTGCTTTGACACTTTGTGGATTGCTAATTAGATCACCCAGATAGAGCCATCAGCTGAAAGTAGCACTTTGCTAATCTGATGAAGTTCTGGGCCCACAGTAAGTTTAATATATGTATCTCTTTGCAGAAACCAGGGGCACTTCCCCAGCAGACAGCAGTTGTGCTTGGGTGCTGTGAGTAAAAGGAAAGAAAGCAAAGAACAACAATGCATTATGTGTGAAAAACAAAAAATAGCAAAAAAACCCCAAATCTGCCTGCCTTGTGTGGTGTCTTCATAGAAGGCAATTGTTCTTGCAAAGCTTTGGCTCTCTTCGCCTCCTTATTTTGTTGCTGGAATGTCAGCCCACTCAGAGGCAGGCTTGGCTGTTTTGACAAAAGAGCTTTTTATTTAATTATTAGTATTCAGAAATGGGCTTTGGTTGTTAGATACCTTCTTTAAAAACTGTTTTTTACCTAGGTATTTAGAGAAGAGGAGAGTAAATTCTTCTTGGCATCACTTTTTGTTGCAGAGTATCTCGGTCCAGCTGTACGTTTTAGTTAACATCCCTGTATAGTGTAATATTGTCTGGTGAGCTTTGAGAAGAGGTAAGCGTATAGTGACATATTTGCAGTGTTTTAGAACTAGGAGAAAAATAAATATTTAAAAATTCAGTCAGTGCCAGATAACTGTAGTGAATTTCCCACAGCTAAGCCAAACCTGCTATTCCTTTCATCAGATCTGTATGTCTGCCTCTTGCAGATCTCCGTTATGGGGATCAGAATCTCTCACAACAACATGTAGCGTCTTCCAGTGATTTTGCTGATGTTTGTGATCATTATGATTCAGAAAGAGTCTAATACAAGCCCAATTAATTCACTAGATTAGGTCCTAATCATTTCAAGACAGATGGGCACAAATTAGATATCACAGGGTTGAGGACTATGTAAGTGTCTAGCTAAATCTTTAATGATACAAAATATTAAAAACTGTCTCTCCCATAGGCAGTAAAATATCAGAAGCAGAAAACTACCCAGTGACATTTAATTGTAATGTGAGTGGCTTCACGATGTGAAGAGCAAACACTTTGGGCCTTATACGGGGAAATAAAGCTCCATAATAAGTACAAGACTTTATTCCCAGTCTGGGAATGAATCCTTTCATGGCTTTCCTCTTGGATGTGGGTTCTTTTTATTTAGAGAATATAAAATCCTTTGCCTGTGATGTAGGCAGTTCCCTAGGAACCACTAGAAATTTGAAATAAATGATCACAGAACCATGTCGCTCTCCACAACTGTATCAATTTCAGCTTTCCTTCCTTAACGAGGTCTGTCCTGTGAGCACAAAACACTTTGTGTTTAACTCTTGTCTCTCAAAGCTAAACACCGTGTAGTCATAGTTGAGTAGCTTCTGAAGGGCGTCAGCACGGATTAGCAAGGTAGTCTCTGTCTTCGCTGTTTCCTGTTGCCTAATGAAAATCTACATTTCCTCCTGGCATGCTTGTTCCTGCTGAAATGTTTTTATATTTACATATCAACCAGTTCCCTTTCGTTCTGTTAAGCTGAAGGAACTGCTATCTAGGAGTAAATATTCCCAGATAACATTAATATTAAATCAATATAATTATTTACTTAATTAAATAATTATATTATTGTCAAAAGTTTTTCTTTTTGTAATCTTACAAATGAATAACATAAACACTACTGCCTCCTTCATTTCTTTGCTTTTCTGTTAAATTTTTTCTGGCTGTTGAGAATATGGCAATACTTTGCAAAAAAAGGGCAATCTGGAAAAACCCTTCTCTTAAAAGGCAGTACCTCAGGTCCACAGATGCAGGAGTATAACTTTCAGTAGGTAACAAGCTCAAAAATAAATTACTTCAATTAAACATATAAAAGATATATTAGGATAAAAGTTTGCCTCTGTGTAGTAAATCTAATAGAAGGCTGCACACGGCCTTTCCTAAATTGATGCCTCTTGTAATTATGTTTCTTCCCACTTATTTTAAAAGGCTTAGTATTTCAACCTCTTGAATATGTTTAAAGTTTCAAAATGTTACTGTGAGTGTGGGCTCCTCTTAGGAGGAATCTGAAACTGTCTCAAGTGTTTGCTAACCTGCTGTGTAAAGGCGAGAGAGCTTTTAATGCATTCCTTTGGAGCTGACACGCGGTGGTGGAGTGTGGTGGAAGGTTGACTCCCCGTGGGTGAGTGGAGGGTGTTGGAAAGCCTGGGGTGCACGACTGCAGCATCCCTGGGCTTTTGCTGTCGGTGGCTTTTAGTTACACCATTATTCCTATTTTTGTTTGTCTTAAAACATTTACTGTGATGATTAAACAGCAAACTTTGTATTTGTTCGGGACCATGTTACATGTAAGAGAAGTACACAAAGCAATTATTCAGAATGAAGAATTAGACCGTTTTAAGAAAATACTCTAATTTCCGATAGTGTTACATGGGATATTTCCCCAAAATAAATTCATTCTTACATTAACTTTACAAGCCTATTGTTAGTGCCTTTATTGGATACACCAAAGAGACAGACTGGCTCAGTAATTACACTACCAGCCGGCCTTTTCTCCGTTGCAGAGTTCCTCTGTGACCTTGGGTAATTATTTAACTTTTGTGTGCTTCATTTCCCTATCTGCGAAGCAGGGAGAAAAACTTCCTACTGTTCCAAATGTCTGAATACAAATACACCAAACTTCATGAAGCCTGTAGATACTATGGTCTGGGTTAAAGGAAGGGCACTATTGACCACAAAAAAATATGTGCCTTTTAAGCAAACAATTTTTTCAATGAGTAGTCCAAAATAATGGTTGTTTTTATGTAGTTAACTGTACAATTTGTCTCATTAGACTTAATGAAATTCATTTAGATATCAACTTGGAAGTTTGTTTTCCTGTGGGGACGCTTGGTTTTAGGCTGCTGAACTGAAACTGTATTAATTTTTCCATGAGAGCAGTTGGAGATATTCTTCGTAATGCATGTCAAGTGTTCAATGGCTGGAGGGAGATGTAACTTTGAATTTGGCTCCTCGGGTTAGTACCTTTTCGGATGTTTATACCTGTGTTGCCAGTAGTTTGTACCATGGGTTGCATATGTTCCCATAAGTAACTGGGGAGTGATTTAAAAAGATGAATTCATGTTGTTAACTACAGCCAAATCAAGTGACAAATGAGAGTGCAATAAATTTTCTATTGCAGTTTTTTTAATTGGAAGCTATGCCTATTAATTAATGCAAAGCAAATATCTACCCCAGCAGGTATGGTGAACATAAAGCTAGACTGTGGAACAGATAAATTAATGACAAAATATTTCGGGCATTTATACAGCCTGCTGCTACTTGGTTTCTGAGATTTTCACAGACTGAGTGTGTGCCCAATTTACTTTAGGGTAAACAGGATTGAGATACTTGGGCACTGCAAGTTTCTGCCAGTCACCGATCTGTATCATTTAGAACCTAAAATTTTAAAAATATCTGGCACTGTCTGATTACAGGATCTGAAATTCCTAATTCCTTTCCTCATAACACTAAATAATGTTTTCTTCCACATAGAAATTAATTTTTTGAGAATAACTCTGTTACTTAATCAATGGCCTGGAAATTGTCTTCAATCTACAGTTGATCTGCACAAAGCAGCCCAGATGGTCTGTTCTTCCACACTGAGGGGAAGGATAAATAGCACATCTTTGGGTCTAATTGCAAATACAGCCCATCAACGACAACATTCAGCTCAAAATGTAGTTGTAAGTGGCCTTCTTGAGTTTTAATTGCATTTGTGAAATCCTCTGGCCTTTGCACCCTCCTGTTCGCTGCAGTGAAGTCTGTTCGTACCCTGCTGCCATGGTGATCTTGGAGGACCTCAGAGGGGTATCTTTTGGATCCCTTTAGTAAACAAAAGTGCATAAAATTATTACATGGTCATCAGCAGGTTGTACAAAGGCTTAAACGGTCAGTCAAGAATTAAGCTTTCTAAAACTATGAGCCATTAGAGCCATCTTTAATCACATGTAATAACTGGTGATTGAACAAGTTTTGAGTCAAAAAATTAAAGTTCATGTAAAAGTATTAAGGTAGGACTGCATTCCATCTTCGTCATTGTCCTAACAACAAATGAAGTGATACTGACACAGAAGTGTCATGTGAGTGAATTCTTACCCCAACTGACATATTAACTTCCCCCACGTGACTGTAATGACATATCACCTTTTGAAAATACTTTTAAAACTTGGAGAAGCGTAAAGTAGAGGTGAGGTGGGGAGCAGGGGTGATGCACCCTCTCCCCAAGGAGGGCCACCTGGCTTTCATGGGGTTCCCCACCATGGCCTGGAGGAGCGACTGTCCCTTACCATTACCATTGCAGCTGTACTCTCTGCCAGGTAGCTTAAGAGTAATCCTAATGAAATTATTCAAAAAATATTACTATGCAACCCAGTAGTTTTCATTACTTAAAATTTGGGTGGGTTTAATTTTTCTTGTGAGGGAATACATATAAATAAAGAAAACTTGCGTTGATTTGCATTGCATGTGACTTTTGGCTTGAATGGGGGAATGGGCTGATCCGTGTTGCAAAGTGGCTGGTTTTACGATGACCGCACGTGCAATTTATTTGCAAGGGAAGACCTAATTTCCAGCACTTGCTAAATCTCTCCCTGCGTGCCCTGCATTCGTGTTGGGAGCCCGCGTTGGCCGTGAATCCCTCCCGGCTGTTGGCACCCTGCTCCCCAGTCCCTTTCGCATCTATTCTGGGCAGAGCCATCTATGTCACTGTGCACTTGGGGGGTGGCCCAGCTGAGTTCCCTGTCATTTAATAAGAGGAAAGTAGGCTGTGCTGCAAGTCCCTGAGGTGTGGATACTGGAAAGGTGTCAGCATAACCTCCGTGGGCTCGGAATTAGGATCCTACAGGATTAGGAACTTGTCTCGCGCTGTTTTGGGTTACAGGCACCAGGGCTAGGATCAGACCGCACATTTTGGGACATACTATGTTTACCTATGCTTTAACATATGTTCCTAAGTGCTCTTCATGTACAATATTAAGAAGAACAATTGACTAAACATTCTCGTGCCTAAGAAATGTTACCTCTTTTCTACTGGTTTGAGATTTTTTTGAGGCAGTTTTGCATGCAAGAGGTGTTTTTAGCCTTCTCATCTTTCAAATGCAGAAGAATAGAACAGGCCTTTCCAAGGTTTGTAGGGAGTGGTAGTTGATAATTGTTGCTTTTCTTCCAGAGAATTTGACCAAACTGAAAAACAATAGTTTCAGATTTCAAAGAGGTACTTTAATTTTAAACTTAGTGTATCACCTAAAGGATTTAAAATATGCCTGTTTTAACTTCTTATGTAGATTTGTATAGGAGGGGACAAGCCCTGTTATTGCTTTCAATTTTGATTATGGTTTAATTGAGTGCTTAATAGATCTAGGTCAGCAGAAACATTAGCAACTAAACCAACAGATTTTTTGGGTATTACAGAGCCATTTTTTGGATGATAAGGCAAAATACCCAGGATGGGTGAGGGAAAGATTTTCATTTTATTAGAAAAAGTACTGTCTCCTCTGTGGAGCAGGGGCAGCCGACTGAGGAGAATGAATTAGTCATGGTAGCTGGGTAACATCTCTAACTGTGGCATGCTATAATCTGTGGACACATATATATGCAAATATGAAAGCCATTAACTAGACAGCTTACAAGACTCCCGTGTGTCCCACGGGCAGCCGTCTGTTTCAAAACTACGACCCTATTCTTTCATCTGGAGGACGGCTGTCCTGGTTGTGTCCTGGTAGTTACCTGCCAAGGTAGAAGATAAATGCTGGAGTGAGGCTGCCTGTACCTGCTGGAAATGGTGTAAGACATCCCACAACACATGTCCGAATCTCAGCATGAAAACCTGCTGCAGTTCTTCATTGTTAGTTCTTTCACTATGCATTCCTTCTTTGTGCTAATTTAGTAAGTTTTTTATACATTATACCATGTGCTCACGTTTGGCTGTCATCTTTGACTGTGCACCTTGAGATACTTTTCCCATTACATATATTTTTTGTATCTGTTAAACATGCACTCCAAACCCTTTTAGAATCATAGAATAGCTTGGGTTGGAAGGGACCTTAACGACCATCTAGTTCTAACCCCCTGCCACGAGCAGGGACACCTCCCACTAGACCAGGTTGCTCAAAGCCCCAT
>JAOXJM010000052.1:7822197-7834100 GCA_026413425.1 Tringa solitaria
CAACTCTCTCAGCCTGTCCTCACAGCAGAGGGGCTCCAGCCCTCTGATCATTTTCATGGCACTTCTCTGGACCTGCTCCAACAGGTCCATGTTCTTTTAGCAGCACCTTTCTGCTCAGCTCACGCTATGCAATTTTAAAGGCCGAGTTCAGACGTGTTCTGGGCTGTACACTGTGGTCTGGGCCGTACCACTGGTCTCACGTGCCAACTGCTGGTGTTCCATGTTCCCCGGGTTCTCCACAGCCCAACTGCTCAGGGCGCTCCCAAATTCCTTGGTGCTATTGTTCAGCTACAGTAATTACTCATATTGTGTTAGGTTTTCATCTGTTTACTTCAGCCAGTAAATGGCTAATTATTTACTACAGAATTTTCTGCCAGCAATATCTGTATACTCTATAAGTTCTACTATTTCAGAAGAAACTTAAACCTTTCTCTTGATGTGCTTTTCTCTTATAACAAAACCACAGATACGTGCCAGATAAGTTCTTCTGATCCTGGATATGCAGCGAGAAAAGAGATTATGGATTAATATTGTTTGATCTGTCTGTAATCCGCCTCTTTGAATTTATGTGTGTTTTTATTAGGTACTCAGAAGTGATGTCGAAGTGTATGATTATAGGGCAAGAATAAAAAAAGTCAACAGCAGAGTGGAATGAAGTTATTTCTCCTCTACCATCACCACCAGGAATTAATTATCAGAGCTATGTATTCAAGGAGACACAGGTCCTGTTTTAGAGCCGTTTCCCTGAAGAGCCCCAAATCCCAGCTGTCATCCTCCTCGGCATCGTGTGCTTTCTCTCCCTGCTTTGATTTGGCTGTGCCGTGTCCCAATTAGTTGTACATGCTTGATTTTATTTTTCTGTGGCCTGAAATGGAGAGTGAGTTATTTATTTAGAGTCACGCGTATAACACCTTAGTGAAAGTTTAGCCATGTAAGTGCAACATCTTGTAGGAAAAATGGCAGTTTTAAGTTTATGGGCTTTTTTTTCTATTGAGTTTACAATTTTTAAAAACAGGTAAAAGCTTTAAAAAGTTGTTTGATAGAGCTGCTGTGAATAACTTCCAGAAGCAGCTGAAGTTAGAGCTTTAGGTCTGCTTTAGTTGTGTTCAGGGAGGTAAACATGCAGTTTGCCTTCACTTTGTACAAACAGCATGATAAATATAGGCTGTTTTAATTTGCCTGTCTTGATGAACAGCATTTCAGTTTTTCATTTACAAATTGCTAGGGCATAGCATGTTGAGTTGTTGGAATAATTGTGCCTTTCAGAAGAAAAGAATAAATGAAAAGAGAATGGCTTTTTAAGACTGTTATTATGCAAAGACTGTGGGAAGCAACATTACTGTTATAGTCCTTTTTGGTGCATCTATTGTATAAATGCTCACTATTCTTTAATTTGTTGCGAGTTGAATAATCTGACTTGTTAATGCTCACCGACAGCTTGAATGCTCAGTAGTACATCAGCCCGAAGAGGTGTCACCGCTTGCGACTTTGATATTGCTTTCTTCGATCAAAGTGCCCACTGAGTTTGGGTTTTTGGTTGCCAGACCCGAAGACACAGGTTCCCCAGGAGCTCCTACGGTGGATTTTTCAGCTGCTGAAGTGTCTGTCCATTTGCTCGCCCCAAGTCGGGTGCGTTTGCCTGGAGCTGCGTTGCATCAGGCAGCGCTTGCACGCCGTTTCTTCTTACTATTTATAGACCGATATTCTTTGAGCCACGAAGTTCTCTTTTAAATGACACAGTCTAAGGATTCTTTTTTTCCCCTGTCCGACTTCACATGTTAGGAAGCAATTAAGCCTTTGGGCAATTAGCTGTCAATTAAAGCATGACTCTTCATAAATTGCTTCTAAGTAACTGTGAGTTAAGTTCATCAAGATGAGAAATTCAGCAACTAACAGCAGAGTTTCATCTTAAAAAGGCTTCTGTTTCCATAGCGGTCAGCCTCTGTAAGACAAAATCTGTTAGTAGCAATGCCTGGCACATGTTTAAACCATCTCTCCAGCTTCATCAGCAGTAATTGCTATGATCAATATGCAATTATTGCAAGTAAAACAAGTTCCTAATTAACTTGGTCAATCAAATAGATGTCCAGGTTTATTTATATCATGTTTAAATCAGTTTTTCAAGGATTCTTTGTCTATCTTGTACTAAAACAATTATTTTATTTTCTGTTTATACATCTACAAAATAATATGGTTTACATCTGAATACATATTTACCTAGCTCTCTTTTATTGAAGTCTCCTAAAAAAATTTGTTTGCCCATGCTGCTTGATGGTCAGACTGAAATACACAAACATTGTTGATGTCCTGTTTGAGACATCTAAAGCCCAAGAACGTAGTAGCTGCAGATTTCATTGATTTTTAAATTTTATTTTTATTTCAAAGGAAGTTGTGAACACTTTGTATCTTCACAGATGAAGCTGTACTGGCTCAAGTGGATGATCTGCAAAACACAGATAATGAGAAGCCATCAGTGTTGGCTTCCAAAACCTCATGCTCAGGTCCCAAACCAGACATGTCACAGGGGATTGATGAAGTCTGGGAGTGACAGGAGGGTTGTGCCTCCAGGCTGCAGCTGTTGGGAAAGACGGGGTTGGGTGTCTCTGCTGGCTTTGAGGGGCTGGGGGTGCAGTTTGGGAGGCAGAGGCAGTCCCAGCTGTGCAGAGGTAGCTGGGGAGCTGCAGGGTGTTTGCGATGGCTGGGGATGGCAGGGCTTTGGTGGCCAACGTTGGACCCTCGGGCTGCACGGAGCCAAGGGGCTCCATGGGGCCCATCTCTGAGCACCACAGGGATCTGCGTGACCCCTGAGAGGGGAATGGTGGTTGGGGCTGGATTTGCTGGGGAGGTGGGCTGCTTGCTGGCAGGGTGGAGGGGGTGCAGGGACAGCAGAGGGTGACCCAGGCTGATGGAAGCAGCTGCTACTACTTTCTCCTTCTTTCATAGCTCCTCCTTCTCCATTACTCTGGTCTCAGCTGGCCTTGGCAGCTCAATCCCCCCCATCCCTTATGGACAGACTGACGGTATGAGATTATCCTGTTCTCTGTTGATTTAGGGTATAGTAATTGGCAAGCATAAAGATATCTGTGAGTTATGAATGGAAAACACCCCCTTGGTATTCTCCATGAATATGGATGTGTAAAGTATTGTATCAACGAAAGCAAATTATCCTGAAAAATGGAGCACTGGCAACAATGCTATTAAGAGAAAATTATACAGGCTTACCCTTTCTAAATAGAAGTGCCCCTAGCAATATCATTTGTCCAAATTGCAGACTATGCGGTCTAAATTTTAAAAGGCACTTCACTATTCCTAAACTGAGGAATTATTCATAACATAATGTACATGGGAGCTATTTTTAGAATGTGCAGACTAGAGACTATTCATTTTACATTTACTTGGGGATTTAGACTCTATTTTATACTGTAGCACAGAGTGAGTTCTCTGTTAAAATGTCTTACCCACTCAGAGGAAGAGGAAAGTAGAAAATACTGTGCCTCGCTGCTGTTTTCAAACCAAACAGGTATCTTGTACGTTATGGAAGGACAGAGATGCTGCCTTAGTCGACTTGATTAATTTTCTACTTATTATAGGAAAGAAAGACATAACCTTAAAAGCCTCAATGAAAGAATAGAAGCCCCACAGTGGTGTGCAGGGGTGAGTGCACATCGTTGCGGTTCGAATGATTGCCAGTAGATGTTCAGTTGAGATAGACAGGCTTCTGTGTTGCCTTCATCCCATATTAAAAGGATAAGCCTAATGCTTGCAAAGAGATACTTAACAGAGCTGTTCCTTGAACATATTACCTGTATTTCCCCTATACGAGCACATAGGACACATGTCCACTGTAAATGCTTTTTGGGAGCATGAGATGCCGTTACCCATGGCTTAAGATTGCTGGTGGTGCACAGGCTGTGGTGGCAGACATCAGAGCCCAGAGGCTGAACCCTCAGAGATACAATCCACCTTGCAAAACCACCCCTCAAAGGGCATTTTTTTTCCCAAGAGAGGGAAGACAAACTGCAGTTTACTTCCCCAGAATGCACTTGCCATGGAGGTCATAGAGCCACTGTCCCCATGCCTGGCAGCTTTGCACAAACATCAAACCCATTTTCATATGAGCCTTTAAATGTCACTGAGGGAGATACCCAAGCAAAGCCCAGAAAATATTCAGAGGAAAAGACTCAGTGGAAAAAAATACTTTAAAGCGTTTATTCGGTTTGAAGTAGCTGCAGAGGAATCACTTGAGTGTTTACTCCATACTTTGCCATTAATATTTATCTTGGAGGAGCTGAGAAGGCAGAAAGGGACAGTGCTTTGGTATCAGTCCATTAGTCTGGAGGTGAGACAGAAGAATACCTGAAAGTGTTTACTGACCATGCAAGATGCATCTCTTTTAATAATAGAAATATATTTCTATTTTTGTGCTCTTGAGGGAAGCATTTGTGTTAATGGCTTTCGCTGCAGTAAAAGCTGTGAGATGGCTTCTGCTCAGCCTAATGACCATTCATATCCAGGTCTTAGGAGGGCAGGGGCTGGGGAAGAAAGTATCTGCCTGGCAGCTTTCTTCCCAGCACCAAATGCACGGCCAGATTTATGTTTGAGCTCTAACCCTGCTGAAGGGTTACAAATTCAACCTTGCATTGAGTTTGTAGAAGAATTTGGCTCTTGAAATAGCTTATAGTTGATTGCTAGACTATCTGTTCTTGACGAACGTCACGGTTAATTTGCAACTAAAGCTGTTTCTTTGAAGACCGTTTGTGTGGATATATATAGAGTAAACTTTTCTCATATGCACTGACCAGAACTGACTGCTAGATTAAAGCAGAAATTCCTCTTCTCTTTGTTAGCACCAACCTCCTGGCAACAGTATTGAGTAGAGTCCAGTGAATACCTTGAAATGAAGTGGGTGCTTTGCTTTATGGGTTTTTGAGGAGAACTATTTCCAGTTCCTATTTTCAGTGGAGGTCTATCACAAAGTTTCTTGCAGGTCATAAATACAAAACATGCTTTGCATTCACAACTGAGTTGGAAGTCTTTGGTGAAGACCAAAATATAGCACATTATTAAAGGTGCTTTTAGGAGGTGTAACCATAAAACAGTTACGAATAACTATCCCTTATCTTTCATGCCTGTTTTGCAGGAAAATATGTCTTGTCAAGTTGACTGTGATGGATGAGATTTATTGTACTATACTGAATACACTAATATATAATAATCTGTAGTCGTGTTCTTAAGTGGGGGGGGAGCTAGAAAACCAGTCAGCAGAGTACTACCAAAACTTAAAATTCACAGAAGTGTCTTAAAAATCTCCAGACTTCACTTAAATTATTATATCCTCTTATTTTGGCCTTTTAATTATTATTTTGGTTTTTCCAGTTATTCTTTATGAATGGCTGCTGAGAGACTGCTATGCTACACACATGTATATACATATCTAAGTTGATTTTTGTCCTTCTGCAGTAGAAATACCAAGGTTCATATCATGGGCCGCCTGGATAAATGGAACTTAGATGTAATGCATGAATTTTATGTTAGCATAAGATCACCTTTGCCTAGAACCATCCTGTCCCAGGCTTCTTTCCTTCTGACACCCCTTCTCAGCTGTGCTGTCACAGCGAGGGAGGGCAGCGCTTATTCTCCCTGTTTTCCCAGCAAGGGAAGAGGTAGATCTGCTCCAAGCCACTGCCTCACTGGTGCTCTCCTTTCCTCTTTTTCTCTTGTGCAAACACTTCCCTGCATCCTCTGCCTGCCTCAGCATTTCTCCTGGCTCCTGAAAATGGAAGAGGAGCATCTCTTTATTGATACAGTTTATGGCCGTTTGCAGTCTAAGATTCAGTGGAGCAGCTATGACAGTTTATATTCAGCAAAAATCTGCCCTTGGGTAGTATTAATAGTGTAATTTTACATTCATATTAATCAGTCTGACAGCTTCCTCCTGGAAGGACAGCTTCCCACTGGAATGGGAGCTGCTGATCAACATGCTTCAGATAGGAAGGTAGGAGTAAATTATTGAGGTTTTAAAGTTTATAAAAAGTGGCTTAAAGAAGTGACACAATTTTTTTTTTGCTCTTGGCAAATCATCAGCTTGCTGCTGTCAGCGATTACGGTGGTAGTTGTCACTAAAAAATGCATCTTGCTTGTCTACGCTATAGTGACTAAGCGGTACCAGTGTGAAACAGGTCTCTCTGCTGCTGAAATGCTTTTCATAACACAAAAGCAGCTGAAAGCCTACCAAGTGTGAGATGAAGGAAGACGTGAGGAGCCTGGCTGAATCCTGAAGTTTTACAGGAACATAGATCTCCTGTTTTGGAGCAAGTGTCACTTCAGCAGTATTCCTTCAAAACTTGTAGTCTTCTTGGCACTGATTGTTGGTATTCAGACTATTCGAAGAGTGTTTTTCTAAGCTGTGCAGCCTGTGTGCACACATATTTCATGCCTTACAAGTTCCTGTACTATTTGTCCTGGTTGAAGTATAGCTGGGTCATGTTAAGGTACATAACATCACTTGTTTTTCTTTGTATCGTTTTTTCAGGTGGGATCTTATTTGTGCAGCACAGTGTTTGCTTTGGTAGGCTTTCCTTGTTCACTGGAGGCTTCAAAAGTCATTGAATTGTCTAGTTAGAAGGGACCTTTAAGATCATCTAGTCCAAAGTGTTGCTTTGTGTCATATAAGAGAATGTAGAAGAAAGCAGCACACCATGAGGGGGGAGTTTTGCAATACCCTTCAATTTTGGGGTGGATTTTCTTTGTAAATGCTGATCAGGGATGATAGAAAGCATGTCTCTGCACAGTTTACCTTTGTCCATTTGGGTAGTGTTCATTTTGCCTAAATAATTGGTAATGTTTTCCACCCTGAGGGTTGAAATGGTGGACCCATATCAATAATTAGTGTAAAGCTGAAGACAAGGATTATGAAGCTGGTTTAATTTGTATGCATATCTTGAATAACGAGATAATAAAGCCCAGTGCCAGACTTGCACTGATAAAGAATTTATTAAAACCTATCGTATTAATGTGGGTTTATTGTGGATGTGATTTTGTATACAGAAGGATTGTCATGTTTGTATTCAGTGTACCAACTTCAGCAACTGTATTTAAGCCCGTTATTTTGTTTTTGCAGTAATAATGTCAGACAGTCTCTGTAAATGTACTTGTGTAGATTAAAGCCTATCAGTGCAGAATGTTTCTCTTGGTCCCATCAAAGACATGTTCAGTGCAGACATAAACAGTGATAGTACATACGTCATCACAAAAAAGATGGACAAATGCAGCAAAGAAAATTGTCTTTCTTGGAGTGATTCTGGCAACAGTTAAGAATGAATGTTGTTCTTGTGATAACAAATCATGTCTTCTTTGTGCCATTTCCAGGCTTCAGGTTTGCATCCGCCTGCGAGGATGGCAGATCATCAAGTCTTCAAAAAACACAACAGCCCCCAGCCTCGACTTTCCCAAACAAATCATCCCCTTTTTACAACTACTGTTGTGTCAAAAACAACAAAGAAAACTGGGTTTCTCACAATAGAAAGAAGAGCATCTTCCTTTATCTCCTCTAGCTTTTCTGGAAATG
Source organism: Tringa solitaria (assembly GCA_026413425.1). Taxonomy (NCBI): domain Eukaryota; kingdom Metazoa; phylum Chordata; class Aves; order Charadriiformes; family Scolopacidae; genus Tringa; species Tringa solitaria. The sequence goes on from JAOXJM010000052.1 coordinate 7,829,765, forward strand.
GCTGTGCATCATTTATGTTTATTCTTTTCTCTGACTTGGCTTTTCAGTTTAAAGAGATGACAGCTTTTGAAAGATACATTTTCTTGCAATGTATATAAAGCAAGAACTTGTGTAGTACTTGCCTAGCAGTATATAGGCTGAATATGTTATTTATATGTATGTCAGAGATCCTGAGAGCCTCATCACTTTGCTGGCCCTAAGGTGACACGTTACTCTCAGAAGGATCTTCAGGAGGTCCCTTCTGAGCCTGTTCTGCAGTAAACCCCTGCAGCCTGTGTTGCCAAATGCTGTTGTCGGTGCTTGTGCATGGATAGTTGGAGAAAACCCACATTCGGGGCAGGAAACTCCCGAAGCAACACCTTCACCTGAGCTTTAGCTCTGCTGCACATGCATCATTTGTTCTCTTTTTTGGCATTTCTGGAGCGGTGACCAGTGCTTTGTGAATGCAGTAGGAAGGGCCATGAGCTAGAGTAGGCTACGAGAGGGGTTGCTGAGTCCAGGGTTTTTCATGCTTGGAACTAGAGTCCAGACTTTTTCTTCCACTTTTCGCTTGCTTCATTTTCAGAGTGATTTATAGAGGGGAAAATTTCATCTCTGGTTTTAAAACACTGCATTGCAAAAGTAGCACTAGAGAAGTAGCAGGCTGTGGTTGTGAGTGTGGCAAAAGAGGCAAGGTGTTCTTGTCTTTCTGAAGTGCCTTAATGTTAGGTCTTTCTTAATCTAGGAAATCCACGACTGATGTTAATGCAGCAGCCTTACAGCAGGGAACATTAAATAAAAATTTGAAAGCCAAGAAAAAAAATCTTCTTTTCACTCTCCTGTAATTATTTTGTATTAAATGGAGACAACATATATTATTGTAGCATTCAAGTTTAGACTTGAGTAATAACCCAGACACAGCAAACCCATAGTACAGCAAGACTGTTTCAGTGGACTGATTTCACAGTCTGCATCAATCCTGTTGCAAGGGCATTTCCAGGCTTTATTTTGGAATTTCTTAGGTAACAGCAGTGTAGCATTATTTTCTGATTTCAGTAGGTTGTGCTTGAGGTACTGATTTCATTGTCCTTTGGCAGACCTTGCGTAGCTCCCCTTACTTGGGGTAGACTTTATCTAGCTGATGGCTGGAAGGGTGGCCGTCCTGCTTGCTCCACCAGCATTGGGCATGGAAGAAGGTCTCTACTCCCACCCTGCCCCACATCCTTGATGTCACCTTTGGGGACCAGTCTAGCCTCTCCTTCCTAGACATTTCTTTTTAACTTTCAGAGCAGAACTGTTATCACAATTTCAGAAAAAAAAACAATCCGAAATGGGCTTCAGAAGGCCAGTACACAATTTTACCCGTTATTCTGATGTGTAAATCGATTTCACCGTAGCTAACAAAGGGTGACAGCGTGACTGGGAGGAATTTCTTTAGCATGAAGGATTTCTGAAGTGGAAACAAATCTTGCAGATTTTTAAAAATAATTCTGCACGTTAGCAGCAGCTGAAATAATAGTTACGTGGTCGATTCTTTACTCTGCATAGGCAGCACTTTACAGGAGTGTCAACAGCATAGCCTTTGGTCTCCGTTTATAGTTTATTCACATTTAGAGATATTGCTTATATATTCAAAATACTCAATTCTGTATTCATACATGTTTTTGCATTCACGTTTGAAGCAAAAATTACATCTGAAATTCAAATCTTAACTCTATTACAGCACCCTTCAGTTCTGCACTAAGGTTTTCATTATGTGTCTGAAATTTATTTATTAAATGTCTATGTCATTTTAAATTTAGGGAGAAAAACCTGACATGTGAGCCACATGTCAGCAGCAATTTGGCCACTTTGGCTTTTGTCAAGAATAATCCCCCCCCATGATTAAGAATTTTTATGCATTGTACAGTATATGCTCAATAAAGTGTGCAACTGCAAAGAGGTCTATGCACTCACAAATACAGCGAGTGCAGGAAAATGCCATTTAATCTACTATTTTGCTTTAACTGTCTTAAGGATGTTTACAAAAGCACACACTCAAGCAGCGTTAAAAGAACATTCTTTAGGTTATAATCCTCTAAATTCAAAAATGCTGGGGTTACATTTCTGGTCCTTGTAATGTGTATCGCGCTCCCCCCATATGCTCAGTTTCTATGCTATTCATGCTATTAGCTGTAGCTTTAGATTTAATTTGTATCTTTATCTTTTTTTTTTTCTTTCTTTCTTTCCTGGTGACAGTTTAAGGTACAATGTGATGCTAATTTCACATTAGCAGCAGAAAAAAAATAATTCATCTGATTAAACTGAAATGCATGGTTTCATCTTCAGCTCCCACCTCTTGAAGGAGGCTTTTAAAGTTGCCAATCTGTTGAAGGCAGGAGGGAGGATGTCCGAGGACAGTGATGGGACAGTGCTATGCCCTTGCCCTTCTCCCCCCGAGAGGAAATCTCTAAGTAGAGATACCCTCCCTTCCCAAATCACAATTTATTTCTCTCTTTTGCCTGGGGTTCAGCCTTTAGGTGTGCCAGTAAAGGAGACAGTAATGCTGACCTTGTCTATGGTAAGTAATACCTTGTCCCAAGCAGTTTGTATTTTAATTTCCATAATTCTAGTGATTTTACTTCTTTTCCCTCTGGTACATAAAGCTAGTTCTGGGCTAGATGTAAACAATAGTTACACCGCTGTTGTTTCCTTTCTATAATAACCCATATTTAATGAAGTGGAGAGTAAGTAATAAATACCAACTGTGTGTAGATCTGCCCACTGGAAGCAGGAGAAGGTATAACTGCCTTTTAGTACATTAGTGCCATCATTCCTGTGATTAGCCAGAAGCTGGTCTGAGATGTTTATAACGTGACCAGCATCGTCATCACCAAACATTCATCTCCACTGCTCTGAGGAGCCTCCTTTGGTCCAAACTTGACGTTGCCTCTTTCTCAAGATTCTCATCTTCTAACTGGGAACCCGGTATCCAAGAACTCAGAATTAAATAGCTATTTAAGCAAGTCTGGACTTCTAATAAATTCAAAATCCTTTTTCTGCAGTCAGTTCATTAAATTTTAACTTCTGCAGTCTTTTTCTAGAAGGGCTTTGAGCAGGATTTTCCCTTTGCCGGGATAAATTACATTTCTCTGTAGATGCTGTGGGTTGTGGTATATTTAGGAATGATGTTGCATGGGTTCTGAAACTGACGAATACCATTATATTTATTGGATTAACCTCTGAACTTTCTAGTCTTAAAAATACCTCAAAACATCAGACATGAAGCAGACAGGGTTGTGTTTTTTTTGTTTTATAGCCACAGTTTGGGTATAATTTACTTCATTTGTCATCTTCTGTAATTATTTTTCCAATGCTACGTCTACCGCAGAGACAATATGTGAATTTCAATAAGCTGTGAAAGGCCGTTCATGAGGGGAATAACAATGTAGACATGTGGAGGTAGTTACTTGCATTCATTTATTTTTAAATAGAAGTTTCTTTATCCTTCTTATTTTCATCCTTTATTATTAATAATGTTGTGGCTTTTTCCAAAACACTGCCATGTGTATGCGAGTTCTACAGACGGCCACGCTTGAAGGGCAATTTCTTTCAATTAGCCTGAATTAGCTAAAATGGGTTAAAATAACAAGGAAGTAATTTAAGCTGCTAACCTGAGTTAAAACTGAATTCCCGTTCATCACATGCATTATAACTGAAATGGAGAACAAACCTTTTTTCCAGTGCAAGGAACCGTAAGTCAATTGAGAGCCTGCTCAGTAATAAAATGTCAGTAGGACTTTAGTCTTAAATATTGACTCTTACCGGTAGCTTTCTGATACTTTATGTGATAATTTCCTACTCAGCTTGTCATTACTACACAGGCTTTTTATACTTTTGAATTCCCTGAAGCTTTTTGTTGTAAAACTTGGGAAGCAGCCTGTATATGAGACCTTCTTGTAACAGCTTTTAATTTTCTTTGTTCTGTCCTTTTGGTTAGAAACTTGATGGCATTTACACAGCAATGAAGTTATTAAATAAGGTATTTACATCAGGTATTTTACTCCAGCATGAACCTTCTGAAACTCTTAAGAAGGGTCACCATGTCCCCTTGTTTTAAGGAGGCCAATAGCATCTGCCTTCAGAGTCGCAGCTGATGGCCCGGTTGTCCTCCTCCAGACCTGCAGCTCTCCAGCAGCAGTTGCAGAAGGCCATGGTTTTGTGTCAGACAGTGAGACCTGTCCTCCCCACTTTCAACCTCCCTTTTCTCTTGCTGTTTTATCATAGAATCATAGAATGATTAGAGTTGGAAGAAACCTTAATGATCATCTACTTCCAACCCCCCTGCCATGGGCAGGGACACCTCCCACCAGACCAG
>JAOXJM010000052.1:7834200-7869919 GCA_026413425.1 Tringa solitaria
CCACCAGACCAGGTTGCTCAAAGCCCCATCCAGCCTGGTCTTGAACACTTCCAGGCATGGTTTTGAAGGCCTTGCAGAGTTCTGTCTGGTGAACTGCAGTCCAGCTCACTGCTCTTCTTGTTGCTGTACCTAGTCTTGCTGTTCCTTCAGATCTCCCATCCCTGCTGCTGAGCCAGGTTGTTCTTACATCTCCTCCTCTCATTTTCCTTTGTTGGTTGTTCAAGTGCAGCGAGTTAACTGGCTGTGCCTTTATCTCCTCTTCTATGTAGTGACCTTCCTAACTGCACCAGATGACTTTTTGTTCACTTACTCATAAATCATTTCCTATTCTTTTATCAGATTTTTTTCCCTCTTCTGCTTTTTTTCCTAGTGCAGTGTTTTATTTTACAACTGTCAGCAGTTAGTTGAAGTATACCAGTGTCACTACCTCTGAAATCCTTCCAGTTAGCGAGATAACTTTTTCTTAACACTTGCTGAGCTCTTCATATATATATATCTATATATAGATGTATCTCACTCATTTAAGATCTCTGCTCTCTGCTTCTTTATTTAGGAGAAATGCAACAATTTTTATATTAGCACTGGTCTACTGAACATTTGGTTTATATTTGGACTTTGCTGTTCTTGTCCTTCATGAAGGAGAGACAGTGGTGAGTAGAGACCAGCTTTTAGAATGCACTGTACTAGTAGAAAAGGCTGTATCATATGTATATTCTGTGCAGGTATATATACTCTGTGCAGACTGTAGCTGGGGTACTCTCTCCCTCTCCACTATCCTAGTCCTTTCCTGCTGAGACTTGTGAAATAAATCTGTGATTTCTTCTTACGCTGCTCCCTCTGTCAAGAATATTTTTCCGATCTCACACGACTAAGCTGCATCCTGCTCGCTTCAGTCCCTTTGGGCAAACTTGCTTTTCTGTGTTTCTTTCTTCACATTTCCTTCCAAATCCTTGAGGTTGCACTGAAAGGGAAGATAACTTGTATATATTGTTCACTTATGTTGATTTTCTATTATATTGTTTTCATCTTATGCTATGTACCGGACATTGTAAGCGTGTAACATCTAATGCAATTGAGAAATAACACAGTTTATTACAACACACAACAAAGCTTTGTATTTCAGGCGTACTCAGTAAATTTTATATCTTGAAAAAGTACCGGAGAGCAATCCAGCATTTCAGTCCAGCTAATAGTCATTTGGAGGCTTTCTTGGACAAAACTAACACGAGCAATGATGATGAAAAGGTTTAAGTGTTATAAATTTGCTGGCGGCTAGGTACAGAAAAATAAGGACTCTTCCTAAAAGCTGCCAAGTCCCTTCCTAGTAAATATTATTATTAGAGAGAACTGCTCATTATGAGATGTTTAGATTCAGTGGCAAGGGAAACAAAGCTGGAAAGAATATTCCTTAGTGCTTGCAGAGATGTTGTAATATGAGGAGCAGTAGAGATAACACAGGATTTATTTACACAGACTTTTCAGCAGTTCCCTCATAAGAAGAGGTAATGAAGAACTTATTAATACAGAATGAAATGAACACAGAATTGGTATTTGCCACTGCTATCTTAGAGAAAGAAAATGGGGAACATTTTCAAAATTCTTCCAGAGAGAAATAAATTAGATGGGAGATTCAAACCAAACAACCAAACAAACTTGCTTATTACCCTGATTGGCAGCCCAAGATGCTCTTCATCAGAAAATTTCTGAAATCATCAGGAAAGGCCAAGCTGAGTAGGAGAAGGGCAAGAGGGAGGGAGGGAAGAAGATAAAGTTTGTGAAGCTAATTAATGTGTAGCATGTGAAGTTATTTTCATTTAGTTATGCAGATTGAGAATTTACTATTTGCACATATGGTTTTTTTCTACATTTTTTTGGCAGTCAATTTTATAACTGTAGTGGGCAATTTAAGGTGAGAGTCACGACCCCATGCTGTCTCTCCTGGATGGCAGTGTGATTGATGCTGATGGTGGCCTCATGTGGAGTGACAGCCCAAGAGGCGGTGGTGGGTACACTGGTCCTCTGGTGGTGTGTGGCCTCAGGTTTAGCCTGTTACCAGGTCACTTGTGTGACTGAAGATCTCGTGCCAGTTCTTTTTTTTCCCCGGTTAGCTTTCGGTCAGATCAGTTGGCTGATCCGAACACCATCCTTGGCTGCTTTTTTGCTGGGTGTAATGTAAGTGACATGGGAGTGTGTGTCTGGTGGTGGGAGAGAGCAGGACTGTCCCTTTTGATGATAACTCACTGTTAAATCAAGCATGTCTTGCATCTGCCTGGAAATAAAAGCATGGCAAAGAAGCATTTTTGCTGCTGCAACAAAAGCCTGGCCGTGGGACTTTTCTTGGAGTTGGTGTTCTGTCAGTTGCAAATGCGGTGGTGGTCACACTCCTGTATTCCCATGTCCTTTCTTCTCCCAAACCGCCTACGTTTTAAGAGGTTCTTGGTTGGGGGGTGGTGGTGGTGGTGGTGTTGCAATTATTTGTATCTCCTTCTGTTCCAATCTTATATCAGCGTTGCTTTTTTTAACGTATGCAGTGCATGCTTTCCAGAGGTGCAGCCTTGGGACTCTGTGTGCTTGTAGACTGTTGATGTCAGTGGGACTATGAAAACCTACCAGAGGGTGGATTTTGGACCAGGAATGTTTTTTTCCCCCGGTCATGGGTTTAATGCTATTCCAAATTTTATTCTGGCAGCTACCATGAAAAGCATGTGTTTTGAACATCAGGCACTGCTATTTGTTCCAGGATACAATAATTCCATTTTCAAATACAAAATGTACAAACATCCTGTCCACTTCTGTGATGAACGCTATTTCCAAAAAAACGTCTCTTTGAAAAGGATACATCAAAGAGGAACCTTGTAAAAATTTTCTCCCCATCTAAAATAAACCTGCAAACAAAGCCCTGGGTAGGATGTTGGTATTAATAATGTTTTGCATCGCTTCCTTGTTGATAGAGGACCTGTAAACTTAGGGGGGTTTTGTCTATTTATAAAGCTTTTTCTGTTCCAGCAGTTTAAATACAGTAGGTTTTATTTTGATTTTGAATGGGAGTTAAGGTAGACTGACTGGCTCTTCCTTCAGTTCTACATCTACCTGCTACAGCCTGCATATGTGCAGTTGTGAAAAAATTAATGAAATTATGTTGCCCATAATTATTACAATGTCCCTTGGAATGTGATACCTCCAAGAAGGGGATACTCCAAACACTTTATTTAGAAGCTATATGTGAATTATCCCCATAATGGTGTTTTGATTTGTTTATCATGTTTGTGCAGGCCAATGAGGTTGTTTTCTCCATTTATTGAGGTTTAGGAATATGTCAGATATTTTGTTCTGTTCAGACCATAGCTCTGTAGCTGCCCATAATCAATATTCCTTCAATTACAAGAGTTTTTTATTTACGGCCACTACATTTTTACCAGGAAACTTCTGTACAAACGGCGACTATGATTTAAGTACACGTCCTTGGTTTTGTCTTTCTGTGACCTGATTAAGCTCTTTAATTCCTCAGAATGAGGTAAACCAGCAATAAAGCTCAAAGCAGGGTTTTACACTGCAACATATAATGATGCCACATAGCCTTCAGGCAGGCCAAAATACTCTATTTTTAAATCCAAGATAATTCTTTGAAGTATTTATTCCGGTCAGAAAAGGCAGTGGGATCAGCACAAAATGTATTTTATTTATGCCAGCGGTGCAAAGTTGAGGCTTTTTTTTTCAGAGATACACATCTACTGTGACTTTTGCAGAGATTTAGGCCTGAAAGTAGGAATTCTTTGATTTTTTCCAGTTACTTACCCATTTCTCAGAAAACTCACTTTTTAGTTTCTTCGTTGTGTTGTTTCTTTGCTGCAAAGGAACAGGTCAGTGCTGCAAAGCAGTTGCTGACTTGGGGTATGAAATTATTTCTGCATATTAATACAGAATGCAATTGTACAGATTTTTAGCTGTCACCAGATTTGTTTAGTTTCCACTGGCGGGCTCTGGGGGAAACTGGTGGTCTCATTGCACCAGGAGAAACCTCTCTTGTTCCATCTCTCACTTTCCCATGATGCAGAAGGTTTAGATGCAGAGCCAGAGGCAGGATTGCCTGCGCTGGGTGTCCCCTCTGTCACCTCCGATGCTAAAGTTGATCAAGAGGTACCAAAAACTATGAGAAGGTTCAACAAAGTTACAGAAATAATTAAGGGAAACTTTTGCTTCCCTTCTTCACGGTTATAACATTTGGTATTTTATTAAAAATTCAAAATGCCAAATCTGACATATGTTTTTACACTAGACACCTTTAATGAAAAGGAAAACAGTCATAGGACTGCTGGAGAGCCAAACATTAAAGATGTGATTTACCCTGAATTCCCTGTCATATTTATTCGTCAAGCCATTTTCTAGATGAATACTCAGATAAAGTTGCATGGAAATTATTTTATTAGGTCCCTTTCAAAGTTAAAGTAAGTGTTAGTCCTTTTGGAAAGAAACAATCTGCATGTTATTTCGGAAATATTTGGTAAGAGAATAGCAGAGCACAGATTTTTCTTGTAATTGATTTCATTACAAAAAGTACATGATACTAAACCACTAAGAGACATTATTTGAATGAATGGGTTTCTAATTTGGTTTTTAAGTGAAAGTCAGATTTCTTGGACACATGACTATGAAAATATTTCAACAGCTTTTTTGGTTGACCCTGTAGTTTTGTATTTTATTTTACATAATGCTTGTGATCTGTAGCGCTGGGTGGCTGGACTTGGTTTCAGGATGTGTGAGTCTTGATTTCAGCAGATGATAGTTTAGAGCGTGTAGATGCTCTGCTCAATTGGTAGGTGACAGGCAGCTCTGGCAGGAAGGTGCCACCAGCAATTGCAGAGGAAAACCTTTCTAAAGCATCTCACTGTCCTGGCTGGCCTCTACCTCTGCTCTTCTCTTGGGGGGCAGACCCACTCGGAGAGCCTGGGAGACTGGAGTCACTGGCCATGGGGTAAGATGCAATGTCTTGCCCACATGCTAGAGCTCAGGCCTGCATGGCATATGTACATTCATTAGCACAGGCAGTGGTGGCCTGTTGACGATAACAGAGCATCTATTGGCACTGTGGGCCAGAAGATGCAAGGTCTCCTCATGTTGAAGGCATCTGACAAGCGTGTACCAGCCTTTCCTTTCTGGTCATCCCCTGCTGCCTCCCTAGGCTGGAGAAGTCTGTGTTCAGCTTAATGGTGGTCCGGGTAATAGTAGTATCGGTTTAGCCTATGGGCCACGATGCCTTTTCTCTTGCCCCTGAGGAGCTGAGGTTCTTTAGGGAACTGGCTGAAGTGTTCCTGCTTATACACCTGTTTTTTCAGTTGAGTCAGAACCTGGAGTTGAGTCATGCTACCGTTTCAGAGTCCCACCAGTCTATCCCTTGTCTTGTATCTACCAGTAAAAGAGCATCTTGCTGATGTGTATAAAGTACCATCTGAAATGATTTTAAAATGTTTTAATACCACTCCAGTCAGATGACCTAAATATGGTTCTTGAGGAGTGCCCATTGTTTGGTTTTCGGATACGGCTGCGGTTTACTGTTCTATTTATTCTCTGTGTGTTTAATATAATATCTGGCATATTATATAGCCCTTGCCACAGATAATCTATGAAATAGATTTTAATATCCAAAATGTCTAGTTATGCAAAAAATATACAGTGGGAACAGGAGATTGAGTAACACAGTGTCTAGGCTATGTTGAAAAGTTGAGCCCATAAATTCTAAGTTGTTAGAGAATTTAAGGAGTTTAAGGAGAATAAAACTAGATGCTTTAAGAAAGGATGCCAAATTAACTGAGAGTTGCAGGAGGAATAAAAGTGAGAAAGCTGTGCAAGGAGACCAAGGGCAAAAGCATGGCAATGAGAAGTAAAAATAGCAGGATAAAGATCATACTGCTACCAAAAAATAGCCTGCAGTTCCTCATGTCTATGTGAAACTTGAACAGCGACCAAAATAACATTCATGGAAGAGAAATCCAAGATATTTACTTGCAAGCTTTCCAGAACACCTATGTATGGATGTAGGTAATGGAAGTATTTCCTTGTGAAATAGCTTTTTACCCAGTGGAATAAAATCAAGCCAAATTTAGTTTTGTTTCTTTACTACTTTAGTTGCTGGGATTAAAGATTTCACTTTCAGGTAGTTTAATCTGCAGTTCTTTAAAAGTATAATTTTTCATAATTGTATCTAGTGAAAATGTTCATTACATAATTTTGTATTGGAATTCATTCATCCACTTTGATTTCTACCTTATTTCCAACAGTGGAGTTTATTGCAAAACTTTGGAAAAACAGATTTTGTTAGAACGTTTTTTTTAAGTGTCAGGAAAAGTTGTTGCTCTTGCAAATTTGATTTACTGGTTCACTAAAATGCTCTTTTGAAAATATTGCATCTGCTTGTAAGGGAAAGGGAGTGCATGGATTCAGAAACTGAGATAAGAAGTTCAGAAGTAGCCCTGATTAATTTTTCTTGGGCATTTTGCTTATATGCTTTGTTCTGACATTTTGTGGAGCCTCTTAGGTGGGAAATGAAACGAAATGTTTCCTTAAAGCAGCCCTCTAGCCTGCAAAAGCAACACGTGCGTTCAGTTTAATCATTAGATTAATTTACTCTCAGACTCATGCATTTTCATTCTAGGATATTTTTGGTTTTATATATAAGTATCCGTAGCTCTTTAAGGTAAGGCTCTTTCTCACTATTTATTTTGCAGGGGATTTTCTCCTTTCTATAATGGGATGGATTAAAAATAGCCAAGATTCAATCAAAAGGCCAAGCAAGGCAAACTAATCTGGTTTTGAACTACTGAGCTGGCATCTACACTGAGAGAGGGATTGGCACGGGGCTTTTTCTGTTGCTTTGCAGCTGGCAGAGCTACCTTCAACTGCGAGTTTCTTTTTGAGTGAAGTCCAGCTTAGTGCTCTTATCAGTACTCATCCCAACCAAATAGGCTTTTCTCAGAAAACAGGGAATCGATAGACTCTAAGTTTATGTAGTGACTTAATACCTGTCAGAGCAATGAATAATGCCAGAACCTGGGGACTTGCCTGCAGAAAGCCTCCCAGTAGTTGGTGATGCTCTTAGCAGCAGCGTTAGCTTCTAAACTCTGATTTTCTTCCTCTTTGGGGAAATGGGGTGATGTTTTGTGTGTAACTGTAGCCTGGTGCGTCGATTTCTGGATACCCATCTCCCTGAAAGGCATTGTAATGAATGACTGTTGAGATGTCGGGTGTATCTGTGTTTAGAGAATTGATGATGTTCTCTGATCTACCAAGCATCTCCTGCCCCTCTAACTTCTTTTAACTTCTTCATCGAAGCTATGTAAAATTTCTCTTTTCTCTAACAAGCTTTTTGGTGGTTGGGCTTCCCTTTTGTCTACCTTTTTCCTCCCTGCATATACTTTCTCCTAAAGTAATCTCATTATTCTTTGGCTGCGGTACTGTACCAATATGTTGGCTCCAAAATTGGTTTCTCAGTCTTCTATGCACTGTGTGTCTGCCAGGTTTCCCCCCCCTAACATTTCCTGTTGGTATTTTATTTTTCTCTATTTAGATTTGTTTCTGTCACACCCACAACATTCCCAAATCCTATTTTATCCTTTTTTTCTCTCAGTGTTGGCACCATTTCTTTCAGCCGTACTCACGACACTGCGATTCTTTCAGATGTTGTTTTCTCAATCTCTGTTTGTGTCCCAACTTCGGTCGCCAAGAAACAGCCTACTTTTTTGGTGCAGAAAACCTTGACTCCGGCAGTTTCCTGCTCTAAATTATTTTCTCACATTTTTGTCCTGGTCTGTTGAGACACTTTGAGTAGCATATTTTTCCATTCTGCTCTTCTCTTTTGGTTTCACCGTGGTTCACCCCTTTAGTATGTACTTCTGCTCAAAGTAGAGAGTTCACAGTGGCGTTGGCCAAGGAGTATTGCAGCAGCATTTTGAATGGCTGGAAGTAAAGGTAGATGGCACCGTGAAGGGTGATCCAGTAGCTGAGATCATGCAATGCCTGGGAGGAACGTGTTCCCTAGATGGGTTTAAAAGCAACTGCACTTCTAGAGGATTTGCTGGAAGAGTGGGGAAGGTTTAGACATGGTTTAGTTATCAAGTATAGTAAACAGAGCCAAGTCAGAGATAACACCTTGGCTACATCCTTGTAAGAATAATTCTGGGGTTCTCCTGGTCTCTGGGATAAGAGGATGAGAGGAGGACTTGCAGAACAAGATTAAAAGCTATGCTTCCACTGTTTTATCTTGCACCACTGTGTGAATATTCCCAAGTAAACGTTAAAGCTGTCTGACTTGGATTTTGGTTCAGAAAGCTCTGGAGAGTCAAGGTAGATTTGCATCATCAGCATAAAGTTTACAGCTGACATGGTTTCTATGAGTGGGACTCAGCAATGATCCTTGCCTTGGACAACCGGTGCGAATCTCTCATGGAACATAACAGGTGGGATGGGAATAATCCTGTGAAAAAGACCCAGATGGAATAATTAGCAGCAGGGAAAAAAAAAAGAGTGGCATTAAAGCAGGCAAAATTTCAAGAAAGCGATTCTGTCAGTGGTGATGAAGTTACTGACAGTGATGTGGATGGAGGTGTCTGCAAACGTGTCGGTAGAGACCTCAGCCCTTACGATATTATCTGGGAGTCATCCCCAGTTATGCTGCTGATCTGCCTCTTTTGTTCTGGGCTCTGTTTTCTTTGATGGCACCAGCATGTTTTGAAATTTTACCTTGAAATACGTCTGCTTGTTCATGCCTCTCAGCAAATCTGTTTGTGCTGTGCAATCTGTGCATAGTTTCTTCTGCCTCAAACTGTACGAGACACGGTACAAGCTTGGACGTAGGGTCTATCCAGAAGGAATGTGTTGGCTTAATACAAGCATTCTGCAGGGGGAAAGAGAGTTGTTTATTTTACAAGGACTTAGAAGTGTATAGCAGCAAGGAAGTGCACGGCAGGAGAGGTGGGATGTGTAAAGCCTCGGGACAGCAGACGGTATTTGTTGCACGTTCGGTGTATTTGCCCCTGGTAGCAGTCCAGAGTCTATCAGTGGAGCCTATTATTTGTGGTACCTGTGTCCAGCTCAGTGTGCTTTAAGCTGTTGTATCTTCCACCGGTTTTGTGCCATGGAAAAAACAACAGGGGAAAAAAGAGTGCTTGTGCAGGTGGAATACAGGTAATGAAGAGGGGGAAGAGGGAAAACCAGAGTTTGTCCATCCTGAGGGGATAATACTGAAGTTAGGGCACAGCACCAGGCTGAAAGACAGAGCATAGCATCTTCCAAAGAGACCAAGTGCCTAAGAGTTTGGAGAAAAAAAAATTAATGAATACAGAAAATAATAAATCAAAAACTTGAGTGACAGCAAAAGAAAGATTTGCTACCAGCCCTTTTTGCTGAGAAAATAATCTTGATCTCACCAACTTCCAACTATGTACCTCAGAGGCTGTCAGCTAACTGAATCAGAAAAACATGAGTAATTTATTCACAAGAGGCAAGTATTTCAATGAGTTTTTGAAAGTGAAGGCTGTAAGATAAGCTGCTTGTTAGCCGTGTTAATCTGGTTCATAGGGACCAACCGTATTACACTTTGCTGTTGCTTTTGATGAAAATCTGAGCAATATTATTCCTCTCACAAGATGCTTTGTGTGCTGGAGTGCTAAAAAGAGATGATCCACAAGATGATGTGAGTTCCCTGGAGCAAAGGATGCGCAACTGTTCCTGAGCTGATGACTGCAGGGTACACATAACACACTTTGTAAGAATAATTCCATTGCAAATAAGCCTGGAAGTGGCCCTGCACTCACTGAGGAGCCATGGGCTGATGGTTATGAGTTGGGGGTCTGACTTCTTCACTCCTCTACCAATGTGTTGAGCAACCTCGGTCAAAACGCTTACTTTGTCGGTGCCTGAGAATTTATCTCTGGGGATAGGACACACAGGGGTGGTGATGGCTCATTTATCTTCAGTCGAGGCATGTGCTTGACAGATTTCAAGAAGCTTAATATGCCAGGCACGTTGAAAGCAGTTCTCCAAACTTCTCTCCAAACTTCTCTTCCAAGTGGAAGGGTTTGGGTTCATGGGCCTGAGGTTGATGGGTTAAAGCAGTGTCCTGGAGCACTGCTGGAACTTGCCGTGAAATGAAAGCACGACAAGCCTTTATGATATATTGGGTTTCTCTGAATTTCAAAGCTGTTTTTCTTCAGAAATGTTGGCTCAGGTTTGCTTAAATTTCTGTTTAAACTCCTGGAAGTTAAAGGTTGAATATTTTTGGGAGCTTTCCAAAATACTAAGCTCTGTTGCATAAGTTGCTTCGCTACATATTCCTGATAAAAAGGTATGTGCTTTTTGTCATCTCAAGGCTCACCGTGAAATCTGAAAACTTCAGGCTGTGTCACTTTAATATACAAACACACGAAGCAATACAAAAGGCTTAAAATCAAAGCTGTGCCGTTATCTCTTCAGACCAGGAGCTTTTTCAAGGAGGTTCTAATGCAGAAGCAGAATAACTTCGAGTTGCGTCTTTGAAGTTTTTTTAGTGCGATATCATGGACATTTAATCCGTGCTGTGGCTGCTCTTAAAAATAGTGAGAAATTGCAAAGTGAAGCAGTAAGGAAAAGATGCTGTTTGAACATTTAATCAGTCTCGCTTGATAGAGTCTGCTGGTTCTGTCCCAGTATGGAGTAAACCTGGTCACGGCTGTAACTTTAAGTCTGATGCTGCTGAAATATCCCAGTTTAGGTGTAGCACCGTGTGATGGTGTATAGAGATATAAAAACTACTAAAGTGATGACTACAACATATTCTTTAATGTTATCCTAAGACTCAGAGCGTGCATTTGTGTTTAGAGTCAATGGAGAGGCAGCGTGTCCCCGGCAGAGGTCTCAGCTTGTAGGAAAGCAGCTGCTTATTCGCTTCTGTAAATCAGCCTGTCATGAAGTTACCTTTCTCCCCTTTGGTAAATGCATTCAAAGTTGCACTCACATTATTCTTCTCATGTTTGAGGGTTGTTTTTTTTCCTGTAAGTGTTTGGTTTTCTAGTTTTGTGTGTGGTGGTTTTGTTCTGCAATGACATTAAACTCTGGCAGCTAACGTTGGGAAAGAGGTGTTTGCTGAAACACTGGATCCTAATCCCAGCCACAGGGTTCCAGCAACAAGTCATTTGGCTGAATAATTTCCTTGCTCTCACCCCTTTTCTCCATCTATTCAATGATGAAAATAGCCTGAAATCTACTTGACCTTCTGCCTTGTTAATAAGTGCGATTAATAACCCCTTCTCCTAATGAGCTAGAGAAACAAAATTACTGTGTACTACCATATTTCATTAAACTGTGTTTCAAGAAACTGTAGTTTAAATGGTAACTTATATTTCCTTGGCATTGGTTTCAACTTTCCTTTTCTAACATAATTCCCTTTTACTTATTCTTTCTCCCTTTAATTAGTATCCTTCTGGTTTTTTTTCCTGCATCTGTCTCTTTCCTTCTTATTTTTGCTTCTTTTTTAATTTGGTGCAATTTGGCTGGTGCCAAACTCGAGGTTTCTCTCCCCCCTCTTCATTACCTGTGCTCCACCATCACTTAAGTGATGTGAACGATACAGAAATACCTTGAAAGGCAGAAAGGCAGCCGCAATTCTGCCTTCATTGCTGCCTCCATGGGAGCACGGCAGAGATCCAGGGTGGATAACGGGAACTGAGGGATATGCAGGAAGGGCAGACACTCCTCAAAGAAAACAAGTGAACAAGTTTGCTTTCCAGTTATGGGTAAGATTGAAAAAGGAGGTGGAAAGTCCCAGAGGCTTCTCCTGAACTCTGCCTCTCTTCACTGGTGGTCCACTGCCTTTGCAAATGCTGGTGAGAAAACATCAAGGGTGAGGCTGCTGCAAACAGCCTTGTCACTCTGCTCTGCCACCGTGGCAGCCCTGTGACATGGGGCACCTTCCACCCCACTGCCCCGGACAAGCCATCGCACCTCGCTCTGCACACTTGGCTTCCCACCCCAATGCAAACTTCTCTCCCCGTGCAGGTGCTGCCCACTCTGTGCAGGCATCTACCGAGAGCATTAGCTGGTCCCCATGTGCTTACAGGCATTTGGGCTCAACAAGCAAAGATGTGTTGATCACACAGGCAAGAGAAATTCTTTTTTTATTCTTTAACTATGTACATTTTTAGAGGGAAGAAATAATAACATCCAGGCATTGGTGTTTATCCTAACTGGAGGCCTGATTTATGCCTCTCCTTCTCTCGGGGGTACTGCTCTCAGTGTTTATGTAGTGAAATGGCACTAGAAAATGGACATGCTTTGGGAAACTATTTATGGATTTGAATTGGCTGCTTTTCTATTTAATGAAGTCCCTGTCTTTGAGTCTGTGCTATTTAATTAAGTGGTTCATATAATTACTCTCTGTCATCAACTCTGTCCACTATGGAAGGTTTGTGTTTCCTTACTGAAGAACGTGTTTTATTTAATGCTGGTTTGTAATTCCTTGTAATTCCGAGACAAAACAGCACACAAAAATGCAGAATCCCAGGGTAAAGACACCTGTAGCAGGGTGGACAGAGTTGAGTGGGGTGAGGTGCTGCTGAGGCCTTTCTTTTTCTCCTCAGTTACCAATGTACCAAAATTTTCACTTATTCCTTCTGTTTTTAGGAAAAGGAGCTGTGATTCAACCTCTGTGTCAGTACAGACAACATCTGTGTGCTCTTGGCAGAATAGCTAGCCTGGCTCTCTCCTTGCTATAATCCTGGAGATATTTTGGGTTTATGAAAGGTCTGGTGTTCTTTACATTCGGGTAGTACCTCTTCATGCTCTCAACAGCTGCTTGTGTAAGGTCATTTGTAGCAGTGGAGTCACTAAAGCATCTCTTGCTTCAGAACCTTCTCTGCATCCTTCCTTACCTCTTTGACTCATTAATGTGCATTCCTCATCGGAGGGAAGGTTTCCTGCTCAGCAGCAGTTACTTTGGACACAGAGTAGAGGTTTCAGAGAAACCTGGTTCTCCATGAGAGTTTATGGGTGACAGATTCCTTCTGACTAAACAGAGAACCCTGTGTGGAAGATGCATCTCCAGTTTTTCCACTTGACCTTAGCTTTGGTAAGTTGAGACAGATCCTTGCTTCTCCCGCTGTCACCTTTGGGGTTAATTGTTTTCCCATTTTGTTGTTGTTTTCTTAGACCCTCAGATGTTCTCCTGATTCTCAAATTTCAGATATAAGAACCAGACAGTTTGCCATTAAGAATTCCATAATAACTTCACTACAATCAATCATTATTATTCCTCTATTTGTACATCGTAGGATTTCAGTAGCCTTTTTAAACACTGTGTCATACCATAATCTTATGTTTCAGCTGCTTATCACCCACATGATTACAAAGTCTGACGGGCAAGAAAAATCTTTTTTCCTGGCAGCCTGGTGTTACGGTAGCACACACGGAGAGGAGACAAAAGTTGGCTTTATTCTTGAGTGGCGTTGGATTAGTTTTACATAAACTGTGAACGCGGCGCTTTCCTCACTAGCTCCCAGCTCATTATTTGCAACGTGGGTCGATACAGTGGCCTTTTCAAATCTGAAGCGAGGAGGGGACCTAAGCACAAGAACCATAATTGCATTTAAACAGAGCTCATTGAATCTCAAAGTAGTTATCTTCACAAATTTTTATTTCCATATACATCGCTAAAGGAAAATGTTATCAGGCCCCTGCGGTAAATTGTTTAAAGGACTACACGGCCACATTTGCTTCATTAACTGTTTGTGTGCAGGGTTTGTTCCAGCTTTTGAAGAGACAGCGGGGGACTCCGGTAAATACGGCTGGAACAAATTGTAGTTGTGTCATCTATTCATTAATCCCTCCAGCTCCTCGGAGCGAACAGCACAGCAGAACTTCTTGGATTGCCCTCGAGGATCTGCAGCTTCACATCTTTCCTTTCTCACGCTGAAGTGGTTTATCTCGATTCTTATCTCCTTCTCGTCACAGCATCAGATGTAGCATGGGGCTAATTATTAATGTGATTTTGTAATAAAGATTTTTTATAAGGTCACTTGTAAGAGAAACAGACACTTAAAGAAAAGCTTAAAAATAGGTTCCAGCATTAGACATATCCTGGTAAGTGAAAGTCTTACCAGGACAGGACTTGGCTGTTGGGCTCCAGGGGACAATGTCTGCTCAAAGCTCCTGTTCCAGAAAAGAAGTAGGTGATGTTCTGCTGCAGTATTCACGTCTGCTGGGTCTCTAAGGTGTGCAGGTCATTTATGACTGTGGAAGGCAAAATAATAGTACTTTATATGTTGACACTCTGGAATTATTTGAAAATTCTTCCCCATTTTCTCCTTCTTAAGCTTTCTGGAGTTTTGAAATTATACTGGAATAATTTACAGAAATATTTTGTTCAGGAACGCTGGAGTCAGTATTGGGAAAAGGAGCACTGGAGCCTTGCCGGTACTTAAATTTTTGGGGGACAATGTCCCCAGAGCAGCAGGGTGGGAATCAGTGTATGTCTGCTACTGTGCTTCCCTTATTCTTTTAAGTCCATACAAAAAAACCCTTATACAGTCGCTTTTTAGAATGAGCCATATCTGTCTTCCACCCACAGTTAGGAAAACACAATGCAGAAGGGCAGGACTTTCATTTACCTTGTGCTGTGACCTAAGCCCTGAGCAGTGACTTACAGATCAGCGTCTGTGCACCTGCCTTTCTGCGTGAGAGCCTGTGAATACAGACCAGCTCCGGATGAGCCATCTGTACAAATTACTTCAGCTGAAAGTAATGGTCAGGACTGCAGAAAGTCTTGGTCCACCAGACCTGACCAGCGTTCCTCTGGGCACGCTTCACGCTGCGCTGTCAGATGGTGGGTAGCAAAGAGGGCATGAGCAATACTGCTATGTTTCTGCACTGGGCACTGTAGGAAATGCAAATTCCCAGCTGTATGTAAGGTCTCTTGTGTGCTGCTCCCTCCATCCATCACCTGAGAGCAACGCCTTGCTCCATCCTGGAGACTTCCCAGTAAGACGTCCCTGTGTGTGCAGTCCCCTGCTCCGCGTGACCGAGGAGGTATCGAGCTGAAGCTATTTAGGAAGTGTTTGCCAAAACTGTGACTTTTACAACAGGAAAAGCAATTCCTTGTTCCTTAACTTAATTCTCTAGATAATTAAATTATTTGGACTACTTTTTTTTTTTCCAGAATAAAAGTCTAAAGCAGAATACAAGTTTCTGACCAGATGGTTGAATTTTAGAATAAAATTCTAAGCATGTGAAAATAGAGTTGTCTTGGTCTCCTGCATAACAAACTAATTCTTAGAGTGTTTCAGCCCAGACTGAATCTTTCTAGTTCTTGTGATGATTTCTGCTTGGCAGAAAGTGATGTCTCTAAATCAGGAGAAACCATTTAGACTAAAATATTCCACTATACTCACTCTTTCTTTGCTTGGAGAAAGAACAACAGCAAAGAAAGAAGAAAGCTTCTTGCTATTTAATTGAGTCTAATAGGCTATAAATACATTTTTGCCTCAACTAAGATAGCAGAATGAAAGGCTTCTGGTAAAACTTGATTCTTCATAAACCATCTTGTATCCCAGTGCTATTTGGAAAAGCATCTGCACAGAATCACCTGTAGAAATCCCCTGGAGTGGTTTTAAGGCACTTTAATTGCTGAGGAAGGCTTTCATTTCAGGATCGGCAGTGATGGAAGGTTAGAGTCACAGTTTTAAACATCGTTTTCTCAGGGAATTCACGAAGTTGCAATCATTTTGCAAAACTATTTCTTTTCACCTTCTATGTTGAACTTGATGAGCTCAGTAAAATACAAAAGCCAGTGTTTTTCTGTATCAAAAATGTTTGATGCCTGGCTTGCAAAATGAGCAGTTCAACACTCTTGTAAAGTTCCTTCTTTTTATAACATTTCAACCATTATTTTCAGTCTTATTTCTCTTTCTCTCGCTTTTGGTTTTTTATGCCAATATATGAAAAAAAAAAAAAAAAAGATCCCCCATTGCTTAGATTTGATTATAGTAATATAAGAAAATGTTTCAGTTCTTCCTGGTTGGGTGAAATTTTTCTGGCAGGTCTTCAGCAAATGCGATCCCTGCTGGTGTAGCTGTATAGGCATTTATATTTAGTAATCACTTGCGACCATGAATTGTAATTTGGGACCCAGCTTTTTCTGCACTGTTAACTGGTAATGAGTAAGTATTTTCATGCATTTTTAAATCTTTTTTAACATTTCCTAATTTAATATTCAGCTCGTCTACCTTAATAGTTACAAATAATTAGCGTAAAAATTGGGTTAAATCTTGACATACCTATTTTTTTTAGTAATTCATTCAAACATATTTTACTTTGTTCTGTTAGCTAAATCTTGCCTTTTGGCAAAAAGAAATATTAGTCTCATACACCAAATATTAATGTCCTTTAGATACGGCCATGTGGGCATGGTAGTCTTAATTATTGCTTGTCTTTTGTGTCTGTGCTTGTGTCTTCTGGGATTTATGAAATGCATCACCTTTGCAATAAACTTCAACTTCTTATTTGTTAAAACTAACAGGACTGTTACAAAATAAGTTCTTTGTCTGTGGCTAATTTTCAGTTTAATTTACCCACTAATCTTAATTCTCCTAAAAAGGGCATGAATAATAATTGGCTTCCTAGCACAATTAAGATTCAGAGTTTGTGTCTGTGCATATGCAATTTAAGTGCTAATGCATTTCCTTTTATTAGGGTAGTAATTCCTCTTATTCTCATTATTCTTAATGTATATACTAAAGATTTTTTCATGCTTATATGCAGTTGTCTAAACAACCAGAATAGATAAACTGTGTGGACTAGCCACCCTAATGGTATTTTTACAGAGTCACAGAGGAGCTGAGGTTGGAGGTGCCTCTGGAGACCACCCAGTCCAAACTCTGCTGGAGATGGGGCAGCTGGAGCAGGTTGCTCATGGACGTGTCCAGTTGGGCTTTGACTGTCTCCAAGGAAGGAGACTCCACAGCCTCTCTGGGCAACCTGCTTCAGTGTTTGACCACCCTCACCATAAAAAAAAAAAGTTGTTTCTTAAGTTTAAATGGAATTTCCTTTGTTTCAGTTTGTGCCCATAGCCTCTTGGCCATTCACTGAGCACTGCTGGGAGGAGCCTGGTCCATCATTTGTGTTTGTACACGTGGATAAGATCCCCCTGAGCCTTCTCTTCATTGGGTAGAACAGTCCCAGCTCTCTTAGTCTCTCCTTGTACAACAGATGCTTCAATCTCATAATCATCTTCGTGTCCCTTGACTGGACTCACTCCAGTACGCCCCTGTCTCTGTTGTGCTGGGGAGCCCAGCACTGGACCCAGCACCCCAGATGCATTTCAACAGTGCTGAGCAGAAGGGAGGGATCACCCCTCGACCTGCTGGCAACACTCTGCCTAATGCAGCCCAGTGTGCTCTTTGCCTTCTTTGCTGCTGGGTCACATCGCTGGCTCATGGTCGCCTTCTCACCCACCAGGACCCCCAGGTCCTTCTTCAAGCAGCTTTCCAGCTGGTTAGCCCCCAGTGTGTACTGGAGCATGGAATTGTTCCTGCCCGGGAACAGGACTTTGCAGTTCCCTTTGTTGAACTTCCTGAGGTTCCCGTTGGCCCAATTGTCCAGCATGTCCAGATCCCTCAAACTGCCAGCACATCCATCTGGTGTATCAAGTGCTCCTCCCAGTTTTGTATCATCTGCAAAGTTGCGGAGGGTGCAATCTGTCCCATCGCCTAGGTGCACTGGTGAGAATATACTTGATTTCCTTGTGAGTAGTGTTCCACTTCATGGCTGTATGAATCGAAACATTTGATTATTTTCATCAATAATAACTATTTAATATAGTTAGCAAAAACTTATAAGAAGAACATGTGTTTTGAGTAGATACACATGCTATTTTGAATAGTTTCAAATTAATACACTGTATATTAAAGGGATTAAACTTGAGTTTAATAAAGAGATAGAGTTCAGGATAATTACAAACAGAAATTGTTGAGTGGCTATATTCATATGCATTTCACTTTAATCAGCTGTAAGTCTCTTTGTCTAATATTGCACAGTGTAGGTCATAAAAGATTTAGGGGCTGCTTGAACTGTACATGAGATCTCGAAGCAATGGTGAGCCAATAAGCATAATGCAGGTGGTTAATAAAAGTAAGGAAATGGTTTTGATATTAGTAAGTCTTGCTCTGTGGTGTGTTGGCTTGCTGAGATGATTACCCCGAAAGAACAAAGTTGGAAAATAGGAGTGTTCAAAAGAGAACCATATGAATGCTTGAAGAGATTAGAAAGGGTGCACGATGATGTGACATGTAATAATGTGACATGTAATAATGTACCTTACAATGAGCTCCATCTATTGAGTTTATCAATGAGAAGATAATAGGGTGATTTGATCAATTTGCATGTATTTACATGAGAAAGAGGACTGTAGGTGAGCAGACATTTTACTTGATTCAGTGGTTGAAAGTCACGGATAATAGCAGATTCAGGTTGGAAATAATGTGAACATTTTCTGTGGTGTGTGAATTTATCCCCTAACAGTAAGGATAATTAACTTCCAAGGGCTATGGAAGAGTCTCTGTCTCTGAAACACTCAAATATTTTTCAAAATGACTTATTCATTCAAACAATGAGACAGGGAAGTCCTGTGGTCCTGAGTCAAGATACCAGACAAGATAATCATAATGCTCCCCCTTTGCTTGATAAAATTAATCCTTTAATTAGATGTCCAGATTCCAGAGCACTCCTTGTAGCTCTGCCAACTGAAATCTCTGACAAATCAGTCTCTGTGCTTTGTTTGTTTCCTCATTTGTAGAATGAGTGGCTGCTTGGCTGTATCACATGGAGCATGATTTTGTTAATTTTAATTAATTAATTATAAAAAAAAAATAATACTTGTAGAAGTATTTCACTATCCACTCCCTCACTGGAAGATGGAAAATAATTGTTTTGCGTTTATTCTCACCTCTGCTGATCCATGTCCTAGATCAACCAAGTACCATGCCAACATCGGCGTGTGTGCTCGCTGCAATGTCACACGTTTCTATATGACTAATGTTGGGGGGAGTGGGAGGGAGAACAGAACATGTAATTTTTACATTACAAATTTTGTTGACTTACTTGCTTCTCATTCTAGGACATTTAAATAAGCCTATTTAAAAAGTGAGTGACAAGTGCTGTCTTAGGGAAGAAACTAAAGTGCGTAATTTAAAGCCATACATCATCAGTTTTTATTTTTATGCTTTCTGTTTGGTGATACGGTTATTTGGATTGCTCGTAGCCATAAATCCACATATAGACTGTGTCAAAGAAGATCAAGCTCTCTGTGCTCAAAGCATAAAGTCAGAGCAAAGCTCCACAACAGATGGCCTTTTCTTTCCATTTCATGGACACCAGTTCTCACTGGGCAATTCATTATTTTCTACAGTTGAAGCAGCTGTGGATTACTGTAATTATGGATTTAATATATCTCTGACAATCCTGTGTGAATACTAATTTGAACTTTACACATCTCCTTGGAATCAGGTTAATTTTCTCATGATTATATAGCTTCTGATTAACTAAAGATGTTTGTGAGGCTAATATTTTTCCTGCTATGGAAATAAATTGTGCATGGATTGCAAAATAATAGTGGTGTTTTCGGTGTTCAGTCTTGTTGAAAGTCCTAGGAGAGAATTTCTATATTCTCCAAACATTTTTAGATACCATGCTTTTGCTAATACTCTTGTTTTAAATTGTGAGTTTGGCTTTCCTAGGATACATATTGATCAACAGTAAATTATTTACTGGAATATTTATTTTGGAGAAAATAAACTTTTTGATAGAAATAATAGGAAAAGTGTAGCAAAAGTTTGTATTACAGAAAAACTCTACTAACAGGTTTCTGCTGGCATTTTGTTCTTTAAATAGTTCCTTGCTTTAGAGGGCAAAGTGTCTTGGTGCCATTTGTAGATCTTGTATTATCCTCTTGAGAGTAGATTATGTTTTGCTATCATATGTTTTCCTTTCAAATAACTATTCATAGCTTCATGTCCTTATTCCAAGAGGTTTGCCTCAGCAAAATCCCACTGACTTCAGTGGAGTTATTCGTGGTTCGTGCTGATGAAGGGCAGGCATCTGATCCGAAAACAGAGTGCGGGATGTGAGAGTCGGGGCTGATGTGCGTGGAGTTCTCTGAAATCAGTTGAAGTGGCACCTGTGGGCCTGGAGGCACAAATCTGGTACCTGCTTCAGTGGGAATAGGTTGAGAAGGTGGTTTGGCTGCAGAGAGTTTAGCTCTGGGGAAGGCAGGAACCCAAAGAATATTCTTTAACCGTTTCTTTCCTATTAGAAGCACCCAACAGAGCATCAGGATGCCAAGAAAGGACTTTTGAAATGACAGTAAAAAAGGAGGAAATACTCCCAGTGCTGCACTGTGTTGGAAAACAGCATGGCTGGGCTGAGGGAATGTGCTCATAAAGTTGTCCTGGTTCTCCCCTGGAAACAGGGACATCTCTACCAGAATGAAGTGGTTCAGGGGGAGGCTGACTTTCGGGTCTTTTATTTAATCTGAGACGTGATTTCTTTAACCTAGCAATCTGATTTATATATATATATGTAAATTTTTATTATTTTTTTTTGTACTGTACTATTTGGAAATAAACAGGAAAGCCTTATAGCATTGCTACAAAGAAAATCACTAACGGACTCTCTGGAATACATTTCTTGTCCACAACTTTATTATGCCATGTTTTTTACCATCCTATTGGGAGATACCTAATAAGTTAAGTGCACTGTTCTAGCATAATGAATCATGTGGGTGGGTTTTGGGGTGGTTTTTTTTATTTTTTTAAAGATGAGAATCCACAAACCTGTATATGTAAGTATTTTTTCTAAGGAGTGCTAGTCTGAAATGTGGAATGTGAAATTCCAAATGGGATGGTTATAAATTTCAAACAGTATCTCCAGTTGAAATCTTCTCTGTGCGTGCTGAAATGAGTGAGCTGCGAATGAGGGTTGGGTGGTGGCAGTGACAGGCTCCCACACCCCGTGTCACCTTCCAGGGAGCACCAAACTAGTGGGTCTAGGGGGCTCTGGAGATGGATCTTAATCCTGGAAGATTCTCTGAAATGCTTAATCTGCATGGGATTTAGCATCCTAATTTACATGGAAGGCTATTTCTCTGGCATCCCCTAAGGCTTAAGAGGATAGCATGAAAGATTTGTCGGTGCTGATGATGTGATCAGTGGTACTAAGGCTTTTAAGCACTGGCACGTTTGCGGGAATGAGTGAGTGAGGGAGCATTTTCTCCCCAGACTGGAGCTGGGAGGAACTGAAGGAGCAGGTCTCCTTACACCCTGAGAGAACCCCTTTGCTCTCTGCACCTCACAAACCTTGGTGCTTTCTTGTGCGTAGAAGTCATTTGAACTTTTATCTCATTTTTTAGGCATCAAAGTTAAACTGACTAGTCTGTAATTTTCTCTCCCTTTATACTATTTTAAAAGTAGCCTCGACATTTGCCCTTCCAAATAGCATCTCACCATCCTCTGTGAATTTTCAAAGGCAGAGGTCGTTAAAGAGATTGTTTCAGCCTGTTACCTATGTATACCTGAACGAATTTCATCTGGCCCAGCCAGATGGAAAACATCTAATCTTTATAAGCACTTTCCAACATGTTCTTTCCCTATTCTCTCTGAAGATTTTGGTTATTTGCCTCTGATATTAGCTGCCGGTTGAATGCAGCAAGATAAAGATAGTGAGTACTGTAGCAAAAAAAGACATTAAATACTTCAGCTTTTATAGCATCATCTGTCAATAGCTTTTCTACTCTGCTGAGCAGTAGAGCAACATTTTGCCTGTTTTTTTTTTCTTCTTACAAATGGACTTGTAGAACCTTTTCTTGCTATATTTGCTAGCTCTAAGTAATTTTTTTTTTGCTTTAGTCTCCATTTGTTTCTCAGTGTTTCTTATTCTTTTATATGCAGAAAGTATTCTGACTGGGTGTATGTGTCCTTGAGCTTGAGATCACTGAGCAGCTTATGACAGCCATGTTAACTCCTAGATTTTTTTCTACATTGGGATGTTTTTCACTTGTGTCATTCTCTAAGGAAATATTTGCTCCCCATACCTTCTTTTCTTCTTTCACTTGCAGCTGTTGGTTCTTTTTTACTGTCAAGCCTCAGAGATCTTTAAGTGTCCTTCCTTAAAAGTCCTTTGTCTTTATTATGTTGTTGTCCTGTTTTCCTCCTGAAGGACCATGAACTGTTGTTTTAATCGTCACCTTCATGCAAGCTGTCTCTTGCGTTCCTTATCCCAGGGGCTTCTCAGTGCTGGGGCATCCCACAGCCAAACCACGATCTTCACTACTTTCATCACCCACACACTCCAAGCGTGCTGGATAAATATATTTCCTGTAACATATCTGAGTAGTTGCAGCACCTCGTTACATCTTGTCCTTTAGTTGATTATTCCAGTTCCTGGTTAAAAAACCCCAATGTCTGCCTTCTTTGTTGCTTGGCATCAGGTGGACCTGCACTATGGTAGTGCCCTCTGCTTCTCACCTGTTACGTGATGAACTTCGGCAGGTCTGTCTCCCTTATGCAGACTGGACCTAGAAGAGCAACTGCTCTCTCTCTTGATGTGCAGGGCATTTCTTTATTTCCATAGCCTCCTTTCTCAGTAAGGTATATCATCTCTATTAACAATATAGTCTTGTGAATTATTTACCAAGCCTCTCTTGACACCTGATCATATTATATTTTTGATACTGTACTAATTCCCTTCCAGCTCCTTTTGTGTATTCTCCACAATTCTTATAGAGATGTCTAATAGGGTCCACAGGTCATTCCCACTTTGCTCTTCATTATGTTTCCCATGAGATTATCACGGCCAACAGTCTCTTCCCCAGGGTTAACACCCTTGTTCCCTTGTTTGTACCCACCTCAGACTTTGATTTGTCAAACTGACTTGATCCTACTTAAAAATTATTTCCCTGAGATAAATCAGGAAGTGAATAAAGTTGAAATACCTCGTTTTCATAAGGTGAACTCTATTCTTGCCCAATAGCTCATGGTGTATCATCTCTGAAAAAGGAAACTTGTTGTAGTGACCACTGTGTCTTTGAAGGGGAGGGAAACGTGTGGAAAGGAGAGGCAACAAGACACCATAGAGGAATCTGGATGTTTTTTTAAGTCCTCCATTGGTGTCTGTGCTACACCAGCAATACCACACTAAAATGGATCTGGTATTTTCCGGTGGTCTCCGGATGTTTGCAGTAGCCGGGCAGGCAGAATGAACGGTCTCAAGAATTTTAACATCATAAACTTGTGGTTTCCCTCCTCTCCCTGTAAATCACAGAAGTCAGTGTGGAGTGTGGGTCTGAGGTCTCCATCTTCCATTTTTTAAATTGGAAATCTGTGTTTATAAATAACGGCTGTTCCAGCTAATTAGATCCTTCAACTGCTTTATGTGCCAGTGTGCTGATCTTACCATAGCTCTTGTTTGCTGTCCTCATTTTTCACGAGGTCGTGGAGCTGCTTAACGCTTGCCGTCTTAATTAACACATTTTGTCATAGAGTACTCGGGTTACTTCTTCTGTGTTTACACGTGTGCCTGTGGAGGTGTATCTTCTCTGTGTGTAAGCATTTGCATGGAGATCTGTGTAATTCGGGAGCTGGCCCCAGTGCTCTGCAGTCCTTCTTCTACCCAACCCTACCAACAGCGAGTGGATTCCCAGGGCATCACCGCTTGGAGAGGGTTTTCCACTGTTGGGTGTTCATCAGATGATGAACAGGGATGCAACTGTCTCTTATGGGTTGTGGGTCTTCCATACGCCAAATACTCTGCTGTGTGTTGAAAGCCTTTCCCAAATCACCCAGTTGAACTCTGTAAGGAGGTTGCTTTGACAAGCCACCACTTGACTTTTGAAGTAGCTTCATAAGGAACCCTTTAATTAACCATTTTAGACCTTTACTTCCACACATACAAGGGAGGTCCCAGAAGGATACACTTTAGAAAAAGCAGAGCAAATTTTAGCAGGCAGTTAGCATAATTTAAACTAGGAAAATTTACTTTGGATATGTGTTTTTCATCAGTTAAAAGGTGTGGGTAAATTTGGTAGTTACAGAAGGATGCTGGCTGCGTGGCTGCATTCAGGGCTCAGGTTGCCACACAGTTGAGGGATTTCAGTATTTCCTGATGTGGTTTTGATGTAGGGGGCTTTTGGTTTTAGTGAATAGAGAAAAATGTGTTTTTTTGTGAATAAGCTCTGCAAGTAAATTTCGATATACGTAAATGTTTTAAAATTTATTCTGTGTATATGAAATATTAGTTTTCCATAGTAGGATGAAATACCTTAAAGTCAATTAAGGTATTAAAGTCAATCCTTTATTCAATTTGGAGAAGGGTGCTTCAGACTGAAAACACAGGGGATGCTGCAGTTTCAATTTTATAAGACAAAGGGATAAATTCCTGCCAGAAAATAGGAGGTTATTGTGAACGAGAGGAGTAAGAGTTCAGCAGTGTGCATTTCTGTTACGTGGTTGTGTTGAAATAAAGTGACCACCCTTTATTTGCATTTCTCCCTGCTGTGGTGCCTACGGCTCCAAGTTGCTTTCTCCTGGGGGTGGTGGTGAGGAGGACTCACCAGCAAATGCTGTACAATTAGTTGTACCTGTAACTAATGGCTGAGGAGCACCTACGTTTGTAATTCTTTCCTGCAAGAGTAAGAGGGAACATACAGAGGGAAAGAGGATAAAGCTATTTTGAAGCCTCAAAGTAGTGAAATGTTTTTTTTTTCCCCCTAACTTCTGCCTGTGACACAAATACATATATTGATGCAAATAGATTTCATGGGAGCTGGGGGGACCCCAGCGCCGGCTGGAGGAGGAGTGGGCGAGCTGCCAGGGGGCTGGCTGGTGTGGTGGGATGCCCTGTCGGTGGGATGAGCAGCATCCCACTGCCCATGAGCAGCATCCTGGCAAATGGGTCTCTGGGCTGCAGTCTGCACCAGAATCCCTAAGGGATGCGGGGAGAGTTTCTGATCAACTCAGAAGTTGAATTCTGTGTTCTGTGCAATGATAATTGAGATAGATGGAAGATCATGGAAATGTTTGGGGTTTTTTTTCTCAATTTTGTTCACCCAGTAGCTTCTTGGTTTCTTTAATACCGAGCATGTGCATAAACACATGCACTCACACCCTCACACTTTTTCTTTATTAATATTATCATAGATTGCTTAGAGTTATAAGGTCATCTTCAAGATCATCTAGTTCCAACCCTTTTGCCCTGGGCAGGGACACCTCCCACTAGAACATCCACTAGACCAGGTTGCTCAAAGCCCCATCCAATCATATTCCAGGTACTGGAAGTGACTTTTTAAAGCCAAGATAAAATTACTTTTGTAGTGGATAGCATAGCCATAGTATCTCATCACTGCAGTGCAGCAAGGGATGTAATTACTCAGATGTGGCTGATCACCTTTCTTGCTATAAAAGGAGAGGAGTTTGTCTCGGTTCCATCATTGCTTTACAGTTTAAATCTTTAATGACATCTAGACGTAATGTGAAAGGCAGGGGACTAAGCAAGAGTGTTGGGTTTTGCTTCTCACCAAGGGGGGCAAAAACCCCACTTGTGAGATCACACTTGAAATCGGCATATTCCTCACCTTGATGCCCATGGAGGAACTTGACGATGGGGCTGCAGGTGACTGGCGACAGCCATCCATCACCCGACCACCAATGGTCCCGATGGGCTTCCCATCTGCCTGTACCCATCTGTCTCTTCAGTTTTACTTGGGCAGCAAGATCTTTGGGACAGGATGGGCATTTTTCCTTACGTGTGCACAGCCAGGAGTATTGAAATATTCTCTCGGCTGGCACAAGATGTATTTCAGAAGAATATGTATAAATCCTTCTTTTTTTTTCTGCTGTTCAGAATTGCTTTGTTAGGGAGAGCACAAAAATACTCCCCTGCAGAGTAAAAGCTCTTCTCAAGGGGAACATCAAACACAAATGCCTGAACTTGGACTAAAATGATTAGTGTACAGTGTATCTTTTGGCCTTCCCTTGGAAGAAAACTATTAAAATGTAACATTAAATATGCTGTACTTGTGTGGAGAGTTCTTTTAGTTTTCCTAGAATAATTTCATTCGTCTCACATGGCTTAGCTTGCAAAAAAAAAATGAACACAACTTCAGTTTTATTTTAAGGTTGCAATTTAATAGGCAATTGACTTTGGAAACCTAAATATAAACCCAGGAAGAGCATGTTGCTGAGTAGAAGTAACTTTTGGTCAGTTCCAGGCCTGGAATAATATAACCTTATTATCATTTATTTTTCTCTTTTGTCTTGACATTGGCAGGAAAGCTGGAGCACTGGGCTTTGTTACATCTTCCTTTTCCAGTTATATCGGAGATGGAAAGCAAAAAAAAAATCCCACCAAACCCATGCCAAAAAGAGGGACTTTCTGTTCCCTCTTATAGTGGGAGTGTAAGACTTGCAGGAGAGGGATGTTAACACTTAAAAACCAGAAGCTGGTTTGTATTTGGATGACAGCAAGGAGCCTGAGCCTGAGCCCCTGAGGGAGAGAGCTGTTTGGTGGTGGCAGGGATTCTGGGGGGACTGACACCTCTCCAGGGCAGGTGCTCTTATTAGTTACTCCCATTTACATGTTTGCACAAAGCTCCATAACATCGGTACAACCATGCCACCTTGTGTTAATTTCTGTTTTCTTATGGCCTTGAGCAGTCAGAGGAAAAACTTGAAAAGTTTTTGTGTGTGGATGCATGTGTATGTGTCATTTTTCAATGCTGTTAAAGAATCCCTTCTACCTCCCAGTCTGAGCCTGGTTGTGTACCAATAGCAGGAGAAGCGATTCCATTCGATCACTTTGTACTTGAAAATTCAGAATAAAGAGATTATATTTCATCATTCTAGTTTCAAAATAAGTTAACAATGAAGAAGTTGAGCTATTGTGGTGTGTGGCTAGTCTAGCATGGACTTTCTGGACTGCCATAAACTCCCCGCTGAAGTGTGGGTTATGCCTCAACTCAGGGGGATTTTGTCCCTGAGCAGGCAGGGATCATTTTGGCAAAGAAATGACCTTTGGATTTTGCACCATGGAGTTAGTAGCATGAAGAGTGTTTTATTGTGAGGTGTTACATTTGAGAATGCTTTACATTTTTTAAAAAAATAATTGTTATGGATATACATAAAGCTTTTTAAAAGAAAACGTATTAATTAAACCTTTGCCTCTTTTCTACATAGTCTGCAGCAGAATACGTGAAGTCCCGCCTGCCTGAAGTCCTAAAACAACATCTTCAAGACTATGAGAAGGACAAGGAGAACAGTGTGCTGTCTTACCAAACCATCCTGGAACAGCAGATTTTATCAATCGATCGAGAAATGCTGGAAAAATTGACTGTGTCCTACGATGAAGCAGGTATATTTGCGTTTCTTTCTAAGTTATATTTTACTGAAAAAAAAAATGTTCACTTTCAATCTTCCTCCCGAATACTACTGCTTGTGCTGACAAATTGAACTTTGTCCTCAAAGGTATGAAGTGAGTCAGTGAAACATTTCTTTCTTCTAAATCAAGCTGAGGTAGAAAATTTTCCACTTCAGTGATTGAATACTAACTAGCCGAAAGGACAGTTATTTTTCTAACAGCACATTGTCCTTTGTAATGCACTGATGTTGATTGATCTACCCGCGCCTCTTTATTGTCTCTGCAAGTGTTGTGACCTGGTTTCTGCTGGCTCCTCCTTCACTGCTAACTTATTTTGGGGGTTCATTTAGCTAAGACTGTACTGGATAGTCACGGAATCTGATTTTTAAATGTGACATGATGCACGTGGATAGCCAAAACCAGATCATTTGTAGAGTATTGGAGGGTTTTTAATGGTGCGGTTACAGGGGTTTTCAGTTTTGATATTTATGTCTTAATAATATGGAAATTTTCTTAGTTATAGCTAATACATTTTACTAGCCTTTTGTTTTAAAGTAGTTAGAAATGTCTTCCAGCTTTTGGATTCTTCACAGAGTTCTCCTGATGCATGGTGGCCTTTACAATTACAGAGAAAAAATGAGAAGCTGCTGATGTTTTTCGCTGATCTTCCAAAGTAGCCACCAATATCTGCTATTTTTCTACTCCCCTCAATCTTACCAAGTTTCTCCATGTTCCAATAAACTGAAATTAACTATGCAGCTTTGTAAAGAAGGAATCAAAGAAAAAGAACAGTTCATTATTGTACTGTAGAGGTAGTATCCATGGTAGGATACCATGGTCCGTACGGACCAGCCGTGTGTTTCCCATCCCAGGTGTGTGCATGCCTGGCTCACTGCACTCCTGGACCAGTAACAGTGAAGACACTGCTCTCTGCTTCTCCAGGTAACTTAAACCACTCATGGTTAAGAGCTGCAACACAGCATCTCCTTTCATCCGCAGCTCTACCAACCAGCCTCAGGCAGCCTTGTAGTACAAAAAGAGAGTTTATACTTAGTATGTCCTCGTTTTGGGGTTTTCCTTAATCCGTGGTGGCACTTTCTTGTTCTGTTACTCCCCTGACTGTCCCTGGCACGGTGGTGCCCTTGGGGAACTGAGCTCAGCTCCAGGCTTTCCTTCCAGCTGTTTTAGACAGAAGCGTAGACCTCATAACTGGATTTTTCATCCCATTTACATAGTGTTTTCCAGACACCATCCTGAGTGGTTGGACCTGGTTAGATGGCACTCTACCATCTTCAGAGTTTCTTGTCAGTAGCCCAGCTCCGGGAAACTGAGCGCTGAGAAGCTGGCGTTATTTTGTCCTATTACTTTGTACTCATGCTGCAGTGCCCTGAAGTACTTAAAATGCTCAAACTACTTATCAACTTTGTTCAGACTCCTACTCAGACTCCCACTCACTAGCAATATGATTCTCTTAAGCTACTTTGATCTCAAAAGCGCTCGAGCAACTTAAAATGCCATTTGCAGACTGTGCATTCCGGGTACTTACAGGGCTGTGAGCTTTAGTAACTTCAAGTAATTACAATGCTCTATTACTTTATCAATTATATTCACACTCTCACCCAGTAAATAAGCCTGATTCTCTTAAACTGCTTTGATCTTCAATGCTCTCGAGCCCCATACAGTGCTGTTTGCAGACTCCATGTCACATACTTAAGGAGTCATATGAGTTCTCGAAGGACAACAGAGTTAAAATGAGGTCGCGGGACATTTGCTTAATCACATATGGCCTGTTTTTAATGATGCATAAAAAATAAGCTTCCAAAGTTGTTGCTTTCTCTTGCTCCTGTTTATCTTTTTTAATGCAGAATTTAGCAGTCCAATGAATCATGTAAATCTTTTTCCCTGATTTGGTCACTTCATCTCCCCAGTCATTTTGATTGACAGAAGTTTGTTAGGGAGGAAAAAACGCAGTGGGGGCAAATACTGACTCCTGACAGAAGAAAAAGCAAGCATTTTCCTTTATTGAAAACTGCGTGTTTGTACAGAGAAAATAAAGATTAAAACTGCTCGAAACACGCATTTGGGGATTTATATAATGCAATAAAACAATCATGTAGAAACAAGAAGCTACATAAATGACTAGCTTAGAAAAGTCCCAGCATATACACACATTCAGAAGGGAGAGAGAGTGCAGCTTGCTGTAAATAAAAAGCCAGAATTTCAGCTTCCCCACTAGGTAGGGACCTTTAGAGATTAAAACACGGAGATGGAGCCCGCTCATCATTCCAATCATGTCACTTGTTTACTACAAAAGCAGAAATGATGCTACCTGCTCTTGAAGTAGGATCTGATTGTGAGCAAAGCACAGAAAATGGGCAGCTAAATATAATTGCAGCAGCTGCTCGTGATCCCAAGCGCTCCAGCTATTCAGCTGTTGAGCAGTTGTGTTGGTGACATTTTTCTTTTATTAGTGCTTTTCCATACCCAAGTCAATTTAATGAGAAGATCGAGCTGCTGGTGGTATGTACAAAGTGAAGAAACCAATCTTTAAAAATCAAAACGGTGACAATAAAAGCAATTGTGATGTAAGGGGAAAATAACAGCTTTGTCTGGCTGGAGGGTACGTGAGACATCAACAAAACCCATCCTGGAGAGCACTGTCAAGGGTTTAATTTCTGCAATCCCGAGCAGTTGGAGTTCTGCTACACGCTGACCAGGGAAACTAGAGAGTTAGATGTTTTAAGGTACGTGATCCAAGGGGTCAGTAGCTGACTGTAGCAGGGTGCCGCGTGTAGGGGAGGACTTCCACAGCAAAGGAGCAGACCTTCTCCATCCAGTAAACCTTTCCCATCCCTCTTGGAAGGGCCATTTTCCGATGGTTTGCGGTGTGCTCACCCCCAGCTAGCTCCACTCGCCCCAGGGGTGTCTCCCGAAGCGGCTAGAATTCAGCTGCATCCATTTTCCAGAATAAAACAGAACTGCACCAAAATGGCTCGGGCTTCTGGTACAATTTTGCATGTTAATTTGGCCTTTCCAGCAGCATGCAATATTAATAACGTGCAGCTTCGATGGACTCGACATCCTAATGCTTCGTTTTGTAAATCTTTCCCTTTAGGAAATCGGTATATCAGAGCTACCAAATAAAATGACTTCATCTAAAAATAGTCAAATGTTGACAAGATTTTTAGTGAAGTTTGACTAAGGAAGCTTTATAAAATGAAAGGAGGCCAAAAGTGACAGATGGGTACAAATCCTCTCATAATCTTTAAATCCCGTAGTTTAAAAAGTGGCATTCTTGACTAGCTAAGGCTGGGTTAATTTTGTGCAAGAATATTTCTTCCCACTGAAGCTTTATTGGATGTTAATCCTATTCCTTCGATTTATAGTATCTCTAAACATCGGGGGTGGTCAGCGTCTACTCCATAAAAATACAAGTTTAGGATATTTGAAGGCACTTTGGCATTTAACTCTGGTGTGCCAGGTAGCTAAAGCCTGCTAGGAGATTCAGGTGGTGTTTTTGTAGTGTAGTCAATAGGTTTTTCTTTAATGGATGGTCCCTCTCCCCCAGAGTCCTGTAGAAATTGAGTTTCATTATTGTGTGACAAAAAAGGTTAATTTCATTTTTCCCTGCCGTGAAGCAGTCATGAAAGGTATTGATATTTAGGCACTGCATCCAAAGTCAGACGTCAGCCCAAAACTTGTTGTCTCAACTAATATTTGCCAGGGTGCCCGGTGTTTCCTGGAGCCACCTGCAAGGAAGGCGGGTGGCTGTTCCTCCGTGTGTCCTCCCAGGGGGGACCAAAAGCTGGATCCTGTGTGTCTCTGCCCCCAGGTGCCATTTGCGTTAGATTTCAGGTAAAAACCTGCAGATTCAGTTGATGTGCACCGCTGCTTGACACACTCACTGTCAGTGCAGTAGTGTTTCTTAAAGGGAGCTTTTCATGCTTGCAGTCCATGTCCTAAATTGCCTCAATAGTCTGATTTTAGCAACAGATTTTGTTTTCTGCTGAGGTAAAATGTGCTGAGATCAGCACTACAACGTATTGCACTTTGTCTGTGGCTGAGCTGGGGTTTGTACCCTGCCTTCCCCAGCCGTGCCCACGTGCTGCGCTCTCCCTGGGCATCTCTGGTCCTTCAAAGCAGGTGAGGCATCGTCCTCTGCTCCTCCCTCCTGGCACAATTCAGGATGTACTGAATGGATAAGGAATTAAATCAACTCCTCGTATCCAGCCTGCATTTCTGTGCCTCCCAGAAGACCAGGTGTGGTTTCTCCTGTAGCTGCAGCTGTGAACACCAGCTCCGAGTGTAAATCCAAGGCTCAGACCTTCATTCCAACCGGAGGACTGCATCCCGGCATAGATCCAGTCCCGTGAGCATTTGCTGTTGCTGGCAAAAGTACAGAAAAGGAAAAATATACAATATTAAACTTCAGCCTGAGAGGCTGGCAAATCCGCCTGCTTCACGCCGGCATCCGTGCTCGTGTGGTCGTGCTGGGAAAAGAGTAACTTCAGTCACTGAGGGGCCGATGCTGCCCCTTTCCAGTTGCAGTGCTCTCCTTCGGGCAGCACAGGCAGGTGTTTTCCCTCAGAGGAAGTGACTACAAGGAGAAAATGAGAGAATGAAAGCAGTAAAATTGCACCAGAAATATATCCTATAATTTGAAACACTGGGGAAAATCCTTTTTTTTTTGTCTGCCGTGTTGAACCCCCTTTGGCAGGGCTGTAGCAATCCAGTACGTTTATTTTTGGATATATCACAAATGTTGACACAGCAGATGTGTAACTAACAGCGCTCCAATGTGTTGGGCAACATTTATTGCTGTGCCAGAGGCTTCTGGCAAGGAGAAAACCAGGGTGGCCTGCAGGCCGCTGCCTGTGGTGGCTTTCTGTCCAGCTCAGGTTTGGGTTTTAAATGATTTTTAGGTTTTTGATCTCAAGAACATGATCTAAATCAACTCCCTTCTCTGGCTGCTGCAGTGAGAACTCAGTGTTGTGCTTTTTCCAAATAATACAGTAGGAATATTTATAGATATCTTTCAGATGATTACTACTGAATTTATTTAATCTCTGACTTCCATCCAATGCTTTCTTTGCCATATTTAATTTCTTTTACACATGGAAACTACGTGTTAAACTTGTCACTGTGAACCAGTGCTCTGTTTTTCTGCAGAGGACCAGAACCTACAGCAGAAATCACGGGGCAGTCACCAAGGGTGGAATTTGTCTCTTTTACCTTCCAGTATCTGCATTATAGACATCCAATTCGGGGAAACTTTTCTAGAGCTCTTCAATAATCATCGGAAAGAATGAGCTTTTCCAGTGTGATTCATGGATTTATTTTAAGCATCTACTTCAGCATGTGAAGAGTCATATCCTAAACGTGCCCGCTGTTTTCTGTCGGCTGTGATTTAGCTTTTGCTCACAGGTAAAATACAGGTGGGCAGCTGTAGTTGGGAGCTGAACGCCAGCCTAGGTGTGTCTGTAGCTGTACACATAAAAACATTTAAATTACATTTCAGGGTGTAGCTTCAATGCAAACCATGCGCCTCTGATTTCCTATGTTGTGGTCTTCCAGCTGTCTAAAATACCAGCAATGTTTGTAAACAACAGACATATATTTAAGGCAGCCCAAGCATGTTGTATTCTTTTGCTCCATTAAAATAAATTTTTGTCATTCATATAATTATAACCTTTCAGCAGAAGCTCAGAGCAGAAATGGCACTTTGACAGGTGCTTACTTGCCTGTGAAATATTCTTCACTTCTTCATCGATTTTTGAAGTAGGTATTTAGCTATTTAAATTTGTCAGCTAGCAGTTGATTTTCCAGAACCAACGAAAACGCTAACAGTACTTGGTTGTTGGTATTTGGTAAGTACATTTCTACATTTGGTAAAACTAAAAATACTTCTTTTATATATTTGGTGAAAGCTCTGTGCAGTGTAGGTGCAGTGGTGACGACAGGGCCGTATCACTGAGTTAGGGATTTTTTTTATTAGTCACGTGAAGTCTTCTATTCTTACTCAAGCAGATATAACTGTTTTCAGTCTTACTGTGTAAATGCCATGCACTCTTCATTTTTGTATTTATACCTTTCTAGCAATTAAAAAAAGCAATTAAAAGTTCTACAATTACCAAAGTCCCGCAGAAAGAGAAGAAACCAGAGTGCTGAGATTCAGAAGTGTAATAGAAAACGTTTTTCAAACCATGTAATGGTTTTAATACTAATTATTACTAACTGACCCATTCCTTTCTGTGTACTTATCGATTAAGTCTGGAAAGCATCTTAAATGCACAAACTCATTTTAAGGTGCT
Source organism: Tringa solitaria (assembly GCA_026413425.1). Lineage (NCBI taxonomy): Eukaryota > Metazoa > Chordata > Aves > Charadriiformes > Scolopacidae > Tringa > Tringa solitaria. The sequence goes on from JAOXJM010000052.1 coordinate 7,867,932, forward strand.
TCCTTAATTCAGTCAGAAGTTGTAATAGAGTCGGTTCAGATTTCTGCCCAGGAGAAGAGTGGTTTGATGTCTCCTGCATTGGGGAAAGGATGCTCCTCCACATTGCAACAGTGCTTTTAAAAGGGTTTTTTCAGCGATGCTGCCTTATCACCACCTGATTGACACCTCCCTATTTGTATCTTTGGCCTGATGAAGGACTTAGAAAGTATGTAAGCTCTGGAGAATTAAAACCACTATTTGAGGTTTATTTTGTGTACGTTTGCGTTAGATTTCATTTGAAAACCTTTAGATTCGGTTGGTGTCAGTACCGTAGTGTTCAGCCTCAATTTCAGACACACGTGTTGCATAAATAGATGGATGTAAGCATGGATTTATCTTATTTTTTTATTATTTATGAAAAAAATAGCATTTGAAGACACAGCTCACTGGAAATTCAGTGTGGGCAAAGAGAATATCTGTTCCAGGCCTCTGGAAGAAAACCATCCATCTCAGCGAAGGTTTGTCACCTGCTGGTGGCTGCAGAGGTAAATGCCTGAAGGGTCCTGTGAGCAGCAGTGAAGGCAGCAAAGTTTGTCCTGCCTACAAACCTGACAGACCGTTTGGAGATCCTTATTACATTTCCCTGCATCATTACCTGGAGAAGCATAAACATCATTGCTGTAGCAGGGCGCAGCGGCGCAAACCCGTCCCTGGCTACACCTTTGCAAAAACCCTTCATTACACCCACAATCGCTAAATTTCAGTATCGAAATGAGTTATCTCCAGTCTCACCCCTCCTTGTTTTGCCCTGTCTTGTACGAAAAGCTAATATTTGCGGTTCTCCTGAAAACATTTTAATAGGAAAATCATTGAGAAGGAAATCTATTGTAATAATGTCAGGAACGTGCACGTGCGGGGGGTTTGATGATCTCGGGGCGCTGCTGTGATTTATGATTTCGGGGTGCTGCTGTGATTTATGATCTCAGGGCACTGCTGTGTTTTTGGAGATGGCCCACGCTCCTGCACACATCTTTGTGTCATCTGCCCTTGCGCTCTCCCCGCTTGCAGCAGCGCTGGGCTCATGCTAAGCCCTGCTTTGCATGCACAACGGCATCGCACACCACGATCCATCACTGTTAGCCTTTACCCATTATTTCCCAGTGTGTGAATTATACATGGGGAGATGTAGGAGGAAAAAGGAGCGGGAACAAAAGGAGGCTTTCTGTTCTCAAGTGAAGCTTTCTTAAAAACCCCATCCATAATCTGTAATAACCCATTAAGGTAAAGAAGTTGGTCGTAAACAAGGAAAAACTGGCTCTTCCTTGTACTATAATACCTTTCTGACAGTGGCAGTTGCTGAGTTTTGGCAGTATTGTTGCTTTTTCCTCCCTCTGTGTGCATCTCTTCCAGGTGGCTCTGGCATTATGGGCTGCAGCCACTGTCTGCCAGTGGCTTGTATCTTTGGGAAGGTGTCTGCCTGAGCTCCATGTGCCAGTTGGATTTGCTGATCTCATACAAAAGTTCCCCCCAAACTGTGCTGTTTTTACTCAGCCTCATGCCGGGAGGATGATTTCCAAAGTGACAGTTCTCCCCCCCAAAAAACGGACCTTCGGCAGATGGGGAGCTTTTGCATTTTCAAAGTAGGGTTTGGTACAGAGAACTGGAAGATATAACTGGAAAATATAGAAGGAAAAAAGTACAGTCCAAGGTGACTTCTGGCTGGGCGTTGGAAGATGATTAGCCCCTGAGTTTGATTAATGTGAAAAGGGGAAAAGTCACCAGCCTGATTCAAGCTGCCCCCCATGCTCAGGCCAGCCAGCCTCAATTTCCAGCTCAGTAAAATCTTCATCAGTGAATTTTGAGTGTTCGATAGTGGAGGGGATGGGGGACAGAGTGATCTCCCCTCTTTCAGTTTAATACTGTTCCCCCTCATCCTATTGCTCCACTCCCTGACCAAGAGTCCCTCCCCATCCCTTCTGTAGCCCCTTTAGGGACTGGAAGGGGCTCTA
>JAOXJM010000052.1:7897612-7922248 GCA_026413425.1 Tringa solitaria
ACTCTCTCAGTAAAGTAATTCTTCCTGATATCTAATCTAAACCTCCCCTGCCGCACCTTCAGACCATTTCCTCTGGTCCTGAATTTTACAGATATATTAAGATTTCTCAGGGTTTGATGATCAATTTCAGTAAAAGCATATCAAAGTTTGATCAGTTCTTCACTACCTAATAGAAAAAAAAATCTGATTATAGGGATTTTGATTCTGTATGGAGAGAAAAGCCAGATTCCATGACATTTTGAACAGAATCAGACACCAACGCCTGATCTGCCACCTTACGAAAAACCTGGGAAAATAAATCATCAATTCAGGTCCTTTGCCCACACTATGCAAAAGCTGCTGTATCTTTACAAAAAGGCTGCACCACAGGGCACTCAGCGCTGTAAAATGCCGTTTTGCTGCGTGACTCCTGAGGAGCCAGAAACCCACAAACCCTGCTGGGTCACGTTCCTCCAGTGATGTGCTACCCTGTTTGCAAGCCACCATAGGTCCACCAAACCACGGTTTTTATAATGGCCACGGGGTAGAAACTACACTCCCCAAAACATGAGGCAGCTATTTCTGCAGCGCCGGGAATCCAGAATACATGTAGTCATCCTCCAGCATCAAGCGCAGGGCTCTGACTTCAACCACAGGCAGAGAATAATAAAAGGGCAGATTAAAGGGGAAACCCAAACCACAGCCCTGGACAAGAAAATCCTCTCCTTCTCCTATTTCCAAAAACAAAAGAATGATGGTGAAGAAGCTGAAAGTTGAGGTGGCACGTTTGCTCGGAGGTGGTGTGGTCACAGACCTTCCAGCTATGCCCGGGACAGCTTCTCCACCGCTTCCCGACTCTGTTTGCCCCCCAGCTGTGCAGCAGCAGCAGGGGACACACAGCAGGAGCAGCACCAGCTCAAGAACTCCTTTCAGGGAAATAATTTCACTTGCTTCCAAGCTCACGGCTCGCTGGCAGGACACCACAGAACCCGAGGTTATGCTGACAGATAAAACTGATCAACTTTAAAACAAATGTAAGAAAACATGTACTGAGCAAGCTCTACAGAAATTTTTGATGTACTTCTCACCTCCTGCTACAGCTAGATAATTACTGGCTGCAGACATTCTTGACAGGAAAAAGGTGGCAAATTCCCATATTCGTTAAAGTCTAATAGTTACAATAACCACTGGATAGTCCAATTTAAAGATTTAAATAATTTGGAAATACATCACTGCTCCCGGCTTCTCATTTTCTTCATATGGCTTACTACCAATAGAAACGAGAGGAATTTTTGGAAGATCCTGGGCTATGGGGATCTAATGTAACAGTACTTTAAAAATCATTTTAAATAACCTTGAACAATGACTTCCTCTCACTTCAATCTTAACGTTCCGTTCCAGTCAACTTTTCACAACGCACAGCATCATTGAGAGGTGACAGCCCGGAAGGTAGAATTCATTAAGAGGAAATCTACTGCCCTCTGCTGCAACCATATAAAAATTTAAAGCCATTTAACCGTTTTATATTTAAAAAAGGGGAAACGTGATGACAGAAGAGCACTGTGTAAGCACACAGGCGGCTGCCCCGCTGGCCGCCTCCTGAGCCCTCTCTTCCCCTCAGCACCCCCATTGGGTGGGGGTCCTCTCCTTCCCCTCAGCACCCCCACGGGACTGGGATTTCCTCCCTTCCCCTCAGCACCCTCATGGGGCAGGGGTCCCCTCTCTCCCCTCAGCACCCCCATGGGGCTGGGATCTCCTCCCCTCCCCTCAGCACCCCCATGGGACTGGGATTTTCTCCCTTTCCCTCAGCACCCTCATGGGCGGGGGTCCCCTCCCTTCCCCTCAGCACCCCCATGGGGCGAGGGTCCCCTCCCTCCCCTTGCTGTCCCCAGGCCACCGCCTCAGCACCTCCCGGGGGACCCCGCGGGCGGCCGCCCGCCCCGCAGCGCGCAGTGCCGGCCTTTCATGGCGGCGGGGCCCGCCCCCTCAGGCCCGTGGCTCCCGGCCGTTACCGTTACCGCGCCCGGTGCCGCCTCTTGCCCGCCGGCCGGGCGGGACCGGGCCTCGCGCCTCCTCACAGCCGGGTGGCGGCGGATCTCGGCGGGCAGGGCCGGGTCGGGCGGGCGTCGCGGACGCGGTGTCGGCTGGCGGCAGCGGGAAATGCCCGCCTCCTCCTCCGCCTGCTGGCGGGGGCCGCGGCGGGGCCGGGGGGCGAGGCGGCGGGAGGGTCCGGCACATGGCGACGCTGGCTCCTCGGCCATCCCCGGGCTCGCTCCCGGCAGCGGGGCTCCGGCTGGGGCCTTCCTTAAAAATCACAGCGTAGTCGGGTGTGGGATGAAAGTTTATGGATGCCGGGAAAGAAGAGAGGGGTGTCTTCAGTCGAACTTGCTCCTCTTCAGCCCCTAGAATTGACTGTGGTGAGCAACCATGGTGAGCATCCATGGTGAGGATCCGTGGTGAGGATCCATGGTGAGCATCCGTGGTGAGGTGGTGAGCATCCATGGTGAGGATCCGTGGTGAGCATCCGTGGTGGGCATCCGTGGTGAGGTGGTGAGCATCCATGGTGAGGATCCGTGGTGAGGTGGTGAGCATCCGCGGTGAGGATCTGTGGTGAGGATCCACGGTGAGGATCCATGATGAGCATCTGTGGTGAGCATCCGTGGTGAGGATTCACCCCAAGCCTCCCCAAAGTATTAATTACATTTTGTAACGTTACGAAAGCACGCAGTGGAATATCCTGCTTGGACAACGTGGGAACCTGCGCAGTTTATGTAAACCTCCATAGTTTACAAAAGGTTTATTGTGCAAAGTTTGAGTTCAGATTAATGGATGGCAAATCAGCTGTCCCAGTTGTTTTTTATCACTCTTGATTTTTTTACGCTGAATCCATAGGCAAACCCCACAGCGGCGAGACAGCCTCACCCCGGCAGAGCAAATACACCTTTGGACAAATCAAAGGTAGGTTTCTCATTCTTCCAAATGCTTGTCTTTGGGTGCAAATGTAGCTGCAGAAGCTGCAAGCAGTGTCTGGGGCTCTGAGCTCCAGAGTGACACAGGACACTGTCACGGGAAGGGGCTCGGCATCACAACATCTCGCTCGGAACCAAGCTCAGGTTTGACTTGGGTAAAGGTAAAAACTGCAAAACCACGGAGTCTTCAGAAGTGAGCTGTTCTGGCCTGGAAAGAAATGTAATTAGCTTGTAAAAAGTCAGATATCACTTAACCAATTCTTTAAGGTGATAGTCAGATGTAAGAAAATAACAGTTGAGATCATAAATAGCGAATACAGTTGGAACAAACATACAGAGTAATTTTTAAATCACGGCACGACCCAGGGACACAGACCATCCGTCCTCTCTGTCACAGCCCGCACAGAGGGGAGGGTTTGCCCTTGATCAGGATAACCATATTTCAAGGGAATGGCCTGCTATTTCACAGGGAATTAAGATTCATTTGACTGCGTTAACAATGTCTTTTGCATAGTTTCCTGTCTCCCCTTCTTTCAATTAATTCATACACATTATTTACAAAGAAACACAACCACTTTCTTCCCTGGTTTAATACATCATGACCTGCTCCTGAAAAAAAAACCTATATATAATCTATACGTATTATTAAATATGAAAAAATGCACAACAGTGAGTATGTCACTGTCATCTTTTGTTGCCCCCAATTAGTTCTGGTGTAACCCTTTCAGCTTCAAGAGAAACCAGATTATAACTTGTCTGTCAAGACTGAGGTTTATTTTACGCAACGTGGGTAATATCTGAGCAACCGATGTTGTAATTATTAAAATGATTACCCTATCAGTCAGCAGCTCATTTGGCCAGAAGACCTTTACGTCTTTGTGCTGATTATGTACTTTCTGAAGGAAAGACAAATGGTAATAACTAATGGTAGTGCATTTGGGTATAAGGGCAAATAAGTACTGCAATAAATGGTACGTGTCGGACCAGCCCAGCCCAGGCCTACTAACTGTCAAAAAAACAGAGATTCAATAGGAATTAAGTAATATTAGACTAAATTTTCTATCTCCTCTACTATTTGCTGGTCCAAAATATTTTGATTCAGACTCAGTTATTGTCCCCCTTCTTGTTCCTGAAGGAAATCTTGATTGTAGATCAGTGGGCTAGAGCACAACGGAGCATAATGAAGCTAATGGAAATTCTCAATTTCAGGGAGCCGAGTCTCAGTAATGATCAGCTCGTAAGATCTGTAGCTGGTCTCCACCATGCAGGGTGCAGTTAAACTTGTCCTTATACACACAACTACGGCAGCGTAATCGGAGCAGACAACTTCACGCGTGAGTGGGCAGGAGGAGTGACCACCAGAGTGCGAGGTGGCTGTTGGAGCAGAGCACGTTTTTACGTGGAGTCCTCTCCCGGTTTGACTGAGCCCATGTAGACTCACATTAGAAACCTCCTGGGGATCGTTTGTTGCTGGGAGATGGGATGCACCGATAAATCAGGTGCCTTGTCATTTCGTGGATTGGTAAGTATGGACAAACCTTAACATTTCCCCTCCTCCCTGGCTGTGATTATATTTTGTTTCTTTTCCGAAACGGTGCAGATTCAGTAATAAAGGGATTTATCTCTGGGCACCCAGTGAAGGAGAGCAGACAGGTAGCGGTTCCCTGGGCCCTGGCACTGGGAAGTACAGCCAGGCTGCTGCTGCTTCAGCACAGACAAATTTACAATGTAAAGAGCTCGTGATGGTCACGTAACAGTGGTTCGCTGTTCAAACAAGTTTGAAGACTGTAACCTTTGCGCTTGTGACCAATCAGTACGTTACTCATAGTTGTTCCACCCACAGGCTTGGCAATGAACAGTACACCTTCATAAATCCTGTTTGCATGTTATCAAGTCAATAAAAGCCCACATGTATTTGTACAGAGCTTTTACTTACTTTTCATAGCACAGAGCTGCTTCTTCCCCTTCCTCTTCCTGACTCTTTGTGCTTCATCTCGCAGAGGAAGAAAGAAATCTTGCTGACAGAAATCGGCTTCAGGGTCAATTCCAGCTTTAAAGACTTCCTGGAGAACACCCCGGCACAAATGGGCCTCCAGAGCACCAAACACTCCAAAGTCAAGCAAGCGAATATAGTGATGCTGGGACTTGATTCCGCGGGAAAATCTACACTCTTGTACAAGTTCAAGTGTAACGATGATTTTCTAACAATTCCAACAATTGGCTTTAATGTTGACATGATTGAAACAGGGAAAGATTTTACATTGACGGTTTGGGATGTTGGAGGACAACAGAAAATGAGAGAGGTTTGGTGCAATTTCCTGGAAAACACAGACGGACTGATGTATGTTGTGGACAGCTCTGATAAGTGGCGTCTGGAAGAATCAAAGAAAGAATTTGAATTCATTTTAAAGAATGAATACATAAAAAAGGTACCAGTCGTCATGCTAGCGAACAAGCAGGATCTGCCTGGAGCTTTGAATGCTGAGGAAATAACCAGGAGATTCAACATGAAGAAATCCTGCAGTGACAGAAATTGGTATGTACAACCCTGTTGTGCTATCACAGGAGAAGGTTTGTCAGAAGCTCTCCAAAGACTAACCACATTTGCAAAACAGTACAGCAGATCAAAGGAGACTTCCACAAACTTTAAGGAAATTCAAACACTTTAAGAATTTCTCGTCAAATTCTGGTGAACTTTAATCAACATATTTTGTTGGACAGCCTAAATCTGGAAATACTGGATTCTGGAGAACTATAAATATTTATAAAGAACTTTGACAATATTAAGTTATACTGTTATACGTGCAGGTGCTTCTGAGATACTGCTCTGCAGCATTTTATTAGTGATCATATACTTGGGGTTATTCAGCTCAGAAGTGTGGTGGTTGAACTGTGAAAAAGGTGGAGCTGAGCTTCTGAACTTAAGCAAGTGGAAACAAAATAGGGGAGCAGTGCTTAAAATGCTTAAATCGAGTTATTTTGTCAAGATGTAAAATAGCCAAGTTGGTGGTTCAGCAAGAAAAACGAGAGAGAAAATGTTGTTTCATAATACGTGGTCAGTGGATGTATTTCTCATGTAAAAATATAATCATTTTAGATCATTTTAGAGCTTAACCTCTTAGTTATGTTTAAGAGAGCCTGTGAATCTGAAGTACCTGTTGGATATCACTAGGACTGATTACTTCAGTTTTTAACAAACAGGATCTGCTCCGCATCAGGCCACAGAAAAAAAAATGAGGTCCAGTTCTGTTTGTAAGGTGTAAGTCTGATGTCTCTTTGTTACAGATTTCCATGAGCCCATTTCTTTGTTTCTGTTCTGTCAGATTGCTATCCTTAGCCCAGAGCAGAGCGATGGAAACCAGTATGGGATCGGTTATCCCCCTTGGTTTTGGGGTGGGGGATAAAGAGGGGAGGAATGGGGGGATTGGCTCCTTGGGTCTTTTTTTTATAGATCTTGATGGATCCTGTCCTGCCTGTACTGAAGCCGCCTAAAATTTTGTTACTGATAAATTTGATTAAATTTGACATAAGTGGCACAAAATTTCTAATCCTGTTACTACAGTTTGTAGAAAAAAAAATCCCAATGAAATTTCTGTTCAAATTTCCTGGTTCACGATGGAGCGAATTAGTATCGTGAATGAATGCCGTTAAAGCAATGAAGGATTGGTAAGTAGGAGACTAATTGAACTGAGTCAACCATGAAAACAGTTTAAACGCTAAGACTGAAAAGTTAATAGGCCCTGCTCTTTTAAAAGCAAGAGAAAAGAGACGGTCTAATTATTGGTTATACAGTCCCAGAAAATCCAGCCCAATTATTTCTGTCTTCTTGAGCAATGTCTGCAGAGGTAGGATGCTCCAGTGGTTAGGATGCTTGCTTAGATAGATGGATGGGTCTTTTCCTACGTCTACCGCAATCTTTGACCACGGCCAAGTCATTTAAACACTCTGTGCCTCAACAGTCCCATGGCAAAATGAACTTCCCAGTTACACACTCTGAAAAAAGTTGTGGCAAGGGTCAGCTTGTGAGCTTTTCTCCTGCGACAAAATGATGGTGCCAAGTAACTCACGTAAGAAATTTACATTTAGCTCTTACTAATAAACAGGCAGGAAATTCAAGTTACAGAAGGGTGAAGCAGCATGAAAAGCACCCAGACGTACCCTGTTGTCTCATGCATAGATTATTCAAAGACAAAAAATCATCAGGTGAATTTGCTGAAATAGTAAACAAAGCACTGTTTCTCAACAGAAGCTGTTATTAATACTGACAGTAATTACCACAGGCTAAATCCTGAGTCATGTTGAGACTACATTTCTAAAAGGAGAGCAAATATTTAGACTTGTCATTGCCTGGTCTGATGATTTAGGCTCAATATAAAGTATCATCTTCAGTCCCAAAAAAGATTTTTACAACTCTATAACAATGAGAATATTATTTTCCTAAACCAAACAATTCAGTGCTAAAAAATGTAATATTTCAGATCAATACATTTATAAACATTTGCATGTGTACGTTATGTATTGAATTCTCCCACTAGTTTAATCTAATCATGTGACTATTACAAATCTCAACCTAGTTCACTGGCCTCAGGACTTCCTCGGGGAATAATACTCCTTGAGAGATTTAATGAGAGTGCACCAAGGTCTCTAATTAACGAGAAGCAAGTTCTGAAGGGAGAAATAAAGTAGTATAATAGACCAGCTCATATAGCCAAAAAGAGAATAAGCTTTCAGCCACACAGTCCCTTCTCCAGGTTATCAAATTAGATTAAATGATACTGACATTGACGTGAAGAAAATCTTTCACATAATGCTTCAAAAGAAATAAATAAACTTTATTCCATTCACTTTACAGAATACCAACTATTTAAAAATTTATTTTTCTAAAAGCTTGGTTTCCTAAAGAAGTGAAGCTGTGCCCATTTTATCTGCCCATGGAGACCCCCATGTAAGCTAATTTTTAAGCTTTAAAACAAATATCAATCAGGTTGGATAGGGGCGCACACTCTCAAAGGAATTATATGCCTGAAAGTTTAATTAAAAAAATCAGTGAGATAGAGAAAAGTGACCATACTGGTGCCCCAGTGAAGGCAAGGCTGATAAGGTACAAAAGACTAATCCCCAAGGAGATAAATGTTCCATCTGAGCCGCAAGAGAGCCTACAAGAGGACATAAATCCACAGAGCCCAGACTTAATTAGTTCTTCTGCTCCTGGAGCAGGTTGGTCTTTTTCTATACTGCCTGAGTAAATAGGATGAGAAGATAGAAGATACAGAATCCACTGCTCTAAAATTTCCTTTCTACACCTGGAGTAAAGCATCGCCCTGGCTGCTCACCATGTTTTGGGAAGGATCCCAAAAAAAGCATATTCCGTGGGGAGGAAGGTGCAGAGAAGTGGAACCTCTGGCTCAGTTCTGCAAGAACACAGAGCAGGGCACTGCGCTGCCCACTTTGCAGACTGGGGTTTGTTCTGAAGTACAGTCAGTTGGCAAAGGCAGGAGGGAGCAGGGCCCCCTGAGCCACTCACCGCAGCATCTGTGCCTTCCGCCCTCACCCACGTACTCAGCCCAGGGCACTGTCTGGTCCCCATCGGAAGCCTGGAAGTTGTTTGATATCCAATGCCGTCACGTAACGTGGTGAAATTAATAGCAAGGAAGTTATAAAGGTGTTTTACAGCTTCATCCTGCAACAGAGAGTTTCAGATCTCTTGACTGCTGGGCTGAACAATATAACCAGCAGAATTGTCTTTGTGTTTCAGAGCACAGCAAAGTGGAATACCACATATGCTAAAAATAGAATCCACAGCATCGTAAGCATAATTTACTCCTGGATCAGTTTTGGTTTATTTTATTATTTAGAATTTATATAGGTTACTCACTAAATACAATTTTACAATTTTTGAAGGGTTCAAGGTGCTTTGTGAAGGTAAAAACGCAGCATATGAAGAGTGCTGCCCCCCCTGAGGAGTGAAACCAACTTCTGTAAGTTTAAGAGTTTGCATAGGATGAAAGGCCTTAAAGAGTCATGTCGTCATCCCCCCAGCTATTTATATTGCTTCGGGTTTTGGAACTTTTTTTCATTAGCTTTCCTAATAAATCACACCCTGATTACCCTGGTGTTTCTTGCATTTTTTATTGATGGATACCAGCAATCTTCTGCAACGGTGCTGAAGCGGTAGAAGCATTACAACTATGTTGTAGCTCAAGTGTACAAGTCCTCTAGTGTTTGCTAATATTTCTTACACAAAGTTTGCTGTTCCTGTTTGTTTCTCCTGACAGAAGAGTCATCCATGAAGAAATAAATGGTACGTATCTGAGCTTGTGAAACACAAAGGGGAAACTCCAGGCGTGCTGTATCCTGTGCCCTCTCAAGGAGATTATCCACTGGGACATGTTTGGCTACGACAATTTAAAAGCTGACAAATCCAGAGTATGGGCAACTGTCCTTCTGACCATTCATTGATAAGATTACTGTGGTATAAAATCATGATGAGTTTTCTGAGTTTTGAAATAGTTGTCATGGAGCTCACTGAACATAATTCCAGTGGGATGAAAAGCTATTTTAAGGGAAGGGATGGAGCAGCATAAGAAAACAGCGTAAATTTGGATAGTAACACTCCCTCCTTCTTTGCCTGGGAAACAGCTCTCCCAATAATTGAATACTCTGCAGAATCAAAGGGAAGGGCAGTGTATGAGGAATGCAGGACAAGGCTTTTTCAGATCAGGTAATGTAGAGTTGGGTGAATCACTCAAAATGTCTCTGTTGCCATCTCCTCCTCATTTCTGACACATAAACTGAAACAACCAAAGGAAAGATTTTCATACATCAAGTTCTAAGTCTACTGCAAAGGAATACAATACTTTGAAGTGCCGTATGCATATTAAACTGCTTAAAGCAGGCTTTCTTCCCAAAGTAAATGACCCATGCTGAGTTCTGTGCTGCTACAATTAAATGTCTTCCACTTATAATTAGCTCAAGTGTTCCCATTCAGCAGAGGCATAAGGACTCTCGACATGTATCACCAGATCACCCAGATTAGATTATACAAGTCTCTAATTTTGGATGTAAACTTTGAGGGTGGAGGCCCTACTTACAAAGCACACACCATACTGCAGGTACAATTTGCAAATACAAATTCATAAAACAGTAAGAAGTCCAAACACGTCTTATTTTGAACACGTGATTTTAACAAATTGTGCATTAGCTTGTGTTTCAGTTTCTTCAATATTGTGTTCCTCAGCTGTGATAAATGTTCTTGTACCACTCCCACTCGTCCCCACTGTAACTGTAGCACATCTAGTGCTAAATTGGGCTGCCACCAAGAGACACCTCCCCTCATCCTCTCTCACCTTTTTGTCCCACTCCCCAGGTACACATTAACACTTGCAGGTCTCTGAATAGCAGAGCTTTTCTCACTTCCCTTGTCCTTCACCAGTTATCAAAACGGTGATGTGGTGTTTTTATTAGATTTTCATTGAGTGGTTTTGTGCTTGCTCTCATGCTACTCCTTATACTTGGAATTTCCCAAACACATTTACAAAACCATTTCATTGTTTACTTTTAGATCCTTCCTTAAAGTACTTTCCCATGATGCAAAAAACCTGACAACAGCTGTTAGGGTTTTATAAGGAGGCCACAGCCCGTATCTTTTGATGAGTATTCTTTTATTATTTCCTTGTTCTCCCCATATTTATTCATCTGTTCCCTTTTAGCCTTAGAATATGCTTTCTTTGGTGCAAAGATAATTTTTTGTTCTGTGTTTCATATATTGCCTTATTGATGAGAAAAGTTTCTAGACCTTATATTACTGCTACAAGTAGCCTGAATCTCAATGAAATATCTACTAAAACAAGTAATTTTGTGAATTTAAATAAACCATCTAGCTCTGCAACCTGAGCCATGTGTATTCTTTCTTTTTAGCAAATATAGTTGGGAACAGCAGCAACAATTTCATTGATCCAAACAAAGGCTAATCTCCCTTACAATTGTGCTGGGCTGTTAAAGGCTAACTGTGCCTTAATCAATAGTTTTCAGCTACTTTATCTAAAGCACACACATTAATCACTGAAGAATGCTAGCCTCAGCCTTTCCTTAACTGATTCATAATTCTGAAAAGTTCTATTTTAGTGTAGGGCCACCAGAGATTCATGTGAAAATCCTTCATAGCGTTTGGATGCAGAAAATGTAAAGCCATTCTGTAAACAGCTTAACTACACAATAAATGAATGTCTCATGCCCAGGCCTCCACTGCTGGGTGCTCTCATTTTGTGTATCCCCAACACAATGCAATGTTTTTTCACTAAATTCACGTTTTTTGCCCTTTGTTAAGGAGTTACAATGTAAGGTCAAATATATCCAAAATGTATATAGCTGTTCACAATATGAATGCTTGTGTGCTCAGCTGTTATTTACACGTTGCAGAACAACACGAATGCATACAAATCCAGCTTGAATTACTCTGCTTTATCTAAAAAAGGTATAACAAAATAAGAAATAGCATGCTACAGAAAAAGTATATAAGGAGTTAAGCAGGAGGGAGAAGATAAGCTCAAGAAATAAAACGGAAAAGGACAGAGAAAAGAAAAATAGGTGAGAAAAGTTCTGAGGACAAACATAGTACCAAGTGGTGGATACACAAAGCAATAGAAAGCAAAAAAAATAAAATAAATCATGTTCCAGCCATTAACTTCTGAGTGGCTTTCGCATTCCCCTCTTGTCATAATAGTGTGTTAAGAAGCCTTCTTGTATTTTAAAACAAACATTTAACGTAGGCAAGCATTCCTACTCGTGCTCTCATAGGCAACCACATGTATTCTCTCTGAACATATATTACATACCAAAGACAACTATTCTATAGATTTTAGTAGCATTAGGCCCCAAAGATAATGTAACCTTTGAGAAATTATTATGCAAATAACCAGCACCTTATACTTACTCTAAACAATATTAATCCTGAATATGAGTAATTAAAAATATACCATCTTATTATAATCAAATGCTGTGGAAATTAAATATAGCAGTTTAAAATAGCTCTTCCATTTAACCTACTAAGGAAGACGCATTCTTAGGTATTTTTATTTCTCAGCTATCACCTGCTTACTAAGGGCTATACATTGAGCCTTCCCTTTTTGAAGATTAAGATTTTCCAGTGAGTCATACAGTTCATTGATAATTTAAAATAACTTATTGCCTACGCTAATGGGTAAATTTGGATACACTTTTCTTTCTCATGTGCTACTAAAAAGCCCCTGCCAAGTATTACGGAAACCCCAAGCCAAATAGTAGAAAATCTTTACTGAAATTGAGTAATGTAATAAAAACACTTGTTAACATTTCCGCCCTGAGACCTCTTGTGGTGTGTAAGACATACTGCAGTTAATAAAAACGAAACTATCTGGTTGAAAATTCAAATGGTGACAGCATGAGTTTGAGAACTAACTCTCTGTTCTGAGGTTTAAACCACACAGCTGAAAATCTTATACAACACTTTTTCAAACAAAAACTGGCTAACTACAACATTGATGGGACTTACTTGCAGATATTAAGTATTTACAAACCTGGTAGTAACAACTTGTTAAACAAAAATTTCTGTACTTCAGGTAAAATCCACATTTCTTTTCATTCCACGTTAGGATGAATATTTCAAAAGTACAGCATGTTGTGGAACTGAAATTTCATAACAGTGAGTGACATCCAAACTGCTGTTTCTTCAAAGAAGTGTGTCAAAACAAAGAAATGCAATTACTCTAATATTGTATTTATCTGATTAAAAAAATCCTGTTTTGAGTCACTTAAAATGTAACTATTCAAATTCAACTTGAACCTCTACAGAATGAAATCTTTTTTAAAATTATCAGAAGATGTCTCTGAAGATAAATTATTTTGAAAAAATTATGTGACAGATTTGTCTGATGAATACTTAATTCCTATTATTCTGTTCATTTGTACTTCAGCCTTTGATTCAAAAAAGAAAAAACATTTTCTAGATGACCCACGGTTGAATGAGTACTTGTAACTCCTCTGCTAAAACTGTTTAGCTAATAAATGCAAACAGTATCACACACTGAAGGGAGTACCTCACTGTGAAGAAGGCACCACAGCAGCACAGCCTCTAACCTTAATTTTTTCTTTTTTGGACCATCTCATCCTTTTGCAGCATTTTCAACCCACTGGGTTGACTGTTCCACCAGAGAGGGAAAGAGGAGGAAAAACAGAGTCCAGCTGCCAGAACTGTCTCTGAAACAGGGAGACCCTCTGTATGCAATTATTTACAGTGGTACCACAGGACCTCCCTCTATACACTTTTTCTTCTGCTTTGGGGGTCTTGGTATTACCAGCCTCACTAACTGTAATTAAAAATCCATTAAATATGTTAGCAGTGTAATTCAAATGTACATCAAATTGCATTAATTTTTTCCTATGCCTTTCACAGGGTTGTGATTTATTTACAGCATGTAAATGCTGAGAGGATTAAAAACTGTGTTTGTATCTCTTGGGAATCCCTCCTGCAATCTGCTCTATAGAGCAAATAGTGATTTTCATATCATGGGTAGCTTAAGACGAAGAGCGAGCCATGGCTAACAAAACAACAGGCCTGACATTTACTTGAAACTTCTTTTGAAGGTAATGAGAATGGAACATAACTCTGGAAAAAAAACTTGGTATAATATTTGACTGTTAAATTTGTTAAATAAATGGTGTTATTTCTTGTTAGTGACTTCAATATTAATTCTGTAATAGCACTCATCCTGACCTGCTGCCCCACGTGACAGTAGCCAAACTTACCTCCCCAGCAAGGGAATCCTTGTGCTGTCACAATCATGGCTGTGCACCCACAAGCTGCGAATGGCTGTTACGGCAGGTTCTCAAGGGAAGCAGTTGCCACCAGCGTGGGAACGACCTCTTCTTTTCCTCCTCTTCCTACCTCTTGGTTGTACCCTTTGGTTTATGCTAGGGGAAAAAACTGAGCACACAATAGTCATTTCAACATTAAATAAACACAACACAGTAATATAGATGTCCAAAGCTTAACAACCCGTTAGTGTGCAACACATGCTCCTGATTAAAGCGTGCACTATCAGCATCATAAGCAGGAACAATCAATAGTGGGTTGAGTGTATCTAAATGAACCCTAGCTCATTACTGGGGGAAAGGTACTATGGGGAACACGTGCTGCACTGGAGAGGAGCCCAGGGGAGGCAGCTTATCTAGGAACCCCCTTGTTTCTCTTCCTCGCTAGCCAGGGAGGAGTTTTTCCTTTCCCTTCTTATTTCTCTCTGTCTTTTTGCTTTTTATTTTTACTGAAAAGCAATTTTTATCATTGAAAGTGAAATGTACACTCTCAGCTATGGCTCTTTAGGCAGGTAAGTCCACCTCAACATCTTCTGTGCAGCAGATGGGAGTGCAAGCCAGCTTTACATCGGTTTTCTATTTCCTAGGTTGCAGGCAAGTGTTACAGTCTACTCAAACGTATTATACTGCAAAAAATACTGTCAGTTACTACAGCACCCAGGATAGCCAAAGTGCCATTCTCCCAGTCTGACTTCACTCCTCAGCAGTTTCACCCTCACCCCACTCCCTTATCCATGCCAGCAGTGCTATCCTCCATCAGGAACCCTACAAAATCCCATCATACCTGTCTCACAGTCTCGGACTACCACAATGGAGAAAGGAAAAAAGTTACTCCACAGCTTATTAGATTATGTGTTCCTCACCTGGAATTGTCATTAACCTTAAAATGTTTTTTTTTCACATTAAGTTGGTAGTGATTTATAACAGCCCTGAATACCAGTTCATAACAAATAGGAGACTTTAATATAAAATGAAGTAATGATCATTAAAACAAAGAGTTAAATCTAGGTGATCTGAGAGAGGCATAGAGTTCTTAAAGCTACTAAAATCCTGTGCATTTCAGGAAAATGATGTGACCATTACTTCCCCCCACAAAGAAAAACTGAAACAGAAATATTGCCCTTTGTCAGACATCAGAAAATCAACGAGAGCTCAGTCAGAAATCCTTACAAGAATGGGCCTCATTAGTGCTGCTGCTCAAAAGTACTCATTTTCTTCACTACTGTGTAACAAAGAGATATGCATACTTTGGGTATTTTCACATCTCTACTCAATATCAATCCTTCAGCCTTTCAAAATTCCTCGTTCGATTATGTATTCTAGTTTCCTTGCAAAATTAGCCAGGACCACAGCATTGACAATAGCAATCTGCATCTGGACATTTACATTTTTTGTTGCATAAAAGATGCATCTTGGATTTGATGCCATTTTATATGCTAAATTCTGCTCACTGGTGCTGTAAACAGCCAGAAATAAGATAGCTTAAATTTTAGATCCTCCCATAAATGTGTTTAGCTTTGAGATCCCATTAGTGTTTCTATATAAAATGTAAACCATGTATTACCTAACACTTCCTACTAGCATTTAATTATCTAAGCATATCGTATACCTTACTTTTTAAAATACAGCTCTGAGAATCATCCTTCCATTTGAAAACATGAGGAACTACGTAGATGATGGCATGAGATTTCCCCTTGTGCAGACAGTCAAGTGGAACAGAATCCAGAATATTGGAGTTCCCAGGCCTGCCAACAGATACTAAGTTTGCCTTTCCTTTTAGAAACATCATGGAACTCACCCAAAACAAGCAGCCACGACAGAAAAGGTTTCTGTCACTGTCTTACAACAGTGAGTGGTGCTACCAGAGAAGGACTTTTTTCTAGGGGCTTCTTAAGAAGGAATTTTTTTTTGGCATGGAAACAACATATCCCTGAATCTTTCAGGGAATGCTGAAACGGCTCATTTCACTCATCATTTCCTCACTTTTTTTAATCTCAAATGAAATTTTCTTCCCTTGCCTTTATTAGGAAATTGTTCTGTTGGAAAGGTAGAGCAGCTGGGACAAAGGCAGGAAAGCACAGCTCCACAATCTGCTGATTCATGGCTGATTCCTGTTTGTCTTTGGCTATTCGCAGCTGATGGATTTTGTGATCAGCTCCAGCTCCCAAGGAATGTTTTTGACAACAGTCATTTCATGATCTATAAATTTGTCTTCAAATGGTCTGATCTAATGCATTAAAAACTGAGTGTATATAGGCTGAACTGTAGAAAATGTCACCAATGTAAATTAAAAACAATTCCAAAATCAAAGGTTATAATAAATATAAAAGTGATATTAAATCAGAATAACTGAGATGAGAAGTAGGCTCATGTACTATATCAGAGATAGCTTTGAACCTCTGATCATAAATTTTAACAGGACTGCCTCCTGCTTAGTGTTTGCAGTCACGTGGGAGCCCTACGCGTATTTTCTAATCACAGGAGCAGATGTTCAGCTGATGTGAATCAGCAAACAGCCACGGAAGCCAGAGGAACTACCTTAATTTGCACCATCTGGGGATCTGTTTTGCAGTCTCTCCTTTAGACCACAAACAATATTGGCCATTATCTTACAACTAATCACACGGTGGCTTCCAAAAAAATGAAAAAGAAAAATAGCTCTTTAACTAGGAAAAAAAGTGCTCATTATGTGGTGTTTCACATTCAAACAGGCCTTGTGAGATATAATACTCAGGCTGTACTGCGGAAAAGCAAGCCTGGCGAAGGACGGCGTTAAAGGAGTGAGAGCATTAAAACTAAATTGGCCTAGTGACATCAACAGGCCTGTGGCTTCATTAACATCTGATACGGGCCGGCACTGAAACCAAGATCAAGAACATCTCCCAGTAATTTTAACGTCTTGTACAACATGATTAAAGTGTTATAAATGGAAAGGCATTGAGTCCTACTATGTTTTGGACATGTTAGGGTATTTTAGGCTGATTTTCAATTCCGTGCAGTTCATTACTGTGAGAAACAGCAATGCTAGAAAGTGAGTTTTTAAGTACCACTCCAATTAAAAAGTATTTTTTCCTAAGTATAAATACGGGAAGTTTTTTCTGAATACAAAAAAAGCTAGAATACAGTGTAATCAATAGTTCTAATTGGACATACATACAAAGGGGACACATGAGCAAAAACTCGACCTCTATGGAATCCAACAGAAGTTGTCCCACTGCACAAGAGAATGATCCCTGTGTGAGAATGAATGTCCCCAGAAGATAGGAAACCTGTTTCATTAAGAGTTTGTGGTCCAGATCTTTTTTTTCCTACTGTCATCCAAAGGACTTCAGCCGATTTCTGTCAAAAAGCAACTCTAAACCAGCAGGTTAGGGTAACAATTTGAAAAACAAGTTGAAAAATTAGCTGAAATGACTACATATACATTCTTTTTTTCAAGTGAGGAGGGTAAGAGGACAGAAGGTTGTTTGTAATTTAAGAGTTAATAATTTATCCAAGAGGATAGCAGTATTAATATGTCTTTCTAGCTCAAAAGGAATGACACGCATCCACACCAGATGTACGGACCATCATACTGCTGCTTTCACATGCCTCTAGACAACAGAAAGAATAAAGGAAAAGTCAGCAGCAATACCAGGATTTGCTATAGATGCTGCAGAACAGTCGGTGTACAGTCTTCTATTACAAGATGGCATACAGCTGGGGCAAAGTATATTTGAGCAACTAATTAAGAATTGGCTAACAAAGCTCTTGCTCAGGAACGAATTTCAACTTCGTGTGAATATTTTTCAGACAGAAAAAAATTACTGTCTGGCTCAAGCAGTTCAAATGGTAAAATAAGAAAAGAGCAGAAGAGAATATAGAGGCTCGGGGAAAATCAGGCTCTGTATGAAAAAGTGACATCCTGGGGGTACTAGCTGCTTAATGGCACATCTAAAAAAATTATTCTAATACACTGACATAAGAGAAGACTAAATGCAAAAATAGCATTCAGAGCATAGAAATAAAATTTTCTCCTAGATTTAACCCTAAAAATGTGCTGTCTTTTGCAAAAGCATGTCTTTGAGTTATCTCCCCCGAAAGCAGCCTGTGGTTGTTGTTACCTCCGTGGGGGAAGTCTGAAATGCAAGCATGGCATCTGCTGCTCACGACCTGTTGCCACATGGTGTGGGGTTCGCTTAGCTCATGCTGAGGGTTCTGTGCTGACTTGCCTGTGGGATCACGATGCCTCCACCTGCCCGCTCTTTCAGCAGCAAAACTCTGTCAGCACCTCTAGCTCTCTCTAGAAAAGGCTTTTCATGCTAAGCAGCTACAGCACAGCACTTCAGGCAAAAGTTAAAATGACTGTGTAAGAACCTGAGTTGCTTAATGCAGGCCAAGGAAACCATGGTGCTCTACTTGGATTGGTGCTGTTCAATCTTATGTAGGTTACTTTTTGTAATAATGTCCCTTTTAAAACAAAGTCCCTGCCTGTGATGCTCAATTTTGTATATTTACTATTTGTATCTGACAGTTTTTTGTATCTTTTTCACCTGGTGCAATATTCACAGCTGACCCCAAAGTAAGTTTAGGTATTACTTCATATGGCTGTTTCAATGTCCAGCGAGCGCAGCTGGATTCCAGACTTGGAGACACTCTGTGTAAAATGGAAACAAATAGCTGTGTTTGCATACCAGATGAAAGATTATCATCAAATATCCTACCAGCAGTCCAGTGGTCTACTTTTTTTTGTTAATACTAGCTATTCCATTTGGAGTCTGAAAAGGCAGATAAACCCCAGGATTAATGAGAATGTTTCTATGTGCAACACAAATCTTCTCAGCTTTACATAATATTTTGTTTCTTATACTAAGGAGATAGGTTTACTGGCTATGGAAAGCCATTTGCAGTGACTCACTTGTATGTTTAGGGCAAAATATATTACTAAAATATTTGAGATCAAGCTACAATATTCCTTGAAAGAGATTTTCAAGATAACTTGATAATTACACATTTTCTAATTGCATAATCACATGCAAAGTTTATAAATTATAAACACATTAGCTGTTTGTAAATGTAAACTATTTGTAACACAGATCTATCTACCTGTGTATACACGTAGGGAAGGCGCAACAGTGGCGAAAAGCCATTTGAAGCTTACATAGATTGCCTTTTTTCTTTTTTAGAGATCCAAATGATCTCTGAAATCAGAATGCCCTCTCTATAATGTAGCAGCTTGGCAAGCCAGAATCTTCATACGCCTGAGCACAATGCCCATGCAGAATATCCTCTGTGTCAGAAACTTTGCAAAGTGACAAAATTGTCTCCTTACGTCAACTGGAAACTTGTATTGTAAAGAAAAATTCCTCCTTGCCAAACGGCATCTCCTATCTAGCACCTATACATCACCAGACGGCTCAAATTCTACAGAAATTATAATCACCTCAAGCTACTCTAATTTCATGTTCAGCTACCAGCAGCAAATAATTTAGAATCATTCCTTAATGAGAGGTTAAGGCAGCTCTCACTATCTTTCCTTTTATTGCTTGCAGGATCAGAAGGTGAGCAGAATCTGATTTACTTCTTTATATTTGCATTACTATTATTTTCCAATCTGAGAAATATGCAAAAATATAAAAAGATACAGAACTATAATATCATATGAGGTTTGAACATTATCATTCTAGGAGAATTTGCATTATATGCATAATTTATTATGTTGTAGGCACCTACATTGAGCCAAAACATATCCTTCTAGGAGAAACTAATTTAGAATCAAAATATCCTGTTGTTTTATTTTTAAAGACAGCCCAATGCCAGAAGATCAAGAATTCAGAAGGGAACTGGTCTATTCTTCAAAATTGGTCTTCCGAGTGTTGGGAGATCTGTTCTGCTGATCTGAGGTAAAATCAAACCAATACAAAAATAACATGGTAATTGTTCCTCTGAGAGCTAAACAGATTAATTAGACTACAGTTAAACAAAATGCACTTGATTAATCTCTGATTATATCTTCACTGAAGTCACACTATAAATTATTCTTCAGATACCAGATGAAAAATACAGATCAAAGACCATCGAAGGACAACCTTCCTCCGAACATACATAATTTAGTAAGAGCGAAGCATGTTCTTATATTTCATATGATGGTAAACAGTAAGAAAACTATGCCCACCAGAATGGTACATTAGATCTGATGATGTAGCAATGTGATTTTAAGACAGGTCTGTATTTGAAGGAGGATTCTACAAAGAACGCTACCTCGGTGATTCTCGGTTATTTTCAAATGGTTACTCATAAAATGACACGATTATTGCTCAGTCCCTTGTCTCTGTCAATCTTTTTCCAAGAATGCAGCGAGAAGGTCAACAGAGAGATGACTTCATGAAAAGGTCATTGTTACTAGTTTGGGCATTGAGTCAGCTCTGGTCACTGGAAAATGTGCTGGCTTTCTGATGCCATCTTTCCCAAACCACATACTACATATCAGTCAGTGCTAAGTGGGAGTGGGAGGTGACACAGTGGGAGATGGTAGAGGTGGGATAAGCATGTATACATTTGGGTTAGCAAAGACACAGGAAGTTTGCTATGTAAAGGGCAGTGATGGAGCAAAATGTTTTTTATTCTTTCCTTTCATGAACTCCTGGGTTGGGTATTAGACACCATATATTTTTTTTCCTTCATAGCCTGACTAGTTATAATCTCAAGACACGGTCAGGAATGTAGCATGCTAGTACCAATGTACTAGAGCCCAATATCATTATTAATAACCATGTTCTGCCGAGACAGAGCTTCAGTTGTGCTTTAAGAGACTGATCACAAAAAAACCTTTTTGGGGCCACAAGATTTTAAAACCCATCCCGCAAAAATGTTTCTCACTGAAATGTTTCTCTCACTGAAATTCTTCCTCAAAGGAAGTAACACTACAACTAACTAGCAAATTATTGATGTATCTGTACAATACCTTTTAATTTTGAGACTGATGACTTCATGCCATTATGTAAATAGCAACTTTTCAATACTTTTATTTATATTTTTAGATAAAACTGCAAAGCAATTTTATTTGTTAGTGTTCTCATATTTCCTCCAATCGGTGCATAATTTCCTCAGAAGTAGCTGAACTTTAAATGTACAACCAGATGAGCCAGTCAGAACAGAGTCATAGTGCTGCATCCTGGATTTTCACATCTTGTAATAGTTATTAGTTAAACCTTTGTTATTTTTAGGTATTTCTCTCTGGATTTCATACCCTTATTATGTAAAAAGCTGTGATTCAGCAAAAAGTATTAAAGCATGCTTGTCAGTGTAAGACTATTTCCATCATATCAACTCCATGATTACAATAGGTATGTTCAGCTAGGGCAATTTCAAAGATGACAGAAAATAAAAAATACAAAGGATTTTGCATGTCCTTGTGAAACACACAACACAATCTTTAATCATAAAAGGAAGCAGCCTTAAAATATGCCTGAAAATTAAATCAAAAGTAGGCAGTTACCTCAGTTAATTCAAATAATTCAGATCTAAATACAGGGATATAAAATAAACTCAATGTAACAAAAACCATAGCAAATACAAGACATTTCCAATTTGGTAACATAAAATATTTTACTTGCTGCTCATTTCCTTAAACAGTAAGTGCAGAAGCTAAAAACAATGAGAAACTACCTGTCAGTTCTATTTAACCAATTTAAAATAGAAGATGCTGACAGAATTTGTTTCCCAGACTTTACACATTTCTTTTTATGTATTTTAATATACTTCTTGTTTCTTTACTGAAGACTTCCTTCTGAAATGACAGCATCAATTTGAAAAACATTAATTTTGAAACAGTGAGGTATGATATTGGCATGGTTGTACTTTATCCCATTTTCTTAAGGCTGCTGCACTGTGATACCAACCAAAATGAGTAAAAGCACCAGCTAAAGAGATGCTCTTTTTTCTTTTTTCTATGTAGTTTTCTAAAACATTGCTGAATGGACAAACTGCATGACTTTTTAAAATGTAAATAGCCATGTCAAGTGACTGTCTTTTTTGCATATCCATAGTGCAATATGAAGGCGTTTCTGTACCTACACCACCTTTGAACAGTTTACATATTGGTAGACAAGTAGCTATAGCTATGCCTATATGGAATACCAACACAGCTAATTAACCCTGACTAATTTACCCTACCCTTATTGCTGTGACATTGCGACATTATTTGCGCAACAGATGGGGCTGTGGTGGTTCAGATTTCTGCCACTTTCAGTCTTGGTAAGAACTCCTTCTATCTAGAATGGAGCCTTGTCCTCTGAGAAATCTCCCAGAGGTAAAACACCCAGTAGCCTGTAGTCTGAAAGATCACCATCTTTGCGTCTTCACAAAGAACTAAATCAAATTATCTTTTCTGATAGTCATAAATTTCAGAGTGACTTAGTTTACACACTTGGGACACTGCATCTCCCATTATGGCTTTGACTTTTCTCAACTATCATGATGGAAAATCTTAAGGCTGCTGCTGAAATGAGAGGTCCATCAACATACAGGCCTTAACAGAGAGGAATCCCCACAAGCCCTGATTTAATTTTCTAATTAAAGTACAAACTATGTGGAGGATCAGGGCAGCATACACTCGAGTGAATACTTTCAGTTATGTGCAGAGACACTGTGATCTGGATAGAAGTAGGAAAATAGACACCATCCCCTCTGCTCTGGAAGTGTATCTATTTCTTCCAATACTCATTACCTCATTTCAATAAAAATTTACAAGGTTAGTTTAAACAATTTGGGTAGCAGATTTTTTTCCTGGAAGGAAAAACTGGAAGGAACAGGTTCTACTCTGAGCATATTTTCCTCACAAGTTAAAGTTAAGTCCCAAATGTCGCAGCTATTACCGAGTGAGCTTTGCGAAGAAAAAACACTTTTGTAAATAAAACACTTTTTTTTCTTCTGGCAACTGTTGATCTCTCCACCTTTTCAGAAACTTTCTGTCATCTAATCACCTGCATCACAGAAAAGCTATAGAAGTGGGACACTTCTTTTGTATTTCTCAAGAGTCATTGTCAAGAGGCGATACTTGATTGGATGCGAGTTCCCGATAAATAATCTTTTATAGTTAGGATTTACCCTAAAAAAGACAGGGACATATTCTGATAGCCACAGTACTTGGTGTAAACAAAATGACCCTATGATCAAACAAAGCAACATCCATGGAATTTTCATGGCATCATTCCCTTTGCTGGTGTGCTCAGTGCAAATTCAGGAATGGCTTTTTGCAGCTCACCACAGTTTGTACAATACATTGGTCATGTTGCTTGTGATAAAACACCCCAGAAGGAAGCTTTAAGTCCCAGAAGGGAGTTTACAAATGTGTGTAACACTGATGACTATACTCAAATGTGAGAAGCCTATCTAGTGAAAGCCTGTCATTAGTTTGGAAAACGGTGTCCACCTCCATCACCTGACAGCGAGTTACAGCAGTTACTACTGGCCAAAATCCACCACCACTAAACCTGAATGTCATCATTAATGCCACTAAAACTGATTGTCATCATCAAACTGGTAAGCCATTGGCCTGTAAAAAAAATGTTCTAAGATAGCAGAGTCCAAGAGATGACAGTGACCTATATGGGATCCAAACAAGCCAATTTGGCCTCTTTGTCACACTAAGAAACTAGAAAGATCCATGAAAACTGATCTTTCTGAAAAATAATTTTGCTCCCAATGCTGATCAACCCTATCAGAAATATTCCCACTAAGCCTTGCTTGTGAACTCAGTGCACAGCTGATGTGCACCATAAAAGAGCATACTGCCCAATAGAGCAGAATCCTGCAGACACATCTGCTTACAGACGTTAATTCTTGAGCTTACCCATATCTCCAAAGAGGCTGCCAAAATACCTGCTGCTGGGTACTACTTCCTTCTCTTTTTTTCCAAAATCAGCTGTGCTTAGGACCAAATCTAGTCAAGTGGTTTGGATTAAAATCCGGGCCGTGCCAAACGTGACAGCTGCAGCGGCTCCTTTCGCTCAGTCTTTACTAGAGAAACTTTTGGGAAACTTCACAGCGCGACGGAGCCGGGCCACCGCCCCTCTCTTCTCAGCGGGCTCGGGGGAAAAGAAGCACCTCCTTCCCGCGCCGTCCCGCACCAGCCCAGGTACCCTGCCGTCCTGCGGCTGCACGTAAAAGTTTTATTAAAAAAAAAAAAAAACCAAAACGCAAAAAAACCCATTTTTTTTTTTTTTAATAGAAGTGGCGCGAGGCAACGCTAAGTCTCCGGCCCTCTGAGGGAAGCGAACGCAAAGCCGAGCGGGGCGAAGCATGAGCGCTTGTTGGCCTTGGGCTGAGGAAACAGCGGGGAGGGCACGGCAGCTCCTCCCCCCGGCCCGCACAGACCCACCACCCAAAATGGCGGCGGCGGCGGCTGAGGGGACCCGGCCGAAACACCTCGAAGGCCCCGCTCCGTCACCGCGCGCGTCACCTCCCCGCGCAGCTTCCCTCCCCTCCGCCTCCCTTCTCCCATTGGCCGCCGGGCTCGTGGTCCACAGCCAATCGGCGGGCGCGGCCGGCCGGCCCAGAGCGAGGCTGCCCCTCTTTCCCCCCCTTCCCCTCCCCCGCTCGCGCCGTTCCTCGCTACCGGTGCGATCGGCCGCCGGGGGAGCGGGCAGCGCCGCCCCGAACAGGCCGGCACCGCAGCCGCCCCGCCTCGCCTTCTCGGCCGGACGCGTCGCAGCCCGGCGGGCGTTGAGGCGTGAGCGGGCTCGGCGCCGGGAAGGGGGAACCCCGGCGGGCTCGGGCAGGGGCACGGGCCCGGGAGGAGGCGGAGGAGCCGCGCTCCCTCCCACCTTCCTCCCCCCCTCCCCTCCCCATTTCAGACAGC
>JAOXJM010000052.1:7922584-7950577 GCA_026413425.1 Tringa solitaria
GGCAACGGCCGCGGCCGCCCGGCCGGCCCCGCAGCGCGGCCCGGGGGGTCCCGCCGCCCCGCGGCTGACAGGAACCGGGGCTAGGCCGGAGAGGCCTCGCGTTCAGGGCGCTGGTCTGGGGTCGTTCAGGCCAGGGACTGGCTTGGTAGGCGTGTTGCCGCGGTCAGCAGTCGTATTTTGGTACGGCTCTACCTCAGTGTCTTCCTAGCACTTAATAATCACTCTTTGCGCTGAGTAGCCCCTAAAAACCTGAGTCAGGGATTTAGGGCCCAGGCCCAGTTGGGTGCTCTGCTGTAAGATACTCAAGTGAATAAACGAATTAGTTACTGCCTGCACTTTGTAGTAAAGACTATTATTTAAAAAGCCAAACCCATTTTTTTTCTTGTTTTTTTTTTTCCTTAAATAGGGTAAATGTTACTATTTTACTCCAGTTAGTTGAGTGTGGAAACAGTTGTGGCTTGTAGCATAGAGCCTCTAAACTTTTTGGTGGCTGGATTGCTACATACATTATTTGAGCTGTCTAGGTGCGTCCTCAGCACAGCAGAAGTGATAATTAACTTAGACTTCTCTTAGTAAATACTCAACTCTTAAAATTAGGTATCAATCTGTACCCATAAACACTTGACCAGGAGTGCAGATTGACAATATTGCACAGGTTTTCCCAGTATACAGTTCTGATCCAAAAATGGACTTGGACATTCCCATTTCTGTTTTTCACTAGCCTCAATATGTGTCCCTGTGATTAGCATAATATTCTACCCTTTCAAATTAAGACAATTATACAGTATTTATTTTTTGA
Organism: Tringa solitaria; assembly: GCA_026413425.1. Classification (NCBI taxonomy): domain Eukaryota; kingdom Metazoa; phylum Chordata; class Aves; order Charadriiformes; family Scolopacidae; genus Tringa; species Tringa solitaria. Next base: position 7,923,384 of record JAOXJM010000052.1, read on the forward strand.
AAGTGAAAGATGCATTTATGTTGCTGTCATTCATTAAAACATCTGTCAGTTTCCCATTTGGTTATTTCTGAAGTCAGTAACACCTCAATTTTTAACTTGTCAAAATATATTGATAAAACAGTTTATTATTCAGATACGTATAAAGTTTGGTGGTGCCAAAAATGTTGGAAGTGGGAATAATTAATGCAGTGATTACTCTGCTTACTAATAGGGTAGTTAACTTCGTTAGTAACTACTTGCCTTAGATACTAAATTTGTTTTTGTATAAATTGTTTTGTTATCATTGAATAGACAACTGTACAAGAAAGGCATCTTTCGAAAGGTTCACATTAAAGCATATGTTGTCATAGGAAAGAATGAAATTAATGGGAAAATACAGGTTGGAATTCATCTACATTTTCTCTCCTCTGGTGCCCAGATACTGAGTTTTAAGGTAAGTCAGCTGAAGTAGGGAAGGTTCAAGATGAACACGTGCAAGTTAAAAGAACATGTGTGTGTGTATCAGGAAGCAGGTAATCTCTTCAGTATTTCTTGAATTTGCTGATGCACTTGAATGGCCTACACAGTGAAAAAAAGACTGTTAGGCCATGTTAAATTCTAGATATTGACATCTATCCAACAAATCCTGGAACATATGCTTGGTACCTAAAATAACTACCGTGGATGGCTATTTTTCATACAATTGCTCAGGCTTATGGCTATCATTCTTGCTTATTAACTGCTTACACATCACATTTTTCATTACTGTGAGAGATGTTGGTAATATCCTCTTATAGCTACATAGCCTATTGTAGCAACAGTTGCTGATGAGTATTCGATTAGTTCGTAACACCTGTGTTCCTGCACTGCTTTTAGCAGAAAGCTGTCTATTTACTTCACATAGGAAGCCAGCACTTGATCTTTATCTCTTTCCCTCCTCCCACCTCCTTCACTCCTCCTCCTTTTTATCTCTGCTGAAATAGTGCATTTAGCCATTGGTTTCTTTTTTTTTTTCCCTTTTCCATGACAGTTTACCTCCATTTGCCATCAGCAGACAAAGAATAAATCACTCTAGGTTTGGTGAATCCCAAATTAATAGATAGTTCTAGAGGCTATGAAGTGTTGCTGTGTTGCAAATTACAAGCTTTTTAAAAATGGTACATACATGATTCCCTGTTGCTCAGATCAGTCCATTGGCAGTTACATTGCTAGCAGCTGCTGTCACACTGTACTTGCCTTCCAGGTCTTACATCTTCACAGAAGGTTATTGTATATCATACAAAAGACAAGAAATTTTTTGCATTTTCTCTCAAAGTGCTAAGCGTATGTTTAGCTTTTTTGATATTTAATGAGTTAAGATGGACTTTAATTTTCCAGTCCATATCCACCTACTTCTAAAAATACAAATTGTGGCCTTGAAAAAGGGGGAAGAAAAAAAACAAGCCACACACACCTGTTTTACATAAGATGTTTAGCAAAATTCCTTCATATGCTGAAGCATTGGGTAAACATGCATGCATGGACATGTTGTGTTGTAAACAATTGCTGCCATGTGTTTTAAGATGACAGATTGGTGGCGACGCTGGGAATAAAAGGATTCATTGTGACCAGAAATATAAAATACTTCCTTGTCCTTTTTTCTTATTTATAGTACTGTTCAAAGAAATGCTGAGTGTAATAAGCTTTTTAATATCAGAAGAGTTTGTGCCATGAGAGCAATAATTTGTGGCTAATACCAAGGCAGTATCTCTATGTAGTGTTTAAGATTTCTAGTTAGTATGTGCAGCATTCTGTTAAGGTCTTCCAAGATTTAAGATTTTCTTGAGCTGTGGAAAAAAAAAAGTGTTGTTACAGCACAAAAAGGAGCTAGCCTCACAGAACTGCAGAAGCAATCACACTCATTGTTTTGTTTTTTTTAACATCCAAACACAAAATCTTACTTAAGTGCTTATCTGGACTCTTACACAAAATTATGCAAATGCTTATCTACTAGGAAAGCTAGTTAAGTTGACTTTTCATCTTGTGTCTTCAGTGAGGAACAGGTTTTACTTGGACTTTTTTTTTGTTTCCCTTGAATAAGAAAGGATGAGCTCTTTTTTTCTGTTTATTATGGGTATGACTGTGATGATATTAAATTTTCTTTCCAAAATTTATTTTTACTTGTGGTAGCATAGACCTTGGAATAGTAGACTTTACTCTACAAAGACCAGGATAAGTGCAAATTGTTTATCGTGTCTGCAATAGACAGTTTTATGAGCTGTTTGCTTTTGGAAAAGTTGCTGTTTAGTCCTGCTGCATGTTGGGGATCTTGAGTGTAGCCTTGCTTCTGGGAGGGTTTGAAAAGAAGGTTTGGGGTGGAATTTTCTGTTTGTTTGTTTCATTTTGTTTTACTGGGTGATTCAACATTTCATTTTCTGTTGGTGATTGTTGCCTGCTGGGTTTTCTGAAATGAAATAAAAAATATTTCATGCATATTATTTCTCTGGAAATACTGGAAGAAACTGATGAGTTTCTGCTGGCCTTTTCTTCCCTGGCTTGCTTGTGTGGTTGGGTGAGAGATTTAGAATTGCTTTAATAGTGCCAGCACAGGAGAAGTGTCAAATAGATATTTCTGCTCTGTAATTGAGAGACGCATGATGTGGAATGATGATAATATTGTAATGTAGGGTACTTCAAAACGAATGTTGGAGCAGCTGTTCAATCTAGATGTTTTAAGATCAGCAATGTCAAAATTCTGTGAGTTGCCAGTAGTGTTTATTGGACTTGCAATACTAGCAATATATTTGAGAAAACCAGGGAAGCTTCACAGGAATGTTACGAGAGATGCTGGATATCACAGGTAGAAGCTTTTCAACCTTTTCTGTATCCCACACAAAATACTGAACTGAACAGAGGAACTGAAGGAGAGCAGGAATTTCATTCACTGAATTACTTAAAAATAGGTTCCTTTAAGCTGACTTGTAGTTGGTAAAGCTCATCCATTTTGTCATTTAACAATCATATTGAGATATTTGTTTGTGTAAGGCATTTTATTTGGCATGCCTAACTTCTCTAGGAAAAATTAGAATGACAGCATGTTCAATTTCATATTGATTTTTATTTATTTGTAACTGAGTCCCATTATAATTCTGAAGGGGATATAGTTGCTGAGATGTGTTTCCTGGTGGTATCTTGTAGATATTGTGTTGGCTTTAAAATCCCATAGCACTTCTATCAGTGAGCAACTTTATTGCTCCAGTCTGCAAATGAGCATAGTTAGAATAGGAAGGGAGTAATGGCTAGAGGAGGGCCTAAATAGCTTGGTTAAACAGAGTGAAGTGTGGGTTTTTATCAAATGCACATATGAGCTTGTGTGTGTCTCTGACAGGTTCTTTGCTTGTTTTGTAGTTCGATGCCTTTCATACCTGTGAAGGACAAGACAGTTTCTCAGTCGTTGCTGTGGTTGCTGCACTGGATGTTCTGGGTTACAGACTAGTCTTCTCCAACTATGGTCTGGGTGTCAACTGTAGTGAGTAAGCTGTTTGTGTACAGGGCCATAGGTAGTGGCATTTAAAAAAAAAAAGTGCCATACAGTTCACAGAATGTTTTGCAGGTAAATAGTAGTTGGTTTCTGCACACACACCCCATCCCACCCCCACTTTTCTGTTTTGTTTGTATTTGGAATCCTAGACCAGACTAGTGCTAATGTAGAGTAGTAACTCCATAGGAAGGAAGGATGGTTCAAGCTGTGCTGCTTTAAAGTAACTGTTGCCTTTGCAGTTCCACAACAGAAACAACGTGCCTTTGGAAACTAGAATGAGAGGAATAGGTAAAGCTCTACCATTATTTGCATACTGTCAGACCTTCCTGTTGTAGATGTGTAAACAGAGCTATTTTAGTGAAATGTTTTATAATAGAAAAAAAAACACACCACCCTACAAAACAGTAAAGGCAGGCTGTGTGCGTGATAGGGTCTGAGTTTCTGAGAAGCAGTGATTCAGAGAAAAGTAGAAGAGGGATCAGGATTCACTAGTTGAACGCGAGCACCAGGTAAATGCTGGTGTACTTAGGAAGAGCTGATAGAGTTGAGCTGTTCCTGAGTGTGGAGCCCAGAACACTTCTGTAACTGGTGGTGGTGTGAAAAATACTAGAATGTATTGGGATCCTGCAAGCCTCAGCTAACACAAGATTTTAAAAATAAGCTGAAGGGCTCAGTAATGACTAATGGCCAGAAAAGAGCCCTTATGATAAACTAAATATAATTGGGAGAAAAAGGAGGATGGAGGGATAGCAGTCATATGCTGACAGAAATAGATTTGATAATTGAGATTGGTTTTCTACTCACTGTTGTGTTAGTGCGAGCTGAGAACTGATACAGAGAAGTCTCACAATCAAGTCAAATCTTCTGCAGAACAGAAGGGCTTTACGGTGCTGTCTGCCAAGAAGCTGTTATACCTAGGTTTCTGCCTTTTGAGCTGTTTTCTGAGAGAAAACACAAGTTGATCTTGACTCTGTTGTTTTAGTTTCTCCAAGCTATTCCATTTCTAGGTTGGGGTAATGATGTTGTGAAACTCCTAGACAGAGCTAACACAAGTTCTTATTTGCTGTGCATTTTCTCTTCCTAGGAGGTAGAGCAGTGACAGGTTAACCAGTAATAATAGTTTGTCAACCAACTGCTGTTTACACAGAAAAATATTTTAGTGGAGCCCTATTTTGGTAAATTGTTCTTAAGAGTGACTTCTTTGGTTCCTTGTCTTTGACATGGAGGCTTTGCTGAGTCCAAGGTATGCAAGTCCTCTTCAGAAGCAGGTAGGAATTAAAAACAAGGGCCTGTCAGCTTTTATCTGGAGGGGGAACATTCTTCTTTTTCCAGTAGTGTGTTCATGGAGTTACAGGATTATTTTTTTTCAAGCCTAATAAGCTGACTTCAAGTCAAACTTTTAAATGACATGTCTGGGGCTTTTTTTCTTGGGGTCTTTGCTTTGGTCCTACTCATTGCTCGCTGTATCTCTGTTGTGCACGTGTGTGTGTGCTTGTCCTATTACCACCTGAGTTGGAATACATTTCCTGTTAGGCTCACTAGTAATTGTAACTTACTTTTTAATATCCTTTGCAGCTCAGTGCCCCTTTATAGTTGGTGTTCCAGCAATTCAATCTTCTGCCCTTTGAAAATGGTGCTCTTGGTTAGCAACAGCTTTTTCTGTGACCCATAATGTCATTATTGAAGTTTGGCAAGAAGAATCCTTCTTGCAGTACAGCTTTTCTATAGGGGTGTTTATTTTGTTATGTTGCAGTAACATTTATGGATTGGGAAGGGGTTCATTAACAGCCTTGAGAGATCATCAGGGGCTTGGTATAATTCTGCAGTCTTTTTATCACACATTTTCCTCATTTTATTTTGTTCTTGAATATGCCAGGTTAGTAGACTTTGGAGAAACTCCACTGAATGCTATGTTACAGGCTGAGAGTGAGAGCCTGCAGTAAATAAATCAGTGGTAAAGCTGCAGCATCTTTCCAAAGCCCCTAAGTGGTAGGTGATATCCAATAGTGTGTCAGCTTCTCTGGGAAGGCAACAGCACTTTGAGCACAGAAAAATGACTACTAAATGCTTCATGCCTTCAGCTCTGTTCTTCAGAGTTACCGTTTATCATTCGGGGGGGTTGCATGTCTTCCCTAGTGAATTTTCCCCGTGCTTTTCTGGGTTCAAAGTACATTACAGCAACTTGAGGTTGTGAGCATCCTGTGGTGTGTGCAGCTGTGGGCTGCCCGGCCTCGGAGTGATGCACTCTTGGGAGAGCTGAAGAACGAGCTGCCAGGTGACAATGCCACTAGGCTCTAATTGGATGTTTAACGAAGGCACGTGTAGGAAGATAAATGCTGAAGAAACTTTTCTCCATTTTCTGTCAGTATAGAAACTTGAGTTGGAGCTACTACAAAACATTAAAACTTCATTTCTGTATTTATTAGATATTACATTAATTCAGAGCATACCTGTTGGGCCAGAAAAGCGTTAATAAAGATTACTTATTAAAGTATATTTTTTCCTGTCTTTAGCAATTACAACTGATTTTGTATTTTGATTTTGTAGATTCTCACTATCTTTTGAAGAATTCTAAGACATTTGAAAAGTTTACCTTGCTATGGAGAGCAAATCCATAGCACTGGAATAAACTTTATCTGTGTACTAGAAGTGTTCAGCAATAACTGTTGGCCTCGCGTAGCAGACACAACTTTTCATAGGCTTAAAACTGAAAGCCACAAATCTAAGCTGCATTATTCAGCTATTAATTCTAATTTTGATTAACCAATTGAATTAACATTCTTTAAAGATGCACATATTCCCTGGAAACCTGCTTTGGTGCTTTTTAGTGTGGGACAGTTTGTACTTGCTTATTACAGCTCTTATCTAGTCGTTCCAGGTGCTGCAGCTGCATTAGGTACGCTCGTACACTTTGCCTTTTATATAGTGGGAAGCTGTCATCGTGTGGGTGTGTTTTTCCCACCTCTGCCTGTTTTTTCTGATGATGAACTGCATTTTGTACCTCAAGTGATGAAAGTTCTACCTCCAAAGCAGTGGGGAACCATCCCTTCATTTCCACTGACCTCCTTCCCTGCCAGGTTCTTTTTCTTGCAACTGCTTGCTTTGAGGAGGTAAATGGTCTTGCTTAGAGCTGGGAGTTTGATTCTGAGGAAATGCACATTCTTTTTGATAAAAATAATTATGCTCCTGAAAGTCAAGCTTTTAATCCTTATCTCCAGAGCTGCTACTTATTGCTGGTCAGAAGGTCTTTTAGCTGTTCCTTTTACTTGTAGTCTGTGTTATCGTGGTCCCTTATGGACTGGGATTTCAAACTTTTTCTGGGGTTGTGAATAGTCAAATCACAAGAAAAATGCAATTGTTTATAACTCTGTTATTCACTGTAAAGTTCAAAGTACAGAATAAAATTGCTATAGACTGATATTTTGTATTTTCACTTTCAAAAGCAGTAGTAAACCAATTTATGTGAATTTACAACTGCTTTTTTTCTGAATACTCTCAATGGGAGCTGTAGAGAAAATGACCAGAAAAACACCTCAAATGTTGCTCTTGTGATGCCAGGGGTTTTATGTGGTTTTAGTTTATAAATAATGTTTTTATTACTCAGCTTTGCTTACTAGGTCTCTTAATTTAAACTTGTTTATAAAACTGTTCCACAAGGCACAAAGCTAGCACTGTTTCATACAGTAATAGTAATGTATGTGTATCAGGAATGTGTGAAATCTGTAAATTTACTTGGGTATCTGGGAGAAACAAGTAGCATTGTGGAAGTCTGAGTGAGCAACATCTGCTGTAGAACTAAATTTACCACCTTTTGTGTCTGGAAGGGTACGCTTACGGTAGCTGCACTTGCAAGAGAAGCCTGGTAGGCATTGTTCAGAAAAGAGCCTGGTGTTGTCCAGATCAACTTACTCTGAAGAATTATATTCTTGAGATTCTTTTAGCTTTAGCAGTTGTACTTTGTTTAGGTGAAGGTTCACCTGCAGAGTCTGAAGTTCAGCCCCTGTCTCTCAGCATAGCTATCTGGTCCCAGTTATCTGGAATGGATTGTGCTCCTCCCTGCTTTCTGGTGACTCAGTGGGTCTGGTCGGGTAGCCCAGGCAGCCTGATGTCTCCCTGGGGAATCACCTGGTTCCCCCCTGCTAACCCGAGGAAATAAGGAATGCCAGTTCTTAATTGGGTGTGTCGATAGGCAGTTGTGATTGACTTTGACTTTAGAGTTTTCAAGTTTACTGATATGCCCTTTTTATAAAAGTGGCAGTTTTGGCTGTCTGGGGTTTTGGCTTATGCTCTCTAAATATGTATGTTAAAAAAGCCTTGAATCAAGAAAAGGTTACAAATGTTGGGCAAACTTAGTATGCTTTCTGTTAGCTTGCTATGGTGTTTATGATGCTTTTGGTGCTGGTTTTTTTTTTTATGCACAACTCCTTTCAGCACTGCCCTTTGTTAAAAGATGCTTGTTGTTTATTACCTGATTTCCTATACCCTCATTTGTTCAGCATGAAGACCTAGGAGACTGTTTTCCTATGAAATAATACAGGCAGAAATAATGTCGTTATCTCCATTTCCTGTTGAATTTCTACTTTTATAATGAAAATTAAATCGTGTGTGTACAAGTACTGTTTGAAGTGCGTGGACTTAAAAATAATTGTGTGAGAACATTTTAAATTACTTGGTTTAGATTCAGAGTATAATGTACTTTGATTTTGATTCTTTTCAGACTATGAGAAGACACAGAAATGAAGTTGTTGTGGAGTTGAGAAAGGTGAGGTCACCTAGCATTATTTTTGCCAAATGGGATTTGGCTATTTTGGTATTTCAGTAAAATTTAAGAGTTTTTGTTAAAGGCTTAAAACCCCCCAAAAAACTGCTGTGGGTCCTTCTGTAGTCCACCAAGAACATGATAGTTAAACTATCTATTTGTCTTTACTAGCTTTGTGAGGGTACTTCGGTTTAGAAGGAAGCTCTAAAGTTATCATACCTGGTACTTGAAGTTCCATAATTGTTATCCTGAAAAACTGGAGTTTTATTTGTCATCTATTGCTTCTCCAGCTAGGTTTTTAATTTTAAAAAATTATAAAAAGCTTTTTTTTCCCCTTTGAAAACCAGATGTTCCTGCTAATTTGTAGACAGAAAGCTAGTTTCTTTCCCAAGATAGTAGTTCAACACACAAGTAAGGGTGGAAGAGTGTATGTGTGAAGATAACACTGTTTAGAATTGTTGGAAGACTAGCTCTTGAAAAAAGTAATCATAACTTGAATTATTTTACTTCTGGGATGAACAGAAAGCTAGCCTCTGATAATTGCCTCGTGTTACTGTAAATAATGACAAATAGCTTGTAATGTCAGTGCTGATGGATGTGTGCACATGAAACTTCCAGGAAAAGTAGTTACTGCTGTAGATAGTTGGATGGAGGATTTTTCTGGGAAGAAGTGATTTCTAAAATGTGCATCTCTGTGCAGTCCTTTCCAACTTATTGAATGTTGGAAACTCTAACAATATCAGTGAAAGCATGTTTTTGAGGCTTGTTTAAAACAGAAGCTTCTATTCTCTTCGTAACACTCCCAAACCCTCTAAATCAAAATTTTAAAGGTATTAAATTGTTTTTCTCTTGAAGAACAAAAGAGATGAGCATCTTCTAAAGAGGAGGAATGTTCCCCATGAAGATATCTGTGAAGATTCTGACATAGATGGTGACTTTAGAGTGGTAAGAATTGATTTAACTCACAAGCATGTTTTCTTTTTATGTACTTAAAAGACAATTTTAATTTCTAACTGCTTTTGTCTCTGTTTTCTAGCAAAACACTTCTTTGGAGGCAATAGTACAGGTAAAAATAATATTAATTATTTGAACATTTTTCATGTCATGATGGCAAATATGTGAAAAGTCTAAATTCTCTTTTATTTCAGAATGCTTCAAGTGACAACCAGGGTATACAGTTAAGTGCTGTGCAGGCTGCAAGGTAAACACACTTTTCTCAAATTTACTATTTTTATTCTCATTTTGTCATGCTCTTAAATTCAGAAATGGTGTTCTAGGTTAACTAGAAAAAGTATGTCATTAACTGATTTTAAAACAAGAAAACTTGATAAATAGAACTTTACAAAAAATCAGAATACCTAGGTGTTTGAAGTAGTTGGGATTTTCATTATGTATAAATACAAAATTTATCTTGGTGCAATACTTGATGCTTCTTACAAGTACAGTAAAATACATAATTAGCAGGACTTTAAGTTCTTTAGCTTTAAATACAGAAAGAACTGGTGCAATCCTTTTTCTAGTTTTTTTGTGGATTAGGCCACTAAAACCACTTTTTACTTTAAGCAAAGTTCTGTGTAGTTGTAGATATTAAGTGATCCTAAAATGGTCTTTCCTTGCCTAAATTTTTAACTGCTCCTTTGTGAACTACTGGGTGCTTTATTTAACGGTTGTAGCAGAAAGCTTTGGGAGTTAATGTATTTGAAACTGATAGAAGAAAGAACTTTCTGTGCCAGTTTCCATTGGACAGCCTGCCTTCATTAAAGTGTCATCAACTTGGGGTAACATCATGTGGAACACCCTAATTACTATCGTTCATCTAAATTTGGTTACAGTGAAGTATTCTGAGTAAAGGCTGGTTTAAAAAGAAATGGGAATGTCCATGTGGATTTCTTACCTTTTGTAACAATTTTTTAAAAATTGAAAACTAATTTGAAATTAAGGCAGTGCAGTCTACTGGACAGGCATTAAAGTATGTTTGAAAACACACTTTTCAGTCTTGCTTGAATCTGTACCATCTTCTGGTCTGAAGCTGGAACAGGAAGGAAAAGAATCTTGCCCAAGTCTAAACCTCAAGATGTACAACTGGAATATGAGGAACAGAAAACTGATTATAAGTGCTTAAGAAAATGCAAACCAATAATTAAAAAAAAAAACACCAAACCAACATCAACTCTCCCAAAACTGGAAGTTTTATTTGATTCTTGCAGTAGGGTTCTCTACCTGTTTGACCAGGTGGTTTGTGAATAGGCTGCACTATGATTGTTTTGTCACTAAACAAAAATCAGTGTTAAGTTTCTGTAAGTAATCTTTTGTTGCTTAATTTTTATAAGCTTGGAGATGTAAATTGTTTTCACTTCTAAAAGGAATCTCCTTTTCTTAGTTGGAAGTAAAGTTGAAAACGCATGTCTGATTATTGTGAGAGTCTTCACATAATCTGTGTTCAGCTCCTCCTCATTGCTTAGTTTTCTGAGGCATTTTGATTTGCAGATCTGGCTTCTCTTTTTTTTTTTTTTTTTTTGCTCTGTTGTCCACTTTAACACACCAGTGTTACCTTTCAGGATAAAACAGCAGTGGGAAGTTGATTTCTAGTTACTGTGAATAGGCTGTTGTGTGAAGAGATGACTATTTCTAATCTCTTTTCCTACTGCTAGTGCAAGTTCGGTGTAGCAACCCAAGGTATCCCCTCCAGGAAGCTTTATTCTCCTTAATTACTTCACTGCGGAAAGAACAAGCCAAAGGGATTAAAAATTGAAACAAATTTGTACACTTCTGTTCTTTGCAGTAGTACTTTGTGAATCCTTACTTTCTGACGTTATAGCCTTAGTAAAGAAGAAACATGTCTCTGCCTTTCCACCCTTGTTGGGTGGAGGAGCAAGAAGCTACAGGAGGGTATAACTGAATGACCCTGATGTTTATTTCACTGACTGGTAATAAACTTCAAAAGTAGCCAAAGAAAGCACGGCAGCTGAAACGGGCAATGAATGTAATGGCTTCAGATTTTCAATACTTCAGTTTTTCAATAGTTTAGTAATTTAAATTTTGGGGATTAGTTATTTTCACTTAAAGTGGAGAAAACAAATCTGGCTTCGTCTTTGAGAGTATGAGAGACACTGGAGAAAAACTTGCCAGCCCAGAAAGCAGTGCAGCACTGGAACAGTTTGTCCAGGGAGGTTGTTAGATCTCTGTGCTTGGAGATTTCTAGAACTCAACTACAGGAAGCTGTTACTGACCTGATCTAGTGTTAGCAATAATCCAGCTTTGAGCAGAAAGTTGGATTATACAATCTCCAGAGATCCTTTCCAGTTTTGACTTCTCATTTTCTGATTTGTCTGTTGTCTTATTTTTTCCTTTTCCCAAACAGAAAGCTGCTTTCCAGTGATCGCAATCCACCAATTGATGATCTAATAAAATCAGGAATATTACCTATTTTAGTGCACTGTCTTGAAAGAGATGACAAGTGAGTATTTCTAAAACTCAAAATTTTTAATTATTGCAATAATTCTTGGCATTTAGCTAATGTGCCTATGGCATCTGATTTGAAAATTCATGTTACAATCATATTCTTTTTTTTTTTTCTTACTTTGCAGTCCTTCCTTACAGTTTGAAGCTGCATGGGCTTTGACAAACATTGCCTCTGGAACCTCTGAACAAACACAGGCCGTAGTTCAATCTAGTAAGTCCAACAGTATTTGATCAATGATAAAGCACGTGCTGTAACTTCCACAGAAATAAGATCATCTGAATGATACTGTAAAGAGCATCCACACTCCTGTTCCTCTCTGTCTCAAGCACGTTCACCAATCCATGTGTTAGGGTTGGTCCTTTTGTGCGATAGCCAGGATGGTTGAAATTGAGTTGTCAGTCACAGCATGTTTCTGAAGGACCTGCCCATGAAGTCTCCTGCCAGATGTTCTACCTCTTCTCTGGCAAGCAGTGTCAGTTGAAGCACACACCTGCTTTTGTTCTTCACTTTCTCAGATTTTATATTCAGTTGGGTTTCCTAATGGTGAGTAATCTCTTCTGGAAACTCACGCTATTTTAGCAGAATTGCTATCTGCTGGTTTCCAGTTTTCAAACTTCAAAAAACTTTTAAAAGCAAATAAACAACAACAAAGAAAAACCACCTAAAAAAACTCCCATGGAGGGATTTCCTGTCTTATTGTGAAGACGAGGGAAAAGATGTGGACCAAGTCCAGAGGCTGCCTGACATAGAATTCTCTTCTAAAATCAAGTTGAAGAAAACACGCAGTCCTTCATAATTTGAGGAATCTGAAGCATGGAAAGGAATTGTTGTTGGACTTGGAATCTGAGTTGTCAAGCAAAGCAAACTTTTCTTCTGTGCTCTAAACATGCCCGAAGTCAAAGTAGTGCTTCTGTTGATAAAGCAGAGCTAAGTAGAAGTGTCTGCAGGCTTTTTAAATTGAGTGAACAAAACGGCAGAGCTTCTTGAGACCTGTGGAAGAATCAAACATACAGTAAAACAAGTTTTTGCTTAAAACTTGAGGGAAAAAGGTTCATAAAACTTATATTACATGAGATAGCAGTAGCTGTAATGGTTGGAATCAGTGTTGTATTGTAGCGCATGCTGCAAATACCTTTGAATATGCTGTGCTTCTAGCAATGAAGAGGCACAGAACTATGCTTGATTTTTTTTTTGTGTATTTCCCACCACCACAACCATCATATATTGACTTTTTAGAATGACTTGGAACTTCCATTCAATGTAGCAAGTACGGTTTCAAAGACATGTGGTGATGTTTAAATGTTGAAATGTCAATGTGTGTTACATGTATTCCATGACTGGCTTTCACTTCAGTGGTAGAAGATTGTTTCTCTTTCACTGTTGTGCTAACAGGCTTCTCAAAAACTGTATGTTCTTTATATTTTGGAAAAAATAAGTACTCATAAGAGTTTTTAGCACCATCTTCTCTATTAAATGGCTGGGTGTGTTTCAGAAGTCTTTACCCAGAAAAATAGGTTAAATCTCTGCAGTAGATGTGAATGAATTTAAGACAGGTGACTTCAGCTTAAAGGATTTTTTTTTAATTGAATGTATGTTTTGAGATTTGCATTGGTTGCATGATTAGTTTCCCTTTTGCTTTTATAAACTTTGTGTTAAGAGCATGTTAACTTTGATAGAGCTTGGATTAGACCGTTATATATCTTTGCTATTACTCTTTCATTTTTCCCATCTTTCTCTTCTTCCTTTCCCAGTTGCATCCTGAGCTTTCTTTTGGGAATTTAATTAATATATAATGTCCCACACCTCTGATCTAGAACACTTCTTTTTATTTAAATGTGGCTTATCAACGGGTTGAAGATGAGTGCCAAATACAGTAATTATTTCGGTGGTGATCTCTGATTTGGCTAGGTCTGCATGTAGGTGCTAATTAGCCAGTTTATAGCTATAACACATGACTGTATGGTTTATTTCTTGTAATGATTTATTTCAATGAAAAAGCAAGTCTGTTGTAATTTTTCCAAAAGTGCTTATTAATATGCTTGCTGGGGATGTTTTTTCTCCTTGCATACAGGCATTGTAAAATACCTTTATTTAGTAGGAAATAAGAAATCTGTTGTGACTCGTTATTTCTCTAGCAAAAAATGTTTTACATTGATAAAGAGTAAGTAAAATACCAGCCTGTCTTGAAATATGTGATCCAAAGTAAATGAGGATTTCTTACAGCCTAAACCATCATTAAAAAAATCATGTAAGCAAACACTTCAGTGCTGGGGATGATAAAATAAGGAGCATTTATCTAAATGTGATGTGTGTAGAATGTGTTTTTAACATTGGCTTAGCTTGTGTTGTGAATATTGGGAACATTCTCCTGTCTGACACCAACACACAGGGTAGAAAAACAGCTGCCTTGATAACAGTTGTGGAGTTTTGTGTGTTGCCTTTGGGATCCCTTTCTTAGTGCTCAGTCAGTTGGCCTTATTTTTTTTTTGTGTTTCTCTTTGGTCACATAGCAGTAGCATTTGATACAGTTTACAGGGTACTGTAAATCAGTAAGACTGAAACAAATCAAACCCCTATGCTTCCTACTTGCTGTGTTACCAGTCGATGTAGATGTGTACCTGCTGACTCTTTAGTTGGCTGATTTGCATGGGTGAGGCTGGGCTTTAACAGTTACTACTCTGCAGTTGATTCTGATGGATAACGTGGAATTTTTAAATTCAATAAATATAACTAAATTTGGACTCCTGACAAGCTTCAGTAAACTTGTGAGACACTGAGACAAGTTAAATGTCAGGTTATTTTAAGATTTGCTTTCATAATATTATGAAGTACAGGCTCTGTGAGAAAGGGCAATGAAGGAAGAATTGTTAGTGTTTTATTTTAGTAGTATGGGAAGTTAGTAAGGTTTTGACTAATACTTGATCAAGAGAAAAATCTCCCATGTAGGACTGAAATTTTATTTAAGAACTAATTATGTGAACTATTACCTTTTGAGAGATGTATTTCTTAACAAATGCATGGGGTTTTCTTTGTATCTTTCAGATGCTGTGCCACTTTTTCTGAGACTGCTGCATTCACCTCATCAAAATGTTTGTGAGCAAGCTGTGTGGGCCTTAGGAAATATCATAGGTTTGTGTTATTCCTGCCACTAAAGACTTTTAAGTTCCTTTGGGTATTGAATGAATAAACTAGGTAGTATTGTGTGTGTTAGGATTTGGAGATGTTTTACAGGCAGCTGTTAGACTGGCAGTTACCTGGTTCTTAACTCACTCCTGTTTTCACTGCTGTGTATGGATGGTGTGCACCCAAACCCACATACCTGCATGCACACTTTCATTCCAGGTACAGGAAAAGGAATTACTTGCAAACAGACATGCAGATCGTTAAAATGAGAACTGTTTTGCATTGAGTTCTGGACTTTTAACTGAACTTGCATACACTGTGTTGAATTTTAGATAAGTTGTGATCACTTGAGCTTTCCTTTGATTTTTCCTTTTTAGTGCAAGCGTTAGCTTTGTGGTTTAGAGCCCTGAATATGTCTGTAGTTCTTGAGGACTAGTACTGGTTCTCACATAATGAGATTTCTACAGTCTATTTTAGAAATGCCCAGTGCTTCTTAAGAAGCAAACCAATAAAACGCACATTATTGTAACTGCCTGAAGCTGATGGTGGTGTGTGTGCAGTACGAGTCAGACACTGCTTTTGAGACACCCGTAGTGATACCTGGGCGGTGACGGCAGTGTGATTGTCTTTCAGATACGAAGATGAAAATGTCTGTTTTCAGGCAATTTTGTATTACTCTTGAGATGTTTTAGTATTGATTATAGATCTTGTGAAGGGATTTTTAGGAATACATTGGGCCATCAACTGTTCCTGGTGGTTTGGCATTGTCTACCACCCCTTTTCCTGTGCCCATCACCCCTCAAGCCTGTACATCTGCTATAAATCACCAGACACTTTTCTGTTAAGAATTTAGCTGTTTTTAATGAGTACTCCCAAATGAAGTGATTAGGCAGGTAGCCACAGGTCCTGCTAAAGCTTTATATAAGGGTCTTTAAGACAGATATATATGTGTATCTATATGTTTATATGCATCTTTCCAAGGCCCATATTCTTTAATTTGTATGCATTTTAAATAACTGAAGTTTAAAGTGTATAGAAGTCAGAATTTTTTGTGAATGGCATGGGATGATCTTTGTCTTTGTAATTCTTTGTCTTAAACAGGTGATGGACCCCAGTGTAGAGATTACGTTATTAGTCTTGGAGTAGTGAAACCACTGCTGTCCTTCATCAGCCCATCTATTCCCATAACTTTCTTAAGAAATGTTACTTGGGTCATGGTCAACTTGTGCCGTCACAAAGATCCTCCTCCGCCGATGGAAACCATTCAGGAGGTGACTGAATGAACTCAACTGTTCAGTGTAACTGAACTAAGTCAAGTATCTGTCTGCCTTAAAAATAACTCAGGTGTTTCTTTTCCTTATTAGATCCTTCCAGCGCTCTGTGTTTTAATTCACCACACAGATGTAAATGTAAGTAACAACCTTTAGAGCCAGTTTTGTGTTCTGGTATAGGTTTTTAGCTGAAGTGTAAAGCTTGTAATAATTAACATTTTTCCTTTAAAGAATTTTTTTAAAAATAAGTGATTTTTCATTATGTCAAACTTATTTTGATATCTCTGACTGGTTTTTGAAGTACCGGTTATGATTTTTACCTGGTATTTCTCTGTATCTTTGCGAGTCCCTATTTGCATGTTCTTTCCTTACACTTAAAAGTAAATGCAGTTTCAATTGTATTGCTGTGAACATTCATTTGCAGATAATTACAGGGTTTTTTCGACTAGCACTTAAGTTCAAGGTTGTAACAAAAATAGGGTAAATGAAAGAAAAATTAGTGTCTGCTGCATATATAAAATGTTAGCTTTAGGTGTAACTTGAGGTATTGAACATTATTTTAATAGTGAGGAATGTGAGCGAGACTTTACTGAAATTATGAAATAGGTCAGCTTTTTGCCAAAACATGTCAGAATTTTTTAAGATTAATTCTTTGCTTCCTAGTGAAGTTGTAGCTCAGTTGTCTAAACAAATGGCAACAGTGTTTTACCAAAATAAGTTTAAATATTAACTACAGTTTGCACAGTAATTATAGTATTTAAATTCTTATATATAAGTAGGTGAAATTAAGCTTATTTGAATTCCTTGAAATGGCTGTATTTGAACTAGTCAAGAGTTGTCAGCTGAAACAATGCTCACTTACTTTTTTTGTAAGCTGTCACTTGAAATGTTCAGTTTTACTGCTATTTAAATTGGCTTTTCCTTGTGTGAATACACATGGTTGCACACACCCTGAGGAAATTCAGTCTTAAGTGCTGCTGCACCAGGTTAAGAAAAGTTCTAATTTTTTTTTTAATTTTGTGGGAGAATATCAAGAAAAAAATAACTTGATGCCAGATGATGCACAGCTTAGTGGCTTGAGAGTGCTTAATGTCCATAATTTAATATTTGCTAGGGCTTTATCATCCTTCTAGGGCTGAATCTTTCATATCTCACATTGTGCACCAGTACCTCATGAAAAGAGGACATATAATTGACTTACTTTTATTATATCCTTCAGAATTTAAGCTGTAGTTAGCAGTTTAGCTGGGTTTTTTTATATGTCTGTATTCTTTGGAGCTAGAACAGGTTGAACAACAGTTGTGTTTCAGACTTCTGTAGAGTGGAATATATTAAATTTGTAAAAGAAGGTGGGGTTTTGCTGTATTGCATCAATTCTGGCTTCACAGTGATAATTGTTTTATATTTTGATTTATTTTATTGTAAGACTTGTGATGCTTCTGTATTAATTAAAATACCATGTTTTTACTGTTAGATATTGGTAGATACGGTCTGGGCACTCTCATATCTAACGGATGCTGGCAATGAACAGATCCAGATGGTGATAGACTCTGGAATAGTCCCTCATTTGGTTCCTCTTCTCAGTCATCAAGAAGTTAAAGTGCAAGTAAGTTTGGATAACTTTAAGGAAGTGTTGCTCAAAATGTAATACTAGAGAAAGTAGCTGGTTTCTTTTTATAGTTCATGTTGAAGTTGAAAGAATACTTTTTCCTGTGTTATACAGCATTTGGATAAAACCTTTTGCTTTTTTAACTGTTACTGTTTGAAAGCATGCCTCAGAATATGCTCAACTAGAAAAACCTTTAAAAGAGCTTTACAGAAAGTGTTTTGTTTCAGACTGCTGCACTGAGAGCTGTAGGAAACATTGTCACTGGTACCGATGAACAGACGCAGGTAGTTCTGAATTGTGAAGCTCTTTCACATTTTCCAGCACTTCTGACACATCCCAAAGAAAAAATTAATAAGGTGAGTAACTGCAGAGATTGTACCTGATTGGTAACTTCTTTGTATTTGGGATATCTGGTTTGGATTCCACATAATGCAGTGTGGCAGAGATTTGAGTAATTGACTACTTTGCCAGTTTATGGCAACAGCAGGCAAGGTGCTGAAATTTTTCTTCAAGTTAACGTTTGTAGAAAAATCTCTAAGGAGCTGCAGATTTGTACTTGATGAGAATGTTGTTTCCTGATTCTTCTAATTGAATTTTTATGAAGTTAAAGCTTTATCTTATAATTCTGGCTGTTGACTTAAAAGTTAGAGTTCTTGATATGTGAAATGTCACTTTAATTAAACTGACTCTCTTGGAAGTGATGAAATAGAGATAATTGGATGTGTCTTTGAATGAGTGTGTGTGATAAACCAAGTGGGGTGGGGTGTGGGGAGTGTGTGTGTGTGTGTGTGCATGTATAGAAGAGGCTTCAAACGGGGGCACTGACAATGCGGTGCTGATTCCGGAGTGCATCTGAGGCATGTTGTTAAATTCTGGGGTGCCACATTGCAACATTGCCGATGATTAAAGCCCAAAAGAAGCCCACCAAGAGAAGCCTGGGCATCCTAAATCTCTAACAGGTTCATTAATGAAAGTGATCCTGTGATCTGATCTGAGAGACTCAGTTGAATGAAATGTGAGAATTTCTGAATCTCATGTTGAGAGAAATACTTGCCTAAAAAGTTGTCATGCCAGATAAGCTGAGAGGATAAGGGAATTGAGAAGGAGATTAAAAAAAAATGATACTCTGAATACACTTAATTTTATGTGAAACTGTGTTTATTTCTTGACAAAAGTATAGAGTCCCACTTAAGAGAGGTGGGGGGCTCTTGATCCCTGTTAACATTAAGTCATAGAATCATAGAATTGCCTAGATTGGAAGGGACATTTCAGAGCACCTAGTCCAACTGTCAGCATTGACAAAAGCCATCATTAAAGCGTATCTCTAAGCACTATGTCCACCCGTCCTTTGCCTTAGTTGAAAATTGACTGTTGAGGACTGGGAGGGCACATGTGGGGGGAAAGATCTCTTCTTACACACTTTCCTAGGCACCTGCTGTTGGTTATTGCTGGAAGAAGACAGTCTTGGGCTTGTGGACAGAATGATCATAAAGGGTCATAAACTTTACAGTATTCTTGAAAAGCAAGCATTTAAATAATAGGTATCGCATTTTCTTGATGATTGATGCCAAGAGAAACATTATGAAGCAGGTAAAGAACATACTGTCTTCTGCCAGTCATGTGTTACAGCATCAAGTTTTCCAGACACTTTGGAGCTTTTCTGACCATATCAGCTGAAAACTGCTACAACATTAATTCTTAGTAATGGACTCATAATTGAATGTTCATTTGTAGCCTTGTGACTTTTGTCTCCAAATAGTTCTGTGTTTTAATCTGTGGGTTTGGAGTATTTGGTTGTAACTTGGTAACAATGAAAGACTGAAGGCACTTGTGGAGTCTCCTAGGCTGAGACTGTCCCACTTTGTTGCCTGTACATTTAGTCAACCTACTAGGAATTCAGCTATGTACAATCAAACTGATACAATACTTGATTGTGTTTAAGGTTGACTATTGTATGAATTGCAGATCTAAAAATGTAAATGTATAAAATCTTGGAGTGGACATAAAATACAGTATAGAATTAATAATTTCTCATGTCCTTTTATTTTGCAGGAAGCAGTGTGGTTCCTATCTAACATCACTGCAGGAAATCAGCAGCAAGTTCAGGCAGTAATAGATGCAAACCTTGTTCCAATGATAATACATCTTCTAGATAAGGTTAGATAACAAGGAGGACTTAATGTTTGTTTCCTTAATTGGGGAAAGTGACATTGAATTCCTTGCTTTGTGTAAATATGGGGAGCAGGGGTAAACTGCGTTGGGCATTTTTCATATGTTGCAAGATAAAATACATTACTGTTGATATTCTTTTGTGAAGTGCTGTAAGATGATGAGTACCAGATGTGTTGAGGAAAGATAGCAGATCAGGGGAAGCTCCTTCTAAATCTCATTTAAATTCTTTTTCTCACTTTGTAAACAAAGATTACAGTGTCTTACGTCAGTGTAGAGGCTGGGGCTAAGACTGAAGAAACACTTGTCTCTTTCCCAAAGCAACATTTAGCTGTTTGCAAATATTTCTGTTGTCTGCCAGCTTATTGATGACTGAGAAAAGAGTTGGCTGCCATTCTCTTTCAGTGTAGTAAGCAGCCTTATGTTGACCAGCTTCAAAGGCAGACACAGTTACAGTGTGTACGGTGGTTTATCAAAATTGACACTTGCTGCTTATCTCTCACTGTAATGTATGACAGCTGTTGATAAGGAATGTGAGAGAGTGGAGTACTACAGTTTTTATTGACTTTGCGAACAAATTTCCTTTCCTCTGGAAGGGTGATTTAAAAACATGGTTGCAGGGAGGGGGTGAGTACTCCAAGTAGATTCAAACATCTGCAGTGCTTGTTAGTTACTTTCCCTACTTACTGAAAACTGGTCTGGTGATGCAATGCAGAATGGACTGTAATAAATACAAGTTTTTACTGTAACACCACATAAAATAAAAATTGGAATGATTCTTTCTATTTATGGTTTTATTTTAGGGTGACTTTGGTACTCAGAAAGAAGCTGCCTGGGCAATAAGCAACTTAACGATCAGCGGAAGAAAAGACCAAGTGAGTCAAACCTTAAGAGAAGGTGTATTCGAGAAAGTACATCAGCTGATTGGTTTAGACTTCTTCTGTGCCAGGACTGTCAATGTCTGGATTCCTCCCCTGTTCAGTAACTCTTCCTTTTCCACAAGGGATTTAAGAGTGAACTTTAGTTGACCTGAGATTAGGAGCATTGGTGGAGATTTGGATGGAAGCTCTTCTGTTAGGATGGTCTAGTAACTATGAATGACTGTGTTAACTCTGGGATTCTTGGTCATTCGACATCTGTCTTTCTGGTTTTTATCTCTTATGATTAAGAGTGTGATAATTATAACATTGGTAGCCATTCAGTAGAAATATACTGGTTTCTTGTAAGTCCAGAATATTAAATTTGTGGCAGGGTTGGGTGGTGGTGTCATTCTTCAAAGATGAGGTTGAAACTCCTCATCTAATACTGAAAAAAATCACAGTATCTGCTACTTGTGTGTTCTAGACTTGAAATATATTTGTAATGTAATTCATAAATGTTACCTTTTTTATTCTCTAAAGTATTTCTGAAAGTGACTGCTACAGAATACTCTTACCTTGTTGGGTAACTTCGAGCACTTGGTCTTTGTTAAACTTGTTTGCATGTGTGCTTGTGGGCCATCGTTTGCTTCTGCCATGCTCCTCATTTAACTATTTGCTTTTTTTCCCCTTAGGTGGCGTACTTAATTCAACAAAATGTAATTCCTCCCTTTTGCAATTTGCTGACAGTAAAAGATGCGCAAGTTGTGCAAGTGGTTCTGGATGGACTAAGTAATATATTAAAAATGGCTGAAGATGAAGCAGAAACCATAGCCAATCTTATAGAAGAGTGTGGAGGTAGGATGCCTAATGCTTTGATACTGTTTTTTCAGAAATTGCTGGTTTGCCCTCCTACCATGTGTCTGTGCTGTTGTCTTTATTTTGTCTTGGCACAGATGTTTTAAGCAAAGCCTTTTAAAAAAAGTGACTGCTTCGTTCCTAATAGGTGAATGTACTTGGCTTTTCCTCACTGATTAAGGTCATGATCAGGTAAAATGTGGAGGAGCTGGATAATGGCAGTAAAGTTTATTAGGTGCCAATTTTCTAACAGTTTGGTGTACTTGACAAATTAGTTTCTGTTAATGTTGAGATGATATGCTTTAATCATGCACAAGTCGTGTCCAGGTGAATTGGGGGGAAAAAATAGAATTTTACATACAAGGGTAGGAGAAATATAATTTCCTACTTTAATTTCCTAATGGCCTTCAGGCTTTCCCTGTATTGGTTGCCACTTAAGTTGATGGAAGTCTTCAGGGATGAAAGAACAGTGGTATTAAATTTGGGCATAGGTAAAAAACTGGGATTTTGTTAACATGAAGTTGAATAGTCTTTAAAATACAAAATCTTGAGGCAGGGTGGAAACTTAATTGATTGGTGAGGGAGGGAGAAAAGAGGTGTTAATGCCTAAAGCTCTGCTTGTCAGAACTTCAGAAATATTTGTATGTATGCTCTGCTTACATCTGCCAGTAACTTACACTGTGCTGCAGCTACTTGCTGTATAATTAAGCTACAGGTCAGTAACTGATAGCGTGTGTGCCACCAACAGTGTACAGATTTGCAATGTCACAGCTTGGGGCTATCACACCAGGTGCTCAAAAGATGATTTTGTGAAAAAGGAGTATGTCCTAGTGCTTGGCCCTGGCCATATTTTCGTAGAGCAGCTTAACCACTCAGAGCAAGAAGCAAAGGGAAGTACTATCGTGGCTGGAATTGGCTATTTATACAAGTTTTTTTGTCGTCGTATGTGTTCCTCAATCTGTGATATATTTCCTCAAATCTCTAGGAAGCTCTTATGCTTGTGTCAAATGAATTCAACAGCATCCCGTTCATAGTCACTCTATTCCTAGATTTGTTTTTAATGACTTTGTTTGATGAGGCCTTAAAGAGGCAGAGGTTATTTTGCCTGAACTGGGTATTTTAACTCTTACATTTCTTGTGTACTTACTGTAGGCCTGGAGAAAATTGAACAGCTACAAAACCATGAAAATGAAGACATCTACAAACTGGCTTATGAGATCATTGATCAGTTCTTCTCTTCAGATGATGTAAGTGTGTAGCAGCTCTGCAATCTGCTTTTGTGATTGTTATTTGTAAATATGGTTCAAGATAGAGGCAACAGCTCTAAAGCCTGCTCTGTGACATTTGTTTGATTTTTTCAGTGAAGAATGAGCCCTATTTGAACATGTTGTGTATTTTACCATTCTTCATCATGAAGTATCTAAAGATCTAATGCCTAATTTAAGCCTCATTTCTAGAGATTAAAGTAGGAGGCTTTGAATAGTTCTCTTAACCATCAGCTTCTGATTAGGCTTGACATACCACATTTGATAAGCTCCCTGCTGACTTGAGTACCAAATCTCAGATTCTGCTTCTTTAGAAACAAACTATTTTGAATATTTTAGTGATTTCAGAGGTAGGATGTGCTTATCAAGAATGTTGTTTTCAGTTTAAACATGTAATGTAAATCAAAGGAAGGTTTTAGGTTTGTATGCATTTTAAATCATAAGAGTTAATTGCTTCTAAAGGAAATGCAGTCATGTCAGTCTGTGTCATGAGGTGAGAGGGTTTTCTACTTAAGAATTTTCAGGAGCAGATTACTACAAAAACAGTAGAGCTCAGTTGCGTTCCTTCCCCAACAGCCTGCAGTTTTTGTGCTAGAGTTTCACTTTTATATAAATAATAAGATGCAAGTCTTGTTGGGCAAAATTTGAGCTGCTAATACAGCAGGACTTGGAATTTAGTCTTGTGTCAATTCATTAACTTGTATGCTACTTAAGATAAAACCAATGCCATTAAATCAACTAAGGACTAAGCAAAACTGCAGTTTCTATTTAAGTGTGACAGTTTATAAGCTGACAATAAGGATGATGCGTGACTGACAGAATACTTTCTAGGAGTGAAAACTGAGTAAAGAAGATAAACTATTTGGTACCATGTCACTAGCCTAAATGCAAGCTAAAACATTTGGCCTAAATGACTTGGTCATTATAGCGCTTTTACTAAATTGGGGGAGAAGAATGGCAAGACTTGATTGATGCAAGGAAGTAGATTTAGGTGAAGAGAGAGATACTCTTTGAGATTTTCTGGCTTCTTTTTAGTGAGGCTTTTGTTTTTCTATTCCTACTCACGATGTTCTTGTTCCGTTACAGATTGATGAAGATCCTAGCCTTGTTCCAGAAGCAATACAAGGCGGAACATTTGGTTTCAATTCATCTGCCAATGTACCAGCAGAAGGGTTCCAGTTTTAGAGTGGTATTTTGGGAGTTAGGTACAATGCAGCACTGAATAAAAAAAAAGGTTTGATCCATCAATCTTGGCTCATGGGATCCGCTGCTGCATTAAATCGGGAAAGAAAATGTGAAGATTTCATTTGGAATCACAGAAAAGCCCAAATGAAGTCAAGATGGCGAGTGGGTGCGAGTGAGAATGAGTGGCAAAATGTAATGAAAAACTTCACACTGAATGCTTATTTAGATTGTTCAAAGAAAAAGGGCTACAGGTCAAAGATCTTCAGTGCCTGAGAAGGAACAATGACTTACTAGAGCAATTGGGGGGAAATGCAGTACTATCATCATCAAGCCTTGTAAGCATAAGAGAATAGGATGCCCATATAAGTCCAAGGAGAATGAGCCCAGGCCTTGCTATGAAGCACCGTGTGAATGCACAACGTTGAATGAATGTCTGGACCCGATGCTGTGGAGCCAGGCTCGTGTTTCAAACCGGGGGCTCTTCAGTCCCGAAGCAGGCTCCTAGTCCTGGAGTGGCGTGTGTACGAGAGTATGGTTGTGATGCTGTATGTGAACGCATGCAAGCTTGATTCGCCTTCAGGGGGCTGATAATAAACCTAGTAAATCATCAAAATGAGTTCATAAGTGTTAACTTACACTGGACACAAAAACAAAGACCGGTTTAGCAGCAGACTCTGGTTTACTCCTGCAGCCTGTGTTTCTTTTTTTTGTTTTGGTTTTTTTTTTCCCTCTTATTTTTCTTTTAGTTATTTTAATTTCTTTCCTGTATGGCTTATTAGTTGTTTGTAAAGTCAGAATTTCAGGAAGGCTTCCCTGTGCATTTGCACCAGATGAATGTTTGATGTTATGAAAAGCTTTCCATATCATCAAAACTAATTTGTAGATTTTTGCATGCAAAAATCATACATTTCCCTTCAAATAGACTGTGTTGCAGTACACAAGTTGCCATAATAGTAGAAAGCAGTAAAATGTGGTAATTAAAATCTCATCCTTTTTCATTTTCAAAGATAACATGAAGACCTTTGCATGTGGTAATCTACAGCATAGTTCATTTTTAGATTTTGTTGAGTCCTGTAACCAAATGTTTCTGTTGTGGTAGAATACCGTGCTGTGTTTCAATGTTACTTGTTTTCAAACTTTGTTTTCTATGAAAATGATATGGAAACTTCTAAAAATGAAATTTGGTGCATATGTACTGCCGAATAAAGACCGAAAAAGAGGTGTGAATAGATGTACAAATCAAGTCATGGTTTGAACACCTTTAATATGCCTAATCCAATTGTTTTAGACTCTTTTTATCTTAGACGTAGGCAGCCATGAACAATCTATTTTGAGCCACTTTAGAGAGAAAACTTTGTATTTTTAAAACTTGCACAAAAAGGATGCAAGTGTTTTTATAATTGGAGTAATACCTCAGTTTTGAGGTTCTGCACACTAAATTAAAGGTGACGTTACAAATTTGTACAAACTGAACTCTTTATAAGGTGGCTCATTGTAGGAAATGCTGTGCCTTCCCCTTTGAGCACAAGTGTTGCATGAACAACAGTTTGCTATAATAAAACATACCAGATTAGCCACCATTAGCATCTATATCTACCTTGTGTTTTAAAATCAACTGGTAATTCTGAAACACTGTAGAATGGATAAAGATTATTTTGTGATCATAACTCTTTGTTGGACTAGAGTATTTTTGCAGCATTCCTTGTCATCAGAAACATGGTTAAAGTTTAAAACTAGAAGCAGCGGAAAACTAGCTTGTGAAATTTATCCAAGTAGAGTGCAGGCTAGGCTGTCTTGGGGAAATAAACATTAAACTTGCAACAGTGTTGTATTCGGTGTGTCTTTGTATATACCCTCACTCCAGCTTTCATCAAAACCTCAAGAACATCATTTGAAGAAAGTTACAGTGAGATTTCTGAGTCTTTTTTTCTGAGTGTTTTTTTTTTTTCCCTGCCAAATGTCAGTGTGTTGTCTGGTGTGTTATGTAGGCTTGAGGTAAATAACTATTTTGGTATAATTATTAAGAAATAACAAACTTACCTAATTGCATGTATTATGTATTCACTGAATAAATTAGGGTTGTTTTTGTGTAAGTGTAGGGAATCCTTAGAGGAGGTAAAATGTTTAAACTGGTGTTTTTAAGGAAGTTGCAATGCCATGAGTAAAATTACATTTATTACTGACGTCACAAAAATATCTTTGTGAAGGATGTGCTGTAGAAAATAGCTTTATTGTTAGAATCCTTCCTTCTTAGGGTTAAGAGGAGAACAGATGTTTGCAGCAACTTTTATGTTTCCAAAACAAAAAGAAACCCCAGAACACTATGGCAAGATCTGTATTTATTGCCAGTAAATGCCTCTGTCTGTGATACACTTAGAGAACTACCTTAAGCCGGTGCTGTTCAAGCTCCAGCCTGTACTTTCTTGCATGGTCAGTGATGGTGATTTGTGTTGGGTTTTGGTGGAGTTTTTATAAGTGAAAAATTCTCTTCACCTGCTTTACAGCAGATCCTGTCACACTGTTGTTAGTTTACCAAACTATGGAAAGCTTAAACATTTCAGTATCCACAGGGTGGCAGTGTTCAGAGGATCAAAACTGAAGCCAGTTTGTCCAATGCCTTTTTTTCCCAAAAGCTGCAGTTTGAGGTAATGTAATTAATTACATTGTTGGGGAAAGTGGAGTGTTTGGGAGGCTTGGGATCCAAACAAGATACAAAGACTGATGTTACGAGTACTAATCAGATTATTAAGACTACAGAAAGTCAGAAGGCAGAGTTAAGAATAGAACCTTGCATTGCTGCAATGGAAGTTGCAGACCAATTTTCTCTCTATGTGTGAAGATAAATAAATTTTAGCCTCTGACTTTATTGAGCAGTGGAATTAGGTCACCAACAGAAGCAACTCAGATGTTCCCCTCTTAATGTCAAAGCGGTGACATCGAGTGTACTCTCAAGCTGTTGAGTAGCAGAACACTGGTCTGTGATATTTAGATAGTCTGTAACCACGCAGATGGTAGCTCTTTGGTCACTGTTCCTCAATTCTAATAAAAATAACCAAAGATGTGGAGGTGAGGTTGTTTGTTAACTTACTCTTTCAGTATTTTTAAGTAGAAATTAGCTTTTCAGCTGAACTTAAGG
>JAOXJM010000052.1:7958397-8011269 GCA_026413425.1 Tringa solitaria
GTGAATTTCTCCCAAAGCTGTGGAGAAGGATGGGTTCGGCGGGACCGCGACTGACCCCCGTGAGCAGAGGAACCATGGCGGGGAGGGGGGGGTGGCCGGGGGCGGCCGTTAACGGTCGCCCGCCCGCTTTGAAGGCGGCGCCCCGCCCCGCGGGCCGTCGACTTTCGAACGCCGCGGCCGTTGGCCCCATCCCAACCCCTCCCCGCGCATGCGCGGCGGCGCTGAGGGGAGCGGCGGGGCGCGGGCCCGGCCGTTTGAAGGCGGAGGCGGCGGCGGCGGCGGGTGTCTGGGCCCGGCTCCCCGGTCGGAGGGCCGGGGAGCGGCTGCGGGGGAGCGGCGAGGAGCCGAGGGAGCGCCCAGGTGGGTCGTGGGTGCGGGTGTCTCGCGGGGAAGCGCGGCTGCGGGACCGGGGGGCGTTTTGTGAGGGGGTTGACCCGGCGTCGGAGCTGGCGCCCGGCCGGCCTTCTGAGGTGAAACCGCCACCGGGGAAGCCGAGCGGTGCCCGGAGTGACCGCTCTCCCCGCCTTCTGCCAGTCAGCCTGCGCCGCCGGGACCAGGAAACCATCGCTGTCCTCGGGCAGAGCTCCGGTGTCCCGTACCCCACCCCCTCTTTCGTCGTCTTTAAACGCATTTCTGATCTTTGTAACCTTAGCAAGTTTGTGGTGTTCGTGTGGGTCCCCTTTCGTAGTTATTAATAGAGGCGCGGTTCCCATCCTTACTAGCGGCCGGCTTGGCTGCGGGAGCTGGCAGAGGGTCTGCAGGGGACAGGTAAAGGTCTCCTCTTCCTTCCCGCTCCCCTGCCCGGTAAGGACAAGGCAAGTGAGCGCTCAAGACCAGAAGCTTTGACAGAGTTCAAGAGATAAGGGTTGGAGAGCGACTCCTGACAACAGAATACAAATATGGAAAGGGTAGAGTAGTATATTTGGGGTTTTACGAATGTGATAACTTATGTAAGCTTGTTCTAGAGGCAGACAAGGAGCTGGTGGAGGGGTATAGAGAAGGGAACTGTCAGGTCAGCTTGATAGGGAGACTAGGCAGACCTCTCAGCTGTCTTCATCTCCTTTCAGGTCATAAAAAGAAAAAAAACAGTGTAAAAAAAATCTGGCATAGTGGTGTAGTAGCTGTGGTAGGACTAGGGGCAGAACATCCGTGGTTGAGAATTGCTGTGACTTGGGCGTGAGATATTTGTGGTATGGAGCAAAGCTGTACAGCTGAAACGGGCTGGAATAGAAGGGTTTAAGGTTGGCTGTTGTTTATGATTTCTGGTGCCTGGCCTGTTGTTAACAACCATCAAACCTGGCAGTTGTGTAGCAAGTTCCATTCCGTGTGATGCAATGACAAATACCGGAGCTGCACCTCGGCCTTCTGTTTTTTTTAAAAAGTTCCATCACCTTTTACCATGAAGGTGACTTCTAAGTGGAAAACACTATCCATAACATCATTTAATCTTTTATTTTTACACACCATAACTTTGAGCTTTTATGCTGATGCTACAGGAGGACTTCATGGACCACTGTGGAATGGGGAGACAGCATTTTTGGCATGGATTTAGTTTAAGTGCAGTATGGTTTTAAGGTCGAGTGTTCCAGTGTCCTTCAGGAGAGAGCAGATGTCATTTTCTTCCCTGACAGTGGTGTGAAGGAGGAGTGGGGAGCCTGGCAGCACTGACTCCTGGGGAGGATCTGCCTTAAGTGCCCTTTGTAACTCTTGTCACAACTGTTATCTAAGACCAAACTTGCCTTTTAAAATCCTCCAGAGCAGAAAAGGATGTATTGGCTTCTTACAGCTGGCTTTTGCTATACAGCAGTTAGTTATTTATCTACCTAAAGACTGACGTATGCTGTATTCCAGGTATAATTGTTTCTAAACCGCGTCTCTCATAATTATCTGGATGAGCAGTGGTTCTGATGGCTAGGTGAGGAACTCAGTGTTATCAAGGAATACGCTCCACTACTTTGATCAGCTTAACTGAAAGCTTTGGCAGAAATAGGTATGTTGTATTGTGTGTTTTCATCTTGCCTACAGTATCACTAATTAGAAGAGGATAAAATCACAGACACTTAGCAGGCCTTCTACTGCTGGAAGATTTCTGAAACTCACCGTGTTACTGGCACAATTACACTTATGCATTTTAAAAATACCTTCTAGTTTGTAATTTGCTTATACTGAGTGACTCTTAAAATGAATATGTATATACACACGCGTGCATTTGCTACCACAGTTGTTTGGAACATTTAAGGAAAAGTATCTGCTGTGTGCAGGAAAGCATTTGCCAGCTTCCTGTTCCCCCCCCCCCCCCCGGAAAACTTTTTTCTTTCTTTTTTGTTTAACTCTATGATGGGTCATCTCAGTCTCTCTCTGTTGGTGTTCCCAGTCTCTCTGTTTCTGACATCCACCTACGGATTTCTTTTCACTGTTGTTTGAATGTAGACTATTTCCTCCGTGCTGCTGCCAATGCAGGATGAAACTGAATTTCAGGATTTTTACCTTTTGCTTCCCTGATACAACTCTGGAGCAGTTGTCTACAACAAATTAAGAAAACCCCACAGGGTGTCTATAGCAAATATCAACATTAGCATTCCAAATGCTGTTTGGAAATTGATGCATGATAACTAAAAACCCAAGTTGCTGTTTCTGCTGGGGGTGCCTGGAAGGCCGCTGGAGCGGGGTGCCCCACGCACCCTTGGACAGAGCTGAAAGCAGAGACTCCTGCCCTCGCACCGCCGGCCTGCCTTTCCAGAGCTGCTCGCTAGCAGGCAACCGCTGTCAGCCTTTAAATTTCTCAGTTGCCTGGGAAACAGGGCGGTATGTTTCTGTGGAAATGGGGATTTCAGTCCCTCTGGCTAGCGGCTGCAGGGTTATGAAACAGCCCCGGAGTGAGCGCAGGCCGTCGGGCTTGTGGCTGCTCCAACCTGCGCAGGCTTTGCGGCACAGCGCCTGGCTTTCCCCGGGGGACACGCTGCCTGGGTGCCAGGGTTACCCCTGCAGAGTTTGAGGGGATTCATCACAGAGCTAAGAAAAACATTTGTAAAGTTGCTCCTTCGTTTTTATGGTAGCAAGCAACTATTTTGCAGTTAAAACAATTTTTTGAAAATTAACTTTGTCTTGCCCTTTATGTGGCTCAAATAAGCTAGACGTGTGTTCTTTATAAAGAATATTTTTCTCCTGTAATAGTTCCTTTGAAAAGAACTACAGCCCTAGATTTGGGAAAAAAATAGTGATTTTAAACATAGATTTTTTTAAACTATATTCATTCCATGCATATAAGAGAAAATAATGAATGAGAGTACTTACTAAGGATCCTTTCTTTTCTGTCAGCAAAAACATAACTGATTTTTTTTTCTGTTTATGTGGAAGTGACATTCCTAAGATTCATAATAACTTTATATATATCTATAAAAATTAAAACCTTTAAATGTATTTCCCATGGGAATTAATTCTCAAAAAAGAATTTATTTGGACGGTGAAGTAGATTTGTAATTTAGCTTCCCTTCATTATTGACACATTTCTTTAGTTCTAGTGTCTGGAACATCACTTAAAAATGTGAAATTATTAACATAGAGAGCTGAAGAACCTAATGTTGCCACACCGGCTGATTGGAAAAGCTGGAATAGGAAGGTCTGTGGCTCCCCAGTAAAAAGAGAAATATCTCATGGTCTTTAGTAAGAGCAGTGCAGTACAGAAATAGATTTAGTGTCAAAGTGGTGTGAATGTCTTTTGCTAAATGGCTGTAGTACTTGATATTAATTCTCATTAACTAGGAGAATACACTAGTTAGTTATAAATACTAACACACTTCATAATTCTTTTTAAGGGTAGTTCATTATAAATATGTCTCTCTAGTAGATTTAGATTTTCTTCCAACTGTTGTCAAGGTCTCTTGAAAAAGTGGGGTTCAAATACATGAACCAACATTTTATATTAATTAGCTGAAAAAATTACCTGACGTGTGTTGGATAGATTTTTTTTTTTTTTTTAAAGCTGAATTAATCAAAATTGTTCTTCATATAAAGTTGACTTGCTCAAAAAACAACATACAAGTACCCCCTGGAATTGAACTTGATTTTTTGGGTGATGGTGGCCATTAGATTTTTTTTTTTTTTTAGTTATTATTCAGTCTGGTTTTACAGAGCAAAAGAAATCTGATCAGACTTTGTTAAACACTTTCACTTTTGGGCGTACCAGCCTATCTCATACAGTGAGGTAAGTCACACGTATTTCTATACAACCAGAATAGCTTTCTCTGCTCAGAGCTAATTTAACTCTCAAAGAACCGGGATCTGAGTATTAAGCTTCTGATTTCCAACGGGTTCCCTCTGTACCTTTTGCAGGAATAATTCTCCTTCATTTATTTATTGTAAATTGTTTATTAGTTAGTTCCAAGTTTAATCCTTAGTGGCTTTCATGATTCCAAATGCAATTTAAGGTTTTATATTCAAAGGAGAGTATATTTAACAATTCACTTCCTTTTAAGTAGATTCACTTAAAATAGATCAAACTTTATTAATCTCGGTGTCAATAAGGAATGCTGATAGATCAATGCAAGAATAGGTTAATGCATTAAAAAGCTTAGGAGGGCACATCTGAATAAAATAGTCTCCTTAAACACATCTCATAGCTAATTATCTTCCTGACTGAATCAAACAAAGCTTCAGTAGCACCTCGTGCAGCTGCATTAGCCCAGCTGCACGTTGTTGTTTTCAGATTTAGAGTTAGACCCTAAATTGAGAGTCTTTGATACTAAATGCTTGGACAATTTCTTTATTCAGTGTAGTAAAGTCTACAGAGTTGACTAGAACTGATGAAGGGGACAGGAAAATGTGACAGAAAGATAAGGGAAGTTCATGTTCATTTCCACTTTTTTTTTTAACAGAATGAAAAACAGAATTATGATTTCTTTTATGGAAACAGACAGAGTTATTGTTATTTGTGACTTTACAGTGTGATTTCACTAAGCTGGCAAAGAAAAACAAGACAATATTACAAAGGATGGAAAACGAAAGTTAGATTTTTAGTTTTATGCTTAAAGTAACCCAGGAATAACACCACGAGTCTTGATTACTGTTAGTGGTATTGTATTTAAGGGCTACTGAGTTAGGCTTTGTTTGTGCCAGAACCTAGAGAAAACTTTGAGTAAATTTGACTGCTTAATAGTAAAAAAAAATTAGGGGAGAAAAAAAAGTTTCTGTACTTACTGTTCTTACGTTGAAAATGTTACTCATAGTGGGAGAAAAAGTTTCATAATTTTTAGGTTATTTAGAAACTTTAGTTCTAACTTTTATCACTCTCTTCTGTTTTCTACTTTAAGAAATATCTAGTAGCAGATTGCTGTTTTTTATGGTTAAAGTTGGATATGGGTGAACACTATCTAGTCACTTAGCTTATAAGTTCAAATCACAATTTGCTGAAATCCTTGAACCGTTGCTTGCTTTCATTCTTCTTTTGCCTTTATTTTTTTCCCCTTAGCAATAAGCTGCCACTGCAGGTTAGGTTACTGGTCACTAAGTGTCATGTGTAGGTTACTAAAATGACTTTTAAATGAGCTGATTGTAAAATGACATTAAACCTTTTTTTTTTTTGGTAGGACATGCATCACTTTGAGGAAGAATTAACATGTTCCATTTGCTATAGCATATTTGAAGATCCACGCATTCTGCCCTGTTGCCATACGTTTTGTCGAAATTGTCTGGAGGGTGTTATTCAGCTGTCGGAAAACTTTTCCATCTGGAGACCCCTGAGACTTCCTCTGAAGTGTCCAAACTGTAGGAGTATCGTTGAAATTCCTGCCTCTGGTATCGAATCGTTGCCCATCAATTTTGCATTGAAAGCTATTATTGAAAAATACCAACAGGAGGATCACTCTGATGTTGCAACCTGCAGTGAGCATTACAGGCAACCGCTGAACGTTTACTGCCTTTTGGATAGAAAACTGGTATGTGGCCATTGCCTTACAATAGGCAAACACAACGGCCACCCCATAGATGACCTTCAAAGTGCCTACCTAAAAGAAAAGGAGTCTTCTGGAAAACTTCTCGAGCAGCTGACTGATAAACATTGGACTGATGTATGTTTGCTCATTGAGAAGCTGAAAGAACAGAAGTCCCACTGTGAAAGCGTTGTTCAGGAGGATAAGAAAGCAGTAGTCCATTATTTTAAGAAACTTAGCGATACCTTGGAGCACAAAAAACAAGCTCTGCTGACGGCGCTGGATGACGTCAACACACACATTTTGGAAGAATATGAGCCTCTCATCGAGAAGTTGAAAAAAATAAGGGAAGAGCAGCTTGAATTAATGTCACTGAATACATCTATTCAAAAAGAAGAGTCCCCGCTTATTTTTCTTGAGAAGGTGGATGATATGCATCAACGTATAAAAGCTTTGAAACAGAAGCAACTGCCAGATGTTAAACCTGTGGAGATTTATCCGAGGGTTGGGCACCTGTTGAAAGACGTGTGGTCTAAAACTGAAATCGGTCACATCAACAAGATCCTCACTCCGAAAATAAAACTGATTCCGAAAAGGAAGCTACGCAGCAAAAGCAGTGGAAAGGAAGGAAGAGAATCTAAAGTGCTCCTCCAGGCTGTGAATCCTTTAGCAGTCCTGCTTCTTTTTATAATACTGGTAACTGCGTGTTCACTTGAAAAACTGGTATCATCGGCTGTAATTGAAGCTACTGCCACTTATATCTCCTCATTCTTGCTGCTTATTTATCAAGATTTCTGCACCCATTTGCAGAATATGATGGATGTGCTGTGCCATGCGTTTAATTTACTGGTGGAATTTTTAGGGAGGTTTGTTTCTTTTTGACTATATCAGTGACTAGGTTGAAAGCTAGTGTTGGAACCCCCAGGATGGTTTTTAATGGCTACTTAAAAGCTGGATTGTTAAAGCTCTACACTTTTCCTTTCCATTTCCGTATCCTTTCTTTTTCTGTACTGACTAGATTTCCTCTTAGCTCGCTCTTGGTTAACTGAGAAGAATGGCAATGAAACAGGCTTCCTCTTCTGCTCACACAGTATGGTCAGTTGGTAGGGAATTGTTTAAACTGGGAGCTGGTCAGAAACAGTGTCTGTCTAAGAAAGCTATAAGTGGCTTACAAATTGTAATCTGGAGTCCTGTTTGTAAAAACTCCTTAAACATCTACTATCTTGTTTTTTTTTTTTTTCCCTGGTAACATAATTTTTATTTTTTTATATTTTATTTTTAATAAAAGCACTACCAAATGAAAGGTTAAAAAACCACCTCAGGCTGCAAACGGGCTAGTCCTGGACGGGTCAGGCACTAGCTCTGGTGTGCATAAAACTCCTATTTTGTGTTTTAATGACCTCTCTCTGAACGTATTTTAACTGATGCACCTCTGGGCTTTAAAGCGTATATTCATTTGGTTTCATTTGGTTTGTTCCTGGTTACTAGTTGGGTGACATGATTTCGTCTGTTTGTTTGTTTGTTTTTTAACCTGCATTTAGTAACTTTGTGTCTTTCAAATGGTTCTCTCCACTTTACAGAGGAGTATCTGTGGGAGTTCTGCTGAAACGCTGCACACAGGTTTTTACTGCCAGCTAAAAACACCTATCAGGTGTGTGTTTAGTCTGCTTACTAACATGAGCCCTGTTTTTTTGTTAAATCATTTAATATGTAGTGAAAATAGATATATACTGTAGTAAGCAGCAAACCTCCCACTGCAGTCAGTGGTACAAGGATTTCAAATGTCCTCAAGAGCTCTTAAAACGACTTGACAATGAATATGAATTTATATTCAGCTTTTCAGCACAAATAACAGAGATCTTTACCTTGACGTAGGAGAAATGCAATAGCGTTTTATTCTGCACTCAGATGGTCACTGACTCTGTTTGCTACTTCTGAGGAGATGCTCCAGTCTAAACTCTGCTCGGGAGTGAAATCCCCAGCGAGAGCCACTGTTGGCCTTCAGTTATGAGCAGGTTGATTACAGCAAGTACTGGGACAGCCTTGGAGAGCTGCAGTTCCAACAGCAGAGCGCAGGTGAGCTTACAACTCCCTAAAAACCCAAAAATGAGCATTTGCCACGTCTGACAATATTTGACTTGATAAAAATAGTAGTGTATTCCAGCATAGCAGCATTCCTTGGCTGTTGTATATTTTTAAATAGTAGGAGTTGTTTAAATAGTGATTGATTTCTGAGGCTAACCTTTAACTACTAGGTATTTTAAAAGCTTTGTGCAAACCAAAACTTGCCCCTGGCTACCAGCAGGCACTAGCGGGCTCCTGCAAAATACTGGTTGCTGCCAGACTTTAGCGGGAGCTGGGGGCAAGGTCAGTCCTCAGATGCGATGCCGATACATTCCTGAAGCCCAAATAAAGATCCCAATTAACAATATTGTCACCCTGATATTGCTGTACTGATAAAACCCTGAGTCCA
This sequence comes from Tringa solitaria, assembly GCA_026413425.1. Classification (NCBI taxonomy): domain Eukaryota; kingdom Metazoa; phylum Chordata; class Aves; order Charadriiformes; family Scolopacidae; genus Tringa; species Tringa solitaria. Next base: position 7,966,798 of record JAOXJM010000052.1, read on the forward strand.
GCCACGCAGCTACTGTGCAGCTCGGTGGATTTGCCCCTCTGGGGTTGGCTGAGGCAGGAACCTCTCTGTGAGTATCAGTTTCTAAAATTTGTACGTATGTTTTCTGTAATGTTCTAAAGTTACAAAGGTAAATCCCATGAAACCCACTGGTCAGGGTTTGAAAAGGGAGTTTGGGTGTATCCTGGGTTTGACAAATGCCGTCATGTTATTTTCTCAATAAAATGAGGAATTTGTTTTTGTCTTAAGCCCTGGTAGAAAGCTGTCACTTAGCACATCAGTCTCTCAAAACCTGATGCTACGTGTCTGTCCACTCCTAAGTGAGGCTGCTTTCTTGACCTTTTATTTTACCTACTTTTAAATACTTAGAGAGTTTGTAATGCAACTTTATTTTTCAAGACTATAGGAATTTATAAAATGCCTTTACCACTGACTGAAACATTTAGTACTTGTACTTATAATGCACTCTGTTTTAATAAATTTGCATACAAATAAAATATATTCTTACAGTAGGATTGGCTAATGCCTTGATTTCCTTACAGCACAGAACCTTCCTGTGCTCCTGCACAGCGCTCTCACTCAGGGCTGGACTGCCAGTCCAGCAGTGCTTTCTCTTTCTCTTGCTGCTTCATTTTTTTTGCAGCATGAACTTTGGGAAGATTCTCTCTAATTGATGTCCCCAGGTGGGTCGATGTAGATTTCATGGACTTTCATGTTGCCCATGACAGGTCTGTTTTCCAATTTTTGTGTTGGACAGTGAGTTGGTGGGTACCAGTGTCTGAGCTGGCGCAGGAACTGCTGGAGTGCAGCGTAGGCACCTCCTGGGAAGTGTCTAAGGAGCATCTTGCTTTCCTCTTCCCAGCTCCGTGGGGTCGTATAGCTGAAACGAGCTGCTTCAGCCCTGCTCTTTGCTGTCCTCTGGGCTTGATACAAGTCCTGTGTGCCAAGGTTCATGTAACTTACAGAAACTTTTTCAAGAAAATACTTTTTACTGCCTTTTGATTGAGGTGTGAAAGGGGTTTGTTACCCTGTCAAACCTAGGGTGGGTTTTTTCCCCGTCTTTTGAAACCTCATTCTAGAATCTAACCTTTACTGTGTGCTTTTTTTCTTTTTAGAGGACAAGCCTTGTTGAAAAAAATTGTGTTGAGACCCAGTGGGGGAAGAGACTGCAGTTTCCAGGTGTCCAAGCAGCCCGCAGGGAACAGAGCAAGTGCTGAGGTACCAAGGTGGCCTCTGAAAGCACAAACCAGAGCATCCCTCTTCAGGAATGTCTCTTGCAGGTGAAAATAATGCATTGTTTCCCCCCTCACCTTCCCCAGCTCATTCACTGAGGAGCTATCCTACCCTGCATCTCCTCTTGCACTTCAGCAAAAATTCACAGACCCCATCTTAGTGTGAGCTCAGAATTTCTTGTGCTTCCCTGTCACCTGCCCTCTGCGGCTTCCCTTTCTACATTACACACTTTATAGCAAATTATTACAATCTCACCCATCCCTTTCAGTTTTCCAGACCAGCTCCACACTGATGATTTCAGGGGAGGGTGAGGGTTTGGGTCCATCACGCTGGGTTTAGCTGCGCTGGGACTATGGCAACAAAAGCAGGATAAACTAACTCAGGTTCTGTATGTTTCTGCGTGGAAACAGCCGGAGATGGCAATGGGAACAAGGCCCAGCAGCAGAACGAGCTGCAGCCCAAGGCTGCTCCCAGCTCTTCTACCCCCAGCCTTCTTCCTGAGCAGCAGCGGCACTTCCAGTTCAGGGATCAGCACAAGTGTGCCAGGTACTGCCCTGATTTTTAGAATAAAACACACAGTTTCAGTTCTTAAGATAGAAATAAAACCCCTCAGATTCAAAGCGGAGACCTGTCTGTAAGAGGGTAGGGTGGTACCTAACCCTGTCTTGTCAGGAGGGCAGAAGGGAGCAGATGGTAACCACTGTGTTAAAAAACCCAGAGCGCACAAGGGCCACGGCCTGGGAGGGAGGGAGGAGTTGTCCCTGCGGGAGGGGAGAGGAAAATAACTAAAGAGCAGCTTTTGAAACGGAACCAATTCATTACAAAATGGCTACAAACGGCTGATTCCCAGACCGTGCAGCAGTACAGACAACATCCTTATTATATACATGTAAATTATTAAGTATACGGACTTTACTTACTGGAACTCATATAATAAAACACTACAGTACACTCTGGTAACATTTAAAAGCAATTTGCTTACTTTAATACAGACAGTAAAAGCCAGGCATTTAAAAACAAATACAGAACCTAAACAGTGACATCAGACTTAGCCAGGGAACATCAAAATGGAACTAGGTACATCATTGGAGAAATAGCTTTTTTTGAAAAACTTGGTTCATATAATTAAAAGCTATGTAGAATATATAATTAAAAAAACAGAATTTATTGTTTTATTAACAAGCTCAAATAAACAAAATACTCCAAGAAAAAAAAGTCTCACGTAAAAAAGTATATTAGACAAAAGTGAACAGCAGCAACGAGGATGGAAGTTTATTCCACTCTATTTTTGAGCTATACCACACCCAAGAGTGCTGAGTTCGGCCAGTCCTTTGGATGCAATAACTTTGGGGTTTGTTGCCACGCTTTTTGTGGTGTTGTGAGTCTTATAAATTCCAATGAGCCTGTCTGCGATCTCAAACATGTTGTTTCGCAGGGAGATGATGATAAATTGTGCATTTTTTGTTTGCTCCTGGAACAGAAGTGATTAGTGTTAGCCCACAGTATTTCAAAAAGCTGTTCTGTGATGTCTATGTGTAGGTTTTAGGAAGTAAGGAACACATAACTAGACACAATTTTGTCCTTCAACAAATCTGCAGGTGATGAGGCCTTAGAGCTACTGCTCTCCACAACGGGTGTGTGCACAAAGCACTGCCGTTTACTTCTGCATGAGTTTCCTCTTTTTATCTTTTACTTACTCAAGTAAGTAAAATACGAGGGTGGTGAGACACTGGCCCAGGTTGCCCAGAGAGGTGGTGGATGCCCCATCCCTGGAAACATTCAAGGTCAGGTTTGACGGGGCTGTGAGCAACCTGGTCTAGTGGAAGATGTCCCTGTTCGTGGCAGGGGGTTTGACTAGATGGGTTTTAAAGGTCCCTTCCTGCTCAAACTGTTGTATGATTCGATGAAGAAAATATCTAAATTTAGTGCTGCTTTGAAAATAAAACAAACCTTATCCTTAAGAACCCAGCAGCATCAGTGTAAGTTCACCAGAGGGGCAAAGTCAATGCATAGTCTGGCTCTGTTCTTGCTATGGGGAGCCAGGACCTTTTCTCCTAGGATAGTACTAATTTTTCTGGATCCTTTTCTCCCTGGATAGTACTAATTCAGAAGTTGTATACAACATACGAGCTACAGCTATATACTAAGCTATAATTTGCACTGAAGAGCCAAACTGTACTAAGTTTCAAATATAAGTGTTAGTCTGCAGTTGAAATGTAACTCTTTGCTCTACCAAATCTCATCTGGGTGACGGACCCGCCTTTGTGAAAATACAGGTATTGTGGAAGCAAAGTTTAAAACTACAGTTGCAGGCAGGTGCCTTCTAAGTGTATCCCTCATTTTAAGTAGTTAATCAGAATCTTTGGCACTTCTAGGGTGTTCCCAAAACCAGCGGTTATACTTTGGATAATTCTAAAAATTCCACCTTTACATTAGCAGCCAGAACTGTAGAAATATAAATGTTTGCTTCAATTAAATATTGCGAAAACAGAATTTTTAAAGGCATGAAAGAAAAAACCCACTAATAAAGACAGAGATTAAAGAAGCCTATGGGGAACAGCTCACGTTAGTGAAATAGAAGTATAAAACCAAGGGACCTTTGCTGCTCCTGAGAATGAAACCATGAGCTTGGATACATCAGCACATTTCTAAGAGCTAAAGGAGTTACTGTATTCTCAGCTGATGAGAGTAATTATTTTGGGGAAAGTATCTATATTGTAAAGAGGAAGCAGAAGCAGCAAGGACACGTAGAAATGTGGCACTTCTGGCAAATTCTAACACTCTTTCAACAGCTTTAGAAACAAGATTTGGAGGGGAAAAAAAACTTGTAAATCCTCTATTAGTTGCCTCATTTCAGGAAAGCACAAAACTTAGCACCTTAGAGAAAAAATATGCAGAAAGCAACATTCTAAGCATCTTTCTGGAAATCTGCTCAGTACAGTTTCCACTTAATTATTTAAAAATACTCTATCATTCCAGATTTTTAAATCTGGCCATAATCATGTTACCACTTTGTCTTTTCTAGCAGAGAAGAAAGTATCTTAGAAAAATTATATTATAGTAGTTACCATTAAATACTTACATATATATAAAATGCTACAATAGATACATTTTTGAAGTCAAGTGCTGCATCAATCTCATCCATAAAATAAAGTGGCGTTGGCTTGTAATGATGAAGAGCAAAAACTAAAGCCAGTGAACTAAGAGTCTTCTCTCCTCCCGATAAGTTAAATATCTTCTTCCAGCTTTTCTTCGGAGGCCGAACACTGAAAGAAATTAGAGTTTGTAACTCATTTCTGTTCCTGATGAAAATAAATACGTCGTGGTGAAAAGCAAGTCACGAGGCAGGAAGGAATTCTTGGAAGACGCAAAGCGGCTCAACTAAAGCTATGGATGAGCCACTTGATACTCTTAGTCCAGCACAGCTGAGAGGGAATAAACTGGATTATTTGTGTTCACGGAGGAGTAACTGAGCCCCCGGGTGCACACACAGCTCCCCCATCAGCTGATGTCTGCCTGAACTCAAACTACTGTAACGCTCAGCTCTTCTCTGTAGGAGCTACAGCACTTAAGAACTGCTATTTAATTATCTTTCAAAAATGCTATTCTACTCTTAAGTGATGAATATACTCTTAGGACCCTTTATGACAGAATAATCTCCAGTTACTGATGTGACCGACACCATTCCCTAGGCAGAATGAAATGATTTGGGAATTAAGAAACCCTGGGAAATTGTTTCAGCAAAGTCAAAGCTTTCTAATTGCTGTTAGTTACTTATTTCTCCAGGAGAAACGAATCCCTTTGTTACCCAACAGCTAAAAATTTGTGGCTTCTGTCAGTATCTTGCCAATACCTGCCAAGAGGGAGGACTGTCTCGGTGAGCTGATGATCAATGAAAATTTACTTTAAAAGCAAGTTGAAAAAAAGGAATACAACAATTAAGAATTACAGCAATAATACCAAATATTTTGACAAACCTGAACATGATTCCCTCAGAGAAGGGATCCAGACTGTCCACAAGTTCTAGTTCAGCATCCCCTCCTAAAGTAAGCATCTGGTAGTTTTCCTTCAGCTTATTTGTTATCATGTTAAATCCTGCCATAAATTCATTTAGTCTTTGTTTCCTAAGATCTTCAAAAGCTTGTCTGAAGTTGTCTCTCTCACTGGTAATGTCATCCAGTTCAGCCACACGTTTCAAGTATAGCTCTTCCTGCAGAAAAACCCAAAAGTACAGTTAAACAAGCTGTCTCCTTAATTTAGATTTTAAACCATTTTTCCTACCATTTTTCCCAAGAATGGCCAACAGACGTGAAACAAAAGAACAAACCCAAATCATCTTTTTTTTTTTCTCATCTCTCTATGCTGTTGATCTTTCTATACTGGAAAACCCACATTAAAATAAAAAAAAATTTAAAAAATATTTATTCTGTCACATAGTCCAATATTACTGAAGTGAGTATTGTGAGGAGAAAAAAATCCTACTATTGTATATCTGTTTAGACTGTCAGGACTAGCTGACTGTAAATAAACTTTCACAAGAGAACTTGTGATACTAGGATACCAAACATAGAAGCTGTACCTAAGCTCCTACATACACCTTCCACACTGGGCTAAGTACGAGCTGACAGCCACTCAGGATGGCAGCAACAGCACAGCCTGCAGAGAAGAAAGGGAAAATTCCAGGATTCCACCTCCGTTCCCAAAAAAAGAAGAACGGGACCACCTTTCCCTGTCATGAGGGATTTTCTTTTGTCACCTAGATAAAGAGCGCATTTTTTGCATTGCGTTTCCAGGGCAGGATCCATTTGAGCAGTCACCTGAATTAAAACGCACAATGGAAGGTTATTGATGAATTGAAGGTTATTATATGAATTCTGTACAGATTCACGAGCTGGAAAACGATGAAGCCGTACGGACAGCGCTTCCCGTAGATGAGTGGTGTGCCCTACTGCTGCACTGGCAGGCAACGCACTGTCAATAAGATGAACCCTACTTCTACGTGACAGTAATTAATCTTACCTTCTTCTTATATTCTGCGATAGCACCAAGGTTGGGTTTCATTTCGTGACACTGGGTTTCCAGGAGAGCTATTTGATTCGTGATAATACCTGGATCCTTGATGGCCTCAAGTTCTTCTTGGCTTAGTACTGGAAGTTCCTCAGGTGCTTTGTCTTCTATGGGGTGCAGTTTTAGTTTTGATATCTACAATTGAAAACCAGAAAAAAAAACCACCTAGAAATCTTCGAAGATCACATTAGTTATCACATGGACATGTTTCCGAAATAAACATTTTCTGTGTTAATACACACTGAACCTTCCAGTCTCAAAACATTCAAAGATTCTTCACATAACTCCCTTTAAAAATAAGATGCAAAAAAAAAGACAACAAATATCCTTTTATCCTATTATTCCATTCCTGAAAATTATATACATAATTCTTACAGAGGAGATTTCTCCGTAACAGTAGCAGGTGATGAGGAATCATCACCTCCACTGATGCCACACAACTTTAACAACTACACACTTAATACTTTGTGTGTTTAAGATCGAAACACTTAAACAGGTAGCTGCCCCTGTTATCCTCAAATTAACAAAGGTATAAAGGGCCCTACACACTGCACGATCACCTGCTGGTCTAGATCCCGTATGAAGTAGCAAGGATATAATAAAAAGATAATGTAAGTTTATGAGCTCCAAGCAGCTAATTGGCCTTTTCTCTGAACACGCTTCCCTGGGCACCACCTGAGTTTTTGCTGTTTCCATAGAGCAGGAAAACCAAAGGAAGAGTAACCCCCAGCATTGCCTCTTGTTGACTCTGTATTCAGCAAACTTATGGGTCAAAAAAGTCAGGATTCTGTGCAGAATTGGTTCCAGAAGAATTAAAAGCCCTTCGTAGATGCTGATCAGAGACACTTTGGAAATCAACCCTCCAAATGTCAGACAATGCTTAGAACTGGCTTGTTCAACAGAAGTGGAGCAGTTAGAAGGGACGCGACGGGGAGAACTCAGGTCTGTGTACAGCTCTGTGTACAGCTCACATGGAAGCTGCCAGCAGCTCCGCTCCCTCTGAGGAGCTGGGTGTTGCAGCACCTGGAGTTAGCAATTCCTTGCTCCCACTGGCTCTATTTTATTCGCTGAGCTGGTTCAAGCAGCAATCTGAGGAGCAGAGTTTCTTCCTGGCCCCATGGAATTCCAATTGGCTCAATTATCCTTAACTGGGGAAAGGCACTTTGATGTACTAAATGGACTGCGAGTTCTAGGAGAAATGTGCTCTTCGCATTCTTTCATAAATAAAAAACCCCTTGAAAAGCTAGAAGCTAAACCATTTAATACATAACCCATCCATAACCTTGTATATCAACCAGAAGGTAAAAGGCTGGAAGGTCATCTTTTTTAGAGTTGTTTTTTATAGCATAAACACCGATAAACTATGAGTTAAATAGTAATTTTCTCCCAAAGTAGCTGTTTTCCAACCACATGTTAACATATTAATCTTTTGAGATCTTACAGTTCAAATTTTAGGAACTAAACAATTTCCCTACCTCTTTTTGCCAGTATTTAACCTTTGACTGGTGTTCAGAAACATGTCTATCAATTTGTTCAATTTTCAGCTTAATATTAAGAGCTTCTTTTTGAAGCGCATGTTCATCATCTTGAATAGTTTTAATATCCTGGAGTAAACTGCGACGCTCCTCCTGAACTGCTGGCAACGCTTCCTAAACAGAAATGATCAAAAAAGTGCATTAATCAGTTGCCTACAAAAATGTTACCACTTTGTTGGGTTATAGATTTGTTTTCAGTGTATTATTCACGAAGCTTACTCTCCACAATCCTACATACTGATATAAACAAATACATATTCTTGTATTTAGATTAACCAGACCTCTGAATTCTGCTATGACTGAAAATATGCTGCAGTTTATATTTTCATTCCAGATCTGGATTAAACAAGTCCTAGACTCGGATGTTTTTAGCGAAAAGGCAGTTTTACAGAAAGACTGTCTCAAAGAAACAGCTTTATTTGGAAGAATTTCAGCCGTTGTGGTTGTTTTCACTCTCACTTGTACATAAATCTAGACGGGAAACTGAAGTCCCACTGGAAAAGAATCTATTTTTAAACAAGTTTTAAAACCAATAATTTCTTTGGGGAAACTTGGTTTAAGTTTTTTCTTAGCTTCAGGAAATTGGGTCAAGATATATTTCCAGGTAAGTATAAAAAAATACACCATTCCCATTCCCTGACCACTAAGGAATGTCACTCTGCAGCTCTACAACAACAATTGCAGAAGAATAGAACTGAAGGATATAACTGGGATATAATAAGGATATAACTCATCATCCTGATTTTACCTAAAGACCAGACTGCTCACTAGGACTGGTTTGGCCTAATTATTTTTCCCCCATCATCTACATTTAAAGGTCAACTTTGATTAATGATTAAACAATAATATTACTTTTGTATGAATGCACACAATATACTGCGGGATACAGAAAAGAACACTCTTTGCCATTTTATCCCCGTGTGAATATTTGGAGGATGAGTAGTAAAGTAACTGAGAAAGATACTTTAGACGAGCATTGTCTTTGTCATTGAACATCTTTAGACCTTCCAGGCAGGAAGCTGCCTTGCCATTTAAACCTCAGACATGACAATCCTCCTCTAAAGTAACAGACAGCAGCCAGTAGAACAACTCTGACACAACAACTCTTATCTAAAATTTATTTCACAGGCTGCCTCCTCTACAAAGAACTACACTAAATTAACAGGACACTTACTTCAGCTTGTTTGCAGTCATTCATAACCTCGGTAGCTTTGTCTTCCAGCTTAGTCAGCTCTTCTGTTAAGTCTTTAATTTCTTTCTCATTATTTTCAATTTCCTTCTCTGTGCGAAGAACAGACTCTTCAGATTTTTTCAGGTTTCTGCATGGGTACCGAGATGTTTGTACACCTCACGTGAGTGCAAATATGACAAGATAATCTAGAAACATAATCCTACTTTAAAGATTGTTGAACAGCTATTGACAACCAAATAGGATGTGATTTTTATTTTGATATTTATTGAATTTATGCATGATTTCTCACACTCCTGGGATATCCAAGCGAAACAAAGTTGTCCTCCTAAAATGTACCACAAATGGGCCTCATTAAATAACTTAATTTGTTCTTTCAGAGACAGTTTTGACATCCATGTAAGTATTCATTATGTATTGTCAAGCCAACATAAAAATAATAATTAAAAAATCACATTTTGATTCCTGACATGCCCCATAATAAAATCAGTCACTTCAGATATGAACTGCTCCACTGCATGGCAATTAAGTGCTATTTTGAATCTTTATCCTGAAATATTGCATTTTAGTGACAGGCAAATATTAGCAGAAAAATACTGATTAAATATGATTTTTAAACTGCCCAGTACGGTTTTTTTTGCCTAAAAAATTGTATTTCCCTTTACCTCCTTGAGACAAGCAACATTCAATATTAGACATGCAACTGAAAATTAAGATTTTTAAGATCATGGAATTTTTAATCTATGGAGACTACTTAAAACAAGCAAGCGTCCTGCAGGCACCGATGCCAACAGACACCGCTATTTGAAGGCTGACGTGTCTCTCCTTGGTCAGGTTTCACTAAGCTTTCTAGGTCTCTGATCCTTTGCCTGTAAAGCACGCTAATTAACAAAGATTATGCTTCTTAAAAAAGAACCAGTCTCAGGTTGAGGTAAATCAGTTTAGAGAAAGAGGTTATGACCCTCCTCCCTCCAGTTTTCCTCTAGCCATTAAGAGGTGAGAACCTCCTCTGGCCTGACAAATTCCCCAGGGAAAGGCCCGGCTGTCCCCGCAGCAACACGCAATCACAGCCTTGAGTTCTACTATACCTGTCCGCAGACTTGAGTGCCACTTGGGCTTTAGTAATAGCTGAAGTACATTCATCTATTTCTTTATTGATCTTATCAAGTTTGTCTTGTTGCGTCTTAAGTTTCTGGTTATTGATCTCAATTATAAGGTTATGTAATCGTTTAACTTCATTTTCTATTTTACCAGTTTTCTCAGCAATGCAGTCGTAATCTGTCAATAAACAACATTGAGTTAAGGTCATTCCGCTGTCCCTAGGAGCACGGGGCTGCTGCAATGCATCGAGATTAAAAAGTGATAAAAAGCTCTGCTGTATTGCTATATTGTGATCTGTTCTTCATACTGTGAAAAATGCTGTTTGGTTTTTTTACTGTGGCAAAAAGAGAAGTACTGTCCGCATCTTTCTGACACTATTATACTACCAGAGCTTTTTTCCTATAAACCACCAAAAATTTTAATTAGATTACTTCACGTATATAGAGTACTTAGTACATAAGAAGCTGTTCCAAGCTCATTCTTTGCGTTTATTTAATGGAAAGATGCTCAAAGGGGTTAAATTTTAAGAACTGGCCACCACCTTTTGCTCAGTAGCTGCTGTTACTGTGTAGTTACTACAGATGCTGGGTAATAAAACAGCTCACTCTGCCTTCAAGGTAGATTCCTTTCCTTGTTTAGCTTATACTTAAAACTCAACAAAACCATCTTAATAAGTTGAAGAGCTTTCAAAAATTAAACAACCTAGCACCTTAGTTTTCTGAAGGGCAAAACAACAACAACAAAAAAATCCCACACTAAGCTTGCTACAGAATTAGAATTTCCTTTTGGGGACAGAAAGAGTAAAGCAGAGACTTGAAAGGTGGAGGGCGGTCAGTTCATCAGAAAGCATAGGCTTGTGCCTCTTCATTATGTGGTAGAAATGTTAGAGAAGATACTTCTAACATCAAATCTTAGTGTGATTGAGAAAGTAAAGCATTCACGCTCTCTTGATGCTCTACTGTTCGGAAGAGGCACAGAGGGAATCCAGAGCAGTGTGTGTTCTCTTTCCCAAAACGCCATGAAAGCATGTTGCGGTGCGGGTGCAAGGGAAGGGAATGATATTTTACTCAGTTTATTCCCTGAGCAAGAAATACAAACAGCAGTCAAGGTTTACTAAGTTACCAATTTCTTCAGAGAAACTTATTCAACTTCTCAGAGGAAATATCTTTTTGCAAAAAGAAGGGGGTACCGTGTGCCCAGAATGCAGGATATTGGATTTAGTTCAGTGTGACAGTTGAATTAGAGCATGGCAAAAGCCTTTATTTGACCTTAATATTACCCTCGTGTGAACAATTCTTACCGCTAATTAAACTAAGTTTCCCTACGAATCTGTATGTAATACAGCCATAATACATAATACAGCTTCTCTAGAAGCACCTTTTATCCCCACCTTAAATGAAAAGAGGTCCCAAACCAAGATATGTTAATCTGAAAGAATAAAGCCATAACCATTCATTCCTGTATTAGTAAAAGAACATGAGTACAATTTTTATCTATAAGCTTCTCTCCACAAAACATACCTTTTTTATAACTATTAAGGACTTTTTCCAGTTCCTTCTGTTTGTTTTTGTCCGGAGCAGCAGCAATTACGTTTGCTTCAAGTTCCTTAACTTGGGTTTTCAGATGAATTTCTTGTTCAGATAAATTCTACAGAAAACACAACTGTGTTACAATCCTGTACTTTAAAAAGACCCTTGATAGTAACAAGGACTGTGTTAAGCTGAGGCTGAGAAGTTGCCCCCTGCACATTCATGGAGAAGCCAGGTAGTGCCTCAACAATAAATTTGCTCACCTGGATACTTGCTGTATACTTTTCTAAAGTATTTCTCATTTCCTGTATATCTTGGTGCAGTTTTCTTATGGCTTCTTCAAGTTGTAATTTCTCTTCTTCACACTGTACTGCTCTTTTAGAGTCTTTCTGCAGTTGAGATTCCATTTTACTGACCTACGCAAAAATGAGATATGATCATTTGCTTTGTGTCACCACTACAAAACCAAAGCAAGATCTCATTCAAGTGCTCAGCAGTCTATGATCTTTCGAAACACAAGAAAGCAGAGTAAAAACTCGAGAATCTGCTGTAGCGGGACAGAATATGGAGGCTGATAGCAGAGAAGATCAATTGTAATAGTGAAAAACAGGAGGAGCAAGCATAAGAAAAAGTAAGCTGAAGGATCCATGTCAAAATAGCTCAAAATGGAGAATTGTGTAAGGAAATAAAACTAGATCAAGCTTGAAAGGCTTAAGTCCGAGTAGTGAAGGCAGAAACCAAAGAACACACAAGCAGAAGCTCAAGCAATTTTTGTGATAGTTAAGATTTGATGCTCGTTGGTTTCTGTGGTAACTTGGTGCTCGGAAGACAAGCTTTTGCAAGTAGTAACTGGTCAAGAGACCACGTCTTGCAATTCACCTTCAAGAGCAGAAGGAACAAGGATACATTTCAGATCTCAGTCCATTTTCTGATTATGTACTAACCTCTTCTTCCGAAACATCCATTACAACCGAGGAACCCATTCTGCCCTTCATTATTTTACCCACCCCACCAGTCATCGTTCCTAAAGTAAAAGAGATGAAGTTAGTGAGCTTATTGTGCCTAGATACCATCTACAAAAGTGCTTAAAATGTAATTGCAAGTTTGCACTTAAATACCTGACTGTTCAATGATTTGTCCTTGCAGTGTTACCACCCTCCATCTTTTATCTTTTTGGAATGCTATTTTGGTAGCTTCTTCCAAGTTACTAGTGACCAGAGTGTCACGTAACGCAAAGTAAAAAGCCAAGCGAACCTTCTCGTCCTTTACTTTCACCAGATCAAACAACCGAGGAGTATTCTGAGGAGTTGGGATTTTTTGCATTTTCTTTTCCCATACAGCCATCTACATCAAAAAAGTAAATAAATGAGAGATTCCTTAGGATAAATTATGAGGTCATCTCATTATTCCAAAGTATGTTAAGGCTTTAAAGCAAATGCAATTGTACTGCAATTAACAGCAAAGCTTCTTCCCTTGGGAGATTTCTCCTTGCTTCCAGTGTAATTAAAAACTCATTGTTCTCTTTCATAGTTTTCATAGTTTATAGTTACTAGATTACTTGGATTATTAAATTAGCTAATTTGTTAAAAAAAAACCTAAATATAAAAGACAAGCCAAACATTTGTTGTACAAATGTAAGTATCTCAAAAGCCTTGTAATTCTCTGTAAGTAAACGTTATCATTTACTAGTAGAATATTCTAAGGTACCAAGAGCCTAGTAAAATGGTTTATATTTTAGCTTTACCTGTATTAATACATATATAACATAATATATTAATATAATACATATGTATACATGTGCCTATCAATACATTACACATATTAATACTGTGCACTTGAGGGTAAATCAACAATTTGTTTAGCCAAAGTGCTAGTACTTACTTTGTCCAGGGCTATAAACGTGGCAACTCCGATTCCTCTCACCTTTAAGAAATTCACACACTTCTGGGCAGTATCAATTGTATCAACAACAATGTTGTTTAAGGCACCACAGCAGGACGAAATAGCTACATCGTACTCTTCATCGATAGCTCCCAAGTCGCCCTAGGAATCAAGGAGGAAGGAGGCAGAAGTACACCAATTAGCTTGGCATCAACGTTTTCTTGAATAAGAAGAAATAAATGATAAAAGCTTCACGCAAAGTGAAATGAGATGAAAACAAATTCTATAGTTTTCTGTAAAAGAACTTAAACCTTAATTGGAATTTGTAAGATAATACCATACCTGTCTTCTGCACGCTGCTATCTATGTATTCCTAATATACTTGCTTCCAAAGTAGAAATTCATATACTTAGAGCTTCAAAAGTGGTACTTCTGGTAGAGCAATGTGGTAGCATTGATTTATTTTCTGTAGGTAAATATCAAATTTTATATGCCAGCATTAATTTAGTGAGGCAGTCTGGCCTAATAAGATCATTTAACGTCTTCTGTGTGTGGTTCTACCACCGGTCAGCTGGGTGGGACCCAGCAAGTCACACGCTCCTGCGTGCCGTCCTGCACTGATCTGAAAAACTGCTACAGGGGTATTCATCATCTCTGAAAAATTCTTGTGTATCTGCAGATAAAAACACCACACACAGCCAATTGTGCAGTATCCAAGAACAGATTAACCTCACACTCCTCTCTGTGGCAAGTGATAACAGAGCATGAGACAAAATACATGCCAGCTGTACCAGACACTGCTCTGCTGCTCTTTGAACTTCATCCTTTTTTAATAAAGCTATACATACACTTTTTAAATATATGTACACTAAATAAACCAAGTCTTCTGAAGCAGATACTTCTCCTTGGACAAGTAGGTGGGGAAAAAAGAGAATACAAAAATAGCCCTTGTACCTATTACTGACATGCAGGTATTGTTCAGTGCTAGGAAAAAAAGGAATGACGAATTACCTCAGCTGAAGATTTTCAGAACTTCAACACTGCTTGGAAAGGCCTGATAACACTCAACATTTTACTATGACATAGCTTTCCTTGGTCTTGTGAAATAATATTGCTCTTTTTGATTTAACATGTATGCAAGTAAAACAAGAGGAAACAAACAACAAAGAGATCACCAAATTTTATAAGTTTTGAAGCAAAAGAAAAAAAAAAGCGTTTGGTTCCATATCAAGTTACGTAAGTAAGATGTTTTTTTAAGTTTCATGGCAGTTCTTACAGTCATTGCCTTTCCTTAGTACCAAGTAGAGGAACTTGAACAATCTTCTTTTTTAAATTTAAAGCAACTCTACAGGATTTGCAACTCTGCTGCCCAAATGAATAGCACCAGAAATAAGAATTTCTGCCTTCCACTCAACTACAGAAACACCATTCTGTTCCTATAAAGTTTAAGACTAAAAGCATAATGGCCTTTTAAAACTTACCAGTCTTCCATATATTCCACGGATATTTCCAGATTTCTTCTGCTGAAGCAGAGCCTCAAGCACTTCTCCTCGACTGCGACTTTGTGCTAAAGAACTTTTGGCTTCTTCTACTTTTTGACGCAGAGTTCGAACAAGGTTCTTAGCACCTGATTCTTCTCTTTGCAGCTTCTCAAGCTCTTTCTCTTTCTAATGGTTAAAAGAGAGACATTATCTTAGTCTCACAAAAAATACCCTATTCAGGGAGTCTTAGATTCATGGTTGTGTAGGCAATGACACCAGACAAACAGAATAGCAACCGTTTACGAGAAGAAAGGCTGGTACTTGCATACTCTTCAGCTAGTGTTTAGTACACTTTGATACAAATATGACAAGCTTACAAATTAATGAATCAGGCAATACCCCACAAGGGAGTGGAATTTTTTTTTTCTTTGGCGAATGAAAGAAGAGCATGAAATGAAATACAAGGAAACATAACTATTTATTTATTTTAACATGTCTCATTATGATATTTAACCTGATTCCTTTGCAGAAACATAGAGGATTTAATTTTCAATGCTTAATGTTAATATTTGCTTAACCTAAACTAAGTTTAAAATCAAACACTTCCTAATGAACTGAGTATCAGAATATAGTTTTTAAGTGTTATTTTATTGGAGGCAGTTTTTCTTTTATTTTCACCACAATTATTGCTAAAACAGAGTGGAACTTTGGTCTGTGTGTTGCAACATTGTGTTGTAACTCAAAGAAATTACATATGAAAGTTAAGTCTTACCTCCTTTAATTCCTGTTCAGCTTGGGGTAATTTTACACCTATATCTTTGATAGCAGCTTTCCTTTCCTTAAGGGTTTCTGAAGTAGTCACCAGAGCCTCCTTTGCCTGGTTTAACTGAGACACAGCGGTATTATAACGGCTGAGATAGATATCAAGCTCTGACTGGGCTACATCCATCTTTGAACGTGCTTCATTCACTGTTTTACTGAACTCCATAAGCTCTTTCTCTTTGGTCTGCGAAAACGGACAGTGTTACAATTAAAAACAGAAAACTGGGGGATTTCTTACATGAACCGCACTCTATGACAGAATAAGAGAATATGGGGCATCTTTTACCAGCTCTCCTATCAGCAGAAAACAGTTATATGATCTGGAAGAACAAGTATTTCTTAATTTATTAACATATTCTGTATGGAATTGAAATAAGGCATTTTTCATAATCATAAAGAACATCAGGGAATTATCATAGAACATTTTCATCCAAGCTTTGTATCATTTTCTCAATTTAAAGTTTGTACCATTTTCTCAACACAGTGCTAAATCGCAGATCAAATGGAGAAACCATGTTTTCACATACAGAAAATAATCCCTTTAAATTTACAGGACAAAATTCCAGCCTGTAGGTTCTTAGCGACTGGACAGCTAATATCAACAACAATAACCAGGTGTTACAGTAGTTGCCTTTTAATTCAAAGACAGGTTAGAGCTGTAAGAAATACTTGGAATATACCATTTCAAAATCTGTTTACTTATTTAAGAAACATATTGGCTTAAACATTTTGATGGGAGAATATTAAAGTGTTTTCAAATAAAGGAAGTTTAGAATTATTTAATATACATATATAAATTATATACTTGATGACATATGATCGCTATAAAAAGCAAACAACTTAATGAGAATGATTTGGTTTTGATTATAAATTCAAAATTAATTTTCCAGTTAGGTTCCATTGCACTGACACATGAAACAGGGTATTTTTCATATAAAATAGTATTTTACAACTCTCATGATCATCTCATTCGTAACTGTAAAAGCTATACAACAGTTAATACCATAAGTGTACCGAAGTCAAAACAGTTCAAACCTCTTTTTCTTCCTGAAGTCCTCGTGTTTCTTCCTTAAGGCTGTCCAGAACCTGCTTGAGTTTTTCTTCTTCTTTGTCTTTTGTCTTTTCAAGAAGGTCTTTCTTAGATGTTGCTTCGCTGATAGCTTTTTTGCTACTGGAAGGTACATTTTGCCATTCTTCTACCTATACAAGCAAAAGACTTTTCACTTTCACCAAAGCAAAGCAGCTCTGCCTTATTTATAAGCCCTGCCTTTCAAGTGCTATGTGGAAGTCAAAGGAAGTATAAGCCCTAATGAAGCTCACATGTTTTTGTAGGTTAAGACACACCGTGGCTTTAGCAGGAGGCCAGGATTTTATTTGCAAGGCTTGTTCAGTTCTAGAGCCCATCCAGAGAGAAGCAAACCACAGCAGTAAAAGAACACAGCTTTGCACCTAAGGACTCAAGTCTTTGAATCACAATAAGGCATAATTCTTAAATACCTACTTTCCAAAGGTCTATCTTGATCCAGTGAGTGATTTAAGATCTATAACAGCTGGTAATAACCAACTTGGTAAAATGTATCCATTAAATTAACTAAATAAACTAGGGAAACGGGAAAAAAAAAGTTTTGAAAAGGTAGTAACTGTGAGAACATGCAATATTCCTGTAATCTCAACAAACATGATAAAAAGATGCTTTTGGATCCATGGGACTTCCCAACAGAGCTGAGAAACAACAGGAAATCTTTTGATTTTGCCTTTTGGCAGAAAACAGCCTGGTAACCGCTGGCTGCAGTCTGCCCCTTAGTAAGGTGTGCAATGAGCAATTGTTTAAGGCAGAATAAGGCATTACTTCAGTAAGTGATTTGCAAACAAAATCTCTAGCTGATTTAAATGACATAAAATACGTTTAAAAAAAAAATTAAAACTCTTTTTCCATCTTCTTTGTGGCACAAAGTACAATTGGTGTCCTTTGCTATTTTATCACAGCTGCACAAAGATGTTCTCATCTAGAGCAACGAAATCCATTTATTTAAGCAAATCAAGTTGTTGTCCACACTACCTTTTCTTTGTCCTTTTGAAGTTGCTTCTCCAGTTTTTTAGCCTTGCTTTTGGCATGTTTTAGATTTTCCCTTACTTTAACATCCTGCAAGTCCAACTCAGTAAATTTTTCTTTATTTTCCTCTATGAACTTTGTAATTTTATTGAGTTTCCTGAAGGGCAAAAAGAAAGAATAATCTATTCCATATTCTATAAAAATAATGTCAGTAGAGCTTTACTCAATAAGTAAGCATACAGAAATTAAACAAATACTACTCAGTTTTGGGGAAAAACAACATCCAATGCTTAGTATGTTCACAGTATTTTCCCTGGAGAAGCGATGTTTCATCAAGAAAAGACCAATTAACAGGCCAATATTAAACACATTTTCAGAATACTTTTTTGATAGAATTTATAATTCACATCTCTCATAAGTAACTTACTATGATCTCTGAGGATGAGAAGGTTAATATTGCAGTCAGATTGGAGATTAGCATCCAGAAAAATAAATTTTAGGGAAACACAATTTATGTTTAAGAGACTCATGAGGAAATGGAAGAAAAATACCTAATATCTATGTACCTAAGCATTATGGTTGTGTATCTAAAATTCTGAAATAATCTCCCAATTATTTTTTGTGCAGTAAATATAAAAAAGTATGCACTTTAAAATCCATAAAAAAATCAGCTATCATCTTATTGTAATTATGTATATTACCAAGATTTCTCCAAGAGAAGCAAGCTGGAGAACCAAATCAAACCAATGAGAATATTTTAAAATTTACTTTTGTGCAAAAGATCATTTCATCCATGCCAGGGAATGTTTAGATATACCATAAGTGACTCTGCTCATCAGATAATTTAATTTTTTGTGGATTAACTACTGTTCTTCCCAGCTGTGCTCCCTTTGATCATCTTCCCATGAAACTATTGTATGCTTCTGCTTTCTTAGGTGTTTCCCCCCTGCAATGCAATTACCACAACTTTTTCTGAAAATGCTGCTAATTCTACCACCACATATGCAGAAGATATAAAACATAGTACTCTTAGCTTATTAATCTACACCTAAAATACTTACTTTTCAGCTTCTTTCAAAGCTTTATTCTTGTCTTTCATTTCATCTGCAAGTTTACTACTCTTCTCATTAACATCTTTTGTTTCTTCATTAATTTTTTCTTTCTGCATTTCCATATCATTTATGCGTTTCTTTAGGTCGTAGCTAGGGAAAAAAAAAAATAAGACCAACAGAACTGCAAACTCCACTTTTTCCATAAAGGTAACATTCATAATGAATATGTATTTCCAGTCTTATGTGTAACAAAGTGATTATATAAAATATTAAATCCTAATATTCATTGAGTAAACTTGCCAATTAAATCCAAAAGAGCAAGGACATTTAACAATTTAGACACTTCAGATGAAAACAGTCTAAGTGACCTATTTTCTCAATTTAAGTATAAAGCTGTAAGTGATTAATTTGACAGATTGCTTTACTTTGTAAAAAGCTAGCAAGCAGGTTTGGGGGTTGTTTTTTTCATTGGTGGTGGTTTGGTATTTTTGTTGTTTTGGGGTTTTTTTAAAGGTTTTGTGAAAATAGTCTCTATTTCAATATTTTCCACTCCATTATTTGAAACAAAAATGGCTAGCCACATGCTATTCAATAAATTTTGAAGGACTGATACAACTATTAAGAAATGCAAAATATTTCTAATTAGATATATAGAAGCAGAGTTTAACACCCTCACTACCACACTTAAAGCCAAATCAAAACTTCAGAGAAGTACTTACATATAGTATTGACAGATATTATTCTTTTCTTTAAACATTTTGTTTTCCAAATGAAGAAATTCAATGGCTTTATTCTTGTCTGCTTCCAAGGCATCCTTTTCTTTTTCCACCATTTTAACTCTATTTAACTAGACAAAATAGAGAGTCAGAGCTGACTTTACTCCTGGTACTACAGAAGAACAAACCATGAGGAGAAAAACCCCAAATTCTTTGCAGCACATGCGGCCTCTGGTGAGATAATGTTCAACAACTAACTCTGCAAGGCAGTTCAGCACTACAAGCTTTCTGAAAAACCAGATCACCATTTCCTTTCAGGGCAATTCAATCAGTAATTTAAAACTAAAAAGTGATGCTACAGATGCTAGGAACAGCTCAAGCAAATCAAAGAAAACATAGGTGAGAAATAAAGAGGAGTTACATATATACAGTCTGTGTATATTATTTTCCATATTTCAACCTTTTGACTAGCCTCTTTTAAGGTAATTCCTGCAGCTACATGTCTTTTTCCTTCCCAGCCTTTAAAAAAAGTCTGCAACATTGCAGGATTTACCAAGGACACACCAAGTCAAGTAAAAAGAACTTTGATATTATTTAATACTTTTAGAACTTGATGCAAAAACGTGTTATGGAAGCACGTCCTACGTAGCTCAAGTCACAACTAATTTTCTGTATTTTTAAGCCTCCTCATACAGCTCTCTTCCCAATGCTCTTCTTCCCTCTCCCTCTCCCCTTTTCACAGCATGTGAAACCTTTCCCTGCTCCTAGGGATAGGGCAGATAAAAAGCCCTTTCTGGATGTATTCACAGAATGTGTTTCTCTATTCACTCAGTGAAGCCTTTAATGCACAGATACCATCAAGGGTATTCAGGAGGTAAAACCCTGTGTTCCAACTCCACCTTTGGGAACAGAAAGCATTCTAAGAAACATTCTAAGTGTTTAAAGGAGGGTACTTGATGTCGACTGCCCATTTCTTTTATAATTGAGAGAAACAGCAGATGCAATAAAGATAGCTCAAAATCTCTCTGTACTTCTACTCTTGTAAAGGAGTGCCAAATTTTAACCAAGTCTTTATGTTAACTGTTTTTCTAAAAAATCCAATAATGAAACATTGCAAGTTTGTATTTTTTATTTGTAACTCAAACAAAACTTTCTGAGACTCACCTTTTCTCCTCTCTGTTCATTCAGAGTCTCTACTCTGCGACACAGAATTTGGATAGGCTCTTTCAGTCGTGCAGATCCTATTAAATCTTCTAAGTATTCAAGCATGCCTTCATCATGTTCAGTCTGGCCTTTGGGTTTCATCATTGCGATTTGTTCAACTTCCCCCTTGGAAAAGAAAAGCATGATGTTTTCTTTTCTTTTATTTTTTCCTGGGGAAAGAGTTAGCAGTCTATAAAAAATACAAACATCTTCAGAAAGCAAGTACGTGACCATACTCTAGCAGTATAAAAAAAACGAAAAAAATAATGCAGTAATCAAAACTGACTATATTTGGGAAAACAAAGATCAAAATGAATAGCAATGTCCTCCAAGGAGTGCATGGTGATGATGTGCAAGAAAACCAGCGTCTCTTCTGAAGCCAACGTTTAGGTCTAAACACTGCTTCATTTCTCTAAAGATTCAAAATGTATTTCCCCAACCTAGAAAAAGAAAAGGAGAATAAAGCATGCCCTCTAGGTCATGTAGCACCCAACAGTCTTAAGGTAGCTCAATCAGGATTGAAGTCCCTGGAGGGGTTTCTTTAGAAAACAGAAGGTTCATGAAATCATGTCTGATGGATAAACTGGACTTGTATTTCATACAACTGAGACTTCCTTGTTGGAAAAAGAAAAACATTATTTAAGTATTAGGCTTCCTTCACTTAATTTTCCTTTATGTACAGCATTAACTTTAAATTATTAAGCTGAATAGTAACATTGATTTTTTTAAAATAATACAGATCAGGAAAGATTAAACTGAGACAACGAGAAGGCCTGTTTATTTTACTGATGCTGTCATTAGCCAACAAAAAACCACAATCTATCATCAACACTTTATGTTTAGGACACAGTAGCACTGAATGTTTCAAAATACAGATTCTATTTTGTAAATTACATGGTCATATATCAGAAGGCAAAGAGGTGAAATTGAACATACACAGACTAAGTCTATAATCACAGAGGGAAAACATAGTTAAGAACGTAGTTGTCACTGTTG
Source organism: Tringa solitaria (assembly GCA_026413425.1). NCBI lineage: Eukaryota > Metazoa > Chordata > Aves > Charadriiformes > Scolopacidae > Tringa > Tringa solitaria. The sequence continues at coordinate 7,988,653 of JAOXJM010000052.1, forward strand.
GCCGCTCGGTGAGCACCAGCCGACAGCTAAGTCTCTACACAAGCAGGGATCAGGAAGAACTTCTCAAGAACGTGCAGAAGGAGGGGTGATCAACGTGACTGCTGGAGAACCAGACAGGACAGTCACAGAAGTCAACGAAGGGCAGGATTTCTAGGCAAGTGCTGCAAATCAGACCCGTAGCCAGCTAAAAAAGTTGAGGATAAGGTACTGCTGAATGTTAGCTAAGGGAGTTAGAAGTTTCTGTCGAAGTGATTTTGTTCCACATACTCAGTGTGCAATGACACCTAGTGGCCCTCTGCCTCGCTTCCAGTTAGTAAATACCGCTTGGCTGAGTAGGAGGCAAAAAGCAGTTTTGCAAATTTTGCAAAATAAGAACTAGTATTTATTAAGATAAGTATTTCATGCATGTAATCCCTTTGTTAATGTAAAGGGGGTTTTGTCAATTTCTTTTTTAGACTTTTGGGGTTTTATTTCTTTTATTTTAAACGCATCTAAGTTTTTATTTTCTGGTAATTACTGTTCCTAAAAAGTGTCAGTAGGTTTGACAAGACAAAGAAAACTCCAACAAAACAACCCAACTCTTATTTTTATTTCTTACAGATATCAAAAAAGCCAAACGATTAGTTTTCTAGTAACTTCAGTTGTTATACTGTCTATAACAAAGTTATATACAATTCCAATTACACATTTGCTCCCTTGCCACAAAAGTATGATTTCTTTACCAAAAACCACCTGTCAGTGAGATACCACTCATGGGTAGGAAACTGTGTCACTTCCTAAATTTTTGTGGAATTGTTGTTTCTATTTTGTTTCTTCTTGCATTAAAGCATTTCCTCTGTTTACATCCAAGAAAAAACAATCACAGGATAGATGTTTAATTCAGGTGCCGAACATCAAGGCTATGAATTTTCTACACTGCATGTATATCCCTCTTTAGGTGCTGCTGTAACCCACAGAACTACCCTGGATTTATACAGGAACTATGGACAAGCAAGGAACACAAATCCACTTTTTTTATTACCCGGGTAAGTATAATTAGCCATCTTTTAGTCACAGCCATCTAAGAAAGATGATAATGTAGTCGTGAGGGTTCTCCATAGCTCACTATGTAATGGAATATAACTACAGTGTGTGTAATGAAATAGTAAATAATGAAATGTAATCCAATTATGTCTAATTGTATAACCTCATAAATTAAGGTTGTCTACATAATAAATAAATACATCACCATATGACCAGGAATTACTGGTGGCTTCAGTTTAGGCCATACATACAATAACATTCTGAAAAGTTGAAGTGAGTTGAGTGCTGTGGAGAAGATCACCCACACGAATCGAACTTGTCAGGCTGGCTACTGCCTATTTTATATAAAATTCCTCTACTTCACCATAAGCAAGAGATTTTAGAATTACATAGTCTTCATCTTATGTGAAGAGATGTAGGATGGACTACCTACTGAAATTCTTGGATTCTTTTCCTATCAAGGGTAAAAATGAAAATATTTAGAATATATAAACTATAACTGAATAATAAGTATTAAGTATTATTTAATATTAATATATTATGTTGGTAAATAATATAAAGAAATCTGTTTATCCCACCCCTAGAGCTAACATATTAATAAATGGTTTCCAGCTATTTTAATTGACAAAGGAGATACTAAAAGTTGTACCTGCTCTTCGTGCAAGCAGTCCTGACAATGATTAACAGGGGGAAAACACATTTTACAACTCTGCATTCTGTTGAAACTTGATAGCCAATTTAACTGTTTCCTAACATTTTAACTGTGCTTATTACTTGACTTATTAGTTGAACTAGGTAAAAAAAAAAAAAAATCACCCCCCCACCCTTTTTCATTTATCTAGGCAAAGATCTTTCGAAATGCGGACAGCATTTTTGAAAGTGAAACTAAGAAGGCAGCAGGCAGACATTTGTTGAAAAGAAGAAAACATGCTTGGGCACGCGTAGCAGAGCTGTCACACCTAAATCTAACCTCTGGGAACAGACCACCAGGAAACCTATTATTTGCCTCAGTTGTCTCCCTCTAGCTCACAGGCACAAATTTGGGGGAGGAGAGGGAGGAACGTGCAACAACAACAACAACAACAAAGAGTAAATCCTCTATTTAGTTGAGAAGACAAAATGGATGTCAACACTAAGACATTGGTGACACTGGCAGACAGCTAACAAAGAACAGAACATCCACAAAAGTAATCAACGCATGAAAAAGTATCAAATACCCATTGAGTATTTTGGGAAGGCTCTACATTCAGGGCAACAACTCCACACCGAATTACAAACCCAATTTCAGTTTCTGCACTCTGTGTGAAGTCTACATCAGGCTGAAGTTGTCACTGGGATGCTGGCACATCCTTAGCAACAGAGGTAGCTCAAACACCACATAATGAACACACATCTAAATCACAATTCCTACGGAATACCTCAGCTTAGTTAACAGAAAAGTTATTTGTATATTCTAATAGAGAACACAAGTTTATCTGTGGAGAAATTTCTAAGCAATAAAATGAAGTGACAGCTGTGGCAAATCATGAGAAACCTTGCTTGACAGCAGGCTACAAAGTTAGACAAGAAGGGCAAGAGCCCTTCTCATTTGAAAGGTACTTCCTCTTGTGGAAAACATGGGGAATAACTTCAAGGAACCCAGAATTTCTATGTCTATGCACAATAAATTTCTATTGTCCATAAGTAAAGAGCAAAAGCTTTAAAGAAAACTGTAAAAGCCTTCAAAAAGATTTGTTCATAATAAAAGTAACCATTTGGAAACAATGACTCGTTTGAGGAGCCTACGAGAAGGTCAGCATAAGCACAGGGTGAAGCAGCAGCACAACACACACTAGCCAGGAGTGCCGGGACTACTCCTGCCTGCTGTGCTCAAGCCCAGGAGGACACCCCAGATGGATGCCCATAAAGATGACTGATGAAGTGACAGACTCGGTGACGTTATCTGCATCTCAAAGGTCCCTTCGAACCATGAATATTCTGTGAGATGATCCATGGGTACTTTAACGTTAGGAGGCTGCCAAGTCAAGGGTCTACCTATTTTGAGTTCTGTGCATCGCAGTAGAAGATATACCTGCATCAGACGATATATTTGCATCCTAGGAGTACTCTAGGAACGCCGTACATTTATTGTGAGACATCTACAGACAGAATTCATCAAATTTCAGTCTCTATGTTGCACACACACTCTTCTGTATTTGCGTTAGACAAATTCTCGTTAGGACTAGCACATCTCTAATAATCCAGGCAGCTTAAATAGCCACACTCCACTGCTGCATGCAACTTCCTCAAGAAAATCTGTGAAGGGTAAGAACTTCACCTCCCATGTAGCCCTCAAAAGGTGGGACGATAAAATCCCTGAACTCTTATTACCTCATTTCTTAGAACTACTACCATTTTCTCTAAAATTACATACTCATTTCTTGAAACCGCTGATCCTCTCAGAACAGAAAGCTTTTAATCTGAGTTTATCCAATGATTTCTGGCATACAGAGATTTGAATTTTAAACAAGGTTATCAAACCGCTTGATAAAGGAAAGTTTTGACCTGCTCGTCAAGCTGCCTTTCTGCAACTTTGACCACGAGGAAACTACTTTTCACTTTTGCAGATAACTCCTGTTTGTTGCTCTTGGCAGACTGAAGCATCATGATGCTTCCTTTACAACGGGAGTAGGATGGACTGAAGCACTAATTCTAAAGCTAAGAAATCCGAATGGCATAATGTGCTTATCCCAATACGGACATTATCCAGGCTCAAATGGTGACAAACTGCTCATTGTTGGTAGTAGGTGCCGTCACGTTAGCTCAGTCTGTGATGGTGCTGGGACTACAATTCTGGAGTTTCAGTATACAGCCTTCCGATTCCATTCTAAAATTCTGGTATGAAACAAGACAGGGCTAGCAAAAACCCTTTAACATTGAAAGATTACCAACAGCAGCCTTAAAACTCTTCAGGAGATTTCTCTTTGGTTGCGAAATGTGTCTGCGTTATGACTAGTGATTTCTGGAGAACCTATAGAGAAAGGTGTTTGCTTACCAATTACTGCCTCCTCTTCTCACCCCTGAAAATTTGGGAAAAAATAACTTTTGAAGACAGCATCTTGCAACACAATGAGTTTTGTCAACTAAACTGTTAATACAACATTTGCAGATCAGCTTTGTTAGCATTCCACAGAATAATTACAGCAAGTAGGTAAAAACAATTTTCCAGGATCTTGGTTGTCACTAATGTCTGGTGTCTTAATCTGAAACTTTAAAACAAAGCGCTGAAAACCTGGGGAAAGATTAGCCCAATCCTGTAGCACCTAAGAAACTGGACTAACTTTTGAGTGTTAAAACCCACGCATCAGGAAGACTTTTGAAGCACAGTAAAGCACGGGCACGTAAAAACAAATACCGGAACAAGGGAATTTTGTAGCTTGGAATCCAATAGATGGAGACGTCCTGCACTCAGGGGGGAGGGCACTGGGTACTTTGGGTGTTTTTTGAGGGGAATTTTCTGGTAGAGTTGTTGTGTTTTGGTTTTTGGAGGGGTTTTTGGTAGTGGAGCTCTTCAACACTAATCAAATCCAAGAGTGGAGTAATGTAACATCTACCTGAATTGAAATTTGCATTTGGGTTTGCTCATAAGGAATAGTTTTAGGGAAAATACTGCCTAGAAGATGCAATACTATATATTGGAAAAACCGTCTGTGCTTTTACGCGTGGCTGAGAAACTGAGTAAGGCATTACTTTAGAGAGCAGGACATTTTATTTGTCTTACTTTCCCACTTCAACTGTTGCAAATAGAACAGGAAAACATCATCTGAACCCTTTGTGGAACTTCCAACATACTTTATCAATTGAATTCAGGCTTAGAGATCACAGATTTTGTCAATATTGGTAAATTATATGAACCCTTTATACTAGCTTTTCTTCCTGTTTACATTTTTTCCACCTTTGAGGTGCTGGGCAAGAGGAAACTATTCCTTCTTCTTCTTCAAAGGAAGCCTATTCCAAATAGGGAGCATCTCCTGTAATAGCCTGGATATTTTCCCTGATAAGAAGTTTCCTGAAGCTCAAACATTTGGATTTACCCTCTTATACCTGGATGCAAACTCCACCTAGAGCTGGGGTTCTGCATCAACACAAGCTGATAGCTTTGTCTCAGAATTCTTTTGCTACCAGCATTTGGAGTAATCAAAAATAAAATAAGCCTAATTACTACAAGCTGTCCAATTTCTAATTCCTGCCTTGTATCAGAAGTGTTACGAGACTTCAAGAGAAAGCTGTGGGCTGGGGTTATGGTCAAAACAGATAATTGTTTCAGGATTACATGAAACTTGCAAAGTTTTAGATATGACTGTAGCTATAATATTTGGTATTTTTTTAAGGCAGTCACTGCTTTTTTTAAATTCAGAACAATATTTTATTAGTTTCACTGTAACAGTAGCATACTTTTGATAACATATTAAGCTTTTAAGATGTTTTAAATGCCCATAAAAGGAAGTTTTGTTAATAAATCCAAAATCTTTGAGTGATGGATGGGTATCAGCAGGCTATACTGTAATGCAGAGCATAACACGTTACAATTGTAACTTCTTAATACTGCCAATATTTATATTCCATTTGCTTACTAAATTAACTCATTAAGTGAATTACAGTTTGCAAATAGAGGGTATTACACAACTCTGTTTCATTTAAGTGATATGCAAATCAGAACATTTCATTTAACTCTGTCAAGCATCGCAAGATTCACTGTCTTGTGTTGTGATGTTTGTGAGAGTATTATTGGACAGCATATATGCACATATAAAGATTTAATGTAAACATGTTGAATTTTAGATTAGAATCTTTGTTCCCCCAAAAAGGGCTATTTGAGTTATTAAGAAAACTCATACCACACTGAACTTTGAAACAATAGGGTTTTCTTTATATGCAACAGGTGATCAACAGAATTTGTCCTTTAAGCACCAAACAGAAGAAACAGTTGAGTTGTAGCCACCATGTCCAGAATGCTGAGAAAACAGCCCTTGCAGATATAAACGCCACCTCTAACTCAAAGTTTTGTGGAGGATTGTAGTAGCCATAGGCAAAACCTGCAATTGTTTGTCCTATTGAAGAAAATCAAATCTTGATCAATCCAAATATACCCAAATCTTTTATTAACTTTTTAATATGGAAGGCTAGACAGAACTGATCTAGCATAAGGCAAACTTCTCTTAAAATAATAGAAAAGTTTAAAATTTTTAATCTTACTTTATAGAATATGGCTATATTTCAATTTCTTTCAAATGGTGAAGTATTTTTCCCAGAGCAAGATATTTTTGAAGTATTTCATCACCCAGCTACAGGAGTTGAATATACAGTATGCACAACTTCTTAGCATCAGCAGCTTAAGGAAGAGCATTGGCTTATGCAGCAGAACCACAGATTTGCTTGAAGGAGAAACCACATTAGAACATTTAGTATGTTTACTATAAATGCTGTTTTTCTGCAGAGATTTAAAGGACAAAAAATACAAACCTAATTTTGGGAAATTCCAATTTCTGTTTTTCCTTTCTTGGTCTTCTATTCTGACTCACTTCTGAACATCGACATCAGAACTAGCACCAATAATAAATTACTACTAATAAGGTTCAGGCTCTTTTCTTATGCAGCTCCAATTTTACACATTTATTTGACAGAACTTGTAACAGCCACAAAAGCCAATCAGAAGTAAAATTAGAGTAAAAGTAGTGATGAGTATAAACATGCCGTATGATTTGGTAAGTGCTAGTTTAGAAGTTGTATAATTCTTAGTTTCAGCATCTGACACTAGTTGCCTCTCAATTTTTTTTTTTCCCCTGGACATTTCGTGTAATCATTTTCTTGATAATATAAAGGCACCCAAACTGCATTTTTATCTTACATAAGCCCCTAAGCAATGTGAGACAAAGCTTTCCATTTCCCTGTATGCTACTTCCACTGCTTTCAATGCCTCTCCCATTTTTAATTTTTCTTTTATTGGACTAACATGACAGCGCTCACACTTCACCTTTGTTTTCTTTACAAATGATAGCTCTTCCTTTTTAAGCAGGAGGACAGTAAGGAATGGTTAAAAAAAAAAAAAGTGCTAAATTTGTGTATCTTCAATTTTCCATAATGGTAATTTTAATTTGACTTTGCTTTGACAGTGTGCCCATACTCCCCCGTATGTAAAGGTTTTCATGTAAAGTTTTGACTATGAATTCTAATTCCACAGACATTGGAAGCTACATACATAGATAACCAGTATTCCTGTAGCCTTATTAATTTCCTGGAAACGTGGCTGTAATACAGCTCTTGTAAGCCACAACAGTTTGTTTGTTTGTTTTTCCCAGTTCCATGTTATTCCTGTTATTACTTAATGCTTGCAGTCGTATTTCATTTCTACCCTTCAATGTCAGAAATACACAGGAGGGGAGGAAAGTATCAAATACTCAACTTCATGCTCTGTCTTCCAAGAAAAGTGTTATAAGCTAGGTGGGAAATCAAGAAAGTCAACTAAGTAATAAATGCACATACACAAATCTACAACGCCACTAATGTCCAAAGATGAGGAAAAACTTAAGAATTAGCCTGTTATACAACATTCAGTTGTTTGCACAAAACTACAATTCTGCACTCTGGAAATAATTTAAAAGTAGCCTTTGTCAAGCTGTTTGCACATCTGTCTAATTTTAGAAGCTTTCTTAAGGACATTCTTGTATTTAATACAAGAATACAAATTGAGTGCAAATCTAGAGTCACTTTGGAATCTAAGTCAGTCATTGTCAAACTCAACCTACAATGTTTGACTTAAAATTATTGCTATGTTCCAATTAAACTATTCAATTGATTGCTCTAATTTACACATTGCCCCTAGAACAGGGCTTTCCCCCACTTTCCATATTTCCCTATTTTTCTGAAGAAAGCTTAACAAACATCGGTTACAATGTTATGTTGCAATTTGCAAAATAAAAATATGAATTGCCAAAGTAAGTTTTCTGATAGCATAAGAGAATTCATTTTGAAACTGCCACGGACATATTAGCACATCTTATGCTGCTCTGTATTCACTTCAGGATAAAAACGTAATCTTTTAAAGAGTCAGTGAAATTGATTCTGTGCTCTATGAATCAGCGTGAGGCTTCTATTTTTACATAATGTTTTATTAAAATAATCTAGTTTTACTTAATTATCACACTTGCTTTAATTCTTCCTACCACTTCAGCTCGGCTGTCCTTGACCTTTCTAGAACAAACCTCTCTCCACCACCAATGTTGGCAGCATAGATCTCCATTTATAATCCCAGTAGAGCTTTTCAGCTCGAGCTCCACTTGGTGCTTTAGCTCAAACGTTGGTGTGCCTCATTAGGAAAGCAGACCTCAACAATTGGGAACTTCTGGCTTATCTCAAAGCAAGAAGAAAATCTGCTCTCCCTCATTTCCTCTCCAATACACTGAAAGAGCGACTCCTACGTTATTTCCACAAAGCAGCAGGTGAAAAACTTGACTAAACTTCCTTTCTGGCAATATAATATTGCCATAGGATAGCACTTTGTACATTACAAAATGCCGTTCCAATCAGTTTAAAAAAAATACATACATATAAAATCACTGTAGTTGTTAAGTATTTGCTTAAGAATATTTTAATTAAGTCTATCAAATACACTTAAGTGAAATACTAATTAGTAAAAAATTTACTTAACAGTTTCAATGTGTTTGAAAGAAAGGTTCTAAGGTAAATTGAAATCAACTGATATGCCTGTTCCCGTGATACTCTTTTAGTACAAAATTAATTTTAAGTCTTGTGCCATTTATTACAATTTCTACAATATTCGTTTGCAAAGTAGCTCAAAGGGAGTTACGTACAAAATTCCACTTTGCTTTTAAAAAGTATGTATTGACTATACTTCTCTTACCTTGAAAGACTGCAAAAGCCAGTTTCAGCAGGCATTAACAGTTGCTGTCCACAGCCGGTTTGCTTTACTCCCCAGACATGTCTACCCTGTGATGTCCAGAACTGACATTCTTTCAAGTGCTCCCCATTTATTTAATAATTCCTTAGAGACAAACCAGCCAGTAGAAAGAGGCTGAGATTTTTTTTTTCCAGCCTCAAGGTCAACCTCTTCAGAGGAGTCTCTATTGAGCAACAGCAAACATACTTACCTTTCTGAATTTTGCCCAGCCTGGTCAGAGCACAGAAGCCACACAAGTTTTCTGTACATACACAGTGAAGTTCAAGTAAGTCTTTTGAGAAAAGCTAAATAATTTTATTTGTTGTTCTTCATAGATATACAAGTTACTGAAGTAGGGGCATTAAGCATGGAAGACAGAAAAATAGCAGCAAGATGCTAGATTTTACAACAGTGCTTAGCATGCCTTTTTTTTTTTTCTTCTCTTAAGTGATAAGATGAGGTTTTTTTTCCTGTTGCAGTTTCAGGCTGTGGCATGCTCATTAAAAATGCCCTCAACAGTTGTCTTTTCCTCAAGTACTAGAAGCATATAGCAATTTATTAAAAACATGAAATATTTAGTGTAAGAACTTAAGGATCACAGAAGTGACAAACTCCTCCTGTTAAATGTTGGCAATATCCCATTGTAACTAAAGCCATTTTTAAACAAGATTTTTTTTTAAATTAGTGAGTTCAGGCACAGGAGTTGTAATATTTCTAGAACTACTCAATTAGTCTTACATATTCTGTTTTTCAATAGGTGTATTTTGTAATGTTACTCACATAAGTAATTTGATTTTAATATTTTCAGTATGGCATCAGCAAAAGTACCTGTATCATGCCCTACCCAACTTTTTAAAAAATCCTGTATGGCCTAAGCTTTTGAATTTTGTCCTTAAAGTCATCAAAACCTGCTATGTCAGAAAAAGACTGCAAAATAGGGTGTGAAGTCAGGAAAAGAAACAAAAAAACAAAAAAGCAGTCTTCTAAAAACCAAGTACATTCCATTGAGTAATGCTAAATGTGCTAGCAAGCCATAATCAAGTAGCTAAAGGTTTTGTTACTACATGTAGGACATCTTCTCTTACAGCTTTTCTCTAGTACTAACTAGTGAATATTCTGTCATGCACCAAAAGCAGCATTCGATAAACCTTAATTATCATTTTTGTCCAAAACCTGTATTACAAGTGAAATATTTTAATCACACCCTATTGACATGGTCAAAGAGATTTATAACAAAGTAAAAAATTACTCTGACTTGACATCAAGTTAAACTTAGTTTAGATAAACCAAGAGAAGAGCAGAAGCTAAATTTTAAATAACTTAATTTGAAAAACATTAGGGGGAAAAAGGGCAATCCTTGTGATAGTAGTTCACAGCCTTAGCCTTCTGACATGGTCTCATTCATTTCTAACTATAATTTTTAATATTTAGGGTTTAAATTTCTGCTGTCATTTTGTGGAAAATATTGCTATATTTCCCAACTGGAAAGTACTCAATTTTGAATCACTAAGCCAGTAGATTTCACTTCAAATAGGCACAAAACCATACATGTTAAGAGAAGGGACCTTGCCTCAGTCAGAAAGACTGAACACAAGATCTCAGTACAGTTTCCTCTGCTATTCAGGATAATACATTAACAACAAAGAGTCCAGTGGAACGAGAGAAAAAAAATAATGTTGGGAACCACTGCTTTATGCCTTAATATTGTTTACACCTCCCCCTTATTTCTCCTTGTACAGGTGGAAAGCATGAAATTCAAGCTTTTAGAAAAAGGTATGTTCTCCTCATTGATACTTCCTGGGAAACAGTTAATGGGAGAAAACAGATCATATCTTGGGGAAAAAAATAAAATAAATTTAGAAGGCTTAGCAATACTGCATCCCAAATGTTCCCTTCCCCTGCTCCCAGTGGTAAAAGGGCAAGCTCTCTAACACTAAGCTCTTGATATCACTGCACCATAATTTCTACTTGACTCCGCATTCTCTCCCTTTTAGAAATTTTGCTAAAATGATACTTCAGAATAACTGTATAGTGTATTTACTACAGTTGTGTTGTTGGGAGGTACACCTCACTCCATCTAGAAACAGAAAATACAGGAATGAAATGTTGCAGGGAATAATGAATTGGCATGGAGACTTCAAAACCGATATATCCTCTTTTTGTGGGTGTAACTGTAAAAAGGACTGCACGAAAAGGCTTGAGGAAGTGAAGCAAGCACAGCGACCTATCTAGATTTTTTTTTCTTTTTTTCTTTTTTTTTTTTTTTTTTAAGAGGGGAACTGGAAGCTCCTTTGACAAAAACAGGCCTAAAATAAACTCTACTGAAAAATTTCAGAGCTTGGGAGGGCTCCTACTGCTCACTAATTTTCTAGGCTATGATCCTACAGAGTAGATTTGAGACCTGTTAGTAATAATAGTGAAATAATTACAGGTAATTGCAGATATAGTTCCTCAATTGAATTAATATTTAAATACTTTTATCAAGTACTTTAACTCAATTTACATTTTAAGTAATTGTTTGGCACACAGCAAATTTCTCCATTATTATTTAAAAACTAGAAAAAAATTACTGTAGGTCTCTTCAGCCTGTCTTTTGAACAGCAAACAGATGCCAGCAAGTCTCATAATTTTAAGGTCAAATGTGAATATAAATGCTATTGTATTGACAAATTCTATTATTGTTCCTACAGTAAGGGTTGTGAACTGTAGCTTTTAAAAACATAGCTTGAATTGGCTATAAACCTGCCATTCTTTGAGTCCTCTACAGTTGTTAAACAAGTGTAAACACAAAGTACACTTCATGTGTTTATTTCTTGCACTCAACTTTTATGCAGTTATTTCTTATATACATACTTCTCCTGTAAAACCATTTCTATATGTGAGAGCTGTAGATAACAGTAGAATACTTAAGATTTAAGTTAATAGTGATGCAATTTTATCTAAAGCATAAACAAGTTGCTGAATCTCTGCCACGCTTAAGCAGCACAATAATATTGGGGTTTAAGGTTTATTTTACTACACCAATATTTACGTGCTGCTAGGGCGGAACAAGTATGACAACTCTTCTATTCATCCACATGTCAGGAACACAAATTTATTAACAGAAAAATTTATATTAGTATCTTCAACTGTTTCTCTTCCTTAAATTTCTAAAGCAGCAAATAATGATTCGCATCTTTATCAGAGCATGCAAACCATGATGTGCTGCTAGAGTACTTTAAGGCCTCAAATACAAGACTTAAAATCTAGACAGTATTTTTTATAACTCTAAGTGGAAACATAGCTTTAGTTAAAACTGGTTTTATTCACACACCAACCTGTAAAATTAAGAACCTGTTATGGTCCAGATCAATTCCATGGCTTCGAAGAAGAATACCAACATCTTTGAATGTCGTTTTCTTTCCATTTATGTGGTAGACAGAAGAATTATCTCTATAGGCAGTTCTAGATACACAAAAATTGCTGTTAGGAATGACTTCATAATCATCTCCATCCTGTTTTGAGGAAAAACAAAGCCAGAAAAACAATTACTATTTCACAGATTTACATCATATTTCACAATTAAGCACAGAAGTTTTATCATGTTCAGGTTTTAAGTCAATTGCACACTGAGGTCTAGTAGAAGGGAGAACTGTTTTAAAGCTGCATATCTCAAAAAAAAAATTTAAAAAAAATCTCCAAAAATACTTGAGAACTGGGCAAAAATTAGCCCAAATCACTTAAACTGAATGGCTCTCATCTTATGCCTTTCTCACCTCTAATACAAGTTATTGCACTGAAAATACTTAATTTTCTTTACCACTGCTTCAAATCACAAAGGAAAAGGCCTACTTCAATTTTAAAGTGTCTGTGCTCTTCCACCCTTTAAATTTATATTAGGAAGTCTTGAATGACTTAAGTACTAATCGCATTTTAAACTCCTCTTTTATAGTGCTAGGAAAAGGAGTTACTTTAGCTAAGTAGTTCTAGAGAGAAACGGTAGAAGATAAAAAAGCAAAACATTAAAGATGTAACAAATATGACATCATCAGCTTCAAAAGATATCTTAGACTTACCTACAAAGCAACAACTAAAATAAAGCTGGTACTATACTTTAAAAAGTTAAAACTGATGAATGCTTCTACACTGGTTTACCACTTTCCCAGATTAACCCCCAAGAGCATAAACCAATTGGTATCTAGTATATGCAGAACTTTTTTAGATCATAAAGCTAGCTCCTAGAGGTTAATGCAAAGTAAAGTGGAAAAAAAATTAACACATTTTGAATCTGGTTATTATAAATACAAGCAAAAGTTATGTGTGTATTATATCAAGTCAAAGAAAAAAAATTTGTCTTTTAAAACTGTTCCTTTAAAGGTTGCATATATGCCACTTTACTAACACAATTTTTGTAATTTCAGTGTACATTTCCCACTGTTTTGACTGTCCCCAAATTCAACAGTTGATACTTCAGCTAGAATGTGTACACAAAACTTACATTCAAATAAAGTAACAGAAATAAATTCCTTGCACTGTAATTGCAATAAATCAACAAAAACATCCAGAAGTTTTTATCAATACATGAAGTGGCAAGCAAAAGAAATATTTTTTTTTAATTTTCCAACACTTTCTATTTCATTCAAACAAAATATCAGGTTCAAAAATATTTAGTGGTAGGATGTGATGTCCAGAATTTTTGACAAAAAATATGTTTTAAAATTGCAGGCATGTTTACAGTACACAAAGTGTAAATAAGAAAGTTTCAGATTAACTATATATTTTTCTAAATTTAGGTAACCTAAAATAGTTTCTAATCAGTTTGGAAAGTTTTGCTTAAATAGGTTTTATTTCTTAATATATATGATCATATTATACATTTAAGAATATATAACATATCCAAATGCAGACTTATAAATTTTTAGGGGTCCTATTATTTTCAGAAATAAGTTTTATTTGCTTGAGGTAAAACAGATGACAATTCTAAAACGACTTCTTCTTAAAAAGATTATTATGTATTTCTAAATAGTTTAAAAATGGATATGTACCAGGTATTAATCCTGCAGAAAATAAAAAAAGAATCCCTACTAATATTTTAAGAACTGCACTACTCTATAGAGGAATTTTTAGCTAATTAACTTTGAATGGATGTTTTACATCTCAAAGGTAAACTAATCATGCTATGAAGTTTTCCCCAGCTCAAATTAAAATAACTAAATATTAAAAGCTTTCAAATCCTTAAAGAAAAAAAGTCTCCACTGTTCTAAATAGAAGCATACATACCTTGTCAATGATCTTTTGGAAGTGGACTTCCACAGAACAACTCTGTATGTCCGTATGTTTGTCAGAATTATGGATCAGCACAGAGAGTTTTTTGGATCTGATTTTTTGTGCTCGATACCCAAACACAAAAAGCATTGAATCAATGACATTGGATTTTCCACTGCCATTTGGCCCAATAATACACGAAAAACGCTGCATAATAGAAGGAAAAAAGTGAAATTCAAAGGGAAATAGATCCTGGCCAGTGTACATCACCTATTTCATCTGTGAACAGTTTAAAACGTAATTTCTACTGCATGAAACTGCAGACTATTTGATAGTGATACTGCCAAAGGTAAAGCAGTACAAATCATTTAAGAAAAAAAACCACACCTCAACTCAGCTTTCTAAATTTTAACTTGTTAACTCAAAGCGATACTGCATTCAGCAAGCATGTTCGCAAGGAAAGTTTCATGATTAGCCACGTAAGTCTCTTGTGGGCACTAAAAAAATATTCTCATTCTTCAAACACACCCCTAAAAGTTCTCCAGTAAGCGAAATAAAGAGAAAAGTGTGCTTTTTCTAAGGTTTACTGATAAATTAAAATTGTGCAGTATCAGAAAGTTGCACTTTACTGTTTTCTGTATTGTCCAATACTGAAAATTTAGAATATCACTGTATAAGTCATTCTAAAATTTAAATATTTTTCAGTTATTTTGAGAAAAGCTTACATGAAAATACAGGAAGGAATACTAAGACACAGTGAAGTCTTACCTTCATTTAAAAAATGTTTAGGATAAAAGAAAGATACCTTATGAAAAGGTCCCAAAGTTTGCTCCCCTGCATAGGATTTGAAGTTCTGGTTTACAATATGAGTTATCATGAGACGAGGAGCACCGGCTTCATTGGTCATTGCTGGAGGTGGGGGAGGAGGGATGCTACCCAAAATCTCTTCTAAACTTCGATTATCAAGCACCTCATTTGAGACTGCTAAAAACCATCCAAAATAAACACAAAAGAAAAAAAAAAAGACTATAAGCTCTCAATGACTAGACACCTTTTAAAATGCTCAACTGGAAAAGCAAACATCATTTCTATATGAACTAAACCTATAATTTTGCCTGTAATTATTAAAACGAGTTAAGTGGAATTAAAATTCTTCTGTCCATGAACTGAACTCTTTAATAAAAAGAGATACTTAAGATGTCCCATCGATTCACTAGTGGGTTTTTTCTTTCATTATGTAATTCTTATTCTAACACACTTTAATAGGCACTCTGCAATTACAATAGCTACAACCGTCACAATAAGCCTACAAATCCGAAACAGGCAAAGTCTTTCTAATTAATAAGTGCAAAGCCACATTTCAAGCGTGCTCACAAGTCACTCTGCAAGATTTGGGGATCGCTGCACAATGCCCTGAAAGCTGTAATGACAGCACAACTACTCTGCAAAGACAGGAAGTTTGTTACGAAAACAAACTGGCCCCCTGGATATCAGCTAGTTGTAAGCAAAGCAGCTTTTCAACAGTTACTAGCAACTTTTTCCTCAAAAAGACAGTAGTATTTGCCACCAATTTCAACATATTAATCTATTTGTCAAATACCTTGCTTCAATAATTGCCTATCTGGCTACCTAAAAAGACACACACTGCTGTTTTTCCAGGCATTTTCAGCAAAAACTCAACTCGGGAAACTCAAGAAAATACACTGTTTCATGAAAAAGAAAGTCAAATCATTTTAAGAGTTAAGTAAATAAACTTGACATTTATTCCATTCCAAGAAATCCCATACCATTGGCTGCATGTAAATTTGAAAAATCCTGCTGTTGTACCACAATCTTAAGTACAACGTTACAGATCAGGAATATGAAGTAGGCTTTATTAGGAGGAAGTCTACAAATTGCTTTTGCACTTGTACTAAATCACTGGTCCAAACACTTTAACTCTTTACAAGCCTTCTTTATCATTTCGAAAGCAGTTTAAACTTGCCAGGACTCAAAGCTTTCAATATTCCTTTCTAGAAGAGAAAAGAGCAAATCCTATATGCAACAGCTGGTAAATTCAACCAAATGCTGTTGCTAAACAGGCACTATCACACCAAGTTTACACACCATGAGAACCACAATATTCGGACCCACCTTTTGGAGGTACTGCACCAGGCTGTCTGTCACCTTCATTTTCCACTTCCATGTCACTGGAGGAGTCCTCTGAGGGCTCTCTGCCTTTCCGACGAGCTGCTGTAGAAGCTTTGGTGCTCCTGCTTGGCTTGACCTCTGTTGGCTGTTCCCCTTCCATTCCAAGCAATCAAACTACCGAAGGGGTCTATCTCCTTTGCTAACATAAACAAGAAAACCCCGTGATCTAAGCATTGAACTACAATCCCCTAAGGAATATACCTACACGTTCGCCCAGATGTTTGACTAACTTAGAAACTAAAGACTAGAGGTGTTTTGAAGACAAAAATCCAAACCTGAAACAAAATCTAAAGCTTAGCCTCATAATGCTATATTTTACAATACATCACCCCCCGAAAAACAACGAACCGACCTCAATCTGTAAAAACAGCATGAATCTACCTACTGAAAACTCATACAGCCATGTTCAATGCAGTTACTATGCTGAGAGATAGCCACCGTGATGCTGGGGGCAAAAGAGTTAAAGACACATTTGCAATAACAAACTGAGTAACCATATGTCTTATGGAAGCACTCTTTACATACACGTTTCAGACCTGACAAGCATTTTACTTTCTACAGTCCATACTGACTATATATTTTATATGGACAGACAGATAAACAAAAAGACCTGCATAATTATAGCAAAGATTTGACTCTTAAACAGCTTAAATCAACATTCACTTCGCAAAATACAACACAACCACTACTTCCAGCATTCAGTGTTTAACGAGCAAGCAAACCAAAATACCTTAATATAGTTGTGATGTTAAAGTCAAGTGATCAAGAACGAAACGTTACAAAAGTCCATCAGCTGGCACTTAAGCACAGCTCCCAAAAAGTATAAATAGAAAGCAAGCGACGAGAAGAAAGACGACTGCATGAGCAAAACTCTCTCTGAAGAGTTTAAATTGCAGCAAGTGGCGAACTTAGTTCGCAGAAAAACAGACATGAGAAAGTTTACTTCTCACAAGATAAAAAACTGACGTGGTTAGAAAGTCATCTTACAATTGGTGCCAATCATTTGACGTTTTCAGACCTACCCCCAACCCACACTCTCATGAGAGTCCTTCATTTGGGACAATGGGGGAGGGGGGAAATGAGAGAAAGAACTCATTTTAAGGCAATTTGAGTCTATGCCCCTGTTCAGAAGTGTTCCGCAATGGCTGTCTCAGACAATTACAGCCTCTCAAAGTACCAGATTTATTTATTTTATTTTTTTTTCCCCAAAACTGCTCCACTCCAACAGAATTGTGCAATATAGACCTATTTACCTTACCAACCGTTCCACCCCACATACTGCAATAGAACAAACAAGCATAACTGCTCGACCTCAGCCTTTAAATCGCGATAAATCAGCTGCCACATACTCTCTAACAAATTTAACAAGTTCGGGAGGGCCCAGCCCCTCCCCCGAGTCAGCTCGAAGGTGTTTGTTAAAAGCATCTCTCCGCGATCTCCTGCCAAGCGCCGTTTTTGTTACAGGGATGGCGAAAAGCAGAGCCAGAGGGGGAGGCTTCCGTATTAACAGCCGAATAAATCTGATAGCGATTAGCCCTTGTCAGAGAAAAAAATTTGTTGGTTTTTTATTTTTTTTTAAATCCATCGGTTAATCTAAGGAGCCCGACTGCGCCCTTGTCACGGTCTTTCCAAGTCGTTATGGACTTTCTTAGGATTTCTGTCTCATACTTCAAGAATAAAAGGAGCAGGCAGAGCTCGCTACGGAAGGGTCCCTGCTTTGCAAACAGATTAAAACCGAGCCGAAACGCACTCCTGGCCTTCCCCGTCCTAGGTAGGTCTCCGATTCACGGTCCCCAAAGGTCCCTAAGGGCACAGCGGGAAACCTCGGGCTTTCCCTTGGGCTGCAGAGAGCCCTCTCTGCTCCCACCTTCTCAGATTCGTCTGCCGACACCAGCCAGGACGGACACGCCGAGCGCCCTGACCCACCGGAGCGGGGACCGAGCGGCCGCCGGGCAGCCCGGGCCCCTCGGCGAGCCCGCCCCGGCGAGCCCGGAGAGAGGGGCTGCCGTCGCCTTTCCCTCCCTCAAGGCGGGGAGGATCGGGGAAGAAGAAGGCGCGGGGCAGAGCCCACCGCCCTTCCCCTCAGCACCCCCTGCCCAGCGAAGCGCCCTGAGGGCGTACCCCGCCGCCCCGCTCGCAGCCCCCCCCCATAACTCCACCTGCCCTCAGGCGAAACGCCGGCGCCTCCGCCCGCCGACCTACCCCGCGCCCGCCCGCCGGAGCTGCTACCTTCGAGGACCGGCGGCGGCCGAGCCCCGGCGAAGAGACTGGCGGGGTTGCGGTAAGGACGGGCGGCTCCGGCTCTCCGCCGGGCGGCTCGGCGGCTTTCCACACTCGAAAATGGCGCCCAAACGGCGAACTCGAACCGAAATTCGTTAGAAAAGCGCGGGGCATGCTGGGAAGGGAGGGGGCCGGCCTCCCGCGGGTTTGAAAGGAGGGAGGAAAAAAAAAAAAAGCCCCGCTCCCGCGCCATCTTGTTTTCCGTTACTGCGCGGACGGGCTAGGCGGGATAGGGAAAAGAAAAAAAAAAAGGAAAAAATAAATAAATCCCCTCTCGTCGGGGATCGGTGGGGTTTTTCTGAGGGGGAAAGAGGGGAGAGGCTGGTGGCCTGAGGGTGACAGCGGCCCCACGGCCCTGCCCACCCGCTCCCCCCCCCCCGGCTGCGGGACGGAGCCTCGCCCCGGGAGGGAACGGAGGACACGGGGGGGAGCCTTCCCTGCCCCGGGAACCTCCGGGAGCCGGAGAAGCGGCGATGGAGCGGAGAGACGGGACTCTCTTTTAACAAACCGTGGCCGGAGCTCTCAGCCCAGCGACTGAATTCCTCTCCTCCAGCCAAAACGTTACTTTATCCTAAGAAAAACAGCGGGGAAAAACGGAGCGGGTCCCTCCTCCCCGCTTCCCCCCCGGTGCGGCGGGGCCCGGCCACGGGTCTGGGGGGGACCCCCGGGCGCGGCCGGTGCGGGGAGGGTGCGGGAGAGACAGGCGATGCCGCCCCCCCCCCCAACCCCGGTCCCCCCGACAGCTCCGTGATTAATGAGCCACCCGCCCGGGAAAGGGGCGGTCGCTGCTGGAGGAGGGGGGGGGGGGAGAACCCGGCCACCAGGTGCCACCCGGCCCCCGCCGCACCCACCGGTCGCCCCGGTTTATAAACGGCGCCGCGGGGGCCGGGAGCGACGGGACGGGCCGGGACGGAGGGGAAGGGAAGGGGCTGAGCCGGGCAGACCCGCACCCAACCGCACCGCATCGCTGGGGAAGGGTAAGTTCATCCCCCCCGCCGGGGACCGCGGGGTGTTTTCGTTACCGGAGTGACGCGAAGGGTGGAAAAAAAAAAACAACTTACTAAAACCGAGATAAAATAACCGAGATTCACTACGGGATTTCCCCCACCCCCCCCACCCCCCCCAAGGAACAACTGAAAAGGCTGCGAACAACTTTTTCTGAGGTTTCCACCTATTTCTGTTGGGTTCGCGCGCTCCGCTCTGGCCTTTCCCATCTTTCCCATCTTTTCCATCTTTTCCTTCTCCGGGTGGGATGCCTTCACTCCCCCCAGCACCCCACCCCACCCCCCCCGCCCTTCATTCCCAGGGAATACTGGACTAAAATAATCCTTACGCTTCTTTTCTTCGGAAACGAACTCGATTTCAACTCAATTGTGCCCTTGTAATTTCATACAAAACCCACGAAGGCATCTGCCTGCATTAGAAACGCTTTAGAAATACTATAAATGCTTTTATTTCCTTTCCTGCCCCCGTTTCCAGGTCTCCGCGCACCAGGCAGCGAGCAAAAAAGTCTTCCAATTATCCTTAAAAAAGCCCAGAACTCCTTTCTTGTAAAATGTTAAAGGCCACAGCATGGAAACCGGCTGTTGCCCAGAGGCATTTTATATAGTTAGTTTTCAGCAACGAATTTTTGGAGGGTGAAATTTGGGTGATTCCTGGCTTTACAGAGAGGGCAGCAGCCAGAGCATGCACCCCGGTGGCACCAGTGTGACCAAGTGACCCTGCCCCATCCTAAGCCCAGGAGCCACCGTGTTCTGGCTACACACCTGGACACACCTGGAGTAGATCCCGGGTTTCCGTGTCCTGGACTTTCCCGGGCCGTTAGGGATGGCTAAATGGGAAAATTTAGTACTCCACGGGAAAATCTAATGGGGATGAAACTAATTGAGAGAGAAATCTCTCATCTCCACAGCTGAAATTTTGCCTTGTTTATTTTTTCCCCCTTTTTCCTGCAGGCCCAGGATTTAATCCGATGTCCAGGTGAAGCTCCTGGAAACAGAAACTCCTGCTTCCGGGGGTGGCCAAGGAAATGAGGATTTTAGGTACGCGCGGCTCTATTTGCTGTATTTCACACACAGTCATTCTAGCGCTGAGTTTGGTTCAACACCAGCACAGCAAACCCCAAACTGCCTGTAAATCAGCCCCCATCCTGTGTTTCAGCAGAGGAGCGGGTATTTATACTCACCCAGCCTGTCTCCATCCTCGGGTAATTCCCACTTTTCCAGTAACGGGGGAAGAATCCCTCCTTCCGGTGGGATTTCGACAGGGAAACGAGCAATCCTGCTGACAAACCTAAAACGACAGACCGTATTTGACAATCGTACTGACAAGGGGCAAGAGAGATGATTTTTTTGGCCACTAAAATGGGTCTAAATCTGACCCTGACTTAACACGGCGAGAAAATACCATGGGACCTTTTTTTATTTTAAATTAGACAAAAGTGCCAATTTAAGGACCGTTTTTCAGCTCTCGCTCAAGGTAAGTTCATGTAGACTTTAATGTGAGTCTAGTTTATACAGGTCATAATTATCACAATGAAAAAGAATAGTGAGATTAATTTTTCTCCTTTGGTTATATTAATTATAACACACAGAGAGCATTTCACAAATAATTTCAGTCTAAACTGTATTTAAGAGAACATTACCTGACAAAACTGTCAGATTAACAGCAATTTAATAATTTTTAACACAATAAACCGCCAAAAAATAATGCCTTCTAAATACAAATTAGAACATTGCAAAAAAAAAGATTGTTTTGAAACATTTCCTCTTTTCTGCTATAAATCTTCAAGGTCTTGGGGGTTTTTTTTGCCGTTGCCAGCCGAGGTCACACAGTGGGATTTCAGCAGGGGGTTGAAACGCTTTACAAAATGAGGCTTAAAATTTTTGCAAATTTAGATCTTCAGTCATTCACGGGCATCGATTTTGTTTCAATTTCTTAAACGACACTGTATTTGACTGCAACTGAAAGTTTTAATAACTCCTTCTTGCCCTTGCTGTCCAGCTGGGCCGCCACAGAAGCTGCTGCTCCCCACGCGTGAAAGCCGGGATCTGTCGGAGTCACCTGGAAGAGCCCCTTGACCGAGGACAACGGGAGCAGGTATTATTTTAGCATTTGGGGCAATATTGATTGAATTGCATTTTGCTGTGGAATTAAATGAATTAGAGGGCTGCGGGGTTTATTCCAGGCGGAGCTGACCATCTTTTCTGAGAGCTGGGGGGAAACGACTTTGCCGCCGTTATTTTCAGGTGGAGCTCAAAAGGAGCTTTTCGCTGTTGTTTTTTCAAGGGTTCTCTTGCCCCCCAATGGCCAAAATCCGCTTTACAAGATGCTTTGAAGGTTTGAAAAAACGTAGAAGCTACAGGATAAGCACGGCAATTCCTGAGTAGGGTTAGCGGGGGGAGGACAGAAGTCGGTTCCCGATCCTTTCAAATAGTGGCCCAAGCTTCATCCTTCCAAAACCCCCCGTACCGTGCTCCGCGGCTCCGTTCACCGCTGCATCTGACAATGTTTTTTTTTTTCTTTCTGTAATCCACGGGGCACTGATCACTTGAAAAACCGTCCATAAAATGACATCAGGCAAATAGAAAATATACGCACAGTCCCACATCCCGATTTATACAAATAATGTGTTTTAAAAAAATACAAAAAATCACGTTTAGCCTTATTTTTAGTTGGTTGTAAATGGAAAGCGCTGCTCAGCTCTTTCTCAGAGGAGCCGGGTGATCTTTGGGGCTACGAGCGATTCAAAGAAATTGCTCTTGTGTGTGACACTGTCCCAACGAAATGACTCTTCAGGGAGAGCTGAAGCCCGGGGTGTGGTGCCGGCTCTACGAGCAGGGAGCGGGAACGCTGCGCGGCGGCACCCTGGCTTTTCCTGGCAGGGGCAGCTGTGCTGCCATCCAGCGAGACCTGGACAGGCTGGAGAGCTGGGCAAGGAAGAA
>JAOXJM010000052.1:8011369-8030784 GCA_026413425.1 Tringa solitaria
CCCCCCTCCCCTCCCGCGGCGGGAAGGATTTATTTTAATTTTAGAAGTAGGTCAGTGGGCGGCGCTTGGTTGCGAGGCGACGGGGGCCGGAGCGGCGGTGGCGTGAAAAGGGCGCTGTTTACTTAAAATATTAAAAAATTTTTAAAAAATTAAAAAAAAAATAAAATGTGGGGACACGACGGTTTTAAAGCGGTATTAATTAACGGTGACGCCACCGGGCCGTGTCACCTGGTCGGGGAGGGCCCGTGAGGTGGCGGTGGGACGAGGAGAAGGAGGAGGAGGAAGGAGGAGAAGAAGAAGAAGAAGTCTCGCGGGAAGTCGCCATAGAGACGGAGCCGCTTGGCCCCGCCGCTGCTGCGGCGCCGCGGAGACGGGGAGGAAGGCGGGATTAGCGCGGAAGCCGCCGGGGCTTGGGAGCCGGCCGCTGAGGGAGCGGTGCCCGCCGCTCTGCGCTCTCTCCCTCCCGCTGCCGGCGCAGGTAAAGGCGGGCTGGAGAGGAGGAGGCGGTGATCCTCCCCTCGCCGTCGGGCGGCAGGTCTGACTCACCGCCGCGGTGGGCGAGAGGGTCGGGAGCCGGTGACCCCCGGCTCGGCGTGGGAGGCGGGATGGGCTGAGGGGAGCGGGAGGCGGCCGGGCGGCCCTGAGGTAAGGGCGGGGGAGTCCCCGACCTCCCCGGCTGCGGGCGGCCCTGAGGGGGAGCGGGCGCCGGGGCGCGGCGGGGATAATCCGCCGTTTGGGAAGCTGGGAGGGAAAAGGGGGAGCTGGCACGGCCCGGGAGCGGGTTTTGCCGTCCGTGTGGTGCCCGAGGCGGTCCCTCGGGAGACGAGGGACCCTCCACCCGCCTCAGGCAGGCGGGGCGGCGGGAGCCGCGGTTCCCTGACAGGGGAGACCCGCAGCCGCCCCGTGAGGAGCGAGTTCCTGCCCCGCCACCGCCATCCCCGGCCTTTCTTCCCATCCTGCCGCCTGTCTTTCCCTTCGCTCCCTCCCCGGCTCTTGCTCAATCTCCCGCAGCCGCCTCTGGTCCTCATCGCCTCCTTCGGCAGCTCCGGAGGGGAAAAGGCTGAGGCGGGGGGAGAGGGCGAGGGGGCCCGGGGCTACCGTGTAGGGACGAGCTGGTCCTCGCTGGGACCAACGAGGCTGGGAGAAGCCGAGCCAAACTCATCGTGCCAGAAAAAAACCCTCTTCGTTATTGCCCCGTCTTTTTTAAAAAAAACATGCTAAACCTGCCGCTGGGCTCGTTGCGGAGCTGTATGTAGTGTGTGTGCCAGGATGGGTAGCAATGGATGTCCCTGTTGCTGACAGCAGGTGAGCTGTGCGACGTAAGGGTGAGCGCTCTGCCTTTCAGGTGGGTATTAAGAGGATTTAAGCCGTTTTCAAAAATCACAATAAAGTTCTGGTCTCGTCTTTGAAAGGAAAGTAGCAGAACTCCATGTACTGGGAGCAGGGAGGGAGTGCGAGCTGGAAGCTGACAATAGCGACATGCCTGCTTGAAACCCCGGGAGGGAAATGATCAATTAAAAACTACTAAGCAGCAGCTGAAAAGGTGGGTTTAGCAAGGTTTGGCGTGCACAGAAAATAGAAGCAGATAAGATCCGTGCATCCAAATAAATGTGAGGTATTCCGTTAAGCAGGAGAGATGCTTACATGAAAGTGGAGAATAAATCTTTAATACTGTTTTGCTCCGTGCTATTTCTTTGCCGTATACAAATCTTACGGTTTATGTTTGGGGGTTTAGTTTTAGAATTTGTGGCACAGAGACTGCAACATTGAGGCGTCTGCTGAATGGGTATTACAGGTGCTGAGCAACAGCATTGCTACTATACAGAAGTCAAGGACATGATTAAAAACCTACTTTGAAAGTTTAGCACGAACTTAGGCCTGTTTTAAATGCCTTGATGATGAAATTCCCTGTGTGGTTTTTAGAAGGAAATTAAACATTCAAGTATGAAACAGTTATTTTTAAATAATTATATATGGGTGTGTTTATCAATTGACACAGAGTAGGGTTGAAAACAATTTATTTTATTCTTTGGGCACAGAAAATTACATGTTTTAGGACTAGTATCCTTTTAATGCTTCTTAAATTTTGCATAGTAGCTGTTTGACATGGAGTCATTTTTATGGTGAAAAAATTTCAGAAGGTTGAAGGGCACATTTGTGCATCATCATGGTCTCTTCAGAGTATAACTTCTGCTCCCACCCTCTTGGTCTCACTTCTTTCCATCCTGGAAGACAGAAAAGTTTTAACCCTGATCAGTGCCACTACCCTGTCCAGGCACAGATGCACAAAGGCTGCCACAAGAGGGTAAGAGGATGGGACCCCAACTGTGTTGCAGTAAAGTCGTGTGGACAAATAGGGGAGGACGAAAGACTAGGACGTTGTATCATTTTATCAGGGCAAGATTATTTTCATAGTATGACTTTTTCCCCTAAATTTTCTCACAGTGCTCTTGCTAAGCGTGAAGTTCCTTAAAAAGTTCGCGATTCCAGGTTTTCCCTTGCTACCTTCATGCCTATATATCAGCATGAGAGCATTTCAGTGTTTCAGTCTGTAATGTTTCAGCAATATGTACCTGGCATCGCTTGTTCTTTAAATTGTCTGGTGTGTTTATACGAAATGATCAGGTAAGTGTGGAGTTGGGTACTATACAAAGAGAATTCCCTTAAAACTGAGATCTGTTTTGGTGTTTATTTTGCAACAATACTAATGAAATTACTTATTTTAAAACTTTCTATTTGGTGTTAGTGTCTTCCTTTTTAATTTTGGCTACTTATATATGTGTTTGTTTTGTTTTATTACAGTTACGACATACCTACATATGTTTTTTTAATGTTCCATCTGAACAACTGAAATGAGACTGAAGACTTCACTTTTAAAGGAACCAAAACATATCCTTTGTTTCAGAATAAACTATAGAAAAACATGTTAATTCTGAGTAGCCTTTTTTTCCAGAAAGGATGTCTTCATCATAAATGTCATAGTGACATATTTGTAAATTGCAGGTGGCTTTTTTTTCTTTTTCTTTTCTTCACCTAGCCATTCAGTGCAGCCTTTAAGGGCAACATTTTAGGAGGTGTTGAACATTCTTAAAGTAATACCTTCCCTTCAGAAGCTATCAGCGTTTTCGTAGAAAGTTCTGAGTTTTTCTTTCCTTTCTTATTTTAAGTTAAAACTTAAAGGGTCTTTTAACTTGTGGTCTTTCCCAGAGCGTAAGGAGGAGCAGTGATATAGCTACTTCCTTGTAGTAAGACATGCAGTCATAGCATGAAATTGTAGCACTTACAAATGAAATTGTAATTCTTCCACTAATAAGTTAGATATGTCAACAATTTAAATATGATGTGGTGTTAATAAACTGGCACATTTGAGTGACATTTGGGCGTTTTGCACTTGCATTGTGCACTAAGACCCTTTTAGAGGTAACCCAACATTTCAACTGTGTTTCAATAAGTATGCATCATAATAAGAATTATGTTTTTCCACAATCCAGTTTGTTTTATTTTTTGCTGATTTTCGACCAGCTCTTTTCTTGAAGCCAAAGAGCAAACTAAAAACGAAGAACCCTGTTTTCTTTTTCTAAAACATTCCATGGAATTTTATCAAAATAATCTTCCTGTAGCGTTCCTTGAGCTTTGTTTCACCTAGGTGAGATATTTTGTAAGCTTATTTTAAATAATTAAGGTGTTCACGCTTCCTTAATTTAATTAAACATAAAGAATTAGTTAGCTGTGTGGGATGGACTACAGCTGACGAGCTATATTCCTGCAGTGATGATCACCAAATTATGAAATGGAACCTTTTAACTAGCGAGACCACTCGAGTAGTGAAACTTCCAGATGATATTTATCCCATAGATCTTCATTGGTTTCCCAGAAGCATAGGTGGGAAGAAGCAGTCCCATGCTGAGAGCTTTGTTCTCACAAGTTCTGATGGTAAGTCCATTTAAAGTATTTATAATTTCACTATGTGCTTATGTCACTCAAATACATGAGAAATTATTTGCGGTAAGTAATCTGCAATAAAAACAATTTCAAATATCTGTGCAGCAGTTGCACTGGTGTAAAATTAGTGGTTGTTTCAAATTTAATACATTGTACAATTATAATTTTCTCTGATACACCATTATCAAATGTACCTCTGACAGCAGATATATAGTTTTTTTATGTAAGGTCAAGTTCTACCATCTTTTTTCAGTTTCATAACCCAGTAGTTTGCCTATGTAGATACATATACATATAGTTATGAAAACTGAAAATGACCAAGTTACTGAAATTGCTTAACTGTGATGTTTAATATCAATATAGTCTATTTCTTGGACATGTTACAGGAGCGTGTCTTGTATCTGGCTTCTGTGGAGTCTTGAATATCCCTCTGGAGCATCTAATTCTGGCTGTTGTGAAAGATGTAAGACTAGTATATATGTCCACTCTACTGGCAGATGTTTATATACATGTGTATATCCAGTATGCTGCTATTTGTCTAGTATACTAGTGTACTAACACTAGACTATATGATCCAATACGGTAGCTATTGTATTCCAATGTATGGATTCTGTTTTGTGGAAGGGAGGTGGGAGCAAGAAGGTTTGATGATTGCTTGGGGGTTTTTCTCCCTCTCCAAAGAGGCTAGCGCTTGATTTTTGCCTGATTTGCAGAGTCACATTTTTCTCCCTGCAGGAAGGCAGATAATCCCCAGTTCAGTGAAGAAATCTTAAGTAACTGGCTTCACTATTATTTTACATTTATTATGAAGCAGTCCAAACTGTTCAGGTTAGACTTTGTCTCCTTTCTTCTCAGTACTGTAATGGGGATTGTGTTCCCTGCCATCAGGATTTTTCTGTGCGTATTTCCCATTCCTTTTCTTCCCTCATTCCTTTTCTTTAAGGAAAAACATTTGGACTCATTTCTTCTTAATCTTATTCTTTGTTTGAAAAGAATGCAGAAAATAATGAAAGAAATAAATTTTCTTCAGTCACCTCCCCTTTATTTCTGTTACAAAAAACCTACTATGTGGAAACCCTGTAGTTCAGATTAGAGTGTTTCTTCCTGAATCTAGTTTTAAAAAGGGGTTGATCCTCTCTGAAATCTGCTGATTTATATTCGCCTTGTTATAAAAATTGTGTTGGAATAAAAGCTCTGCTAAGAAACAAGTCTTTGGTGTCAACTGGGACTGCCTCACTGACAATCCCCTGTTGAGAGCTTGCTGACGGGGTTGGTGTGTTACTTTGTGAATGATTTCTGATACTTTCAAGCCTTACATCCAAGAACTTGGCATACAGGTGACTTGGAAGAGCTGTATGACTTGCAGAAATGTGACAGCCCTTACACCTGTCCTATCTTTTTATACCTGTGTGTTTTACTCAGTTAATAGTGCTGTTGAAGGTTCCACAGTCAATTAAATTATCTTGCTGGTAGAAGTAATTATGTGCCACAAAGAAGCAGATTGCATCAACATACTAATCTTAGTTTGTATTCTTTTGTCAGCGGTCAAAGACTTTGGTGGTAAAGCTGTATTTCTAAACAAATGGTAGTGTTGGGAGTTTCTCAAAGCTGAACTGAAAGCAATATGCTGCTCTAAATTGCTGCCAGCTTTTTCAGGCTGAACAGATCATGGTCATTTGTTGTAGAGAGTTTCCATCAGGATAATAGTGGCCATCTGCCCATGACCCTGTTGATAGCTTTCACAGGGACCTATTGATAGTTTTAATGGGACTGATGGAGAATTTCCAGCTAACTTCTGCCCGTGTTTTGGCCAGAACCTTAAATTTGTGGGTCTAGCATGTTTTCTTTGGTGAGGGGAACTTATTGTAGGCTTTTGGCTAGCTTCACAGTGAGCTTGATTGGGAACAGGAGATTTGTTACTGGGCATTAGTAGTTTGGAACTGATATGTCCAGCATGGCTTCCTGTACCAATTCAGAGAGGTAATATGTATTTGAAAAAGATAGAGTAAATTCATTGCTTGCATGAAATTTTGGAGATTTCTCTGACTTTTAGCAAGAGTTGCGCTTTAAAATTAGGAGGACTGAGAGTTTGGTTCATGGAGTGGAAGCCAAGATTTCTTCAAGATATTTAGTACTTCCTAAATGCACTGAACTTATGGAACAAAAGCAGGACATCTGGCTCCCTGCCACTTCCTAGATATATGTGGGAAGGGAAGTTTGACCAAGTAGAGTTGTAATTTTTGCAATACTTAATGCTGAACTTTTACTATTAATTTTAGGCAGCTGGGTTTAATGAGGTATTGCTTGTAGATCTCTTATGGTGGAAGTGGAGGCTTTTGTGAAAACTGAAAGGAAAATTCATTTGTATCAATTAATATTTGCATACATTGTAGTAGGCTTTGGGAGGGCGGGGTTTATCTAAACAAAGATGTTCTTCAGAACGTCAGTCAGTGGGCTGATTTCTATGGGATTTGTATTCTTTTCTGTTCAGTGATAAACATGGGATGGAGGGATTTCAGTAGGTCATCTGGTGCTCTTAATTCCTTTCTGTTTTCTCCTTTCTTGTACTTTCTCAGTTTTCACATTTGTATTTCCAATGTTCTGTAAAGTTCTAAATTGTATGTGTAAGTAGCGAGCAAACGAGTAGCTGTAGTAAGTCACATGTCCTGTTAATTTATTCAGTCAGTTTTCCAGTGTTATTAAAATAGTATGGTAGTATTTCATGTTCTGCTTGAATAATGCTTTGGCAGTTGATTGAAGAAACATATAAGGGCTACTACTACCTTCATGAAAAAGATGACTTTTAAAACTCTGCTATGCAATTTTTCAATTTTTCCTCTCTCATTTTTCTCTTTTTTTTTTCTTTTCTATCACTAAGATATGTGAGGAAAAATAAATCATATTCATAGGTATGTTTAGAGAGGTTGATTTTTTTTTTTTCCAGAAGTGTTCAAAAATTAGCACGTTGCAGGAGCTGTACATTTGTGAGTACTTTAGTCTATGTGTGAACCCACTGCAAATTTTGGTAAGATATCAGTTCTTAAGTGTGATGTCTAGTAGGTATGAATGCTTGCCCTTCTCCTGTAAGTGGATTAACTGAAACTATGACAAAGAGTTACGGTTTAGGAATAAAGACTCATGAATAGTACCATGTATAGGTAGGCCCCTGAATCTTTTCCAGGGTGCATTAGGACCTTTGCAATTAACTACTAGAAGTTGGATTACTTTAAGTGACATAAGTCAATGACAGGGGTTTAAAGCGAGGGGTTCTTGGTTTCTTGCAGCTTAACAAATGTTTTTTCTTGCTGGTCGAGATTTTAGTTGTGTGTGATCAACAAATTCTAACCCAGTCCCTAAATATTAACCTGCATTTTCCTCGATGAGACTTTTGTTTTCATTTGCTTAGAATTTTTACCAAATGTTTTTAATCTAACTTAAAGTTATTATTCTAGGATTCTAGCTAGTGTTGAAGTATTTTAGTAAGATTTCAGCCACGAGACATAGTGAGAGGAAGGTCAGGAAAAAAGCTCTCTTCTCCCTAACAGTAAAAATAAATAAATAAATAAATGATTACTGAATGAGAAAAATTTCTGTGAAACATGTAAATGATTATGTAGTTATATCTCTGTTGGAATTCATATGCACTTGAGAGTTAATCCATTCTACTGTTGTCTAGCTTTTGGAGATTAACTTGATTAATTTTCATTTTCTTTTAATGCAGCTCTTTCTTGCTTGCATGAAGCATAAACTGTTGTGGCTGTCTTTGCTGACTTTATTGCGGTGGCTTGGGCTTTTTTGGGGTTTTATTTTTCTTTTTACAAATGTGTAGGCCCTTCAAATTGTCCAGTTGTCGGCACATCCCTAAGGCTTATCATCCTAACGGTGGTGTAGTTGAGATGGGGATTATCTGATCAAAATCTGCCATCCTCTGACTTCTCCCCCTTTCCCAAGGTGACACATCCTGTAGTTCTTCAAGCCGGTCCGGTGATCAGTTGTTAGATAATTTTGTATTGTTCAGTGAGTCGAGTTCGTGTTCAACCCTTGCATTCCTTTTGGACACCTGGGGCCTTTATTGCTATTCCTGTTGTTAATTTGAATGCTACTGTTTTGCTTGCACAGCGCAGAGTAAAGGAGCACTGAGCTTTGCTGGATGAATTGCTATTAAAACTAAATGCTTTATGGTTGTTCCAGAGCAGTAGATACACTGCAGAAGGAAAATAGGATGTAATTTCTGTTTAAGTGGACAGAGTAAATCCCAACATTTGTTTAGAGAGTGCTAAATGTAAACAAAACTGAATGAAGAAACTGACCCAGAAACTTCCCCCCCCCCCCCGCCCCTTGAAGTTCTGTTCCCTAAAAAAATGAGACTTCCATGTCCGTGATGGGTGTTGTAGGGGAACTGGCTGGCACATCATCAGTAACTTTGGAACTCCTTGGTGGGTTTGATGGAAAGAGGCAGCTACGTGATGGAAAAATGCCCACTCAGGGGGCAGCTGTGGCAGGGGCTGCAGGCGTTTGGGGCAGGGAGGAGTTGTTGCTCTTCCCCTTCCTGAAGGGAAACATTCAGCTGGGTTCCTTTCTGAGGCAGGAGGGAGTCCACCCACAAAAGGCAATTTGGATTGCTGTTAATAATGGAATGAGTTATTTTTGCCATAATTAGTTCACAGATCACAAAACCTGTGATCTTCAGGTTTTGTCTTGCACAAGTTAGCACTTTGTCTTCTTTCTTGTAGGGATTTTTTTCCTAATTAACTGTTGTTAGGACTGTGGTTAAACTCTTAGCATTGTTCAGTAAATTCATCCTGAACATTCAATTTCTGGAAAACTGTTCATGAGAGAGTTTGTTTTGAGGTTTTTTGTTGTTGGTGGTGGTGGTTTTTTCAATGAAATTGAAATAAAAACCAGTGCTAACCTAATTTGTAGAAAGAATAAATTGAGTTAAAAAGTTAACGTAGAAAATTTCCAAGTTTTTATCTCCTAGTGTAACTTAGCACTTTCAATAAAAAGAACTTAACTTATAAAGATTTTTTTTTTTGGACATGCAAGTGAATTATTGCATTGTAAAAGTTCACGAACAAGTGTTGCTGCTTAGTTGCTATTTTCTAAAAACCTTACATTTAAAATTCTGTTTAAGTGTTACTTACATAGCATGCCTTACGTGTCAAGCCTGCAATTTTCCTGCAACAGCTAATTCATTTCTGTGATAAGGATTCCTGAAAATTTGCTGAATCCAATGGAAATGGAGTGTAATGTCTTTACAGGGTTGCATTAATTCCTGGTTGAACTCCAGATGTTTGTGAAATTAGAGCAAACGTAAATTTAATCCTCTTGGGTTTTCTTCTGAGTCGCATCTCTTGTGGGATATTGTTCTTTTACTTCCTACTTACGTTGATCTTATTGTTGCTTTTTTACAAAAATAAAGAATATGTTCAACTTTCAACTGCTTATTAAGCACAAATCATAAGTGAATAGACCTATTTTTTTCAATTTTTTATGTTATTGATAATTTAAACATTGAAGAGTCTATGAAAACTAATGAACAAAACATACATGTTTTATATTCTGTATTTGAATAGGCTGCTAATCTCTCACTTGAAATTCCTCCAAAACTGGAGAGTCACTTTAAGATTAAGGGCAGCTTCTGGCTCCAGTACATAATAAAAATAAAGGAACAGTATCTTACAAATTTGAGATGTAAAGTAATATTAAATTGAATCACTTCTGTCTCTGAGCATGCAGCTAAAATTTTCCCTTTCTTAATTGTGTATGAGGCAGTAAGTTCTAATTTGAAAGGCTCTACTATGTCAATGTTAAGTTGAAGAACAGAAAGCAGAGAAATCCATTGAAACGTTGCTTTTGGAGCAACCTCTGTATGTGAATGCAGTGAAAAAAAGTGGTGTCTAATGAGTCACATCATTTGACTGTCATCAGTTGTAAATTCATATGTTGAAAAAAATAAAGAAGTTGCAGAAGTAAAGATGATAACTATGAAAACTTGATTTGGCCCCGTTCCACATAAGGATTCTGATGCAGTTTTTAAGTGCATGATCGCATTTTTTCCAGATGAATTCTTTCTTAGTGTTGAAGGTGGACCTGCTTTTATAGGAAACTGTATTCTTTCCTGCTAGGCTACAATTTACTATGTTTCACTATTTGAAAGATGCCTTGTGTAAGTAGAGCTTACTTCAAGGAAGTAAGAGCTTGTGGAGTGGGAAAGGATGCTGCAAAAGATTGGTAAACGAGTTGAATGTTTCCCTGTATTTTATTCTGTACTCTGTGACATGGCCCATTGTTTTCCTGAGAATGTGACCTAAACCAAAGTATTCAGTTGCTTGCCAGCTATCTGTTCTTTCATTTTAATTTATGTCTCTTATGTATTGAGGGGTTTGCTTACAGAAGTATTGAGATCTCGCAGACTCAATATATGAAATGCCGTAGAATTCCTTGGGTCCTTAAAAATGTAATTCTGAATGTTTCAGATGGGATACTGAAAGGTGATGAATGCCTTTGAGTTAGATTTCTGTGTCTGTTAGCTCCTGATTTGCAAGGCTGCTTTTTTTCCCCCTGCACCCCAAGGGAAATTAGCAAAATATGTTCATAATGGCTATGAAGAGGTCAGCCACTTAATATGAATACTGTAGGTGATGGCATGAGAATATTCATAGTCCTACGATCAGATTAGTTTCAAGTATTCTACAATGAAAAAGGTCTTGGCTGCAGATTGAACAAGTACACTATGCATTGAAAAAGGCAGGTATCAGAAAATAAAACCTCTTTTTTAATGTATTATTTTCAGACAAAAAAAAAAGCCATTTTGACAGTTTTAAGTAGAGAAAAAAGCCATTAAATTCCTGTCAATCCAGTTATTGCTTATGCACAAAAAATTAGAATGTCATACCTGAGAGATGTTCTGAAAAATAACTGATGCATTAATTATATTAAATGTTTTATAATTATAAAATAACATGATGCATTAAATGTAGAATACCGGTATTGAAAATTTTAGGAAACTAAACATTAACTGAATGAGGAAGAAGTGGTCTTAGTAATAATACTAGTTTTGTGAATTCAGAAAAAATGGAATTAACTAGCTGTTCAGAGTACTCTGCTTAATATGGATATAATTTATAAAGACAAGTTAAAGTGTATATTTGTATATGATATTTTAAATGGTCTGTTCAAATAAACAGTTTTATATAAACTATAATTTTCTTCAGTGTTAAAAATCTTTTGCTTGGAAATCTTGCATTGGCAGAGATTTGGCTGGATGATTGTGCCTTTTTGTTTATGTACTTAAAATGAAGACAAAATGCAATTGTATTCATTTGAATAATACTATGGGGAGCTCTGATGTATGTTTCATGGTTGTTTACTGACAGACCTACCAGAATGCTTTTCCTTTGCTTTTAGTCTGGCTTTGTTTTCAAGGTTGGTTAGTTGGTTGGTTTTGTTTGTCTTTTAAACTGAAGTGAAAATAAAACACGGGAAACCAGAACACAATAACAGTTGATTCAGGTTTCTGGTGTGCAGGGCACTTAAATTTTGCCATCTTGGCTACTTTGTGCTTTGAATGCATGTGGAGTGTGGAGGTATCATGTGTTTTTACCTTCTGTGCAGTTCATGGTTAACTCCGTTACCGCCTGCATACACATATATGTCTTGGTAATATGGTCTTTTACTGAAACAGGTATTTAGTTTCTGGTTCTGGCTTATCAGGTATGGCCTGTTTTATAATTCATATTCCCAAGCAGAATGTTATTAATGGAAAAATTATCCTATCTTAAGTGGTGGAGTATTTGCACACTTAGTGTGAGGTATCTGTGTACTGTTTATCTGAAAGAATTGTGGTCGCTCTGGAAATTGTATTGGCTCACTGTCTCTCAGATCAGGTAAAATAATTTTAATAGAGTTTTGGTTTGAAAGTAGTTAATTTGAATCACTGAACTATTCTAAGCCATGCGTTTGTTCTGCCACATGTTTCCAAGTCCTCCTTTGTCTGCTCTTTGGTCCAGTTTAAATTTGATCTTCCTGGATTTAAGCAACATCCCTCATTTGGAAAGAAAGACTTCCTCATGCTTCTGTTGAAATCATTAATAGCTTTGTTTTTGGCTTCTGTGAATTTCCATAACAGCTCCATAATGCAAGCAGTAATACTTCCTCAGAGCAGCGCACTCACCAATGGTCAGATTGTTCTAGCTTTTCCATTATCCTTTTGGTGTTGAGTGATTTTTCAGATCTTACAAAAAGAAAACATGAGGACTCTCCTGGACTGCAGCGTATATACCTCTGTTTGTTAGCTTTCAGACAATGAAATAACATCAGGCAGTTGTGTCCCCAGAGAAACACACAAACTTTAGAGGGACGTAAGAAAAATGAATAGGCAAAACAAAGATTATACATACCAAAAATAAAAAACCAACCCACAACATTATAGCTAGTTTACAAGTCGTTCTTCTGCAAGAGCTCATTTGTTTGGGCTAATCATAGCTACGAACAACATAATTGCATGTTTTGTTCTTTATTGTTGTTGTTGGTTTCTTGTCTTGTTTTGTGTGTATATTTTTAACAGTCGATAACACCAAATACTGATTCACAAAATTAGATACCCTCTTTGTATCCTGAACTTTTGTTTAGGGAAGTTCCACTTGATTTCAAAGTTAGGAAGAGTAGAGAAAAGCGTAGAAGCGCACTGTGGAGCTGTACTTGCAGGAAGGTGGAATTATGAAGGAACAGCACTGGTCACAGGTGAGCATTCTTAAAGTAATGAAGTGTTTTGAAAACTAAAATAACAGAAGAGCTCTTTCAAAATAAAGCCTTTTGTTTTCCTAATACACAAAGGTGACATGCAAAGAAGAAATATAAGGGTACAAAAATACATTATTAAACAAATTATGAAAAGTGCTTTCAAAATGGGTGGAATGTAAGTACTTTATGGGATAAATGCAATAGAATGGTTTGGAAAAATAATTTAATCTTTGACATGTGTTTAGACGATGTAATTCTAAATTTCACAGTTTATATTGTCGTTACATTGAATTTGAATGAACGAAACTATCAAGTGTTCACATGCTGGTCTATCTGGAAAGTCTCATGAAAAAGGGGGCAAATGGAAACACAAAATCAACAATATAAATGAAGTTAGCTATAAGAAGTTACTTTTTTAATGTTTTCATCATCGGGGTTATTTTCACCTTGTTTAATAGAACTTAATTTTGTACTATTTTATTAATGCTGTTTTAGAAGAATGCTGTCTATTTTAATTAATAAAAGATCTAGTAAAAATATTTCTTTTTTTTTAGTTATCCTGTTTTATTAGAAGTTATCCTATTTGTAAGTAACCTATCCTTGAAAATAAATGGTTTTTAGTATCAGAGCGCTTAGATGTTTGTGTGGATATTCTGTACTTCATAAAGCAGAATATTTAATTTTTCTTTTCTTATCTGTTAAAAAAAAAAGGTTGCCAAGTTGGTACATTTATAGCCCAGCACATGGCATTTGGGGTTTTTACCCCGCAAAGTTTACTGAGGTCTCATGAGCGTCTTGAATGTTCCTGTACTTCTTTTCTTAATTATGAGGAGTGGTGTAGATCCAGCTGCAGTCTAGCCCTGTTCTGTTGAGGCCGGGAGAGAGATCTCCCGTTGTCTGCATCTCTACATGTCTTTTTGTCCTAAATCTTTAGTGATTAGTTGCTTTTGGCATTTTTGTCAAAAATTTCTATCTTGATATTAAGGGGAAGCAAATTAAAGATAGACTTCTCCTTTATGGGATTTTTGTTGGTGTCAGAATTTTCTGCAGCCTCCTGTTGATCTAGCACAGCTGATTTCTTTGGACAAATTCCAACTCGGTCCAGAAGTACTGAAGATAATTTTGGAGCTGCTTGTTTCCAGACTCAGTCTGACTCTAAAATGCTGCTTCAAGGAACTCTGTCTGGCATGTTCCTCTGAAATCCCAGGGGGATAGAAATATTGTTCTTTTTAAAGACAGATTTGCCTCAAACTTCTCTAAAGAAAAAGTCAAAATTGCCTTTTCAATCTTTTTTTTTTTTTTTTTTTTTTGAAAGGCTGCATGACAGTTATGGGGAGTATAGGGAATTCAGGACCATATCCAAACTGCGTCCTCTGAGAAGATCAACTACTCTTATACCACAACTATACTTTGAGGAAGAGTGAATCATTGATGATACTATAACACTTAAAATATTCTTGATGTCTCTATTTTAACAATACCAAATGTGCACAAATAAGATTTTTTCAAATTTTTGTTACACTTTTTAAACACTTAAAAGCTACATTGGTGAGATATAAAAACCTAAAATCTGTTAAGTAAATTACCCTCAGATGGAAGAATGGAGTTAAGTGTCCGTGTGTACCTTTTTCCTCATTAATTGAATCTGGGAAGCCTAAATGAAGGCCCAGAGCTGTACATTTTAAATATGACAGCACACTAGGAAATCTCTGTTCTTAATGCGTACATAACTATGCTCTATAGTGTATAAGAACTTAATCTTTAATAAGTAAACTGAGTTTCTTGGTAACATGCAGTTATGTTACAAACCTTAAGCCTTCGAAACGGAGCCTTCAGTTATCTTCAGTTTCACCATTTATCAACTGTGAAGCCTCCAGTTTAATACATAAAATCTGCTCCTACTCTCTTCAGACTCCTCAGAGACTCATTTAATCAGGCTCTGGGCCATTGAACTGTAAATAGACGAAAAGTACTAGCAATGCTGACTAGAAAATACAGAATTTGGGATAGTTAAATAGTGATGGGCTTTCTCTTCCCAGGAGCAGCTTCAGATAAGAAGACTATAGGGATTTTCAGGGGAGGAAGAGACTTGTTGATAATAGCAGAACAACAGTCTTAAATACTTTTTCCTTAATATACTGTCTATTTGCATGTTAGGAAGACTACATAGATGATATTTACGTGTAAGAAGACCTGGATTTATTTTAACCCTAGTGTTCCTTAAATAAATAAAAGTGCCATGTTTGTTAGACTTATTATTGCATTTAAGTTGATAATTTCTGTGATAACTTTACAGTTGGTGAAGATGGCCAAGTGAAAATCTGGTCTAAAAGTGGAATGCTGAGATCCACTTTAGCTCAGCAAGGTAAGTTAATTTTCTTTAAGTTCCATTAGAACTTTTTAATTTGGGTTATTATGAAAGATATTTAAATAACAGTCCCTAAATCTGGCAGTAATAGTTTAAGGATCTTACAGCCTAGATAAACTCAACTCAAATTAACATAAATCATAGCTGAATACAGGGGAACTGAATTTGTAATAAGACCATTATCTTTAAAAAAAATAAATAAAAAAATTCTTCAAATTGAAAGTATTATTGCAACATTTTTACACAATAGTTTTGGTTCCACCCTAAGGATTCTGGATAGGCTAAAGAATTAAAAATAAAAAAATTCATCTTTTGATACCAAGCCACAGACTGTTATGGTAAAACTGAAAAAAAATAATCTCTAAAAGTATTGCAAGAATGCTTGAAAAATGTGAAGTGCATGTAGGTTAGTTCCTCTCAACTTTAAAACTTAACAGCCCTTGGTTCATCTCTCTGTTTAACCCAGTGAGTAATTTAGTATATGCAAACAGTCCTACTGAAGTGAAAGGATCCCTGTGTTTAAGTTCTGTGTTGAACTTGGGCCATCGAGACCTAACCTTGATCTTGGCTTTGTCACTACAGTTTTATGCGTACTAGAGCATTCCAGTTATTTTTATAAATTATATAGTCAATTTGAAATCACATTATTGTAAAGTGCAACAGTGTAAGCTGCAAATACATATTTATACAAATTATGTTTGACATTTTAAAAATGCAATTTTTTATAATCATAATTTCTAAAGTTTTTTGTACTATTTCAGTGAAGATACTGAGCTAGATTTTGTTTTTCAGACTTCATACATTGAGATCATGTGACCTTTTGACATTTTTTAAGAAACCACATGCACCTGGGGTTGGGTTAAATGTCAGACCCTTATCTCTTTCTAAAACAAATTATCTAAATTCTTTCAACCTGTTGAAGGCATCTTAACCACAGGAGTAAATGTAAAATGTATTTCAATTCTGTTAAGGAAGTTCATATTCAGATGTAGTGTTTTTTCATGCTTACAATGTAGAAAGATAAGCCAACTGAACTGCAATTTTTGAAAAAAAAACCCAACAAAACAAAAAGAAGCACACACTATTCACTATTTCTCAGTTGATATATTTCAAGCTTTTTTATGTTTTAACTGTGCTTATCTTGAGGTTTGATGAAGCTTATAAAGTAAGAGAGATATTCTAGTTTGAAATATGCAAGCTGCGTTTTCATTGATTCCTTAGTGTTTCTGGTACAGTATAAAAGTACAGTTCAGTCCTCATGGAATAATTGTCTTTTTGGTTTTGTGTTTTAAGATAAAATCCTGTGAGGCTCAGAAACCCTTTAAACTTTAATTTTATAGGATCAAATTCCCACAGATCATTCTGTAGCTACTGACATATCTGGGATCACTACAATATTCTGCAGAAATTGTTATGTTTTTTAAGAGAGGTATATCATTTTTAAGCTAATTTTTTTACTTCCTTTATTGTCTCCTTGAGAAATGAAAGGATTCCCATTGCTAACATTCCTTCTACTCATTCCGCTCTTTGTATTAGAAATAAATTTTCATGCTCTTATCTTTGGATGATGATCCACATGCCTGTTCTATCTTTGGATTTTTATTCACTACAAAAACATGAATGTATGTTTTCCCCTTTTTTAACCTTTTCAGTATCTAAATGGAGAGCTTGGGCCTCATGTCCCTCCATCATTTCAATGCATGGAATAAAGTTAGTGTGACGTCGTAGCCTCTACTGCATTCAGCCTTGAGCTGTGATATTGCTGTTATGGCTGTGTTGTTCTTTGAGCCTGATCTCACTTTTTCATCCTTAGTTTATCTTAATATTCTTCCTCCTGTTCCTCCTTGTCCTTAAAATGAAAGCTTTTTTTAAAAAAAATGCTGTAATTGCAACCCCTTGGGCTTCTAGCTGACACAGGGCACTGGTACATTTTAAAGAGGTAAATTTTTTTCATGGATTTCTTTGGTGTATGTTGGTAACCCACATGATTATGCTTAAAGCAGGATTTGTCTGTATATTCTGGGATGTATACATTGCAGCATCATGCTGTGCTCAAAGTGTCCATGTTCCTTTGAAGAGAGCCACCGAACTGTGAAGCGTAGGAAGTATTGAAGGTCCACAATTGAAAGAAAAGATGGCTCTACCAGCATAAATTTTTACGGTGCTTTGTAGACTCTGGCACTAAGATTGTCTGAGGTGAAGTCTGTAGTGTCAGTGGTGCCACCTGCAGTAACTGAGTCCTTCATAGGACAAACATCTGGTTAGTAGGACCTGTGCTGAGCCCACAGTGGCAGAGCTTCTCTTGAGATGTCTGTCTGAAATTGCCACTCTCAAGGTTCATAAACCACTGGCTCTCTAATCCTCCAAGTCCTTACAGAGTCAAAGGCGTTGGTCAAGCTGAAAATTAAATAGACTGCAGGTGTGCCTTCCTCACTACAATCAAGATTATTCTGTAGCACCATTTATTCAGTTTATCCCACCACTAAAGCTGACAGCTTTGCTGATAACTCACTCATCCTGCAGGATCTGAGAATCTTTAGGGCAAAAAAGCCTCATGGATCCACCCGATGAATACTTAGTATAATGAAATACTTGGTATTTTATTGGTACAGCACCTGCTTAAATCCTGCTAACTATTCTTGTGTCCCTAATTCCAGTTAAGACAGGAGTAATTCCTTGCAGGAAAGTCATATTTTAAGTCCATGATATGACTGTTTCTTGTGCCATGAAAACTTACTCTCTTTAAGAGCATTTGGCAAAGGACATCGCCATAACCTTTATGAAAATACATATACATTGTGTAGACCAAGTCAATGCTCTCCATGTGCTTTTTGGTTCTCGGTGAAGCCATGACTTTCCATTGTAAAATTATATGACGCGTATTTATCATTTAAACATCGTTATCCACAGACCCGTTGTTTCTGTGCCTCGCATTCTACTGTTACCTCAGATGGATTTCTAGTTCTTCAGGTGATTTCTGTCACCTTTCTTTGAATTTGTTGTCTAGTACTCAAGACCCTATTTTTCATGAGTACTTAAAGTACTTAACCTTTTGGCCCTTCTGACTTTCTGATGGGCTTCCAGTGACTAGTATGCTGAGTAAGCACCAAGGAGGAATATGAATAATTGGTGTATAGGTTGCCTTCTTGGTTAATGGAAGCAGAATCACAACAGCTGCAATTTAAACAGTTTAATTACAACATATTTACTGTGAAGTGGAACTTTCTTTTTAAGGGGCAGTTGTGTTCCAAATGCAGCTCCTATTTTTTGTGCTGCCACAGAGAGATATAAAATTGTCTGAATTAATCTTTCTTCTCCTGTGAAAGTCACATAGTGTTACTGTAGTAATTCCTGATGTATCTGGTGTGGCTGAAAGTGTCAGAGTGATGGCTCTGTCACTCCTGCACTCAGACCTAGCTCTTTCTCTGCCACATTGGCCATGGGAGTGATTCACCGGGGATTAACATCTGCTAGTGGAGCAGTGAGATGGGAAAAAGTGTGCTTAGTGCTGCTCTTCCTTCTCCAGATCCTCTCTTCAGGTCTCACCTTTTCTGCTTTTCTCACTTCTTTCCTCAGTATATTTTCCTGAAACTGTTTATCATCAATGCAACCCACTGCAGTTTGTTCCACTGAATTTTTCTTTCCACAGCAATGCAATGTGTTGGCAGTCTTTTCCCAACCAAGTTCTTGTTAAGTGCAGAAGGAAATGAGTTAACTTAGCTCCTGCTGTTAAGCCCTGGAAATTGTGGTTAAGTAGTCAGCCGTCATAAAAAAGTTAAACATTTGGTTTAAATATAAAAGTCTTCTGATTGTTAAATCAGCATTAGAGCAGGACAAAAATTAGTTTATTTAGAATTTCTGTACAGCTGGTGACAGAATTTATGTCATTTTCAACATAAATTGCTGCCAGTAGGAAAACAGCTAGCGCCAGATTTACTTAATATATGTTCCATGTTTCTGTGGGTCGTCTCCTATAATGGTTGACGAGTTAAAAAAAAACACAATTACATAATTCTGTATTTCTAAATAACATAAAGTAAATGCCTTCCTAAAAGAGAATGTATAAAGTACAAAAATCTTCAGGAGCAATGACACCATGTCTCAGTTTAGAGTTTAGGTATTTGGAAGCTGTAATCAGGTTTAGTGTGCTGAATTGATTTACTGTAATAAAATCAGCTTTTTGTTCAGAGAGAAAATTCAAAGGCTTAAGCAGTAAGATATTAGATGATTTTAGGACAGCTGATATAGCAGTTCAATCACTTAAGTATCTAAATCTCATCAAAGTATTCCCATAAAAAGAGATTCCTGAGTCATTTTTTGAAATGGAATGTGATATCCCTAATGTGTCTTGGAAAGTTTT
>JAOXJM010000052.1:8030856-8049502 GCA_026413425.1 Tringa solitaria
TAATTCATTTGATCAATTTGATACGTACTTATCAGCTGAAATATGCATGAGTGCCTAAGAAGTGCATATCTTTGAGAATTTAGGAGAATTTCTTTCCATTTTCCTCTTCTAAAATTATGACCCTGTCAAATACAAATATTTAGGTTGTAACAATTGCTCTTTCTGAGGTTTCTTATTTCTCAAACAGAACTTTTGGGGTACAATTCAGTTGTGTTAATGTAGGTGTGCCCATAGTGCCATTTGAGATTCATTGGGCAAATTCTTTTTAACCTCCAAATCTCTTCCAGAAGGAGATGGATCTCCTTCAGGTCCTGTGTCGTGTCAGTGAACTCCATGTGGGTATCTCAGAGTAGCCTGGGTGCAGCACATTGCTTGGGTGCTCATGTTTAGACAGTTGAATCGTGTCTTCAAAGGCCTCATTTCTGCCAGTGAGACTATTGTGGGTGGTAGAGAAAGACAGAAGCCTGAAATAAACCTTCTCTTTCCCATTTCAGAAGATATGGAAGGAAGTTTTATTAAAAGTAAAGAGAATGGTCTGACAGTCTCAATCCTTGCAGTTTTATATGCAGTGTAACGTTGAGACCGTGCTGAAACTTGCTGTCCATTGCTACGGGGCTTTGGCTGTGATAGAAATAAATGTTTGGACATGCACTTTACCTAACTTTCTTAGTTTTATTTGCAAGGAATCAAGTATCATAATACTTTGATTCTTCGTCTTCAGGGGAGACTAATCCTGTCAAGTGCTATGGAAAACATTTGCATAGTTGGCAAGTCTGATTTTTTTTTTTTTTTCCTGGATGCTTTTTCCATGTAATTTTTTACTTTCTTCTATTTTCAAAAAAGGTCATTTGAAAACTGCAACATAACATGATTTTAAAATGGAACAGTCAGCTTTATTCTACATATATCATTCTGGAGTTTTCAATCTGCAAAAAAAATGTTTTCAATTGTGGAAAGTCTGTGAAGTCTGCAGGCCACTTTCTAGTTTCATTTGTCATTTGTTTTGCGAGTTGCTTGTGTATGGGATGTTTGGTTTTCTTATATGTGCAGCAAAATAAAAGTTTGTGTTTTGTTAAAGACTTAATTATGGGGCCTCAGCATCTTACAAAGAGTAATTTTGGTGCAATACAAAGGTTTTCTACCCACAGTTGTGTTCAGTCTCACTGCAGTATGTGAAAAGAGCTATTTTCTGATGTCTATTGATAAGTACTAGGGTGACTTATGTTCATTTTCTGTGTCTCTTAAGTGTCAATTGTGAATAAAATTGCATCAGAGTATAAGAGATTAAGTAAACACAAAATGCAGCTATTACTGTTTGTTTTCTGGAGTTGTGCAAAACTGTTCACTTTTAAAAAGTTTTACAAATTAATACCATGATAAATGGTTTGAGAGAGATGCGGTACGTAGGTATTTGATGGTTTACTCGAGTGAATTTGGCAGGACTTCACTCTGGTTTTTTATTTTCTTGAGGAGTGTTGGAAGGGTATGCAGTATGAGCTAAAGTCTTCAAAGTTGTCCTTCTGGGTTGTGTCTGTCTCTTACTGCTGTCCCTGTGGCTGTCTGAAACATGAAGTGAACCAGTAAACACAGCCATAAGTGCAGCCAGACAAGTGTGGAGAACAAATGGTTACCCATAGTTTGACTTTCTCCCACTCCTCTGAATTCTTGATGTATGATTTTAAGTAACCAGTTTGAAGTGGCTATAGCAGTTTCTGCATAATTTGATCAGATGAGTTATAAGAAATGTAACTTTTCTTTCTTTGTGTCTACAGGAACACCAGTGTACTCAGTAGCCTGGGGACCTGATTCTGAAAAAGTTCTCTATACTTCAGGGAAGCAGCTGATTATTAAACCTCTTCAGCCAAATGCTAAAGTTTTGCAGGTATCATTAATACATGAGGGCTGTCTCACGCTTCCATGTGAAGACTTTTTAAAATTATTTAGAGTTTTGCCAAACGTATAAAATGTTTGTGCTAAAATTTTCTGTGCAACGTGTACCACTCATTTCTCCCCCCTGCTCCCCGCCCCCTGCCACCTCAGTCCCCCTTTTTAAGTGTTTTTGAGAATAAGGAGATTTTTTTTTTTGTTTAGAGAAATTAACAAATTGACAGTTTTTTCTGTGGATATTCTTCAGGCATGTGAGTGAGCATTTCCCTTTTCATAAATAAATAAAAAGCAAAAAGATAGAGAAGTCTTGCCCTTTTCATTTGTTACGAAAAGGCAGAAAGATAACAGAAGCAATCATTTAGAACATGCTTTTAGTGCAGATTGTTAAGCTTTCATTCTGCCTTGTTCAGGCTGTATTCTCTGCATTCATACTG
This sequence comes from Tringa solitaria, assembly GCA_026413425.1. Lineage (NCBI taxonomy): Eukaryota > Metazoa > Chordata > Aves > Charadriiformes > Scolopacidae > Tringa > Tringa solitaria. Next base: position 8,033,178 of record JAOXJM010000052.1, read on the forward strand.
TTGAACACCCTGATCTCCATTGGAGTGTATGAATGCCACTAAATGGTGAATGATAAATACTAAAAATAGAAGTTGTCAGACTTGTGGCATCTCTGTTTTATTTATTTTTTTCCATTTCAGTGGAAAGCCCATGATGGACTTATTTTAAAAACTGACTGGAACTCAGTTAATGATCTTATTCTTTCTGCAGGGGAAGATTGTAAATATAAGGTGAGTACTGCTTAAGTTTTTAGGGAAACTAAATGACCGAAAAAGATATTAAGCATTCTGATGTTTTCTAATTTTAATAATATTTGGAAGCTCAAAATTAAATGAGAAGTCTTTCAGTTTTCAAGAAAAACTTGTTACCCTAAGTTTATTATTTGTAAATACATTTTGCTCTCTATCAGCATAAAATTAGATATTTTTTTTTAAATAGAGCAGAATAAAAATAGGTAAAATGCAAGTAAAACAAACTCTGAAAATATGTAGATATATAGAAATGATTACTTGAAATAGTATAAGCTATGAGATATACTGAAAATGGTAATGACATATAAAATTAGAGGAAATAAAGCTACTGTTTTCTATTACAGGAGCATTAGTGAATCCCTTAAGAAATTTTTTTGTTAGATATTTTGTATCCAAACCAGAAAGCACATACTGTGTTTCTTCCCTTAAGTAGGAGCTTACTCTTAATTGTAGCATACGTTGATTCTATCATTCTCTAAGTAAATAACGGCTGTGATAAAAATGTACACAATTAGGAAATTTTAAAAAAAAATTATCAATGTGTTATCAAATTACTTCACTCTGTGAACTGGCTTCCTGGTATTCTGTTGATTTCAATCAGTAAGAAAAACTCTTTGGTCTGGAAATTTGCAGAGGTGCCTCATATTTTTGGGAAATGAGTGCAAATGGAATAAACCTTGTGTTTATTTAACAGACTTACAGTAATTTGCAGGAAACAAAACTCATTAATACAAAATATTTTATACAGAATACTGTAACATTTGCTGTTGCAGCAAAGCAAAGTCTACTGCATTAGACAAGCCAATATTAATTAGGAAAAACCTTTAATGAAAAGTGAAATGTAATATGCAAAGTCTATATCATAGATACGTAATTTTTTTAAAGGTTTGGGACAGTTATGGACGTCTCCTGTACAGCTCACAGTCCCATGAATATCCTATAACATCTGTTGCCTGGGCTGGGGATGGAGAATTATTTGCTGTGGGGTCTTTTCATACTTTACGTTTGTGCGATAAAACTGGGGTAAGTAACAACTCTGAGAAATAGCAGATGTGGAATTGTACAAATTTATTGACAATGCAGTATATATTGCTGATGATATCCATGCACAGGCAGGGATTTTTACTAGCAAAAAGTAGTCATGACTTCCAGCACCTTTCTACTGGGTGCATCTGACCACAATATTGCCTTATCGATCTCCCTAGCTGCACTTCTAAATATGCTTTGAGTTGGATAAATTTATTTATGTCTTTCAGGGCATAACATTTTTCTGTGCGTTTTTTAGCTTTCTTCTTTAAAAACACCAAGAGTTTACAAGCATCCCTTGTAAGGCAATCATAAAGTGCAGTTATTGACCATAGGAGTCTATGTGGTGGTTTGGGCTGGGCTGGGCTGGCCACCAAATGAACGGCAGATGCTCTCTTTAACTTCTCTCCCTGCAGAGAGGGAGAGACCCTCTGAATCTTAAAAAAGGAGGGAGAAGAAGAATGTCCGGTGCTTTTATTATTTAGCTTTTTTTTCTTAAAATTGCTGAGAGTTGACAAGCACACCTTAGGAGGAGATCACAAAATGCGATTGTCAGGCATTAGAAGTGATGAGGCTAAAGCTCAAGTAAAAGAGGAGCTAAGAGACCATTCATGTTTCTACTTCTGATGGATAGACAGGGCAGTTTTACAACGTAAAGACATACTTTAATCCTCTCATCTGAGCCCCCCTTACTTTTTTAACTGTTGTGAGAGAAGAAAGGCTCCTAAAGGAGATACCTTTGTTTCTCCTCTTTTTTTTTTCTTTTTTTTTTTAAAAATTGAAGGTTTCTTCCCAGTTTGTTGTTGTTGAGGTAGGGTTTTTTCAATTTGGTCTCCAATTAAAATGAATTTAACGCAGTTTCATCTGCCTTCATTGGTATTCTAAGTAAGTTAGCCCCAAGCACAGATTGGCTTGATTGTCTCTGTGGATTTCCTCTGGTTCAGCAACTTTTGGTTCAGACTGGGATTACATCGAACCTTGCTGGTTTGGGACTTCTGTTGTCCCATTCTCTACCTCTTTTCTTACTGTATTTATTACTCTCTTGCTCAGATTGGGATAACAGCATTTTCTGGGGTGTTTTCAGGCATCTTCAATAGAGCACGGTTCTCCTTACCATCAACTTGGACTATGTGCTTTGAGTATTTTTACATTCGTGGAGAGCCTTTAAAAATTATATGAGAAGAGGCACACAGGGATAAGATCTCTGAGTCTGTGTATTATTTTGCTTTTCATACTGAATGTGGTTTCAGTAACCTCACTGACATAAGTAAGCGTAAGCTCGGTTTTACATTTCAAGTAGGCATTGCTTCTGTTTTCTGTGACTTTTCCTCATCCTTTCTTTGAAAAATTCCTAGTGCTACTTAGTCTGCATAAGTACAATTTGATGGTAATTATTTTGAAGTAAAACAAGAGTACTCACATGCAATTTTCTTCTGGAAAGTATTAAGTTTCTTATTTTGAAAAAAGCTGTTTTATTTTGATATCTATATTTTAAAGGTGTTATTTTAAAGGAGATTTTTACTATCTGTGTGTTACAAACACACTTAAAAGTTCAGAAGAGTAAAGTAGTGAATAGAGTTGGAATCTGAGGTGTGAACTTGTGCAAAAGATTTAGCTACTCATATAGGTAAAAAAGATAATAAAGTAGGTATAAAAGAAAACGAAGAAGATATTTCCTATCTGTTTGCTATAATGTTGGAGAGCAGATTGCAGCTTCCATCATTTAAGTTTTTCGTCATTGAAATTATGCTTTTAAAAGAAGATATAGCCTACTGTTAGATATGCTTGCCTTTGTTTTGTTCAAAACTGGATACTATTTCTCTTTGAAGAAGAAAATGGATAAATTGTCTGTATGCATAGAGTCACAAAGACCGTGCAGTCATGCCTCAGCCGTTAGAGGATGGGACGCTTGGGTCGTTATTAAATGGGGACATCTCTTCCCCTCCCTGGCATTCTTCTGGTTCGGTTAATGTTGGGCATTGAGGGTGAGATTGAGTCAGTATCTTTACCAGTTGGGTGCAGATATCTGCTGTTACACTTGCTGATTCTCTTAGAAGGAGCCTTGAGGATTCCCTCAAAGCTTTTGTTCCTAAGCAAGGTGGCTAAGAAGATTTTCTTCCATGTGATATGCCACCTAACTCCACTTAAAATGTAACTAAAGCAGTAATTTACTCTGACTGTTGCCTTTCCATTTCCTTGTATGGATACACTGTTGTAGAAGTGCTTATATACATATGCTATATTTCACTTGATGAAGCCAAATAAGGTATATTTGCATAAAGCAATTTATATTGGTATAATTACATGTGTATTAGACTACATTATGTAACATATATTGATTTAAACAATCAGACCAGCCATTAGTGTTTTCTTCTCAAAACAGCACTTTCAACCATGTCCTCTTCTTCCACAAACACTTTCCATCTCCCTTCTGAGCACTGGGATCACTGACCTGTATCAGCAAGTGGTAAACTGAAATAGATATACTATTGTATGGGTGAGGCCGACAATTTAAATTGCATTTTGCACTCAAGATGGATTTATGCTTAAATGTGGCAAAGACTAGTGCAGCGGAAAAGGAACAAAATACTAGATTTCTTTTTCTGCTGTCATCTATGCTGTTTTGTAGCCTATAGCTTTTGTTTCTGATCCCCGGGGCCTTACTGTTTTTCTTGCTAATTATTATGTAATAAAATTTACTGTAACTATGGTTTCAACTCCTGCTAGCTGAATGCAAGTAACTTTTAAATCAGCATGTTGAATAGGCTTGTGGACCTTGTTGGAAATTTTAATGCAGATAGGTTTATTTTTTCATAAACTCAAGGGTTCTTTTACCTGCTTTATTACTCCACTCTTAAAGAAACAAAGACATGTACAGTAGCTAGTGCCAGACACTTTTGTCTGTTTAGCAGCTAACAATGATAATTTATTATCTTAAAAAGTCATGATTTTTCATGAAAGTTCCTTTCCTGACATTAGATGTAAATAGTTACTAAGGAACTAGCCTTGCTAGTATTGAGGGAAAAGCAAGAGTGATTCACATACCACCAGAGTGATGGAGTTTGAAGAGAACCAGACCTGGCTTTTACTGGTCAACACAGACATTTTTATTATGTCTGATGTAATGGAGCTGTATTGGCAAATTGCTCCTCAGGGAGCCATCAGGCGATACATATATCATTAACTCTTCTCTAGCATATGTGTTCAGTTTGGGGACATAATTAAATTAAATTCTGTTCTGTGTATGTTCTGTTCTGTGTATGTTCTTTTCTCCTTTCTACCTGGATACTTTGTTCTAGCAGCCTTGTGTTAAAAAAGGAAACTACAAATATAATAGTAACTTCAGAAGTTTTATTTCTTCATTTGAAAATCACTTGTGCTCCAATAGCGTTGTATATCTAAAAGAAATTATTACGGCTAACCTACAGAATACCAAACAAAATATATTTAATGTTGAGATTTGTTGTCTGCCTTAGTGCAGACATCATCTGCAGGATCATTAATCCTGCAGAGAGCGCTACGTTAATTTTAAAGTATATATTTTGAAACATAAAGCTGGATGTATTGATGGACAGACGTTAGCCTTCCTGGTGTTCACAGCTTTTCAGAATCTAATCACTTGGATAGAGGGCAGTGCTTAAGAAGTTCATTTATGTAAGCTATTTCCTGTGGCTCTGCATGCTTCCCCTGACACTACTGATCAGGTCAAAATATTTACACAGTAAGAGATGGTAAGAATGACTGAAATTCACTGATTTCCTCCTTCCCCACTCCACTCCCACATAAATATCTTAGAAAATGGACCATACCCATCTGCTCCAAAGACAGGTTGCTTTCCCACTGCCTTGGAGAGTGTAGAAGGATAATTGATAAAAAACTTCAGAATGAAACACTGTGGTCAAATGAATGCTTTTAAAATTGCCAACAAAAGTTAGCAAAGACAGACATCAAATATGTATTTTAATAATGCTGAATGTATTTATGCATTTGTTTAGGGGAGGCCTTTTAGATTTTCTGCCATTAATGATTTATTTACTATTTACCCTTAATGGGCATTGATCAGTTTGATTTGATTTTTGGTTGTTGTTGTTTTTCCAAATTAATTGTACTCTTCCTGTTGAACATTTTTTCTGGTGATGTTTATCTACAGTCTGTTTTCATAAATAAATTGATGTTTGACTGCTAAATCTTGCCCTTTGATTAACTTTTATCTTGATTTCATCACTATGCTTAGCAAATGCCTTGTAACGAAAGCAATTCTTTGCATAAATCTGTAAGTTCAAGTTTTTAAATTGTTATGTACATTCTACAAACTTTCTCTTTTATTTCAGAATGAATTGCGGCCATTTTACTAAACCAGTAGTTTGCATTTTTGACTGGTTCTGTTATACGTGGCTTTTTATATTCCATGGCTTGCTCCATAGAATGTTTAATTTTGTTAGAAAATCTATTAAAAATATTTGGAAAACTTAAGAAAATTTAGGGAACGTTGCCTAATATCTATAGAAAATAAATGAAAACATTCTGCATGTGTAACAGTTACTCCCCACCCACCACCCCATTTAAACCAAGTATGAATATGGTGCTATGGCTAATATATATTGAGCTCTGTGGTAACAGGTTTCTATTCAGCTTTTTCTCAAAAAGATACAGACTTGAACTTCATGAAAGCTGATTAAATTAATTTGGTATCCAGGGTTGGTCCTATGTTAGATAGTTAGGAGTGTTTGTCCTTCTTTCCTTATTTTTTAAACTATTGACAAATGAGGAAAGAAAAATCTAAGAATTTTAAAACGACAACGTAGCAGGTATCTACAGAGAAACTTTGAAAATAATTTGAGTGTTTAGCATTAAAGCCATGATTTTCATTCAGGATAGTAAATTGTATGGCTATTGTAAAATTAACATAATTTATCCTTTAAATTAACCTTAGATATTATACAAATATAATAGAGCGAGATTTTGAAAGTGAATTTATACAAAGCATATGTTTTCATATTATTCTGACAGTGCTGAATTGTCCTAAAGCAGAGCTCTGTGAAAACCCGAGCAAATCTGTTTTCTATAGTTACAATGAGCTTTGATCCCATTACATTTAGTTTTAGTCTTGTTTTGCAGAGATATATGCTTTTGGCAGTCTAACAAAAATAAGGGTTTTTGTCTGTGCTGTCTCTATTTCATCTACCTTTATTAACAGTCATGATCCTGAATTCTTTGTAGCTCAATAAAAGAAAAAATATTACAGAAAGGTTTCCCATGAAGTTATGTTGTTGACCAATTCTTCCCCAGTTGGCATATTTTAATTTATTTGAATTGGCTAATATAACTTCTGGAAGAAAATGAAAACATATGGATCATCTATGGAAGTAATAATCTATTTAAAGAACTACATCATTGTTTCATTTTCTAAGGTTAAGAATTTATATGGGACAGTTTGTCATCCTATTTTTAGTTCTTGGGTCTAATAATTGTGAGAATGTGCTTGGATTTCAGAAGAATTTCAGATATCTTCTCTTTGGCTTTGTTGTAACATGTAGTTTAATACCTTACCTGGAGGTTGTGGCTTAGTTCTTGATAATTCACATTAATGACTGGGGCCAAGTCCAACAAATGTTTACAAAGGCAACAGGGATCCTTCATAGTTCTGTACATGAGTAGTTGTGTCAAGGATAGTTTCTCCTTTTCAGGTAAATTGCCCTATATTCACATGTAGCACGGGATTTCCTCACCTCCAGTTACATATATTGTCTCTGGTTTGTAGAATCTTTTGTGGATTCCTCTGTGGTAGGAATTGAAAGCCTAATACATCTTATATTGTAAAAGATCATTATATTTATACCAAATAAAATACTGGGGACTTGTATAGACATATATATTACCCACAAGCTAATTCTAAGTATATATGTGTATTCAGGTGTTTCTAAGGCACCTAAGTTTGGATTTGCTTTGGATAATTGATTTTCATAATCTTGTAAGATTCAATTTACCTTCCATTACATCAGAAAATTAATAGTCATTTTCTGATTAGAAGCTTCTGAGCAGTTTGCACCGAAGTGTTCATTGCTGAGACGTAGTGAGAGCTGATTGCCAGCTTCTAATGGACGTTCAGACTATAATGTATGTTCAGATGTCAGCTATCTCTGCACTAATGTGAAATGCACTATGGGGCAGAAGAAAAACTGAGCTTTCACTTTAAAAAAAAAAAAAAAAAGAAAATAGAGATCCTCAGTTACTAGGACCTGAAACTTTCTGTGTCAGACTTGGGTCAGAGGACATTCTAGCACACTCGTCTTGGTTTATATCAATTGGGGCATAAAAGGACAAGAGCATTTATTTGCCATTAGTTCATTCTGCGCTCTGGTTCCTGAAATGGATTGTGAAGGGGATTGCACGTTTTCTTTTTCATAAACAAAGTCAAGATAATGGGCAAAGACTATTATTAAAGTCAGGGGATTTGGGTATGATGTGTAAGTTATGACATCAAGGGCGAGGTTTGGCATTATCAGCTGTAGTTCTGTTTATTTCAGCATTCCCTGTGCAAAACTCTACGTACTGGTAAAGAGAGCCGAAACAGGGACCAGCCAAGTGTCCTTTGCACAGCTGACACCACTATTACTCTTATATTTTAAAATATATGAAAATACTTTTTCTTCACTATGTTTTTTTCAGAACGATTATGCTGTGGTATTCTGTGGGTAACCATTCTTAACTTAATGCATTCAATCCAGAAATAATAACTAACTAGAACCTTCATATTGAGTCTTGGAGCATCATGTGAAAGACTGTCCTTGTTCCTGGGACACAGAGTTCTCTGAATCTGCTCATTGAAACGATTTCACCGACATTTCAAGAGCCCACTCAGTTTCCATTTATGGAAGTCAGACAGTATTCAATGACTGTAGTACTTCATCTTTTTTACTACATTGTGCAATCAGAAAAGGGAAGCTTAAATTATTGCTTTTATGTATTTATTTAATATAATGAAACTTTTCTAACTACTGTTTTTGTTCTTGACAGAGTTCCTTGAATTAAATGAAAAATTAATTATGACACAGGAAAGCTATAAGCCATACAGTAATACCAAAGTATAATATTGCAGTTAATGTTAGAACAACATTCATACAGTCATTCATATAGTCATATTCATACTTTTTTTTTTTAATGAGTGTGTCTAGGAAATACATAATAGCTATTTTGGGTTTTAAAAATTGTTCCTGTCTTAGAAATGGAGAGCTAAATGATTTTTATTATAACATTTTGTGCACATGATAAATGTACTGGACATCTGCAGGGAGTATGAATCATTGGAGTGTTCTGAATTATACCGAGAGCTTTCAAAAATAACCGGAAAATAAACTTTGTCATTGCTTTATACATATTTTTTTTTAAATTTAGGTTGTAATCTGGAAATATTTTACTGAGTACTTCAAATACCTGAAAAAAAAAAAGGCTTCTGGTTCAAAAAAAAATATTTTTGGAAATGTATCCTCTCAGAGGTGCAGTATATCTGCTATGCATAAGAAAGTAGCACCAAAGCCACATTCTTCAAGCTCCTTAAACTGGTTCTTAGTTGATGGCTTGATGCCCCTTTATTATTCATTCTGACTGATGAGTAGATTCTTGATCTAAGGGAAATGACCTTAGAAAGAACCTTGTCTGTTTGGGAGGATCCCAATATTCAGTTTTGAAATACCACTTCTTCAAACTGTTCTCAGATAGATCACATCTGGCCAGCTGTGAAAAATATGTCTCAGACGCAGGGCATTTAGAGCATTCTCTGAGTGTGCTTGTTACAGTCATTTGTCCTACAACCTCAAGAGCTTACTCATTTGCCATATAAGGATGTCAGACATAGTTAAATATTATGCTCTTAATTACTATAGAGTGTTTCATACAGAATTCATCCCGTTGAGACGCAAGAGTAGGTTATGGACTTTTCTCCAAAAATTGCCTTCCCCAACTGCAGATCGTACGGGTGGTGAATGGCGTGACTGTCAGCCAAGAGGCATGGAAGCCGATGCCTTAAAATTGAGTGCTTGAAATTGGAAATTCAGTCAGTGCTGACATCGTCTTTCACTCACCCGTCGGCGCGTAGGCAGTAAAAGAGCCTTAAGTCAGTAGGTCATCTTACATACCACTCTGCAAATCATTAGTGCGACTGGGAGCTTGAATTTCATCCCATTGTGTTTCCTCGCTATTGAACATTCAAGTCTGACACCTTTATTTTATTGTAATTTTTGTGATTTCCTTTTGTGATTTCTTATAAATAATATGAAGACTGTGTGAAGGACTTAGTATTTCTTGGGGTTTATGTGTACTGCAAAAGAAATCAGAGTATGAAATGTGTTAGAAACATTAGGTGAGTATTTTCTTCCAGCTGTCTCCCCTTTGGTATAATATCATGTATCCCAAAGTCATGAGAATCCAATGTCCACATTTAACTTCAATCACATGTTTTTTTTTTTCTTACTGATTCAATTCTTAAGATTTCAAATGTTTTTGAATATTCAGATAGTTCTTCAATTGCTAAATGCTTTAAAAAATATTCTGTTACACATTTCTGAAGAGGTGATAGTTGAGATTCACTTCTAGTTTTAAAACCTGGCTTAATGTCTTCCTAAAACTCCGTAAAAAGGTTCTTTCATTTTCTTGTCATCCACTTTCAGGAAAACACTTGTTGGGAGATTTGGAAATGATTTGTATGAACTGTGTTTCTGAGGAGCAAGGAATAGAAAAAGTCTTGGCCTGAAAATTCTTCTTCTAGTTTTTGACAAGAATGTGTTAATAAGGATCTAGCTGAACTTTAGAGGAGCCTCGTACATAAGGCTGGGGGAGTTTCACCGCAATACCACAGAAATGCATTCTCTAGGTCCAAGCGAGCCTTTCCACTTTGCAAAAACCAGTTAGCAGGAAAATGTACAATGATGCCATTTTGCCCACCAGTTGAATTTCTAGCTCCATAGGAAAGCAGATACACACTATTTATTTTGATAGTAAGATTCTGAAATACAGCTATTTGACCTGTGCCTCCGTGACATTAAACTGTGATATTCCTCTGGGAGCACCTCTTAATTAGTCTCAAACGAATGCGACGCACAGAGCTATTGGTTTTGGTTCTCTCTAGAGCTAGGCCAGCTGTCACTGCTTTGGTGGCAGTAACGTTTTCAATTTTTGTTGTTATTGCAAGCGTAGCGACTGGAAATTTTTCATACATCCTTCCCTTGTACAATAACAACAGAGACAGAGAAAGGTAAGGCAAGGTATCTAGCTTCTTTTTTGTGTGTTAGGAGGAGGACAGTGAACAGGCATTGCTCCTGGAGCTTCTCATAATGCACGGATGTCCCTTACGTTGGAAGCGTGGAGAGAAACAACACGAGAGCTTTGGAGTTCTTTGTGTACCAGGACCCAAGCACCGTGTTTATACTGACTGGTTTTGCCTAGGCCTTGCTGTTTATAGTCAGGAACTGCTGTCACTGCAGCATAAAGGCTACATCACACTTAAGACCATCACCCATTGCACCCATGTAACCAGCATAATTGTTTCTAAGTATCTTCATTTAATTTTTATGTAGTGATTGCCTAGATTCATTAATGACTGGGTACGCTTTATATTTATTGTGACTAGATAACTTTGACCTGATGTACTTCAGGCATTGGGCATTTTTTCATTTCCACCATACCTGATGGTTTTCCTTTTTGTATCCCTGCTTTTCAAGAATCTGACTTAAATCTTATCTCTTTGGTTTGTTTATTTTAAGTTGTTATAAAAAGTTAGTTCCTTGATGTTTCTTAAAAAATTATAACCGTGCAAATCTGTCTATTACAACAAATAACTTCTTAAAAGTACCCAAAAAATTAAGAATTCTTTTCTTTTTTTCTGCAAGTGGTCTTATGCCTTAGAGAAGCCCAACACTGGCAGCATATTTAATATTGCTTGGTCTATTGATGGCACTCAACTAGCTGGAGCATGTGGAAATGGACATGTCATTTTTGCCCATGTTGTGGAGCAACGCTGGGAGTGGAAGAACTTTGAAATAACATTAATTAAGAGGAGAACCATGGAGGTAATCTTCACAGTTCTGAGCGGTGCATTCTGATTACCAGCCTTCTAAGGCTTTTTTTTTAATTCAAAATGGGAATTTTTAATCCTTTTTCTTCTGTGTATATAGGGCTGAAAATGTTTAAGATCATAAAATGGCCAGAGTTAGCAAATTATGTAAATAATTACCAGCTGTACAGAAGATCAGATCCATGTAAACCAAACCATACCACCAGATGGACCAGAATTACATAACCCAGAAGTGCTTTATCCTCCAGAAAAACGCAAAGCTCATTTGAAGAGCATGTGAAATTAGCTGTGGGAGGCCACTTACAAGAGAGAGATAATTTCAAGTGTAATGGAAATGTTTATGCAGAAAACAATACAAATACATCGGCCAAAAAAACCAAAGCATCATATTAAATAGCATTACAGTAACTGTCAGCAAAGATGAAGCTGCGTAACTAAGTGTAGATAATATAGAGGACCTTTCTTTACCTTATCTGCAGTCGTGAGTTGTTGGAGGCACTGATGCGCTTTGTAATACATAACATATCCCTGTTGTTAATGAAGCTATGATGAATGTTGCTGTCTTAGGGCATTTCCAGATAAATTTGATTGCTGACTATAACTGTAAAGAGTTGTAATGCGCTTTTCTGCACCACGTATTGTATTACAGCCTAGATTTGGATCTTCCAAAGCTACAGACATTTCTCATATATCATTTAACACGCATCAGGTACCTGCGTGGTGCTTCCAGCCGAGTACTGAGAAATAGGCATTGACCTCGGTGGGAGCTGCCAAGACTCAGCACTGCTGGAAATGAAACAGGCCCCTACATGTGGTTTCTGGAGCTTAAGTTTAGGATCCTTCTTTTGAAAAATCTTGGCCTGAATCCACATTTAGGTTACCAAATATCTGGGAATTAATACAAAAATATGAATTTTTACCTTCTAATTTGTCCTCTGTGTTCCCAGACACTGACTCACAACATTCGCTCTCTGAACACTGGGATAATATAAGATTTCCATTCTTACAAATTTTCCAAATTACACATTTGGTATTGGACACCAGGCCAATATTTTCAATATCGAAGTCAAGTTCCTAAATTCCTAATTAGGCCCTTAAATGTTTTTCGTTCTTGATTGTTTTAATGTTGAATATGTAATTGGGAAAAGTTGTAACAACAGAAATGCTCTATTACATTTTGGTCTGGTGGGTGGGATAACATGAGTCAGTGTCTGGGAACACAGAAGACAAATTAGCAGGTAAAAATTCATATTTCTTCTTTCATTCCCAGACATCGACTCGTAACAGATGGGCTCTCTGAATAATCTCCAAGGTGTTTGAATATGCAAACAACTGAGGAAGTATAGCTAACCCTGATTCAGTACTAATGTTTTATTTTATTACTTTATAGTGATTTTGTTTTATTCCTATATATTTGTAGAGGAAAATATTGCCTAAGAAAAAGTTCTAGATGCGTTCTTTTTTTCTGAGTACAACAATAGCTAAGTTAATTATGGACATATCACTGCAGTAGACATAGCAATTATTATGTCTTTGGAAATGGTTTCTAGGCTTTCATAATAATTGAGTTCAGTCCTTGTTTTGCAATTGATTGCATAATGGAGAAAATCAAAAAGATGTTACCACCCTCAGAAGGGTGACATCTTAAAAAAAAAAAGAAAATTATTAAAAAAAACCAACCCACAAACAAACAAAAAAATCCCTGTCATAAGATATCTTCTTAGATTTTAGCTGCCTAAAATCTTTGAGCTCAAAAATCTAGTTGATTATGAGCAAACTGTGATTTTCTTGAAACATTTTCATTTGAGCAAATTTTCACAGAAACGGCAAGGGCACAACCTGCTTACCAAGGCTGTCTCCTGAATTTCCCTTACTTCAGAGTGTGGTAGCGTTAAAATATATGCTAGAGCTATATGTCTAGATTCAACATCTAGACAACAGATCTTTATCCAGATCTTGGGTATTGCTGAATTCTTCTCATGGGATCATGATGGAATCACTGAAGTATTATGTTTCAAATAGTTAAATAATCAGCAACTGAGCACTGGGTCTTAAAATGGGAACTTTCAGACATCCTTGATCTCAGATGATTTTCTCTACCTCATATATAATATTGCGTTTGTATCTTATGTATTCCAAGTATGCATGAATTGCTCCCTTCTTTAACGACCTTCAGTAATTATTCATTCTATATTCAGAGTTTATATAACCTTTAAGTTTTCACTTGTGCTGTGAAAGTGCTTATCCCACATAGATATGTTCTGCTAATGGCATAATAGCATCAGCATGTGCTTATAGTAAGAAAGAATATATTATTTCACTAATTAGTTTTCATTTCAGTTATTGTTTTTTTTATTCAACCAAATTTTTCTTTTCATTAGGTGCACAATGTTATTAACGATGCGGTAGACTTGTTGGAATTCCGAGACAGGGTTATCAAGGCCTCTTTGAACTACGGGCATTTGGTTGTTTCGACTTCTCTTCAGTGTTATGTGTTTTCGTAAGTAATACAAATTCATGAAGCTTTCTCAAGTTTATCTAACGGGTGTAAGAGAGTAGCAGAAACTTTATTTGAAGTACAGTAGTTAATTATTTTTTTTCTAACTAATTGAAATAGTCTATGAAACTTAGCGTCGTCTACAACAAAACATATTGGAGTATAGTTGTCTCCTCCCCCTGTCATCCTTTCTTCCGGCTTCTTGCTGGTGCCATGACTGCCTGGTTTTTTTGCTACAAAAATTTGACATGTAGAGGTAGAGAACTGAAAATTTCTTCTCATGTAGAGGCAGCAGGAATGGTGGCTGGATGCGAGTGTATCTGTCTCGGTTATGTGCCTCCATCTAGGGACTCCTTTCTTTGGATTCTGCTTCTGGCATACCACTATTTTGGAATAGGATAGGAATGATTCAATCCCGCATCATGTTTTAAGAACACGATATTCTGTTTCATATGCTGAAATTTAAAGTTCAGTCCTAAGGGCACTTATCTGTTCAGTGAGATGACTAATGCTGAACAATAATTCAGCCTGTAATAGGGTATGCAAGAGAAGGACTCTATCCTACCTCTGGATCACTGTAAAAGGGTTGAACCGTGATTCAGAAATATTTTAAGTATATGTTTGTTGCATATAAATATGATGTTGGTGTTTCTAAGACTAAGGTCAGCAGCTGCTGGTGTGAAGGGATGCAAAAATGAAGGCAGAAGTGTTATTGGATCATACCACATGGTTATCAGTGTCACTTGGCTTCCTAAATGCTGTTTTCCTTTTGAAAACCTCCCTTTTTAGTACTATTAGATGATTCAAATGTGTGTGCTTTACTTAGTGAAATTCAACTTTGTATTTGCAATGTTATGTGAAGATTAGTGGTTTTAATGAATGATGATTTATTTGTTTTTCCAGCACAAAGAACTGGAATACACCACTGATCTTTGACCTGAAGGAAGGAACAGTTAGTTTGATTCTACAAGCAGAAAGGTACCTTACTTCTTGTAATGCTCCCTATTAAATGTGACCGTGCATTTCCTAAGACTGTGTTTTATAACATAAGCCCATACCAAAATATTAGAAATAGATAAAAATTATACATTCTTAGTAAGCAGCCTGTAAAGGTTTAGCTGGTATATTTGCCATAGATCTGTGATGGTGGTAATGAATCTTTTCATATATTACATATGTATGCTTATACTCTTATTTATGGAGGAAACTAGATCTTCTGATATTAAGCTAACATCTGGATTTTTTGATGTTTTATATTGCTTTTTTGAATTAGAATATATTTTATATAAATTATCTTTGGTCTCCAATTTTTATTAAAAACATTGCCAGGTATGCCAAATAAAAAGAAATAGTTTTATTTTTCTTACATATTTGTGTTTATATTTGCAAGAAATAACTTGGGATTTCTCAGTTAAAAAATAATTTAATCTGTATTTCCTGAAAATCATTTGTCAAAGAGATCTTTACGTCTACTTTTGTAGAAGTATTTCAAAAGACTAAGAATAGGAGCAGAAGTCAAAAATCTTGAGTTTTGATTGTAGTCTTAATTCTTGTGCACAAATATTGTCAGACAACTATTTCAGCAAAGTGCAGCACAATTCTCACTGCATTTTTGAGTGCCCCAGATGAAACGCTTATGTCCTGTGTCCCTGTCTACAAAGATACTGCAGCAGAGAATGGGTGAGCAAGTGGACAGGATTTTGAAGATCAGTTTCTAGATTTTGGAGTTTTGTGCTGCCGATTTAGAAGTAAATTTTGAAAACGTGGCAGATATTCTTTGGCAGTCTAAGTGATCCACAGAAGTGACCTAAAGTTTTGATAAAACCCACCTGCCTTGGCAGATACACGTGCAAACAGACAGTGGTTCATTTGGTGCCAGTGACTGGTAACAGTTACAATAACTGAGAGTCCCAACAACTACCCTTTTGTTTATGGATGTTTGCAATGTGTTCCTGCAAAATAAGTTGCTTTTCACTGAAGTCCTGCATCATAGTAGGTTGGTGATCAGTTCATTAAAAGAGTTTTCTATTTGGTTTACATTATGATCTAGCCATACTGAAGAAAATGATGTGGGTAATACTATTTCAAAGCTAGCTGTAAACTTTGAAGCTGTTTCTCGCACACATACACACAGCGTTGTCTCGTGGGGCGATGTGTGGGGAGTGCTGCCTGCAGCTCTAGGCTTTGTCATCACGAGTTACAAGATTGAAATCTTGCAATATCTATAAGAGATAAAATCATAGTGATTCCAGATAATAAAGAATTTCTCATGGAAAAAAACATAACATTCACATTAAAACTGAAATCTTCCATACAGAGCTTTCAGAATACCAACTTTGAAATGCAAGGCTTAGAAACGAGGTAGTTTAACTGGAAACTATTGCAGGATATCAGACAATTACCTCCTAATTGTTGAAGCTCATCATGCTATTCTGTACTATTTAGTGATTTACATTTTTGTTGGGATTTTCTTTTTTAGGCATTTTCTTCTTGTAGATGGTG
>JAOXJM010000052.1:8102847-8124104 GCA_026413425.1 Tringa solitaria
ATGATCTCTATGGTCCCTTCCAACTCTAAAAATTCAGTGAAATTCAGTGAAACTCGTTTGCCACCGAAATCCACAGAGCTCAGGATTTATACCTGAAAGGGCTTCTCGTCTTATCACCCATTCTCTGCTACCATACGTAGGCAAACACTAAGAAAGGACAGCAGTGAATAACCTTCCTTTCATTGGGGTTGCAGACCTCTTCTATCTAATTTCACCCATGTAGCACAATAGCTGAAGAAGTATATTTGATTTTTTTTGAGGATGGTGTTTAGGGCATGGCTTTCTGTAAAGTTTGCTCTGCAGAACAGGTCACGGACTCTTCATAGAGCTGGGGACAGAGCAAAGCCCAAGGAACCACATTAGCACAGGTTTTAAATGTTAGTTACTTTCCTGAAGTGAGTAACCTTTAAACCGTATTTTTAAATTTTAGGATATCTCAAGAGCCGTAAAACATTCAAATAAGAAATTCATTAAAATTGACAAGCCCCCTGTATGCCAAAAACTACTACAGAAAGGAAAGAGGTATAGATTAGTTTGTGAGCCAGAAGCTGAAATAACTCCAGAGGTAAGTCCCTTACACAACCCTCATGTCGTGTGTTGCAGCTTCATTAGAAACGTGGCACAGAATGACTTTTCCTGCACTAGTATTAAGGGCGTTTTCACATTCTTTTGCCATTGCCTCAGAAAGCATTTGTCTCTTAGAGCCCTAAAGTTTTGGGATGAAATCCTGATGCTCCAGTCAACAGCAAAACTCTGGGGAGATTGGAGTTGGGCTCAGATCTGTGCCAACAGCCAAATACCTCCTCTTTAATTTATGTTTTGGATAAATATTTATTTTTAACATATTTACGTTGCACAGGAAATTGAATTTGTTGATGGATCTCTCTTGAAACTAAAAAGTTACATTGAAGTCTATTTGGAGAAACCCGATGACTTCACCTTGTCTTTGGTTGAGCTGGAGTCTGAAGCGACCGTATGGAAAGCAAAACTACGAGAGAGTGAGTCTTTATTATTCCACCGCTGCTTTGTTCCTGCTGAAAAGGTGCAGGAGTTGGGGGCATCATTCAACCATTGGATACGCTGAAATTCCTGCTGTTAAAATGGCGAGGTTTGGAGCTGAAGGTGATAAAACACAAAGAGAAGAGCTCCGGGAGGTCCTATAGTGGTTGTTGCAGTAACCTGCAGCATCCCTCGAGAGCAAAGAGGCGAAGGCATCAGGGCTGTGCGGGAAGATGCTCTGCTTTAGTTTTACTTACTGGGAATAATTCTCGCATGTTATAGATGGCGTGCTGCAGCACGTTGGATAAAAGGGGAAAAATCATCTCGTTATATAAAATCTTAGCTCGGTAGCTGGAACCCACCCAGCAGCTTGGTTTTGTGCCTGAGAATTGTTGGATGTAGGGCATAGCGATGGGAATTCTTACCTCACCTTTCGTTTCCTCTGAAAACCATTTGCCAGGTGACTGGATCCATTACGATCAGAACAAAAATGAGCAGAAAAGAAGTGCGGTTGGTAAGTCAATTTGAAGTGAAGTTATTTTCTGTGTACCTCGCTTGCTGTTGGAAGTCAAGTGGTGTGCAAGAAGTAACATCACCTCTCGCTTGCGTCTTAGGTGTCAAAAAACGGAAAACAGCGCTCAGTATTTTGAAAGACGATGAGCTCTGTAGCAAAAAGCAAAAGACCGGCAATACTGCAGGTAGAGCATTTCTGTGTCATTTAAAATAATGGGTTTGAGTTGTTTGGTGGTTGTTTCTTCATGTCCTGTGGATTGAACCAGAGCTCACTTTCTTAAAGGGCATGGGGATATAGGAGGGGAAAGGGCTGCTTTTGTAAGAGGGGATTTGTACCTACATTCGTATGCTTTGGTACACTTCCATTCATTTGGTAAATAAAGGGGAAAAAGCAGCCAGGAAATTTGATTTATAAGGGTTAGCTAAAATGGTTTTGTCTTCTAAGACTGGGCAGTAGTGGCTGTTTTTGAAAGAAGTTTCCACTACATGTCTCAAACGTTGCGTTTGGGGTATCTGCTGAGCCACAGCAGGCTGAGCTGTTCTGAAAAAAAAATCAGCTCTGATTTCTTGTTGACATGGGATGGTCCTGGTGGCCAGAAATGGTTGGTGTCTGGGAGCTCCTACCCAAAAACTACTTGTTTATTATTGTTACTTGGAAAAAATACAGAAGAAATAATGTTAGTTCAATAAATAACGGGGAAAAAAAATCAGCAAAAGTAACCATGTAGCCACCAGAGGGAGAGCTTCCATCTCTTAAAACCTCAGTTTTGTGTGTAATTGGGGACACGGAGAAGGAAAGTGGCTCAGTCTATGTAACAGCACAGGCTGAGGATTCTAAGGCATTGTAATTAAAGGAAAACCAAACATCACCTTTCTGGAGCAGCTGTAGGTTTCAGGAACAGGAGACATCTGAACTAATGAGTGCTTAGCGTGACCTTAACATTATACATCTTAAAACCTCTGGGTGCTTGGTAACTTAATGTACCAAGGAAGTTCTTCAGCTGGATAAATAGCTGCTTATAAATGGGGAAAAAAACCCTTTACAGCAGCCAGCTTGCAATCAGATGTCATCTTCAGGGGCCAGGCTTCTAAGTCCTTCAGGTACTTTTCTCCAGCACTTGGCTCTCACCTTGCTGGATGATCTGAATAATATCCCCTTCATTGTATCCTCTGGCCACCCACAAAACTAATAGCATCAGTTTAATGACAAGAGCAATTTTAAATCTAATTTTTTTGTTGGATTTATTTTCAGATGGAATTGAAACAAAAAACTTAACCGATCAACAGCTGATGGTGATCGCAAAGTTGTTTGGTCGGCAGTGGAGAGAAATAGCCATTGAGTGTCTTCAGATGGAAATGAAGGACATTGAGCAGATTCAGGCAACGGAGGAAGAAGTTAATATGCAAAAATTTCTGCTGTTAAGCAAGTGGAGAGACAGAGAAAAAAGCAACGGAACTGCAGAAGCTTTGTACAGAAGTCTCCAGGAAAAAGCACCCTATGAGATCCTGCAAGCTCTGCAAGGTATCCCCCTTCCCGTTATATTTATTTAATTACATCAGCGTGTTTCAGATGTATTTTAAGAACTCACATCAGAGAGTTTACCAAATACCTAGTACACGTTTTACTGTGTAGGTCAAAATTGTCTGCCTTCTCATATTAATAACGACTTTCTTTCATGTGGCGTTTTCATACTTCCCTTCAGAAAGTGATATAAAATGAATAATTTTTTTGCATTGACTGTTGAGAGTGCCGGGTGCGTGAGCCGACTGTCGTGGCCAAACCAGTCAGCATCGGATACCCAAACCAATCCTTGGTTTTATCAGGGAGTCCAAAGAAGACATATTTGGGGGTCTTTTATGTATTTTAGGAACAGTTAATTAACACCTTCCCCTGATGGATGACTTAGCGGTTCCGTCCTGCAGACCCGCGTGTGTAGGTATTTCCTTACTGCCCACGGGTGCTCCCACTGATTTCTGGGGTATCCTTACATTGGCTTCACCTTGTGCAAACCAAAGTTGTTTAGTGAGCTGAGAATTCAAAAACTAAATACTTTTTTTTTTTTTGCCTTGAACAGGCAAAACTTTGTTCTTTCTTAATTCTCCCTAAAAAGCCACCTGGCTGCTCCTGCTCCCTCGCTCATCTGACCCTCACAAACCCATCTGTGCCATCACCTCCTGCTGTGTCATGGGGTTTTAATACATTTATCATCCAACGTGAATATTGCCATAACTTGTAGAGATCAGGCAATCCATGTGTGTTTGTGCGTGCTCCTTTCCTCAGGTTTCTTGGAGCAATGCTGAGCGGGTGAAGCCGGAGCTAGAAGGAGTGTGGTGGCAGTGAAGCTTCTCCGGCTGCTTCCCCAGGCTTCTGGCTGAGTTTCGGGAAGGAGGGTTCAAGGTACCTCCGCTCAGCGGACTGCGTAGGCAGGATCTTCACAAGAAATGTGAATGAAATTCGGCGCAGCTATAAGCACACATAAGGCTTTCAGGAGCAATTCCTTACGCTGTGGATCCCAGCATCGTGGCGGGGGAAAGCCAGCACTGCCACCCAGCTTTGTCTCATCTGAGCCAGTCCCAAAAGACATGAACACTGAAAAAAAAAAAAAAAAAAAAAGTTTACCTTGTTCAGGTATATGATCATTATCTGGAAACCTTTTTATTTACATCAGGGAAAGACAGGGAGAAAAGTTCTGAAACTTTCGTCCCCTTAAAAAAGAAAATTGAACTGCCAAAATCATGAGGTACATTGTATATCTCACAGATGCCCAAGATCAGGGAAGAATAATCCTAAACTTGCAGATGAATTCCTTTGCATAATCACTGTATATGTAAATAATTACTGTATATACTCATGTACATTCAGTCCTTGTTAAGCTGTAGTTCTGTTTTCTGGAAACCCAAAGACTGGTTTCATGGGAGCACCACTATTAACTCCAGGCAGCTTTGAATTTTCCCTGGGAATTTCTTTTTCACTCTTTTCTGTATAGTCTGTCTCAATTTTTATGAGATAATTTTTTGTGTTGTATAATTTCTTTTTGTATTGTATTATAAACTTTTTATACTTTTTTTTCCACTTGATTAATTTTAACTTGAATAGAATTAGGTGCTTAAACAAAAATGGGAGAAGCCAAAATCTCTGTGAAGCCTGTTATTCTCTCGGCAGTGCACGTACAACGGAATTGGAAAAGGTTTGGAAATAATGGTATTTGTTGAAGAGAGCAGCGACCCGACACAGGAGATTGTCTTGTTTTTAAAGACATGGGATTCTTTTGATCATCTTCCTCTGCGTATGCTTACAAAAGGAAAAGCATACTTTTTAAAAAATAAGGACTAAAAAGGAAACATTTACACTATTTACATATGATTTTTGATCTTTTACAATTTTATTTTAGCTATTGGATGAAATGTTGCAAGGTTGCAATGTTGTGGGTCATCTCCAACTATCCTGCTCCACTGCTGGGTACATCCCCGAGGGTGGACGAGGAAAAGGGCTGTGTTGGTGCCCCGGACTTCATCGTCTCTTCTGCCAAGGGAGCTATTAGGGGAAAAAAACACTGTGGGAGGCAGTACCAGAAATCAGTAAATCTAAGCAGGAAACAAGATGCTTATTTGTAATAATGAGGGTATCTGGATAGCATAGCGAACGGTCAAAAGAGATGATAAGGTCTTCAACCTTCAGGTTCTTTAAATCAAAATAAAGAAGCCTTTTTAGAAAAAAAAAAGTATATTGAATTTCTGTGGTCTTCAGTTTGTCTTTGTCCCATTCTTGCAGACAGAAGGAATTTAAACAGTACAGTTGTATCACGGCACCGAAGAGTGAGGTTGTTCTTACAACTTGTTGTCCATTGTGGCTGGTCTGTGGGAGCAGGGACCATGGCTCTAGTTCAAGTGGTGGGAGTTTATATGAGATTATAATGTTTATAAGATTGCATTAGAATATGTATAAGATTACATGTTAAGGGCTGGTGTGGTGTGCAGGTCATGCCAGCGCTTGGGGAAGAGGTGAGAGGATGAAGTCCCACCAACCCCTCGGCATCAAATGGGGATGCTTGGGGGTCCCCAAAGAGATGGGAGGGCAGAGCTTGGAGGAACCAAGCAAGGACAGAGAGGTGAAGAGCAAGGTGCTGGTGACAAGGGGCAGTGGAGGCAGCATGGGACGTGGCCAAATTCACTGCTTGGGCGAGGGCAGACCCGACGAAGGGGAGATGGACGCCTTTGTCTGAGCTGGCTTACATGCTGTGGGCAGGAATTGGGAAGATAATCACCCAAAGCTCCGCGTAAATCCTTGCCTCCCTGAAACAAACAATCTGGCCATTGATTTCGGTGGGGCCAGGATTTCATCCTGGAAACTATGTAACCCTCTGGAAAATCTCTGTAAAAGGAGTTTGAAACCCAGTGGGTTGCTCTGAGTGCTCGATCTGAGAGAAAAGCCACCAGGAGCATGTCTGATGTAAGTAAGAAGAAGGGAAGAAGGTTTTAAAATATGATACCAGTGCTGAATGTTACTATGTTGTACTTTTACAGGCCAGCAGTATTATTCAAACTATTTTAAAAGTATCGATGTTATATCTCAAGGAAGGGGAAAAAAAAAAAAAACTTCACCACAGTTTTTATGCAAACTTTAATTTTATTAGGCAATAAATAGAATAAATAAGGAATATCATAATAAATAAATTGATTATTATAAATATGTTTCAATTTCTGAAAATTACAGCTGAATAAATAAAAAAGTTAAGACAAATTACAGCTGAGTGTTTGGTGGTTTGAGAACATTTTGGTACTACAATGTAGCTTATTTTCTAGAAAACCAGAAGTTTAACATGATAGCTTAAAAGGCACTGATAATAGCTCGCTTAAACGGGATGTGTAAGAAACTCTGTGAAATACTATGCACTAATATCCCTAAAAGCCCTAAACCTCCTCACAGGGTATTGATCCTGATTTTTTTTTTTTTTCTCCTGAACATCCTTAGGTCAAATTTATACCCAAAGTGCTGGAGGGCTGGACGCTCACAGCGAGCTTTCCGGAGAGTTCAGGTAGTTCATCACCCTGTTGATGGTGACTGTGCGGATTCGGAAGGCGTGAAGGATGCTGCAGAGCCTCATCCGCGCCTTGAAGGATCTCAGCCCCGCGCCCGCCGAGGGCTGCGGTGCGATGCTGGTGGTGGTGGTGGTGGTGGTGGTCTTCAGGGTCTGGGAAGAGGTAAGGGCGTTACAAACCATCACCAGAAAAGTGGCTAAAAGAAATCCCTCTTTAGCTTTTCCACACACCCCCCCCCCCCCCCGAGCGATAAATGAGAAAACTTAAAATTTAGAATGTATTCTCGGAAGTGAAAAATGTAAAATATTTAATTACATATTAATTAGATTAATAATAGTAATTAATATTTAGTAGTAAGGCAGCTGTACTTTCCTTGAGACAAAAATATCCATTCATGCACAAAGGCGCTTTCTGACTAGGAATAAAGATGCTTTTTTAACAATAAGCCTACAGACAGCTTCGTCTA
This sequence comes from Tringa solitaria, assembly GCA_026413425.1. NCBI lineage: Eukaryota > Metazoa > Chordata > Aves > Charadriiformes > Scolopacidae > Tringa > Tringa solitaria. The sequence goes on from JAOXJM010000052.1 coordinate 8,109,866, forward strand.
GCGACCCCTTAGACTGAGCTCACCTGCCCAGGGCCAGAATCTCCAAGCTATTGTGAGATGTGTCAATACAAAGGCAATTAACTTTTTTGCTACTTAGCTTTTGTTAAACAAACAAATAAGCTTTTAGCATCCATTCCCTTTACTCACTAGCAATATTTCTCAAAGTTTGGTGCACCCTATCTCATATGCAGTACACCAAGTGTATTATCTTTCAGTATTTGGAAGGGAAATAGAGCTGTGTCCCTTTTACTCTATCTTGTATTCTGGTTTTGAGTTTTCTGAGGAACTGGCAGAAAATCCTGTACCCCATCCACTTGCGAGAGCGGGGCAGTGAGAAAGAAGGCTGGCTGCTAAGGAGCCATACATCCCAGTCCTACTGCGTTGACCGTATCAGCAAGGTAAAAATAAGAAGTGCGACACACAATTCATAAGAATCAAGTCCCTTATAGGAGAAACATTAACAGGTAATTTTTTAAAAGTAAATTTTAAAATAAACCAGATTAAGGTAAGGATGCTATTTGACTACAGAAGGGAGCAAACTGGATTAAAAACTCTAGTATAAGACAGAAATAGAGGAAAGGAAAGAGACTGGAATACTTACTTTCATCATTTCATCAATAGTTGCCAGCACCTTTTGATCATTGAAGTCCTTCAGCTCTGCCCTGTAGGCATTCAGATCCTCATAGATGCCCTGCAGGCATTTACTCTGCAAAAGTCAGAATTATTAGGAAATGCGGGGGTCTGTTGTTACACGCTTTCAACATACAACAGGCAAAAAAAAGGGAAACTTGCAATTTACCGTATCAAAAGTAGATCTTTCCAGTACTGAACAGTTTCCAGTCTGCAAATTAAAGAAGAAATGAGACATTTTGTGGAAGTGTGAATTATGTATGTGTAATATGTTCCATGAAAGTATGATGCTGAAACTTGAGATATATATATATTTTCTTACCCCTGGATCCTCAGATATACAAGCTTTTACGGTGTTGATTTGATTCTTAGTGATATCTTCGAGATCAATTTCTTCAAGGATACATTCAAATCCCAGGGTGTTGAGCTCCTGTGTTAAAAAGGGCATAAAAAAGGGTCATTGACCCAGCTTCACAGTACTGTGTAGCTATATATCTGTAAATACACACAATTATAAGTGATGTGTCACAGCTGCCTGCGCTTAGCTGAGCCATAGGAATGAGGGCTGGGTGAGCACTATGGTTAAACACAAAAGCTAGAAAATAGACTGAGACTGAAATGCATGTGGCAGTTATGTTTAATGGGAATAAGCTCAGGCTTTGCACAGATTTGCTCTATCTATTGTTGGGAATTGCACTGCCTCCATTACTTTAAATTATTCTCTCTCAGGCATCGAATCTATTGAGAACTTTATGTGGCTATAGTTTCAAATATAAAGTAGCTTTTAGAATGTGAAAAGTAACTAATATAATCCACATAGACATTTAACAGTGCTAACTGACCCACTGCAAGCATGGCACAATGTACCTGTTTAGTGGTAGAGGTTTTTGCGGTTCTTTGAGATGAAGCTTGCAACAATAGCATGGATTTTTAGCCAAAAAAAAAAAATATATATATAAAAAAATCCCCTTGGCACTACCCACAGGGAGCTTTAGTGCAGAAAGGTGCTACAGCACCAAACCAAGGACACCAGCGATTACACGTGAACACACCGGCAGCATTGGGATCAGGTATTTCCTGAGCCAGGTCTGCAGGCACCTTAGAGAAAGTGTGTTCAAAAACGAGATTGCTCAAATCAGCTGCTGCTGTGCTACCAGCATCACTAACGGTGTGTGTGTTTCTCTGGGGGTCAGTGGATAAGGGCTGAGAAAAGACAACTGAGCAAATCCCCATCCTACAGGGCTGGTAAGGGGAGGCACGAAAGCAAAGATCAGGTATAGAGTCTTAAAGAGAGTCTACAGAGATCATCCACCCTGCTGGGTACCCTTTTAATTCCATCACCTCCTGCCTGGGTACTGTCACTGCCCCATCACCACCCTTCTGGGTACCCTCACCAACCCATCATCTCCTGCCTAGGTGCCATCACTACCCACCTGGGTACCACCACTGCTCTCCTGGGTACCCTCACCAACCCATCATCTCCTGCCTAGGTGCCATCACCACTCACCTGGGTACCACCACTGCCCTCCTGGATACCCTCACCAACCCATCACCACCCGCCTGGGTACCACCACTGCTCTCCTGGGTACCCTCACCAACCCATCACCTCCTGCCTAGGTACCATCACCACCCGCCTGGGTACCACCACTGCTCTCCTGGGTACCCTCACCAACCCATCACCTCCTGCCAAGGTAACATCACCACCCGCCTGGGTACCCTCACCAACCCATCACCTCCTGTCTAGGTACCATCACCACCCACCTGGGTACCCTCACCGACCCACCCCGTCCCGTCGCCCCCCCAGCCCCTCGCAGACCTTCAGCCGGTGGAAGGAGTCCTTGGCGGCCTCCAGCATCTCCCGGGAGCGGCTCAGCCCCTCGGCGAGGCGGTGGCGGGGTGGGGGGGGCGGCGGCAGCGCCCGGGCGGCCGGCGGCAGGGCCAGGGCCAGGCAGAGGACGGGCAGCAGAGCCCGGCTCCCGCATCGCCGCCTGCACACCCGTCCCGGGGCGCTGCGGGGCGCTGCCCGCCCGCCGCTTCCCGCGTTGCCGCCGCGCTGCTCCATCCCGCTGCCGAGGGAGAGGTGCCGGGGACGGCGGGAGGGAGCCGGCTTTTATGGGGGGGGCGGCGGGAGCGGGAGTTCCCCTTCTTCTCTTTTCCTTTCCAGCAGCCTGGCAGCTTGCGGGGCCGGGCCGGGGGGCAGCCCTCACTCATCCCGAGAGCGGCGGGGCCGCCACCCGCCGGGAATCCCGGCACCGCGGTGCGGGGGGGGTGTGTGGGGTGTGTGTGGGGGGGCCCCGGAGCTCCTGCTGCGGGGATCGCTGCCGGTCCTTGAGTCCGAATGAGGATGCTGCGAGGCGGATCTGGGCACTCGTGGAGGCTGGAAGCCCTTTAGTGGAGGCTGGAAGTCCTTTATTCAGGGCTGTTCAGGTCTAAGAGTCTCTTAGATGCGGTGTTGGGGGATATGGTGTAGGGGAGAACTTTGTAGAGTAGGGTAGAGGGTTGGACTCCATGATCCCGAGGGTTGGACTCCATGATCCCAAGGGTCTTTTCCAACCTGAATGATTCTATGATTCTATTCCCTTTGCACGCAGCAGGCAAGTTTAGAGAAAAATCAGAATTACTCAGAGTACGTGTATGACACGTAGATAACTTTTTCCGACACATAGATAAGCTTTTTCCATTTCCATTCTTTATTGTTAAAAAGCTCTAACAGAAAGGTGTTGGTCCTGGTTTCAGCTGGGATAGAGTTAATTTTCCTCCTAGTAGCTGCCGTGTTTGGGATTTAGTATGGAAATAATGTTAACACATACTGGTTTAGCTGTTGCTAAATAATTCTTATATTAAATCAAGGACTTTTTCAGCTTCCCACAGAAGCTGAGAGGGAGCATAAACAGGGCAAGCTGCCCAAAGGAATATTGCATACCATGGACCTCATGCTCAGTATATAAAATGGGGATTAGCTGGGGGAGCAGGAATCCACAATCACTGCTCAGGATGGGCTGGGCAACTGATCCTTGGCTGATGAGAGCAGCTTGTGTTGTGTAACTTATTTTGTATATTCTTTTACCGTTATTATTATTTTCTTTCTACTTTTCGGTTACTGCTCTACTAAACTGTCTTCATCTCAGCTCGTGAGGTTTTTCCCCCTCCCTTTTTCCCTATTCTCCCTACCCTACTGGGGCTGGAAGGAGTGAGCAAGCAGCTGCGTGGTGCTAGTTGCTGTCTGGGGTTAAACCACAACAGATGTTATTAACGAAAAATCGTGAAAACCTGCCTGGAAACTTGCTTTTTGCTGATATATTCGGTGTAATCACCAAATATTTCAATATTAATTCATATTGCACGTGGCCATTCTCAGCCTGGCCAAAAGGCAGTAGGAAACTTTTCTATCCGTAGGGTCTGTTGTGAAGTCAATGGGAATTTTGCTACAGACCTGGAAGGGAGCAGGATGAATCAAGAGTTTTATATTGCATTTTCAGATTCTTTTTATTTTAATTGACAGCTTGTTTCCCATAAGAAGGTTGTGGTGTGTCTAGAGACTGACTTTGTTAGAATACCAGCACTGCATGATTTTCCAATTTCACTGTGTGTTTTCCATTTCTGCGCTAGTCATTAGGGCTGTGGGCTGTGGTTTTAATTTTGTGTAGGAGACTTTTCTTTTGTTCTGACGCAGAAGTGAAAGAGCCCTTCGGTGTATGCTTCCATGTGGGTTCTTGAAAAGGCATCGGTTTGGCTTTCCAGGTTTCCTTGCCCAGTGCCCTCAGCAACAGGGCATGAGGCTTCTCTTCAGGTGAGGGCACTGAAGCACAACATCTTCTGGTTTATGGCATTCCCGTGCTGCGCTTGGGAATGGGTTGGGATAGGGTTATTTGTCTGAAAGGAGAAATATTTAGCCCAAATACCTCCAGAGGTCTCTGAATGCAGCCGCTATTGAATGGGCATTGTGCACAGAACAATTATCTCAAGGGAAGCCGTGCTTGGAGGTGCCTCTTCTCAATGGTCTCAGGGGCCAGGAGAGGACTTTGCTTCCTGCTGGTGAGTCCCAGCTCCCAGAGAGATTTGTTTGTGACCTGAGGCTGTGAATTAGGGGAAAAAATTGGGCTACAGGGTGTCCGACATGGGCTGTGGGAAGCCGACTGGGATAGCAAGAGCATCTTCCTGGAGAACTTCACATCCAAAGGGCCCCCCAGCAGCCCCCAGCCATGGGGAGCTGACAAAAACAGGCTACACAAGTGGGACACTTATGATTCCCTTTTATGCAAAACCTTGAGCTATTTTTTGCTCTCTTCACGTATTTTCAATCTCTTAGGATATATGGTTCACAGATAATTTGCAAGGAATGGCCAGGTGTTCCCCAAGCAGAAATGCTTTCTTGGTCGATGCTCCCTGAGCCCAATGGTTAGGTAATATATTATGGCAACGTGGGGTGGATTTAATTCGCTGATAAAATGCAATATATTGTAATACTGAGGAGCGTATTTTTACCTGGCAGAAGAAGAAATAATTGAATGTTGCTACATCTGCTCTTTTAGGAATAGGAAGTTTTTTCTCAATTATCTATAAAGAACCATGTTCAAATGATACCATTATCACCACTCATTTATTTTCTGTATAGCATATGAAACTGAAGTCCTTGCCGTGCTGGGCTGCTTAAGATCCTTCTACAGCTATTGCAGGATCAGAGGGGATAAATCCAGAGAACTGTTGAAGCTTCAGCACTTGTAATCACACTCTGTGGCCTCAATTTCCCCCTGGGAGCGGCAATCCCACGTGTATCGTGGTGAGAGTCACCGGGGCAGATGCTGAACAAGATGTTAACAAAGTGGTTGGGTTGGTTTGGATGGGTGGTGAGTTGAACCTGGCCAGTTTCTGCTTCTTTTGCCCAATTTATACCACATCTGCATTCTCTGCCCTGGCTGTACTTGTGTTTTGGCCATGGACTGAATGCGAGTGTACTCTGGGGTAAGGCACTTTTCATTTAGATTTGTCTCAAAGCAAAGCCTAAGGTATTGGCTGCTGGGTCCTAGCAGGGAGGTGATAAAGTCTTAATGATACATTTATTTTGGGCAGGCGTTACATCTGTTTTTCATTCCTCACCTCATCCGTCTGCCTGCCTCCTTCACCCCAAAGCATCCTGTATTTGACTGGTCTTGAGTCTGAATGAAGCACCTCGATAATTTCTGTGCACGGTCTGCCCTTTGAGCCCCTCTGTGTCCATCTGCCTGCGCTCAGGTGAGCGTGGTCTCGTGGCCAGCCCGGAGGAGGGGGAACCAACCCACCTCAGCTCCAGGGCTGGTGGGTGCTGCAGTCTCCAGGCTGGTCCCATCCCAGACACTAACGATCTTCCTCCCTTAGCTGCAAAATGGGGATAATTGTGGATCTCTGGGCTGGGCTTTGATGTTCTTTAGTGATTATATACAGCCAAACATCTAATATTAATATTATTTCGGTGAGGCAGGCTTAATAATATTTTCTGTGTCAGCAGCATCCAAAAGTGAACAGCAAGATCTTTTGAAATTGAAAAATCCATGTCCTTGTTATTGCATATTATGTCCTGATATCGGGTACCCATCTCATCAGGCAAACAAAGGATTATACAGGTAGAGTGATGCATTTGTTATTAAAGCAACAAAGATTGGGATATATCATCTACGCATTTAGAGATACAGGGCAGTAATTGCATACCATAGTCTATTAAAACTGTTAGAAGATGTATGATTTTACATGAGAAAATGTAATTCCACTGGCTTTATTTCAACCATAAATTGCTCCCGCTGAAATTAACCTCCAGAGAAAAATAAGATCCATACTGGGTCTAGCTATAAAACTGTAACATTATTGTAGTCAAAACTGGATGAAACTCTGTTCTTGGCTATGCTGCACTCAACCAAAACAATACTTAAAAATCCTATTTGAAAAAGAAAGGAAAAACAATAATAATAATAAAGAAACCCAGTTAGAAAAAACCCAAACCCCCGAACCCCTCAGCTCAGTTTAGTTTTGAGGACTGTAAGTGCGAGTGATGAGAAATAGGATCTTCTCCAGCCACACTGTTCTAAAAAACCGGGAGGTTCCTGGAAATGTGTGCTGACACGGGGCGCTGGCGTGCTAACCTTTTGTTTCAGTCTTGGCTTGCCTTCTCTCCCCTCTTACGAATAACAACCTAATTCTTGTCTTCGGGGTTGCTCTCGAAGTCCAAGCTAAAGGAAGACTACCTTGCTTTCAGAGCAAGCTAAATATGAAGAGCCATGAACATCACACGCCATCCCATCCATCACCAGCTGTGTGCTGCGGTGAAACAGGGGGTGAGGGGTATTTCCTAACGGGGTCTCTGGTTGCGTGGTGGTGCTTCTCCTGTAACCTGTCAAATTACATTAATTTTCTTCATTAGCAGGCCAGCTCCCAAACCCTTTGTGAAGGTCATGTAGCAATTTGTAACGTATCTTCAATGGGAAGGGATGTGTTATTTGTAGGAGAGTCCTATTCCCCGTAATTATAATTATATGTAATTATGCAATATTTTTTATATATATAATTATGCAATAATTATATATATATAAATTAAAGCTGCAGTCTGATTATATCACAGCTAGGCTGACAGTTAATTGTAGATAGTTGCTACATAAAAAGGACTGCAAGATGTTGTGTGGAATAAGATTTGTAAATGCTTCGGTAAATAAAACTAATTTTTATACTATTTACCACTCTCAGAACATATGGAGGATTGATCATGGATCATTTTTTTGTTCCTGGATAATTTTTTTGGAAGAGTCAGGGTCAGATAACTCACCAAAATAGCCTCACTGACAGAAGAGTTGCTTCTGATTTATGTTGGGAGCCCACGGCTCCATCAAATGGGAAAGCAAAGGCTTGAAACTTGCCTGGTGTTTTTTCAGCCGTTGGTGCTTATTCATTGAGGAATCCCCTGAAATACGTAACACTAAGCATGTGCTGAAGTTTCATTGATTTGAAAGCTGAAGTCGAATAATTAAATGCTATTTCTGAGTCAAAGTGGCTTTCCTGCACCCACAGCCAGCACACTGAAGCCGATAAGATCCTGGGTGCTAATCACCTGCATCTCCTGGCTTTTCTCTCTTCCAGCCATCGCCGGAGTTCCTGCGGTTTTCCCCGTGACCCTGCTGTGTACTGCAGCATCTCTCCTCTTCACTGCCCTTTTCTGGCCATTGGCTTTCAGGTGACAGCCTGGCAGCTTTGTGTCCTTAGATGGCCAACCAGACCGGGGATCCCCAAATTCAATGGGTGTTACTTGCAGGCTCCACGCCAAAGCTCGAATCCACATGCCAGGGCACAGCCTTTCCTGGGAAAGGGTTGGAGCCGTTGGTGACCCCTGGGTAGGCACCGCAGCTCCCCAAAAAGCACACAGGTATTTTGAATGGTTACATTTTGGGCAGGTAACTTCTCACGCTGAAATGGGGGGGATTGTTTGAAGAACATCCTAGAACATGGGGGGAAAGGAAGGTTTTTTCTGAATCAATGTGTGCCTGAGATAAGGCAAGAGTATGCTTTTTTATCCCAATTTTTTTCAGCAGCTTTTTCAACTGGATCTAGGAGCGGATTTTTTTCCCCCATCATCAGCCAGCTACCTTTACTGCAAGGCTAACTACAGAGCTTCTTTCTGTTAAAGGAACATTCATACCAATCAGCATTGTCAATCTAAGGGATTGCTGTACTTAAGTCTTGATGCTTTACAGAAAATAGGTGTGGGAAAGCTCCAGAAACCCTTATCCACAGAAATAGGATTGGTGATGTGGTTAAAACTCTCGGTGAACCCTGTGGGTTCTGTTTCAAAGTTTTATGACATTAATAGAAGTGAACAGCTCCTGTGAGGACGTTCATGAGGCTGGCTGGTGCTGCAGGTCAGAGGGGCAGGGAGGGGTGGGCGCCGTGGGCTGGGGTGACATTTTCATCCCCTGGTCCCTCCATCAGAGCAGTGGTGCCTCTTCTGCCCATCACCCTGGGACTTCAGGAACCCCATGAGATCCTCCTTTGTCTCTTTGTCTTCTCTGCCACCCCAGCCCTGAAAGCACCCGGGTGAGTAATGTCACTGGTGCTAGTGGTGCCTGTGGTTTTGCGTGTGGGGAGGGAGTGCTGGCCTCTGCTCAGCACAGTGCTACCAGCCTGCCAGCGCTTTCGAGGTCCCTCTTTCACTCTCGCTTTCTGTTTTCACCCTTTGCAGCATTTCTCATCTCTGGGTGCTTTTTTTCTGTTCTTTCTTCCAGCCCTTCGATATTCTGTCTGTGGGTGCAAAAGCTCTCGTGGGTTCAGATGCTTGTGGCCCTGACCTGAGGGGCAAGTAGGAGGACGGCTGTGATGGAGAAAGGGGTGACTGTAGTTTTACTCTATTCTTGCGAGTTTTGCGTTTGGTGTTTCACCTGGCAGTGGTCTTGCAGCCAGGAAAATAATGGGGCAGTGATATTGGTTGACCAGGAGATGCATCAGGGCAATGTTTTTCTGCACTTCTTTTATGCGATGTGATTGCCTGAATAACATTAATGATGGATTCAACCCTTCGCCCGATTCTGAAGGAGTAGGATGGGGAAAGTGTCCGTGCTTTCAGCACTGAGCCAGCTGATGACTCAATACCCGAGAACACTTACTGAGATGCACAGGTCAGAGTCTCGAGTGCTTGGGGATACCCAGAGAGCTGCTGGCATGACTCATGGTTAGAGTGTTCCCCCATGAGAGAGGGAACTGAGCTCCAGTCCCAAGTACACGTATTTTGTAGGAGTTACTTGAGCACCCATCCCCTCAGGGAATGCTCTGCCCAGGATTTTGCACCGGGGTGAAGCACTTTGCAATGTGCTATATGGGGGGGAGGGAGGGCATCGCTGGCTCCCCAAGCTCTGGGTCGAGTGTTCCCGTGACAGAGAGTTTCTACACAGGGGCACATTTAATTTTTTTTTCTATACTTTGGTTAACATTAAAAAAAAAAAAGAAGCAAAAAGCAGTCTCAGTGAAAAGAAGTCCTGACCAAAAGGAGATTATAGCTTCTAGGGCTTTGTGGGAAAAGTGGAAAAGGGACCAGTTATTTCCACTAAAGCAATTATTAGAAGAAAATAATGTCTCTCCATGGACAAACACCAGCACCTGTGACATCATAGGGCGGTGTTATGTGCAGCATGTGCTGGAGGGACATCTTGCTGAGAGCCCTCCATGAGCATCTGCTGCTTCACCACAAGTCGAGGAGCAACTGCTGCACCAGGAGGTTTCCCTGGTTGTGTTTGGCTTCATCTCAGCAGCGATGAGGCTTAGTTCATCACATCCCCATTAACGAGGGTGCTGAGGCAGAGTAGCACACAGAGCCCTCTCCCCCGACAGCTGGGAGGAGCAGCACTCAGGGTACCCCACACCCGGGAGGAGCAGCTCTCCGAAATTAGAAAGAGCGATTTGGAGAGCCATGAGCTATGCTCATACATATTGGATTTTATTTTTTTTTCCCCTTAGGTGCATAATGATTCTTCTTTTAAGGTCGTCTTGTGGGTATTTGAACCTCAGTTATCTTCCACCTAGCCTGGAGCTCGAATGTCACCTCCGATGCACAGCTGGGTAGGCAATACATGCTTACAAAGCCCTAACTGGCTGGCAGCAAAGAATTTGCAGCTAACCTGAAGAAGCTGCTGTTCATGCATTTGTGGAGCCCTGAGGTCCTTCAGGGCAAGGTCAGTCACCCAAACGCAACTGGGCTCATTGCTCTCTTTGCGCCATCTGACATCTGGGTCCTCCTGTGCTGGAAGAGGAAGCTGCTGCTCATAAAGAAACTTGCTGAGCATGTAAGTGTGGGGCAGTCCTGTGTCCCACGGTGGGGCAGCTCTGGGGCTGGGCTCGACGTCACCCTTAGAGGGGAACTGGTGCACTGGGGGCAGGGTCACAGCTGAGGTATAAGGCACAGCAGCTCCTGAGGAAGAACGGGGCTTGGATAAGGAGGAGCAGTGGCAACTGAGTGCTGCACAGCTGGGCAAGGACCAGCAGAAGAGCTGGTTCTGTCAGGTTGGGTGTTTTTCTCCCAGGCTAAGGCAGCGTTGACTGCTCCGCACGTCCCAGCAGCAGGGCAGCCCCAGCTCGTCAACCAGCTCATTATTGTTAGCATGGAGGAGACATAGTATGGACAGGAGAAAATATGTGGTAGTGCTATAAATGTGTCTTCAGCTGTCTCCAGGGATCCACCCCTGGTTTTGATTAAGAAAAAAAAATTACAATTTCATATTTTGCGTAGAGTACAGAAAATTAAATGGGGTGACTTGAAAGCATGCGTGTTGGACACTGTGAGCTGCGACAGTCAGGCTTCTTTCCCCACGCTGGAGTTGTGTGTTGATTACAAGAAGCAAATTCAAGCCTGAGGAAGAAGAAACCCTGTGTTTACTTCATGGACAGGGCCCGTGGCACTTCCAGGTGGTGTTCTTCCCTTGGCAAAGGCACCCAGAGCCCAGAGGCTTCATTTTTGCTCATGGTTACTTCTAGCTGCTGATCATGGAAGGGCTTTAGAGAAGCCCCAAACCATTTCCAAGTGGGCCGAGCTAGGCTACTGGGGTGACATTGAACTCAAAGGCACCCCAAAAACGATTGCACAACCTCTAGTCACATCTTCCAACCCAAAACATCTGCTGCAGGCTCTTGACCTGTGCAAGGACATTGGGGCTTGGTGTTCCTTTTCACTCCAGACCTCATGTTCTGGTTACGCTGGCAAAACTCCCTGAGTGTCCAAAGGGAGTTTTCTGAACTAGTGCATGTCTGGGGGTGTCAGCCCTACCTCCATGGTGGGCTGAGGCCAACACCTGGGAAAATTCCTCCTCCCACAGCTCTGCATGCAGTTTCACTACGGGCAGTGGAGTAGTGCCTGGAAATGGCTGCTGCCCGCAGGCTGTCAGCTCAGGAGATCCACCCGAAACCCTGCAATTCCCTTTTTTTTATACAACTGTAGCTATTTCACTTCTCTTTTGATGGCATGTTTCTTCCCCAAACGTGCTGTCATTAGGAAGCTGAAGGGTAGGTGGGTACAGTGGTGATCAGCATGGTGGCCAGGCTCTGCTGCTAGTCTTTCATGGCAATTGCTCCATTGGCAATAGAGCCAGCATCCTAATATAGCAGTAAATACTGAAAGTGTAATATTTGCAGGGTCTAGTTGGAGGTGCAGAGGTGCAGAGTCTAATTGGAGGTCTGTAGCTAGCAGTGTTCCCCAGGGGTCAGTACTGGATCCAGCCTTGTTCAACATGTTCATCAACTACCTGGATGGGGGACGGGTGTACACTCAGCACAAAACTGTCTGACACCCAACAAGGCTGTGCCACCATTCAGTGAGACCTGGACAGGCTAGAGAGTTGGGTAGAAAGGAACCTAATGAAGTTCAACAAGTACAAGTGTAGGGTCCTCCACCTGAGGAGGAATAGCCTCGTGCCAGAACAGGTCAAGGGTTGACCTGCTGGAAAGCAGAGCTATGTAGAGGGAGACCTGGGAGTCCTGGTGGACAACAAGTTGACTATGAGCCAGCAATGTGCCTTTGTGGCCAAGGCCAATGGTCTCCTGCAGTGCATTAAAAACAGCGTGGCCAGCAGGTCAAGGGAGGTTATTGTTCCCCTCTGCCCTGGTGAGGCCACATTTGGAGTACTGTGTCCAGTTCTGGGCTCCCCAGTTCAAGAAAGACAAGCAACTACTGGAAAGAGTCCAAAGGAGAGCTACAAAGATGATCAGGGGACTGGAGCAAGGTTGAGAGACCCGGGTCTATTTAGCCTGGAGAAGACTGAGAGTGGATCTCATCAATGCTTATCAATCTCTAAAGGGTGGATGTCAAGAGGATGGGGCCAGACTCTTTTCAGTGGTGCCCAGCAACTGAAGAGGGGGAAATGGGCACAAGCTGGAACACAGGAAATTCCACCTCAAAACAAGAAAAAAACTTCTTTACTTTGAGGGTGGCAGAGCACTGGAACAGGCTGCCTAGAGCAGTTGTGGACTCTGCTTCTCTAGAGATACTCAAAATTCACCTGGACGTGATCCTGTCCCACCTGCTCTAGGTGAACCTGCTTTGGTAGGTCAGTTGAACCAGATGATCTCCAGAGGTCCCTTCCAACCCCTACAATTCTGTGATTCTGTAACGTCATGAACTATAAGCAGCTGTGATGGGTCAGAACCTTTTGCACCACTGAGAACTGGGATCATTTATTTTGTACTGATCCTTTCTCCCCCTCCAGACTCAAGAGACTTTAAAAAATAATATTTTACCACTAAGAAGGAGCTGATGATTGATATAAGTGAAGAGGGAAGGTCTAATCCTACCGAGTGACTGAAGCCAGCTGGTTTAGCACAAGACTTGGTACTCACTGCCAAAGCACACAGTGGCTTTTCCTCCCGTGGCCCTGCCCAGTGTGCAGAACAAACCTGGTCACCTCCGGGGCGGCGGGTGGAGGATGAAGGGTCCCACACGCATGGGTTTCGCTTTGCTTTACAATAAGAAGGAAGAGAAACTACCCGGGAGCTGGTGTAGGCTTCTGCAGGGAAACGAGTGTGGCTCGCAAGCCCCCCGCCCCGATGGCTTTTCCTTGGGGATGCCCTGTGCAAAGTCAAGCCTCCCCTGGGGCTCGGCAAGGACCAATTTGCTTTGAAGGGGTAAAAACCAGCGCCTTCATGCTAATCACCTTCCCTGGCAGCAGTGCAAAGCAACAGGGGATGTCCTCAAGGGGGCTGGGAGCAGGGACCTTGCAGGCGGCATGCATGGCATTGTGTCCCACCACCCCCACCCTTCTTATCTGAATCCACACATGGCTTAATTCTCCTAAGTTTGTTAGTGCCTGGTCTTTAAAGGACAAAATAAGAAAAGGAAAAGGCCATATATATGCTCCGCTGGGGTTTTACACGCCCACAGTCGGTGGTGGTACCCACAGTGAGATGATGGGCAGCACACCCTGTGCACAGCGAGCGCTGCTCCTCCACCGTGAACAGGGCATGGAGGGGGTCACAAAAAAACAAGGGAGAAAAAAATAAAAGGGGAACCCAAGCCACAAGGTTTGTTTGGGAGGAAGTGTGTTGCTCATAAAGCACATCTCTGTTCCCAAGGGCTAATTAAACATCAGCGGGATGTTACCTCAGACATCAGAATGACTTTTTTTTTCTTTCTTTCTTTAAAAGACGACTTAAACAATTAAAGAATGGTATGTTGTGAGATCAGCAGGAGGCAGGCAAGGAAAAGCAAGCAGAATGCCTGAGGAGAGGGGTGTTGGAGGGGAGCTTGACAAGGAGAAGACATGATGCAGGTCCTTTCCTACCCGCCTATTCAGGCAACATGCAAAAGAAAAAAAAATAATTAAAAAAAATAGTGTTGCAACAGCTAAAAAAGATGAGCTCTGAAACCGTTTCCAAGCTGCACAAAGCTCTGCTCCTGTCCATTGCCCCAGTTACCAGTGAGACACAGCGATGCCTGGAGCTCCATGGGGCAAGGATCTGCTGTGGGTGATGTGTGGGTGGTGAGCCCAGCTGCACCCCATGATTTCGGCACCAGACCTCAGTGATGGAGAGTGGGAGTGATGGGCAATGCCAGCTGGAGGAGACAACATTTATCACAGCTCTGCAATCTTCTTTTATTCCTCCCCCCCCCCCCCCC
>JAOXJM010000052.1:8156987-8168842 GCA_026413425.1 Tringa solitaria
CTCATAAGACTTGTGCTCCAGACCCCTCACCAGCCTTGTTGCTCTTCTCTGGACACTTCTCAAACGTGAAAATCCCTGGGAGTGCTCAAAATACCTGGGAGTGGGAGCAGCACGTCAAGGCCGCGTTTCCACACAGTGGCTCCTTGTTCCCCGGGCCAAAACGCAGAGAATTACCATTTGTTCTCGTGATAGGGGCTGTCTTCTGGGCCTCTCTAAGCATCACATTCATCCGAAACAGCATTCAGCTCTCCGAGCCCCTTTTCCAGCAAGACTAACGCACGCACAGTGCGTTCAGGCTCCACGCGCTATTCCAATATAATTTTCGGGTTTAAACAGAATAAGGATAATTAAGCAGTGAAACAAGTCTTTAGGATTTCAAAACTTGTGAAGACAGATGAGAAGTCAAATATAACGAAGAAAAGAGAGCAACCGTGCAAATAAAACCCCTGCCTTGGCCCGATTTCAGCCCTTGCAGCTGGCCAGGGGAATCGGAGCACTCACCCCATCCCGTGCCCTCCCACGGCCTCTGCATTTAATGTTGTGTTTGACTTCTGTGTGTAACATCAAGGACATTAAATTCACCGTTACACCCCTGCATCGCCGGGTGGTGGCTCTAGGACTAAGCCTAAACCTGGCAAACAAGCCCAGTGATCTTTTGGCAAAGCTGCAGGAACTCCCCAGCAATCGGGTATTGGCACAACTTCTCCACATGCCATTAAGCAGAAGCTGGTTTGGGGGCTCAGACTCCCTCTGCAGAGAAATTACAGTTTATATTTTTTGGATTTTCCACACTATCAGTGCAAAAGGAGCTGGGGAAAAGCTGCTCACAGAAAGAAAACACTCAGAGAAGGTGTTTGCTTCCTGCTGCACAGCTTCTCTCCCCATCACCTCCACCAGGAGCTATGAGCCCAGGGCAGAAGGATAATAAATAGCATTTTAACATGAAAGTAGAACAACAACCAGGCAGGAGCCCTGGTTTGTAAACCAAGGAATCGTGGTCACCCCTTCACCGGCACCACTATTCTGAGGAGCATCCCCACAGCCTGCACACACCTGGATGACCTCCCTCTGCCCCTGCACCTTCCCCTGGGCTGGCTGTGGTTCTCTACTCAATCAGCTCTCTACTGAGAGTCAGTAAAACATCTTTTGGCCCAAAGAGCTACTGCTGGAGGTCAGAGAAAGCTACGTGGTCTGTCCTCGGTTGCTCCAGAGAAGTTGGCTTTGGCACCTGATGGGTCGCCGTTAGCTCCAAACCACTGATGCACCAACCCAAGAGAGCACACCAAAGCTCTTTATAATAAATGCAATTATTTGGCATTTTATTTGTCCTTGCTTGGGGCTGTGTTTCTGCATGTCACCCATGGGCTGTAGGAAATTCTTCAGTGGAATGAGCTGTGCTGGAGCTTGCATTGACACCTCACCTAGGGACTAGCACCTGGCTTGAAGCCCATCATGGCACAGCTTGGTCTGCAGGGGACAAGAGAGAACGTGAATGGCGGATACCAAATACCAGACCCATGGGAGGAAAAAAGAGACTGTGATGAGAACGTTAGCTGCCACAGGCAGCAACATACAACTTAAAGTTTCAAAATAAATTGCCTTGGCTCACAGGGTGCTGCTCTGGGGAGCAGAGGAGCACTTTGCTTTGCTGCAGCGGGTATTACCCCAAGGAATACCCATCACCAACCTGGAAACAGCAGCAGCATGCCCAGGGCACGGAGATACTTCTGGTGGCCTTCACTGTGGAAAGTTTATTTTCCCAGAAGCTGTTATTTCTCTGCCAGACATGTGCCATGTTACCATGTTTACTAGCGTTCCTCCAAATACATTAACAAGCAAAAAAATTTTAATAAAGTTACAATTACTACGTCAAGCAAGTTGGCTCTGTCTCTGGGATGAAATGCTGTCCCTTGGGGATAAAAGCAGGGACATCTGCAGGGTTGGATTCAGACATCAAACTACTCCAGCCTTGATTCCTGTTACATTTTGCACTGGACCAAACAAAAAACTAAGAGTAATTAACACGCATGCCTTAAGCAGTGTGTTAAGTTCTACAGACAGCACTGACTGCAAGCTCCAGCCTTGTTAGCACGTGGCTTCCTAAAAGCTGAAGCCCTCAGAAGAGTTCTTAGATGCTGCAGAGGCTCTCCAGCATCTATTATTAATATCAGCAATTTCAATGATATTAACCTTCAGTTAATTCTATGTCCACAGCATTTCATGAGTCCAAAAGTGTACAGATAACAAGGTAGGAGGGACTGCAGACAAAGTGTCGGGGCAGATGGAACTTCAGAGCCATCCTGAGATGGCAGCATAGCTCCCCAGGGATAACACAGCTTTTCACTTTGTGTCAGACTGAGCCGTGCAGAGGGCTGGGATGGGGAACAGCAAGCAAAATATGTATATGGCATATAGGGACAGATGGTACTAACTGTAAAACGTGAGAAACCTTCATCCACACATCTTAAGGACAGCCTGGACTGATATTTCTTGGGAAACGGCTACAGTTCATCTAGCATTTGTGCAGGGAGGACTGGGTAAGCTCCCAAGCAACTTTTCTGTGCAGTTTAAATAGTATTAAGGTGCTCAAATATTAGCCATTTTGGTCATTTGAGGACAGTTTTTAAAGATTTCCAAGAGAAGAGGGGGGGAACAAGGCTGTACAGAGGTCTTGTCTGCAGGCGCATGCCCTGATTTTCACCTACTTTGCCCTTCCCAGCATCAAACAACTGGAATAGGTTCCAAAGATGTTTTTTCAAGGCTACAGGATGTTTTCCTGCTGCCCCCAACAGCTCCTGGGTCATCCTACAGAAGTAACAAGCTGGGAGACTTCCTCCTAAGAAAAAGCCTCTTTCATCTTTGCAAGGCACAGCTAGAAGCTGGCTTTACAATTTTCAACCTGAGAAATAATAGATGAGAAAGCAGAAGAAGAAAGAAAAGGCCAGCTAGATTGTGCCAGGATATATGCTAAGCTTTTGGATATTATGTATTAATGCAAATGCACAGTATAGAGAATTCAGTAAGGAAAAATGACTCACAGATTAATTTTTTTTTTAACTACCAAGAAGAATTTATCTTCAACCTCCTATCAGGCAAAGGAAACAGAGAAGAGGATGGCCACACATGACTCAGGTACAGAATTCTGATATTTCCCCAAGTCCCTCTTTAATAAATTCAATATAGGAATTACATTAAATAAAAAGTTTAGATTAAATTTTTAATAACTCACTAAAAGCATCACAATTCCCTATGGACCATACATACTAGCAGCTTTTGTATGCATAAAGAATTAAGCACTTTAATATAGTTCTCTTTTTTTAGCATTGCCATCTACCAAATGAGAGAGGATTAAATCTCAGCCCAGCACTTCCCTTTCCTCCCCAGCCCCTCCGAATTGCAACTATTTCCTCCAGCCCAGCCGAACGCTCAGATTTCATTTTAACAAAGCACAGATGAGCTGAAATAAATGGCCTTAGCACGATTTTCTCATTTAAAGGAGATCTATAGATCACTGAGCAGGAAATCCAGATTGGTGATATAAATAAGATCTACCACTTCTGTGACACAAATGACTCCATAGGCGCGACAGGGAAAGACAAAGCGCCCCAGAATGATACAAGTGCTTGGAAAAGCTGAAAAACCCTTGAAGAGAAGAGCGATTATGTAGCACCTCACGTCTAAGGCAACAACTGCAGATAATTGCAAGAGGGAAACTCGTTTTCCACTGAAGCCATCAGTGCTTTGCTTACAGAAGCAGGATCGATTGCAGATCCAGGTCAGCGTGTGAGCTGGAAGAAATATTTTCAAATCTTTTTTAGTTATAGCTAAGAAAAATTCTCATGCCAAAGCAGAATGTTTTTAAGTTTTAATAGCCAGCAGAGAGCAAACCCTGCTGCTGGAGAAGCTGCAGCCACTCCTCAGCAGTGTCATTCTGCACCTGCGGTGCTCAGCTGGGGATGCCTCTCTGGGGGAGCAGCCCCTGGCCACAGGAACGTGTGATTCAAGATGACCAGCCTTGGGAAAAAATGAACTGATCTGATGATGTAACTATCTTAAACAGCTACTTGTTTTGAAAAATAAATACCTAAAATGCATCACTGGGAGAAACTGGGAAATCACATTTTCTCCCAGTGGTGATTATACCTAATTTTTGTAACTTAACTTCGGAATTTTATACAGCTTCATAATGGGATTTCCTTTCAAAAAACATCACAAAAGTCCATCTTTCCCACCAAATATGAAATGGTGCTCCCCGTAAACCTCCTTTGAGATGCACTGCTGCATCCTGGCCATGCTGTAAGTACAGTAATTAGCACAGCTAAGCGTACCAACTCCTCAGAGGCAGCTTGGCCAAAATATTGGTTTGTTTCCCATAGGAATGTTTACAAACTCTATCACACAGTGTGGGGAAGCTCACTTTGGCTTTCTCTCTATCCTTTGCTTTCTTATCTTAAGAAAGATAAGAAAATCTCAAGTATCCCTTGCATACCCCACTTTGTGTGTTTGGGCACAGAAAAATAGATTGATGTGACAGAATGTAGCCCTAATGCTACAGAAGCAATATTGAGGAGTCATTTAAAGCCCACCATGAAGCAGTACAGGCTGGTTTTGCCTGGAAAAATCTCTTTCAAGATGCTCTTTACAATAAGAGGTAATATTGCAGAAGCATGGCTTGGGTCAGGTGCTCCAAGCCCACCTGCCTCTGCAAGAGACAGGGACCCAGGTTTATGCCACAGACATTAATTTTACTGATTGCACTGTTAGGAGCAGGAGAAATGATGCCCTGAATACAGCCAGAACCCAGTTCTTTCTTTCCAGTCTCTACACAAACTTTAACTTTCTACCCATCAGCCAGTTAGTGCAAAGCCGCCTTAAATCCAGGCAGAGAGACATAAGGAAATAAATCACAACAATTCTTGCCGCCCATATCTCCGCTAAGCCAATTCTGCTGTTAATATAAACACGCTCGGTAAGGTGTTGAGGGCATTTGGAGTATTATCTAAAATATTTAAAAAGGGAGTTTCAGCAGACAAGCCTGAAATCCCTGTGCAACAACCATGACCATTAGCTTTGGAGGCGAGGACAGTCCTGCCCTATAGATGCAGGATCAGGAAAAGGGCAGAGACTTCTCTGTGACAGCCCCAGGACCACTTGCCCACCTGCTGCGCGGGGGCAACGCCGGCGGGGCGGGAGGAGCTGCTCCGTCCTTAGCAAATCACTGCTTCCCATTCCGCCGCCTCCAGCAATCTCCACCTGGTTAGACTTCAACCCTATCGCTTTCTGCGTGCTACATTTATTTTATTACCTTTTCTAAGTGCCCGTGAGAGTTTGAGGGCCTGGTGAGTTTAATCCTTGTTCATGAAAGGCTTTGTCAGCAGCAGCTCTGGCAACCGCTGCTGGGGTAGAGCTAGCCTGGCTCTCGAGTGCTCCTCGGTAGATCTGCAATGTGGTTTGAGTTGCACTGAATAAATACTTTTCATGCAATTTTTAAACACCCTCTGCCTATAATTTCTCTCTCCACATAGAGGGTTATTTTCCACAGTGCCAGGTGTTACAGACACTCCATCCTACCCCACTGCCAGGCAGAGCGCAACCGCAGTAACTGCTGTCTGTCCCCAGCAAAAATAACAGGTTTTACACAGCACAGGTCAATTCTGAGAATGAAAAAAACACTACCTTGCATTTATCACACACAATATGCAAGAAACGGATGCACAAGTACATAATTATTATCCCATCAAGTAAATGTGCCTGCTGCCCACTGCGATTTCAACCTGAGACAGTCACTTATGTTTAAGTGGGAATTTGAAAGTAGGAGTGAAGGCACAGCAGGGGAGCGGTACGGGGCTCCAGACTGCAGAATCCCTAGATTTCAAGGATCACGCTGACAAAATTATGTACTGAGACAATAAAATTTTTTTACTCGCTAAAGGATCACTTATCTCTTTAGAAATCCTTAGAATCTCCTACCTACTACACCCAATACCAAAAATACTCTTTTAAAATACACTCATTGGCCTTATATAGCCAGCCCCACGAATAGCACTCTTCAGTATCACATACAAGTACATTAAAGGATTTACTCTTGCCTGCAATACAATTAGCATTAGAACAACCCAACTTTCTCAGCTTGTTTTGGTGATTTCCACATCCCACACGAACCAGTGACTTACCAGTCGACTGGGAAGCACTGCCAGCTCGCTGGGGTCCATCACACAGAGGAATTCACGTAATAGTAATATCCAAATAAAGGAGAATCACTCATCCAAAAAAGAATCTGTACGGTGTCACCCCATGTATTTAGCACTTTCTGTAATGAAAGGCTCTGCAGCAGCAATGGAGATAAAGTTTTTGCTCAAGATTATTAATAGTGGGCATTTTGCCTGGCCCAGTTTCAGAGGCAGCAAACATACATCTTTCCGATCTATGTAATTACCGACGCTCTTCAAGCAACAAGCACTTTAGAGTACCTGTGGATGTTTTCTTAGCTTAATGGCACTGCACACTTTGGCAGAATCATTAATATCTTGCCAGCCTCATCTAACCTTTGAGCTGGGTGGAAAGTGGCCAAAGTACAGTGCCGCCTGGATTCCTTTGCAGCAGAACACGGGGGCGATGCACTGCCACACATCCCACACCCAGGGATGCTGGGGGGGTCACAGGCACAAAGCAAGCACAACCCCCTGGTTTGATGGAAATTACAGCGTTTTCCACAGCTAAAAGGTTTGGTTTACATGTTGGTGAAACCTTAAAACAACTGAACTGCCCCGAAGCACCCCTCTATCACACCTTTGACTTTTTTCAGTTGCCTGATGAAGAGTTAAATGGTCAAATCGAATAGGTGAAAGAGCTGTCAGGTGGAGAGAGAAGGTCTTGCTGGGCCTCTATGCTGTAGGAATGACAGAAATGCAATTTCCTGCAAGCCAGAAGTTTGATTTTGAAAATTAGTGTGTCAGAAGTTAATGCACTGACAGTTCTTGTCTGGGGAAAATTGCTTTCAGGCATTAAACCCCTGGCTGTTACTTCCCGCTCCCAACACTCACAGCCAAGACAACATCGAACATCATCTAGGGATGAGGAGCCTAACACTTTAAGCAAGCTCAATTAAGCAATTATTTTTTATTTTAAGTGAGAACAAACTCACTGCCAACGTTCAAACAAATACTTCCTTCCGAAATGCTAGGGACAACACACCCAAGTAGATCAAAGCTTTGTACCGTGCAACACAAAGGCTCTGCACTTGATCCCAGCCTGCGTTCAGTCCTATCCTCTCCTCAGCCCCGACACCCTCGTGGGGCTTTAACCAGTGTCTGTCGGGCACAGAAGCATCATTACTCTCTTCATTCCTCTACTACCTCTTGCCGATCTGGTCGACACATTCCTCCTTTCCACCAAGGCTGCTCTGACCTAGCTCCCTCTCCAGACCTGCCCTACCACTCCATCAAAACCAGACCCCTGCCCAGGGCCAATTATTAGAAGATCTAATCCCACACTGTCATATGTACCTTGAATTAGCCTCAAATTTTTAGCAGCCATGAGGGGAGACACCAATAAAGCCACAGGCAGAAGAAACAGGTATTCACGTGGTCCATGATAACTTCCATCCTACTAGCTTTTGATATCTCCTGTGTTAGCCCTTAAAGCCTCGTGCAGAGGTTTCCAGCTGTTTTCAAATGCAAACCCGACACTTTTCCAACCTACAGATAGTGAATTTAAGGCTGTCACCAACAGCTCTGGCTCTTCTTTGCTGCCTTTCCGAGTCCCAACCAAAGAGGTCCACAGATCTCCGCGGGCAGCTGGCCACCAATCAAACACGTCTCTGAAAGAAGCAAGAGAATCATGCCCACCTCCACCAACTCCAGACAGCTCCTCCAGCCTCGAGGAGCAAAGGAAACAAATTTAACTTCCTAACACACTGTAAATGCACAAGTCCACAGGCCTGAGGGTAAGTTATGCGTCTGGGCAGATGGTGCTGCTGTGTGAGCTGCTGTATGTACTGCCAAAGGAACCAGATAATGGGCATCTATCTGTCTTGACAGCGTAGGTAGAAATATTTTAGGGAAAAAAAAAAAAGGGAAAATACAGACTCCGGCACACCCTTACCCATACAGGAGGCTTCTGCAGAAGCCCTGGAGGCTGCAGGGATGAGCTTTTATCGCCACTGCCTGCAATAATCCTGCTTTGTGGACAGCAAAATCCATTCCGTAGTGCCATCCATCTACACACTGCCACAAGCACCCAAGTCTCTTTTCGGGGGTAAGTCGGCTGGCTGAGCCATTTCTTCTCCTGCAAGTGTTTTTTTAATTGACTCTGGAATTTGCAGATATTATTTTCAGAAAATACACCCTATTGATTGTAATTACCATCCTCGGAGATGCAATGGAAAGAATATTAAAACCATTAACGCTGATTTGGATTTTATTAGAGCCATTAGTGAAATGGCAAGCAGAGCGCCGTTGCTTCCCGAGCACCTCAACAGCTCCTAAGCACCATAAATCATCTCACAGCACATTTGTTACCGCTTCAGATACAGCCAGGAGTTGAGCAAAGTGGAAAAAAACTGGGGGTGGCAGGCTTCCCACAGCTGGGTGATGAGATTGGTCCAAGCACCTTTTTGAGGAACCTTCTAAGCATCAACTGCCTTCAAAAAGGATGTAATTTCCTCTCTTAGGTAGATTTCCAGCAGATTGAAGAGCCATCTAACACAAGCCATTGGGCTCGTGTGTGTCACAGTGGGCTTGCAGGCAGCTTGCCTGCCCAACTGCAGCTCTAGAAACAGTCATTTCACCCTCATCCGGGGAGAGAGAAGGAAACACCCTCTATTTCTAAACGTCATCTTCCCATAGGTAGCTGACCCACGTGAACCCTTCCAGAGCCACCAAACTGATGTGGTGTTAAGAGGCCTGGGTGGCATTACAACAAACCCACATCTTGAGAATTACCTGCCCGTGGAGATGGTATGGCCAGGAAGGACAGACTCGCAGCTCAGAACCATCCAACCTGGCTGGTCCTATGGTTCTCTTACCAGCATCATTTAACAGGGCTGCCAAAACCGAGCAGAAATTGCCAGCCTCTTCTTGAATGCTCCTGGTAGGAGCTTCTCAGTCACCATTACCCTGTCTGTGATCCGAGGAACCAGCCTTGGTTCTCACATCTCATTTGTGTTGTGTAATTCCATCTGGAAGCTAACCAACAGCCATTCCAACGTAATTAATATTCACTTTCTCCAACCTTCCCTGCAACTTGGGGCAGACTCCTGCACGTACAGATGTGACCGAATATCCCTTTTCAGCAAAAATGTTTTCTTTAGTCCAGCTGTAGCACTCCTGACCCCTCTTTGCACGCCAGCCCAGATCTTTCTTGCCTTGAAAACCTCCTAAAATCATGTTAGTGTTTCCTTAGAAGTTCAAATTTCCTTCTCCCGTGACTCCAGCCTGACCAACATCCCTCAGCAAGGACTCAGCACAGGTCACTACAGTCTTGGGGACCACCAGAAATTCCCGAA
Organism: Tringa solitaria; assembly: GCA_026413425.1. Taxonomy (NCBI): domain Eukaryota; kingdom Metazoa; phylum Chordata; class Aves; order Charadriiformes; family Scolopacidae; genus Tringa; species Tringa solitaria. The sequence continues at coordinate 8,166,493 of JAOXJM010000052.1, forward strand.
ACCTGCTTCGGATGCTGCCAGCCAGGGACAGGAGGCAGGGGCGAAGAAGTGAGGGTTCTTCTCCCAGCAGCACATCTGACCCAATGGCGAGGAGCACAGCACCAGCTGGGCAGCAAAGCTGAGGCCAGATGGAACCGTCACGGGTCACACCTGCCCCAGCACAGTGGTCCCTGCCCTGCCTTCTCTTGGAGCACAATAATTGGCAACTACATACAGGTACCGACAGTAGAAAGTACTCTCCATTTCTCTAATTTCATAGGAGTTGCTCAGGATTTTATTTTCCTTAATAGAACATCTATACTGGATTCCCAGTAACATAAACCAGCCCAAAAAATGCTTTCACTCACAGCAACAGCTGCTTTCACATCACATCCCTGGTGATGAGATCATTTTAGACTACACAGCGAAGGCCTATAATACTGAAATTTCCCTTTTGCTGATATATTCTGCCAGCAGTTTGAGCAAGCCAGTCTATCTTCTCTGTAGCTGTTTCCTGGCTTGTTTAACTTCATGATTTTCATGTTTACAAACACTTGGGCTTCCTGCAGGGCAAGGCAAGGTTTCGCTATAAATAGCAAGATACTGAACCACAGGAAAATGTCAGGGTCAGGGGAAGAAAAAAAAAAAAGAGATATATTTCCTCTTCAATCTGGTTTTAGTGACCCTTGAAGGTATTGAGTCCCTGCATCTCATGGGGCCATAGGTCTGAGTGCTACAGACACAGCCCAGACCATGCTGGAGGGGACAGCAGTACCACGGGGGACATCAAACATCTCCTCCAAGTTGGCCAGGAGGTGAAATTCCCCTTCCCAGTGGGGTCTGGGCTGCCAACAGCCCTTTCCCTTTGCCCAGGTGGGAAACTGAAGGAGCAGAGCTGGAATACCTCTTCCTCCTCCTCCCTGTGAGCCAGGGGAAGGGGAATCCCGGCATCGCGGGAGCGAAGACAAGGCTGGGAAAGTAAATCAAAAACCACCTCGTTCAGGTGCCTCCAGCACCGCTGGTTGGATGGAGGGTTAAGGAAAGGACCTCTCCAGGGCCACACACACTGAAAAACTCAAGTCTGCGGAGCGGGACACTCCAATCGCTTGCGAGTGTAAGAGAATTGGGAACAGGAAAGATGTTCTCAAGACACTGGGATGCCTGATGGCCTCAGCCAGGCACCCATCGGGGTTCAGCCTGGCTCCTTGTGCTGCTGAGGAGCGCCCGGGCAGGACAAGTCAGGACAGGAGGCAGCTGTGAATGCCTTCCAGTGCCTTTGTGCTCATAGGAGGGAACGGAAGGATGGAGGAGGAAAATCCTTACAGAGGTGAGCAGGCAAAATTCCTTAGGTGACACCTCATCTGGTTAAGCACACACCCGGAGGCAAAGAGTTTCTAGCACTGCTGATGCTTCCAGCAGCTCGGGGCAGCAGGAGTTTATCAGATAACGCTGTAGAAACAAGCTCCCAAACCACAAAAATGAACTTTTTTTGTTTTTTTAAAAAGCCAAGCTTCTACACAAATGACTGTAATTAAGGACGTTACCTGTCAGGTTGTCAGGGCACTGAGGCTACAACGTTCAGGCTTTGGAAAAAGTGTCCTGCATGGCAGCTATCCTACTCCTCTATCAGCTTATTTGTCACATCCAGCACTCACCCAGGTTTCTCACCGTTTAGTTGCAATTCAAGGATTTAGGGGGAAATCCCCACCTCCCTGAGCCAGATGACTTCACAGGAAGTAAAGGGATGGAATGCCTCAAAAAAAAAAAAAAAAAAAATCACAGAAGAAAGAAGCATGCCAGTGGTGAGGCTGTAGGATGTGGGTGGTGAGGCACACATCTCTCATCACGTGTGTCATCACATCCGAGGGCTCCTGCAGCGGCTTCAGGAGATTTTGTAGACTCCTTTTATTTCATACATTGTGGAGGGGTCTCAGCCGGCGCAGTGCCACAGCCTCGTTCGTCTGACCATCGCCGGGGCTCGCCTCTCAGAAGTTATGTACAATTTCTAAAACACTCTGTACATAAAAGTGACTGCCTAACGATTTACACTCCTGGGGGGTTTCACCATCGCCCCTCACACGAGGGGAACACACACACTATAACTACCCTGCCGCTGCCCCCAGCCAGCAGAAAGGCCGCTACTCCTCACCTTTCCCCCCAGGGAAAACCCCCTCTGGAGACGGCCCAGCGCTGGCGGAGACACCTCGCTCCCACCGGCCACCGGCACCGCCCGCTGCCCCATCCCCGCAACCGGAGATGCTCCGGGAAAGTTACCTCCTCCGGCCTCCCGCTTCCCCGGAGGCACCGCCGCAGCGGGATGGGGGACCACTTAAACCCCCCAACCCCCTCAGCCCCCCGCAACGCGACCCCC
>JAOXJM010000052.1:8176715-8190673 GCA_026413425.1 Tringa solitaria
CCTTCCTGTGTTGAGGACTCCAGAGCTGGACACAGTGCTCCAGGTGGGGTCTCACGAGAGCGGAGTAGAGGGGCAGAATCACCTCTTGAGACCTGCTGGCCACACTTCTCGTGATGCAGCCCAGGACACAGTTGGCTCTCTGGGCTGCCAGCATGCACTTCTGGCTCTAATTTGCTGTGGTCTGGAGGATGAACGGAAGGGCAACATGACACGAACCAAGCAGATGAAAAGGGATAAGCTTTTTAAACAACCTCTCATACATATCTCATTTAACTCTTTTTATATGCATCTCTGACCAAACTCAATGACAAATTCGTGTCCTGACATCTGGGGAATACTCAAAAAGCTAAAGGTGGGGAAGGAAGAAGAGAAGGCACACCTCTATTTTCAGAAGCACCCACCATGGATTATGAAGGAGAAAACAAGGAAGGAAAAAAAAATCCCCTTAAATTAGAATCATTTCTTGACCATTTTGATAGGGTAGAAAACTGCTGAAATCTCTTGAGATCTGTTGTTCGGGAGAGACCAAAGCGGCCAGCCAGGATAACTAATTTTATTCCCAAACACTGTGAAATGTGCTGATACACACACCAGAGGTTTTATCACTGCTTTGGCAAGATGGGGATTACCACCTGAATATATTTAAACTGAAATTATGCTGAAATCAGTAGGAAGCAAATACTGCCTCATTGCTTTAACAAAGGTGCATTAAAGGCAATTACCAAAAAATACCCTTCAAGGAGTAAGTGGGTTGCAATTAAGTTATTAGCAGTCCTGTGCCAGCGTTCCCCAAGGACTGTTCATCTGCAGATGAAGTATGTAGCTCCGTTTACCCTTTCTCCTTTGCCTCCTTCTGGTCATGGACGCCCATGTCCTCCACCCTGCCCTGGCAGCACCCATCACCTCCAGCACAACACCACCCAATGCATCCCACTGTGACATTTGGCATCTTGGGACCAGGACTGGGAAGCTGAAATGGATTGATGAAGATGTGCTCGGTACCTTCGGAAACCTGATCATCATCCTTCCTCTTCCCCCTCTCAACCAAGCCAGAAATATGTCTGCTATCCCATATTTTTCCAACAAGGACACATTGCTGGGGCTGATCGATACTTGGTGAGGTTGTGAATTCCTCTTTCCTTCTGCTCTCTGTCCTGCTGGAGCTGCTTCCCGGTGCCAGTTCCCCTCTGGCAGACCTGGGAGAGCCAGTAAAACACTTTGGGTAAACAAAAAGCAAGGTCAATAGGGATCCTCCTTATCTGTCTAAAGGCCTCTGGAATTCGGGGTAATCACCAAGGCTGTGGAAAAAAAAAGTGCCCTTTTATAAACCAGATCCGCAGGCACGTGGGTAAGGAATGCAAGCAGGGAAATAGCTGAAATATTTCAAATGCATGAGTCCACAGCGGCGCTGCCACATCTTAATATTTATGTTGGTTACTCTAAAGGCATTAACTTACAAATTTCAACATGTAACCAGAGGAGGTTACGCAGCGTTTCTGCTCTGACCCCCCTCCTGCTCGTGATCCTTTGGGCGGAAACACGGAGGTGCCAGGAGAAGGCTGTGGGTCCTGGTGTGGGGCGAGAACAGGGGGAGGAATCGGCCCCTTAATTAAGTTTCAATGAGGAGAGCGGTATCTGCCTCTGGGGCCCCTGTTATCACAGCTGGGGCTTGAAGGTAACTATTAACAAAAGCGTGGAGGACAGCACTTGGCTCCAGTGGTATCACAGCAGATATTGTCCCAGCTGGTGGAGCTGAAGCTGGTAACATTTAGAGCAAGAACCAACGTTCAGGAATTTCTCCCAATTTTTTTGTTGCACCCCGGGGCAATCCAGCCCACTGTCTGTTTCAGGGCTGAGAATTTTATTCTAGGACCATAAATACCTTATAGCAGATCATTTCTTGCCCAAACCTATTAAACAAGTCACAGAAAATGGCTTGGAAAATAAAGTCAGGCTATTCCTTATGCGATCACGCAATCTCTTCCCGTGCATAATGTTTACCAAGAAGTTTTGCTGTTCTTTCACCGCTCTTAGTTCAGTTTGGCTCAGGGGTGGATTCAGGTTATGTATAAATAGGCCCAGCCTAAAGCAGCCAGAGCCTGGGATGCAGAGGGAACTGAGGCACTGGGAGAGGGGAAGGTGCAATTACTGCTGAAAGAGATACTGCTGCAGGTGCCCTTCAACGGGTGGGCTCAGGTTCCATCAATCTGCTCAATTACCATTTAATTTTGAGTCTACAACTGTTGCTGATTCCCAGTTTCCAGTCAAGGGCAATTATCTTTTGTTATTTCTTTGTCTCTGCATCTTTACGAGCCCATATACATTTAGATGCAGTTCAGGTTTACAGGAGTACATACCCCTGCTTTGCTTTTCTCTAATGATTTATGATATGCTTAATGCAGCCATTCGCAGCAATGCAATATTAACATAACAGCTCAATAAACAGACTAAGAATGAACTGTTCTTAGTTTGCTGTTGGGGTTTTTTTTTTCCCTTCGAAATTTCAGGGACAACACCAAACTCCCTGCACTCCCTTCTCCTCCACAGCTTTGCCTATTCTATTTTTGGCTGGAGGCAGCGCGGTGCTGGTTGGTGTGGGGATAACCCCCCCTCCTTTGCTCTCCTTTCCCCTTGAGCTGACGATTTCTGTATTTACAAGGGTGTCTCGGAGGCCACCGACCCTTTTCTTGTGGCTTGGGGCAGAGCCAGCAGCCTCCCTGAGCATCTCCCTGCAGTTATTCCCGAAACCTGGCTTGGGGGGCTCCTCCACGGCAGCAGGAGGAACGCGGGAGCCCGGAGAGGCAGCAAAGGGGTGTCAGAGCCCACAGCTGCATGGCCACAGCTTCCTTTCAAGCACCGAGGGAGAACTGCTTTCCAAAATGTATGTGCGTGCCTGTTAGAGGGCAAATTTCAGTTTGAAAGCTTTCCCACCACCATCCCTCGGGTCAAATGCTGCAAACACAGAAAGGCCAGGCCAGCCTTATCTGTTATCACACCTAACAGCTCCACGCTCATTCACAGGCTGCTCGCTGGCGTTTTACCCACTCGGTTCTGCAAAACATGCCCAAGAGCCGATGGCCACAGATTTCTAATGTACCACATTAGGAATCTGGTTACCCAGCACTGGGAAGTATTTTGGTACTCGTCTGTATTCAAAGTAAAAAATGTAACTTCAAAAAAAAAGAAAACCCAACCCCAAAATCCACATGGCAGGCAAAACTGGGGAAAATAAAATATGTAACTACAGCAAATGTAGCTGTGAAGAAACAAGCCCTCTTCCCTGATAATGAATTATACTTTGCTTGCAACAGATGCAGCTCTTTATATTTGTTTTCTGCATAAATCTACATATTAGCCTAAAAGCAGCCGTACGCGCTTTGTCTTGCCTTGATTCCATCACTCACTGCTCTTTTCAGCTGGGGCCTCCCAGCACAGCTTTGCTCTAGCAAATGGCCCGTTTAGTGCCTTTTCCAGTCCCAAAATCTCAATGAGGGAGTGGGTGGACGTTGACCACGTAGTGACTTTGCTGCGTGCATGGTGGAGCTTGTGACCTTTCTTCTGCCCTCAGCCACCAGTTCCTGCCAACGGGGCCGGCATCTCCCCAGCACCCAAGGAAACGGGGGGAGGGAGAAGTCGGGGTGTCTGTGCGACCCAGTGCCAGAGACAGGAGCTGCTGTGACAGCCACGGGTCTTGTTCTGCAGTTCCATTTATATCATCTCTAATTTACTGCTTGCTGCCAACCGGACAGGCTGCCCGGGAGGTGGGGTGGCCGGTGAGGTCGGCTGTTGGCGTACTGCAGCAAATCCCCAGCGCCGACGGGCAATGGGTTTGCCCTCGGAGCCTTATTCCCCAAGAAAAGCTGGAAGTGGGAGCACGCACGGGGTGCAGGTGGTGGGAGGAACATTCTGCAGTCGCAGCCGGAAAAGGTGAAAAGGATAGGTACCGAATAGAATTACCTTATTAAATGGTGAGCCCATTTTTTCGGCTTTTCTTAATCTCGTTTAACACTATTGGTGTCAAGTCAAATTATTTTTAATTGTTTTTACAAAATGCATCTGATGAATTTATGGTGTTCTCTATAGGATCTCCCGGAACATAATTCTCAGAGACAATTTATTTTCCTCTCCTCTAAGGAGTCTTATTTAATATCTGTGCACTGGAAATTGAAGCGATGAAGCAAGTAAACAATTACTATGGTGTATCATTAATGGAGCAGCCTTGTCCTACAGCCACAGTGAACATCCCTACACTCATAGGCAAGAGCCTTCCTTGTTTTGCTCCTTCCCAGAGTCCCATCTGTGCTCGCCAGCCTAAGCAGCTCCTGCTGTCCCCGAGTTTGTCCCCTGCCCTGGGGAAGGCTCAGGGATAATCTCCTTTACTGGTGCTTGTGGGAGGGAGAGGCAGCTCCATCCCCGCTGAGGGATCACCGGTTGGTCTCTGGGGCAAAAGTTGGGTGAAATGAGGGATGGCTGAGTTTAACAACTGAGACAAGGCTCTGCTCATTTTACAGGGTGAAAGCATCACCTACAAGTGGCCATGGGGCACGGGGAAGTGTGTAGGGAAGTCACTGGGATTGGCGGCAGCAGAGAGGATGCAGGTACCAACAGTCCCTGCTCCCTCTGGTCCTGCAAAGCCATTTTTCATCACAGAGGGTGGGTACAGAACTGCTTGCCAAAGGGGGCTTAAATAGGGAAAAGGAATGGTAAGCTCTCACAGGCAGGGCTGAAGGCTGGGGGCGTTTTGAAGGGGCCCATAGCTTGGCCACCCTGCCTGAAAGGGGCATCTTCCTGACCTCTTCCCTTGAGTGTGGCATCAGGCCAAAGCCATTTCCATGGCAGAAAGGCACCCACCATTTGCCGGGACAGAGAAACTTGAATTTTTTTCCCTCCATAAAAAATTGAAACCCAAAAAGTTCTGCTTCTGAAATCTCTCACATTACCAGAGCAGCAGGTCAGAGGGACGCTGCTGAACTCAGCGCACAAATGCTGGGGTAGGACAGCAAAAAATAGAAAGCAAATTGCCGTGACCTATTACTCTGGAGAAAAGATCTATTTCTGATACATGCACTATTTAAACACAGGTATTGCTCGCTAGACTCGGGCTGTAACCCACTTAGGCAAAGCCTCAGACATAAATCAAGGTCATTGCCAGCTCCTGGCTGCTTGCTCACCAGTGACACACCGGCACGACGCAGCAGGACAGAACGAGACTGATCTACATTATCACAGAGGGAACAACACAGCACATATTAAAAGGCTAGATTATTAGTGCCCAGGGTTAATTTCCAGGTCTTTAGGTTGTAGCTCTGGCAGGTTGTGGGCTGTTAGTGTGAGCTCTGAGCTCGCCTACGCTGGGATGGGAAAGCAGATCCTCTCCGGTCATGGGAAAAGGGAGATGGGGGCTGAGAGAGGGAGACGTGCAGGGGACACCACCACAGCCAACACATGCTATGTACACACGATGGCATCCTGCCTTCTGTGTAGGGTACGGTGCCAGGCAATACAGTTCTGACTACTTCATCAGCGTCCAAGAGGCAGGAGAAAGTCTCCTGGCTGTAGCCACGAAGCGGATTATCACTGACATAAGCTCTTGGTATTCCCCAACCTAAGCCCTGTGATGCAGCAAACAAGAAAAGCTCTCAGTATGATGGAGAGAGATGTTATTGGTGAAGGCATCTCCCCCTAGTGCTATTCCCAGCAAAGCTTCAAGGTACAGACTGAAAACAGAGATACAGGTGCTGGTACTTTGGCTCAGCAGTTGGCATTAGGGTTACGCTGTGTCTAACAGGAGAGGCTGGCTCCCAAACAGACAGCAGATTCAGTTCCCTACTGCCATTCCAAGATATTTTGGATAAACCAACTGTATCTATTTAAATGCCTTAATAATCAACAAATGGAATGCAGGAGCTCAGAAGCAGCGGTAGATTTAATCCAGCTCTTGAGAGCTTTCTCTGTTTATTTTACAGGATCCTTGCAAGGCAGAAAACTCCATCTTCAGCTATTCCTAAACTGCAAAGTGGGCGGGTTGGGTATTTCTGACTGTGCTGCAAGAAAGCGTGGGACCAACATTTGCATTCCCCTGCAAGAAAGCCGGCTGGCAGAGCTAAGGAACAGAAGTACCTTTCAGCAGTATAAAGCCTGATCCTACATTATATGGAAAAAAAAAAACTGAAGTTAACTCCCAAGACCGACCTAAACTATATAAAGGGTAGGACACTGTATCACATCACTGCAGTGAATGTTTATGTCCCTGTACCACGTACTGCAGCCTGGGCTTTGCCTACGGGCTTGTGCCACCGGTTTTCCCCACTGGAACTGGAAGTCGGTGAAACAGAAAGTGAATAATCCTCTTAGTGGGGCTGGCGCCGGCTGCCATCGCCCGTGCTGTGCTCCAATTAACACCAGCGGCTAAGCCTCACTGGAGGTTTTGTTATTAATTATGGGAGGGAGGGAGAATTGAGCATGCTTAGTGCATGGCTGCTTGGGCTGGGAGAAAGGAGATGTCCTAAAATAACTCACAGGGAAAAAGAAAATTAATGCCTTGAAAGTGGCACTGAATCAGCACCATCCCCATGATGGAGGATCCCTCATGGTGGGGACCAGTCACTAGTAGCTCTGTTCATGCTGGGGCTTACCACAGACAGCCCCGTGAGCCAGGGCCTGGGACATGCTCCTGAAATCCCAAAGGTGCTTTTCTTTTGGGCCAGTGGGTCTGGAAATGGCCCTGGGGTGTTGCCTTGGCCCCAAGAGCCAGCAGTGCGACTGGAGCTCATCTTTGGCTTTGCACCCCAAACCGAATCCCTTTCCCATCCGTAGAGTCAAACCCTCCACAAAACACAGGCCAAGCATTGCTTCTACCTCAACAGGATTTTGAAATGGGAAGCTAACCCCCGTGACTTTTCCAAGTTCACAATTGATCCATGGTTATTCTTTTAAAGAAAGGGTTGCAGAGCACTTTGCCTTGTGTGAATGCGACTTCTGGGGTCTTGAGGTTCCACTGATCTCAAAGGAAAATCCTGTTTGTTTGCTTTAAACACAGAGTTCAGAAGTTTTCAATGATTTTCTTTCTGGGAAAAAGCATGAAGCCCTCCCCAAACGTGCACAAGATGCGATGGGACTGGAGTCGTGGCATCCTCCACTCCCTCCCTGCAGCCTGGCTGGGGACACGGGCACATCGCACCCACCCCGGCTGCCATCCAGCTGGTCTCACCCTGCCCTGCATCCCGGGCACACTTATGGTTGTGCTTCTTGAATAACTCAGAAGTTCTAACACACTTGATAGCTTTTCCATTTAACGGTGAAAACCCATAAGTAATGAGAATGCACTTAAGATTAAAGAGCCTGGCTACGTTAAGTAGGGAGTTGCTTTGGTACGCACAAACCAGTGCCTTCCACTGGACTGCCAGGTAAAATTTTGTGCCTCTCTGAAGGGACGTGATGCTTAAAAATAGTCTGCTTTGTCCCAAATGCTTTTTAAGGCAAGTCAAGATTGTTACACACCATAGGAAGAGATTTTTCTCTCTTTTTGCTTTGGGTTTTTTTCAGCTCTTTGGGCAGAGATAAATAGGGATATTGCTGGCACCCAAGAAAGTGCGATTGTGGGAGCCCAGGGTTTGCTGCGGTAAAGAGGATGGCTCCAGGCTGCCCAGCTGCCACAACATGGATGCCCTGTGAAGATGGCTGAAGAAAGCACTTCTTTCCAGAAGCTGCTTTTCCCATATTTCCCATGCCTGGAGGCTTTGTGAGGGAATCTGGACCAATGCAGGAGCACAGGCAGGTGTGCCCAGGTCAGGTCTGCTGCAGCTCCTCATGCAGGCAGCCTCCTCCCCTTATCACCTTGTTGAAACAAAAAGCGTGTAATTCTTACATTGCAACACGATTGGAAAGAGATTAGCCTCAGAATGAGATTAGGGGAGCTATTAATTGAACAGGAATTAATAAGTGTACAGCTCTCGGATGCTGGGGGTAGAGAAAATTAAAATAGCTCTTGCAGGGTTGGGAGGAAAAAACCCTTCGAGGCTGAGGCAGGATGGACAGACAGACAGCACACGACAGCAGGCTCTTCCCATTTCAAGAGTTTAAGCTTATTAGCACGGTTGTATACGCAGTGCTCCTCGGGATCCCATTTAGGGAGGTCAGAGGCAGAGGTGGACAGTGATAGTTGCCTACAGATCCAATTAGGAATGACTTTCACGGATGGCTCCTTTTCATTTTAGCTGTGGTTATTAATGCCTCTGGACAGACCTGGTCTGCAGGGCTCGGGTGGGTGGAGGAGCATTGCCCACTGCCTGCCCTGTCCCAGACACAGCTCCCTCGGGGCCAGAGCTACGCTGAGCCTGAGGGACACACTCCCTCGGGGCTGGCAGTGGGGCTGGCTCTTGGCTTGGGTGGAGGGATCATCACATCTTCTCCCTCTCCATCCTAGGCATGATATCCCCTGGCAGTGGCATCAACGTTCTGCTCCAGGTGACCTCCAGTACACGCCCAAGAGATGCTCACCACGGCTGAGGAACAACAGTTAGCGCTTTCTGCAGCTGTCCTGCCCTAGAAAATGCTTGACAAATGTCGGTTCCTCTGTACTCTTATCTCCAAAAAATAGGACAAAACAGGAGCAGGGACAAGTCATGCTGTCAGGAGCCCAAAAAATGCCATTTCCCCAGAGTATGCAGCAGATTTGCAAAGACTCAGGACCAGAGCTTGGCTTTGTAGCATCCACACCTCAGACTTTTTCCCAAACGTAGCCCAGAAGTCCCAACATTTCTGCAGGTTGTGTGTGTGCAGCTTTGCAGGGATCACACATGGAGAGGAGTGACGAGCAGGCTGCTTCCTGAGGGTACACCATGTTATTCCAGGCAGTGGAAACAGAGCATCACTTCTCCTCTGTGCAAAGCTCTGGCATGGCTTCTCCTCCATACACAGCTCCAGCATCTCTTCTCTATGCACAGTCCTGCCATGGCTCCGTCTCAAAGGGCTGTTTCCTCCCCTCCCCACAAGAGTTATTAGAATTTTCCTCATTTGTGAGGGCTGGCCATGCTGAGGGCTTCCACTGGCTTCCTCACACTGGGCAGAAGCCAGATGTGCACAGCACAAGCAGAATCATTTCCCCCGTGAGCAAGACTGGAGACACATTTTCTAATCATGAGTTTTGCTCAAAATGGTCTGGCAGTTACGGAGAGCGTGGTTATGTGAACGTGTCTTGTCTGAGTCATAAAAACGAATTAAATATCACTCCTATGGCTCTTGGCAGCGTGGCCAGCAGTATCCATACACCAGATTTTCCCACAGGACCTCAGCTGCTCTGAAGCTGTGGCCCCTCTGAGATGCTAAAGACGCAACTTATTTTTAAGAGCCCTGAGCACTATTTACCCTGCTGAAAGGAACCAAACGCACACCTTGTGAAAACCTGTTTAAAAACAGACCCAAAGAAGAGCAGGGGGGAGCTGCCTTCCCAGCACCTCCCAAGCCTGGGGTGGACACAGGACACAGCCTGTGGGGAGGGCTCGTTGCTCTGCCCATCCCCAGGTGCTTCCTCTGCTGCCACCCCCTAACCATCGCTGCAGTACGGATCAACTGGATCCATGGGATGCAGCATAGGCACCAAACGGCTCCTTCCTTCACGTGGTGGTAGGGAAACAAGAGTTTCCCTTGGTGCAGAACAGCATCTAATGCCAGAGCCCCCCACAAGAAACACAAGGAGGGACCCCGGAGCCAGGGCTGTGCCTTGGAGGGGCTGCACATCCTGGGGATCCCCAGGGACCTCGACCGACTGTGGGCTCCTCTCTGCACACCTACTGCTGGGGAAACTGCTTGTTTCAAGCTGCTGAGTCACAAACACGGCCAAACACCAAAAATGACTGCAATATCTGCAGCCCCTCGCACTTGGGAATTGCAGGTAGATTTTTGCCCGTCCGAGCAGAATGTGTTGCAATGAGACCTCCAAGTTCCAAAAGGCTCCTGTTAGAGGCTTGCAGCGTCTCTCTCGCACCCACAAATGACCACAGCTGAAAAATGGTGTTGGAATAATTTCCTTTAAAATTTCCAGACACCCAAGCCAGCTTAAGGTCACCCCGAGAAGCCTGTCAACTGCCCTTTAAATGCTCTTTAAGAAGAAAAAAAAATACAGTCCATGTACAATTCATCAAATAAATCAAGTTATGGTTAAAAATACTGACTTAGGATGAATTAGGATCTCTCTCAAGGACCCAGTAGGTCTGCCTGAAATGCATCTATGTTGTAGCTGTTGCTATTGCTGTTTAATAGAAGATGCACACACAAACGTGTCAGACTGGGAGCTGCAATACATTTGATTATGCAAAGCACTAGATAATACGGAGTATTTTGTGGAGTATCCCCTAATATCTTTGTAAGCTGCTGAAAAGCAGCAAGAGATGGGCTCGGGCTGAGCTGGGGCTCTGAAATCAGAAACACCGAGTTCTTCGCCATCCTTTAGCTTTCCCTTCAGTGCCTATAGAAATCCTGCTGTGTCTGAGCTCGTTCAGACAAGGAACGGGATTTTTTTCACTTCTACCCACATTAGATCAAAAGGGCTCAAGTCCCAATTTTCCTACTGCATTACAGTTTGCAACACTATCTGTAAGGTGGCGAGCCGGGTGTGCAATCGCACTCTCAGGCATTCAGACTGGGTGTTATTTAAAGGATCTGTCTCCCAAACTGTTTCTACAGGGGTGGTTAAAGAAAAGAAGAGACCGGCCAGCGTGAAAGCAAAGTGCAGCCTGAAAGCATCCGATTTGCAGCGTACTCACATTCATCTTCCACCCCGGGCTCCTCTTTCAAGCCATTTTGTGAGAAATCCCAGCACTTGTCAGGCCAGGAGGAGCCCTTCGTTGGCTGCCTACGGCTCCGCTCCCTCCTTCCCCTGCCCGCCGGTGGCCATTCCTCCGGGACTTGCCAGTTGAGTTGCAAAATAGACTTTTAATTCGTTTGGCATCAAAGATTCCGGCTTAACTCTTCTCAGCAGCTGTCGTGTCCCACCGAAGGAGCCGTGGTGCCAATCGCTTCCAGTATAATCCCCTCTCCGAACGCCTAGATGATGCTTGAACTCGTCTTAACCCTCTGGATGGATGGAGATCTCTCCGCAACGCCGGGAGAATATGATGCTGCTCTTTCCGAAAGCCTTCCCTTTTACATGCCTCGACCTTGCAAGGGAAATCCTGTCTCACTTGAATTATTCATAATACTTTCTGTTCTGCCAGCTCCAGCATACATTTTCAATCATTAATATGTCATGACTTTTCATCCTTTTTGGACTTTTACCTTTTTCTCCTGCACGACTCGCCGCTTTCAAAAATAATGCAATCGTGGAGATATTAATTAGCATTCATCTGATTTACTAAATAATAAAAAAATTACTCCCTCCTAATGCACGCCCTTCCTGGTGGGAAATACCACTTGAACAGCTCCAGGAACAGGGATAGCGCCGGCTGGTTTTAGCAAAAGCAGTGCAAACCATGTTTGGAGCTCACGCTTTTGGCAGCATTTCCCAGCTTGCAAGCCTGTCTGGTGACGGAAGGCAGAGTAGGCTTCCAGCATCTAAAGAAAAAAAAAGCCCAAGGAAGGTAACTGTGCTGTGAACTGTATAAAAGAGTGTTTTCTCATCCTTTTAAAGTAAAGCTGGTGGTAAATCGTGGCATTCTTGATGATGGTGGCCAGGTCAGGCTGTGATCCCCGTGGTACTGCCTGGTGGGTGCATCCCTTCGGCTGACACCAGGATCTGTCCCTGAAGCTTTGCCCAGTGATGCAGTTTGTGGTGATCCCAGACCTGTCCTGGAGTCTGGGAATGAAATTAAACTGCCTGGAGGCTCCTCATCCCTTCTGCATGGAGCCCAGCAGGTACCCTGGGTGCCTGAAGCACCACCAAGCCCCCCGCTCACCTCGGGTCCAATGGGTCCAGTCTCTCCCACAGACAACACTTATTAATTGAAAGTCAGATGGAAAAATTAGCTGGTCGCCAGGAGGCTAACGCTTCTCTCAGCTCCTGCTGCTCGACCCAAGGCTGGAAGAGCTGAAATTTCTGTCCCATTATCTGAAGAGCAAAATGACATTTCAGCCGCGGGAAATCCCTGCCAATAAAATCACAGCCTGAACTCATTGCTTTCGTTATCCCTTAAATTATTTTCTGTAAATGAGGTGGGCTTATTGCTAAGTCCGGGCTGCATATAGAAAGAAGAAGGGTGAATGGCTGGGTGTCGCATCCCTTGGTGAGGTGGGGGCTGGTGCAGGGACCCCCAGCCAGGACTGCTCGGCACCGTGCCTGCTGCCAGCATTTCCCATTTCACTTAAGCTACACAAGTGTCGGCTGCCTGCTCCAGCCCATAATTATATGGCAAATTACTGCATGTTTCCCAACAGTTAAATTATCGTGGGCTTTTTAGTTTGTTTTTTTTTTCAAAGAAGTGAATATTGTAAACATTTACTTCTACTATGTCTGAAAGTGTGAAGCTGCACTTCAGGATGGGCTGTCCTTGGCTGAAGCAGGAGCCAAATTCAGGATTCAAAACTCTGGGAAACTATTTCTCAGAGTTTAGTGGGAATTTTGAAATCACTGATTGTGAACCGAGAGGTCCCAGCATGGCTGGGAGCTGCGGCCTGATTTTACTGAAGTGATTAAAGGCGGGGTGTGCACGTTGGGCACACACAAAGAGCAAAGCTTGCTCCCCCTGCTGAAGTGTTGGAAACTTGAATCCTCCATCTAAATTTGAGTAGCAGTTGTGCTGCCTTTCTCTCTCTCTCTAACATTGGATATTACATTCTCCAGTATTTTCTAGCATGTGGTTAATACCTTTCACCAAATGTTCCTAACAAATTCCTTGACCTACAGGTAAAGTAGTAGTGGGGTCCTTCCCTGGGCTGGCAGGAGCCGTGGCTGGGGGGGAGGCAGGATTGGGGTACAAGCCGGAGCCCCTGTGCCTGCAGCCGAGGTGCAGAGCTCCAGGGCCGGGTTGTCCCATCCCACGCAGGGGATGGCAGCACCCATGACCCTGCCTGGGCCACGGGCACAACCGTCCCGAATGGCAGCAATTCTTTGGCAAGCTTAATCCCCGCTTTCCAATACGGGATTAGGACTTTCTCTAATAGGTTTCTGCACATATACATCTCTGCAGCCAAGGAGTTTTTCCTGATGCTGATGCTGTCATCTTCTCCCCATGCCCATCCTTTGAATACATCTCAGCAAGTGCTCACATTCTTCAAAATAATCACTCAAGCAGCTATGAGCATGTCCCTGTCCCAGCCACCCGCACAGACCACCAAGTCCATGTTGCCTGCAAGCCCATGGCAGTGCCTACAGCAAGGAGGGAGCCATGGGCTGTGCATGGGTCGCAGGCAGTAGAGCTATATTTGGGGGAAGAGGCTGTACAAAATTCCAGCCCAGCTCTGGGCCCAGCTCTTTCCCCCCAGGGTTAGGTGTCCTCCATCAGAGAGCATCAGAGAGCATGAGCACCCTGCATCCCTCCCAGGTTGGTGCTGGGTGTAGCCTTCCTTGTTGGGTCCAAAATACCACATCCTCCTCTCCTGGGATGCTGCAAGCTCTTGAGCTCATCTTGTAATGCAAATAACATGCAACTGGCCTGTAGGAGACCACAAATTATTTTCATAGCATGAGTCCTGAAGAAGCTATCAAGCATGGTCAGGGAGCTGCTGCGTCAGAGAACAGTGGCAGCAAGTCCCTCCTGCAGCTGTACGGAGCAGCCAGGGATTAGGAGAGTGACCTGTAGATTGGGGGCTAGGGGGATACTCAAGGTAATGAATAACAATAATTAAAAAAATCAAATAATAATTGCATGGATTCAGCAGTGTGAAGCCCCCTGGACCTCTAGTTTCTCCCTCAGGTGCCGGTGGAACTCCTATCATAGAATCATCTAGGTTGGAAGGGACCTTAAAGATGATCTAGTCCAACCATCAACCTAACTCTGACAAAAAAATAAATAAGAAATAGGAAT
>JAOXJM010000052.1:8208251-8222456 GCA_026413425.1 Tringa solitaria
CCCCGCCGCCACTTTTGCTCCCCGCGGTTGAGCAGCGACGCACCCCTGTGTCCCTATTTGCATTTTTAAGGTAACATCACTCAGCAGCACTGACAAAGCAAAATCTATGGTTTTATTCATGAATCTTGGATAACCATTACTTGTCAGCTGTAGTACTGTGCTTGGGTATGGATGGTGCTACCCATGCTTACTGTCGTGTGTTCTTGCATACTTGCTGTGAACAGGGATGGGGATGACAGTGGGTCCAACTGAAACATCCTGGGGCTGAGGGAAAGCTTTGAGTTAGTTTCAGCTGGGATTTCTCAACGGCAGAGTGTGGAACCAGCTGTAAGGCATTGCACGAGGAGGTAACCACATATCATGGCTGCCATTAAGCCGATTCCTTAGGCAGAAACTGTGCAAAATAAATATGTGCTAATCAACAGGTTGTCCCCAACCACATGCCGCACATGGGGATCCTCCCCTCCACTGCTGGCTCTGCAGGGAAGGTGAGGGACAGGACTGTCCCTTCTCATTTACCCTGGGATGAGGAGGAGCCTGGTGGGACATCCCACCAGCCATTCCCGGTGCCAGAGAGGACGGGGGGCACCATAACAGCCACCATAGTGGGAGAGGGCTCTTAGCACCCCCACAGGATTAGAAAAGATGAGAAACAGGGAACACACTGGGACAAAAAAAAAAAAACCAGCCACGAAACCAAACCTCTTTTCAGTGGAAATACTGACAAAATCAATAGTGCAATTGCAAATGAACTGCTTTAATGACCAAAACCAGCCAGATTTTGAGGAGTATTTCTGGCACAGCCAGGGGAAGTGTGATCATACAAATTACTGTAGCATTTTACCCATCTTATCCAGGCAGCATCATTTTGTGTGCTTTTTATTTTTAGGGAAAACACTAAACAGCCCATCAAGACTTAAGTCCTTTCAGCCCACATAATCCACTGCTTTTGGAGCCAGTCCTGAACAGGCCATCTTTCCTTCTTAATTTCTCTTTCCCAGTCCTACAACAGCATTTTGTCCTCTCCATGTGGTATCCCCCACAATAAACACAAGAGCAAAATAATTGCCTCTGGTTTGCTTTCCCTGTTATTTTGGAATAATTACCTGCACAAAATTTTAAGATGCAAGTGAGAAAATGCCAGCATCAGGGAAGCTGCAGGCAAAGCTAATTGCTTGATCTGCTTATGTAGATCTAATTTAAAACAGGAGTTGAACTTCTGGAACTGCTGTTTATTTCCTTGGAGGCATATCCATCAGTCTGATGTGAGTAATTTTGATGTGTAGAGACATTCTTACCCTTCTCTGTAGGTATAATTCTGTTAATGCAGGTGAGCGGGTGCTTCTGGGCACACAGGAGGGACTGCAGCACGAAGAGTGAATTTACAAATAAGTAAACTTGTAGTATGCCCCAAATGTTGTGTTGGGATTTCATTTTTCAGAGATATTAAAAACCTTTCTGAAACTCATGTGTCACCCCAGGGTCCCCTGGAGCCGGGGGTTATTGCTCCACCACCTTGCTGCTCCCTGTAGCAGAACACCGTGTACCACAGCCATAGCTTTCTTTTAAAAGAAAGAGGAAAATGGTTAAAAGTGTGCTCTTCCAGTAGGTTCCTTAATTCCTATGGGTTCTGCAAACCTGATGTGCAGACACCTAATCCCTTAGCCCAGGGTTTCTCATCCCAGGGCCCCATGCTTGCTACCACCCAGGGCCCAAAATCCTCAAAGGCTTGAAGCAACCCTGACATCAACCAGGAGTGAGATGCATCCTGTGGCACACAACTGGCCTCAGTGCACACTACCCAACACCCATGGTATGAATTGCAGCATATATTCTTTGGTGGACAATCAATAATGACAGTGTTATGACACCTGTGATTTTTAGCTACGTTTCTACGCCCCCCACTTAACTTCCCCCCTTTGAACCACTTGAATCACAAATATAAAGACTCAAAAGCCATTCTCATGTTGGGTTTTTTACTGAAATCCCACTGCAAGGCCCATGTGAGTGTATGTAAATACATGTGCAGAATGATTAAAATAAAAATGCTGCATTTTCACGGCTTAATCAAACTGTAAAGTTAATCAGTGGTATGGCTGATTCTACACTACTTCTTACAGAGAAGTGAATGCAATTAAAACATTGCCCAAATTCATAATTGTTGAGCTAGTGTAATAAGCGTGTACAAAACAGGACCCTTGAGACACACAGTTGAGCCCCAAATAGCTTTTTTATGCAAGATGAGCCCTAGCATCGTGGGAGCACCAGGAACAGCAGCAGAACTAATTACTTTAGCAAGACCCATTCCATTTAAAAATAAATTAAAAAAAAAAAAGAGAGAAAAAAGCAGGTACTAAGATCAGACCTTGTGGCAACATCTATCCTTTGCCTGGCAGTCCCTCACCAAGAGCTTTGCAGAGGGTCATCTGTGTTACATGGTCCCATGAAAGGTGCGGGGACAGGGCTTTGCCCTAATAAAATCCCAGTGCAACTGAGGTATAAGAAAATAAATATGCTGTGTTGTTTTTTCCTCTAGAGGCATTATTAATAAAGAACAGCAAAAAATAAGCCAAAAGTACCATTAATAGTAGTAATGGTTACAGAGAGATTTCAGCTCCAGCTTGAGTTACCAGCTCTGGGCAGCACGGGTACTCGCTGGCATTCAATGCAATGCTCTCTCGTGTACTTCTCCCAAACACTGAAGGTGCTGAAGAATGACAGTGGGCAAGCTTTAATCCCTGGAAGGTACCCAATATGCCCACATTCTGGGAAAAAAAAAAAAGCTAGGTGAGCTAATACTGAATACAGGCAGAATTAGAGAACTGGAATCCTACAGCCATCAAATGATACAAAATATGTTATCTAGACCCAGTGCTATAATACACATGTAAAAGTTATGGATAAGACTTTCCAAAGAATCCAGGAAAAGCCCCAAACCAAAACTGCTATGTAGAAAGAGCAGTTGTAGCTCAGCATGACTAAGGCTGCTTTTACTAAATTTCTGCCTTTCGATATCCGTTTTTTGCAGGAAAATGTAACACCCAAATCATATGTTTCTCTGTAAGTATACCCCACAATAAGAGCACAGAGCAGGGAAGACCAATTTTTCCAGTCTCTTCTGCCAAGTGTATTTTGGATAGCACTTTGCCCATTCCTGGTGATGCCAGCCCAGCTTCAGTGCCAGGTTTGATACCAGGGGTTCACCACCACTCTCTGGCAGAGACAGACATAGACCTGGTAGTAAAGCCTTTTGTGAAGTTTATAGCTTGCATACTCCCTGCTGCCCATGTTACACGTGACGTGTCTTTGTTAAAACTCCACAATAAATGATTATTTCAATGATTCGACCAAGGTGCTTTTTCCAACTTCTCCTGCCTCCACCTTTCTAACCCCAGGGGATATTTCAGGCATACGATACTTGGATTTCTTCCTCCAGATTCAGGGCATGATCCCAACTGAGCCCCAGGTTCAGCCTAAGCAGCATTGTCCCTGCCAAGATGACCCCAAGCCAGGTTAGATCTCACTGCTTCCTGCTCTCCTGGCTTTTCCAACTGACTTGCTGGGGTCTGGCGTTTGCTGAATGCCACTTCATCCTGACCCCAAGATGAAGGGCAGGAGCAACATAATTGTCTGCCCAGCAGGATCCCATGGGACCTCTTCACCCTGCAGAGACGGGCAGAAGCTACTAATGAAAATGACTAATGGCAATGTCTGATTGAGAATTTGTTCTGTCTGGCCTCCACTTGATCCAGGACATTTTGCGTGGTAAGCTTTTTGCACGTATGGCCACTAACTCTCTCGTAGCATCAGAAAAATCTGTTTGGGGAGGGAGAGCGTGCCCAATGCTGCTCAGAGGCTGTGGTCTCCCACAGTGGTTTGAATGAAAAGAGTAATTTAGACCTCAGAAACCCAGGTTGGTGCCCCTGAAAGTCAAATGAAATTCAATACTTTGGAGAAAAAAGCATCGTGGTGCATTTAAAAGAAAAGAGACCCCACACTCCTACAGATGTATTCAGCTTCCCCAGACAGCCTAACGTAATCTGGTGGCTCTTTAAGGTCCCTAACACAATCAACTAAACATTAGCAACAGACTTTAGTGGAACAGATACTGCAAATAAATACTGAGCAGTTACAAGATGTCAGAAGGCCACAACTAGATCTCGTGGTTTGATCGTTTTGCTGCAATGCTTGGGGCTGGTCACCAAGCACACTCCCCCTGCTTTCACAAGGACCTGTTTTCATTTCCTACCTTACAGGGATGACAGAGGCTTATACTGAATCTGAGTTAATATTATGACCAGAGATTTGTGCTACTTGCTTTTCAATAATACAAATATCCCAAAACAAACAACCAAACCACATTTACCAAATACTTTCAGATCAGAAAAAAAAAAAGCTGAACCAGATAATTATGGTAATACCACCTCACAGGAGAGAGTCTGGTCTCAGTTTTATAGGTAGCTGAAGTGCAAGTGGTCCTTATCTGACACACAAGCCACACAACCAAGGGGATGTTTTCCACTGCCCAGCCCACCTACAGACAGCTCTTCTCAACCCCAAAACCTGGGCTTGGCTGGGCATACCATCCCTGCTCGCCTGTAAAGCAACTTTCAAATGAGGTAGAAGAGCAACTGCCTGCACACTAGAGAGCTCCTGAACTCTGCCTATAATCCCTCCCAAAAAGGTCCAAAGGCTTGTGTTGGAGAAGCTGTCCTACGTTTTTCTGAAGGACATCCCAGTGGCAAGATCAGCAGCCAGAAACTCACTTTGCTTTACAACAGAAGGCTGGATCTGATCTCAAAGTGCTTCTGCCTAAGGACAGATGCAGTCTAGCTGGAGAGAGCAATACCTTGTTTTGATCATGTTTTATTTGAAGCAACAACTACTTTGCATTTGGGTTATTGTCTGCATTTCAGATCAGTGAGTTGAAGTGCTGAGCAAGTTGGTGGAAACCAGGGCTGGAGAGTGCACAGCTTTGATGCCAGCAGAACCAGACAAACCCACAGCATTAAGAGCTCCAAACTGAAGGCACAAATACCTAATTGGGGTGATGCTTATTATTTTAGTTTTTTTTTTTCTCCCTTCAAAAATCATAGAACTGTATTGGCTTTCATTTTCCATCACGTACACACTGCTAATACCTGATCACAGGAGCAAGCCTATACCATGGACACTTTAAACACACACTGGTCTCATACCTGGACACAGAGTAAACAGATAGGTTTGGATAAATGAAAAGTCAATGAGCTAGCAAAGGCTTCTCTCATTTGATTGATCCAAACCCCCAGGCAGCAGGCACAGTAGCATGCAGAATGGTGTTAACGTAGCACAAGTATAAATTTCATTCACAGGAAATACAGTAACAAAAACTAATAGCAGCACAAATGCAGTCCAGAGTATCATTGATCCCAAAACATTAGATGACAGCATCAGATAATTTAATGAACAGTAAAGACCTTTTAAGAGCAGCAGTAGCCTGTTTAGCATTGCTTATTTTATCTCTGTACTATTTGAGCTGCGTGATGCTGTATATCTTATTCAGAACGTACATAACAACCATTGTTTAAACACTGATCTACGAACTATATTTGGGCTTATAAATTCTTATAGTATTTTCCTAGTAAAGTTTTTACATTGTTTTCCCCACTAGATATATTGCTTTATTACACATCAGGCACTTCCTGCAATACTGTGCAGTCACATCTACATATGTTGTCATTGAAAAGCCTCTTAAATAACATCTGTTGTGGTCTAAAACTTATGATCCATAGGTAAAAGCGCATACACTTGTCTCCAGTTTTAAAGGTTTGTTGCACTTGGGATGTTGGGTCTCCGAAGGAGGGGGTCAGAATGAGACACCAGGGGTAGTTGGCACAGCATGTGTTGATTCTTTGGGTTCTGACAGTGGGGATTAACCTCTGCATGCCTGCCCACGGTTGCCATGTGTGGGTAAATAACTGCTCAAGGTTTCTCTCATATGTATAAAATATTAGACATCTACTGTAACGCAGAAATAAGGAGATTTCCCCCCAGCGTATCTTCTTTTCTTAGGAATTGTATCTTTCTGCCTACAACAGCAATTGCTCATTTTTCATTGACTTCAATAAGAGCAACACCCAGCCTAGATACACCCATGCATTAGTATTGTAAAGAACATCCATGGCGATACAAAGACACTGGATTTCAAAATAACATTGATCTGCATCAGAGACTTACAAAAGTCATTAAAGTACATCTTCAGGGTATACACAGTAAAAGCACTAATAACTTAATGCGTCAGAAAATTTGTAGGAGTGCGTCACAGCCAGCGACAAGGTTTTCAAAAGTTATCTGAAGTTCTTATCTGCAACCCTGAGAGAACTGGTGGGTACAGAGAAACATGAGCTTGAAGCCATGGTAAACTCCGGCAAAAAAAATTCCAGGTGAGCTCCTGGTAGCTCTACTCAAGGCCAAACATTGACAAAGGGTTAAAGAAAAACTCCTGCAGTCAGTTTTTTCCGATGTCTGTTAACAGTTACAGAGAAACCTGCTAGCAGATTGACCCCTTTGCCCACCAAATGCTTAGTCACCAGCTTTGCCCCATGGCAGCCGAGTCTCACGGACCTCCAGGGAAGGCCCAGGGACAGCGTTCAGCCTGGTGGGACACAGTGCTAGGTCAAATGGGAAGGTCTATCTCCAGATCTCCATCTTTAGCCACCAAACCCCACTTCTGCCTTTCTCTGCCCCATCTTTCTGCATGCGTCACCACTCGTCTCCATGCACCACGCTACAGCATTTGCCTGTTGTAAATCCCCAGCGCTCGGTCATACCAGCTCAAAGCACAACCCGCTGTTTTACAAAGGGCATCCAGTGAAAAATTGCTATTGTCCGTGGCAGTGAATATGCAAACACCATTTTCTCTGCAGCTGAACCTTGGGGAATGAAGAGTTAATGTTCTCATCTGCATGTCAGGCCCAGACATGACGACGGGTCTCACTTTTATATACAGTGATTTATATTTTAAAATACTTTTGACTTGCACCCTTCTTTGCCTAAAAGATCTCTCTTGGGTGTTTTGAGGGGTTGTACAGATTTGATTCCCTAAATCCTGTGCCTCCTAAAATGGCAATAATTACTTGTACACAAAGCCTCATTTCTTCCCAAAAATCCTGGAAACAGCAGAGAGATGCACACTGAGCTCTTCCCCCCCCAACAAGGAGCCAAAACCAGTAAAAAGGGCAAAAATGAACATGCATTTCATTACCATTTTTTGATTAGCAGTTCCTGAGCCATAACCTCTAATGGCAGTAATTAACTCACTGAGCTCTAATACAGGCATTACAAAGCCCCTGCTGCACGCCAGAGGCTCAACACACCGGGCAGACACATCGCTACGCAGCTGCGAGTTTTAAGATGTTGTAAAGAACGTCAAGGAACAATAAACATGATTGAAGAGCTTGTTTGCGGGAGCTGTTCGAATGCTCTCGCCATACTGTGAGCAACAACAAAAAGGGAGAAAACAGGCTTAATTGTCTTCATTACGCCTATCAGAAAGACAAGCTACTCCAGAAAGCAACACGCAGGCTCACATCACCCAAGATTTCACTAAAACGCTGAAGCTTGTTCCACTTTAGCTTCCAGTTGTCTCGGCGAGAAAAGACGTTTTCTGAGTATAGACAAACAGAGAATTTGGTATAACAGTTCCTTTGTGCCTCCTGGACACACAAATATAATCCCTCTGTTATCACTTCCAATTGGCCCAGTATAATCTCTTCCCCGAGGACTTCCTCTTTCGGATTAAAGACAGGTTTGGTGCTTGTCACTACTTCTTTTGTCCCTAAGTTGCACGAAATTGGAACTTGTGCTGTTACACCTGAAGCTTTAAAGCCTTTTAGAGAGATCTGCTAAGAAACCCACAACCAATATAAATAATGTTCTGCTGCACCAGAGGGAACATAGGGCTTCCTCAGAAAGCTCCCAAATTGTTACTAGGAGAGTATTTGTTTAACGTCAGAGTGTTGTACACATGAAAACAGAAAAATTCACTGGAGTTATCATTTCTTTCCTGTACCTGCAGTGCATCAGATCCCCAAAGAGCCTGTGTGAGCTACCAGTGGGACTGGAGGGCAATCATATGGTGCAGCCCCATTGCGTTCAAGTTACAAGTGCAGATTTCAAAGGCGCTTTCACCTCTCACAAGACGTGCAGCCTGTGAAGTTGCAAACTGTTTCAACCAAGCGCTTTAGGCAAGGCTGGACAGGCAGGATCCTGCCTACACACCAACACACAGCAAAGCTGTGACCCCCAGCAGGGTGGCCCTGAGGGTGCCCTGGCTGAAGGTCACATCCCATCCCTCCTGTCAGGAGCCTGAAAGAGAAAGCAAGTCCCACAGCCGCCATCAGGGACCAACAGGATCTTTCCTTTACCAAAGGGGAAGGGGGTAAGCAAGGCAGTATTTCTTTCCAAAGCCTTTCCTGGAGCTTCTTCACAAGAGCAACTCCACAGGGGTTACACATTCCCCACCCCTTCCTTCCCCAGCATCCCTTCTCTGACCAAGGACAGGGACTGGCAAGGACAGTACACAAAGTGGTGCATTCACTGCTATCAGCACATTCAGTATGTGTTCTCCCAGGTTAGGTCCTGTTCCCAGAGGCTGGGGGATTTCCTCAGCTGCTGCACCTCCAGCAGCTCCCACCCTCTGCTACAGAGGCGGAGACTTTCCTCCCTTTGCCTCTGTACTTTGTCATCAGGCACGGAAAACACAGTCCTGAACAGGAAGGTTAATTTATACACATAAACATAAAGCCATACCTGAGATTTCCAGAGACACGCTCTTATTCTGCGAGGTGAAGCCTGCAACCTTCCCCAGCCATCCCAGCGTTCAGAGGCAGCCTCTGCCCCCAGCGCTGCTGAATCACAGCCCCTCACAAGGAGCTCTCCTCATCAAGCCTGCAGGCTCCTGCTGCAGCTCTTTTACCATCAACAGCACCAATCAGCACCTCCATCACCGACACCACTAACCAGGTGGAGATGTCTCTTCTCCAGCTGAGGAGCAGCTCATTAAACCCCCACCGTTACCCTGCCAGAAAACAATTGCCTTTAAATGCCTTATAAATCCAACAGGCTTCCTTATTAAAGCCGGTGCTCCACTAAATCATTTCACCACTTAATAGCTCAAGGTTCAATCTGCACTTGACTCCTCTATTTACTATTTTCATGGTTTCTATTACCAAAGGCAGTGGTCTTAATTAAATGCAATTACACATCTCCTGATGAAAAGCTACACGTGTTGTGTAAGAAACCAGCACTCGAATAGCACAAACCAGCCCCGTGGGGGGATTGCGGCTGGGGGATGGTGTCTCTTCTCCCTCTGTGCTTCACATGCCCTGTTGCACCCTTGCTGTAGCCAGGATATGTGCATCTGATTATCTGAACAGTATTTCTTCATAATTTAAAAAAGATCTGATATTTGCTCTTCAACTGTATAATAGTTTCTCCCTCACCAGCCCTGCACCTCGAGAATGCAGTCAGCATCCCCATCCGTACCTTTATCCTCCCCTTTTTGTGAGGATAATGCTTCATCCAAGCAGCTATAAATATTTGCTGCAAACCTTGAACGAGTTAATATTTTCCAGGAAAAATATACCCCTTTAAATATGTACTTGAAGTTTTCTGAAGGCATTGCAACCAGTAAAGTAAAAACCCTGGCGAAGCTTAGCTGTCAGCTCCCAGGCAGGGTCTCCGGGTCCTGCGGCTCCACGACGCAGCAGCCTGGAAACTCAGCAGCTGCTTCATTTAATTTGAAATGGGAGAGTTTAGAGGAGTAAGGAAAGGAGCGGTTTCGAAGCGCCTGGGTGCTGTTTTGACATGCAGTCCTTCCCCAGGGAAGTACGCACTTATTGCCTCTCGGAGGCTGCTACAACAGGAAAGCAGCAGCTCTAAAAGAAGTGCTGTTTCTAGTCTTGAAGTGACTCCGATGGCAAAATAAACAAATAAACCTCTGAGAAACACCCCTGAAAAGTAAAACTTACCAACCATCACGCTGAAGTGAAAATATGGTACCGATTTACCTTTTTTATGATTAATACCATAGGAATGGAGCAGTCTAATTTTAATTAATGGAAATTACAGTAAAACTGTGTGTAAGTTTTTAATTGACACGCTGGCTCAGTCAAATGTAAAATGGCAGAGTAAATGCCCACAGACAGACATGCAGGTGCGTAGATGTAGCAGAAAAGAGTGGCACTTTGGGGTAAACACATCAGCCCTTCATCCACCTCCTCCTTCCCACTCTTCCTCCCAGACAGGGAGAACCTTGCGAGTGGGTCCTACCTGCCACCAGCTCCATGCTGCCTTCCCACGCATAGGTGCCTGGAAGCTCAATATAATAAATATTTTACATTAATCAGGAGCCTTTTTTTTATTCCAGGCAGGGTGCGTGGCTCATTAACGGTCTGTGTATGTGCAGAGTGTGTTAATTTGTAGCTCATTCCCTTAAGGAGATTTAATATCATATTAACTTGTTTAGGTTGAGGGGGACAGTTGAAGTGAATGAGGTAGGTATTGATACCTCGTGCCCAGGTATTGATACATCTGAGCATCAGCATGAGCCAATGGCATGAAGAATTCTCTGGAAAAATTCCCGAGTGCCATCTTTATGGTCGACTAATAAAAGTGTTGATTGAAAACATTGTCATAGGCCATGGTAATTTAATAATATGTAGTAAACACAAAAATTGTGGCTGGAAAATATTTTTAAATCCTTCCTAAGGTCTTCAGTAGAAGGGCTGAAAATAAATAAGTAACATTATTTGCTGAAACTACAGAACACTTAATTCATAGATTTTTGAGCTACCTCACAAATATTCAACTGACATAACTTGGGCTTTGGAAGCATGAGGCAACTTCCATGTTCTCTCTACAGAAAGTCTGCTGAGCACTGTCCGGCCACAGGAATGAAGAAGAAATTAAATGTCAGTCACTTCTGTCCCTCCTCTGTCAGAATAGGGGTAGACTTGGAGATCTGATGGTACTGCTGCCTTCTGCCACTGCAAACTTGCTTATGTTGAGGACAAGGAAGATTCACTCTCTTTACAATTTGTGACGCTTATGCTTGTGCGCTCTACTCAAAATATGTCTTACTGCACTTGAGCAACTAAAAAGAGGTAATGAGAAGATGGCATAACGCCTTTTAACATTTCCCAGTAAGGTTATGCTCCTTCAAAATCTTTTCTCAGCACCACTTTCCACACATCGAGTTATTTTGCTTAGTGAAGAACTGCAGCTATAGCTGTTGCCCAGGTGTTTTAGTGCAGCTGCATATGGGCAGCACATCTGTGCTAATAAATACTCCTTTGACAGATACTAGAAATTATTTGCATGGCAGAACAGATAAAGTATTAAGAAGAGAAAAAGGAAAGCAGGAAAGCAATTCACTGGTACCATGAAAAATCAAATTAAATGAATCCCCCAGCATCCCTCACCCACGTTTGGATGCCAGAACAGGTCTGTGCTTGTGGACAGGTAACTGTGCTCCCTGGAGCTCACCCTCACACCTGACACATGCTCCCTGCACTAAAGCATTTAAGAGATGTCCATGGAAAATGAGTTGAAGTGTCCCTTACTGGTCCCATCCACTGGGGGAAGCACTGCTATGCTAGATCTATGCTAGATCCTGTTATGGAGCGCAGAAACATCAGGTGATGTCTCCAAAACAATGATGGACCTCATCAGCAACATTCTTTACTCCTACTGCTCCCTCAGACTTTACTATCAGAGTTAAGCAATCCTCTGGGACAAACCCCAAAATGGCCAAACAACACAGAGGATGAATTTTTTCTTCCTGGTAGGATGGAGCACACCATCTCCAGTGGGCAGCATCCTCCCAGATGCCCAGCAGACAGGCCGTTGCAAAAAACCAGGGGATTTAATGGTGATTTTACAGCAGAACTTTTCTGAGTGGGGCACCCTGCTGTTAAAATAAGGAGAGAAGTCAGCTGGGCAAGTGTGATGCTCTAGTGTCACCTAATTATTTGAGCTTTCAGTAGAGGAAACCAGTTTCAGGTCTGCAACGAATGGCTTCAGTAACATGTTCACTATCATTTAAGTGATAATAAAACCAGATAGCAGCATATCTCAGGGCATTCCTGAGTGCCACAGCCTTACCTGGGAAACTTATGTGAAAAGAAACTCAACAAACAATACCATATCTGTTCAGAAAGATAAATAGTCTTCATGGTAATGACTTTTTTATCACAGGGGTGGGTGGAGGTGGTGGTTGGGGGGGGAGAACAATTTACTTTTCTGGTTTCCATTTCTTCATCTACTGTCAGACAAAATAGCAGGCAGACATAGAACCTTTTCAAATGAGAGCTGGCAGGTTCATGGGGAAATACTTTTAATATATTTGAGTCCAACACTCTCTACTTTATATTATTCAGGGTAAGCGTGATTTGCAGCTCTCACAGTGTCAATTTTTTCTATTAATTGTTAATGAAACATCCAGATCTCCTGGGGGCAGAGGGAGGTGTTGTTTTCTAATTTTTCAAATCAAGAATATTGTAATAATCCCTCATTAATTCAATCATCTTTCTGTCAGATAATTGCTGTATAATTTAAGGGGTAAGGTTTTAAATAAAGATCCTGGCAAAACCATCAGGTTGATTTAATACATATCCTCCATCTAAGTGAAACTCATAACCCTTGGAAACAAATTAGTCTGAAAATCAAAGGTAGATGGCAACGGAAGTGTCATAACTCTTCGTATATGTCTTCTTTTCTCTCTCTTTTTCTTCTCCTTTTTCTTTTTATCAATCTCTTTTTTGTTTTGATTTTTTTATCATTTGGAAAGAAACATTGATCATGCTCCATGTATGGTCCCCTTTGGCTCCCTGAAAGATGTCTTTTCCATCCTTGACCAATTTTCAAGGAGAAGCAGGAGAACTTTTCTGGGTTCAGCTCTGTGCAGCCCAGTGCTGCTCCCCAGCACTCATATCTGCAGCAGGTTGGCAGACACAGGACCAAATCCTGCCCCATCCTCAGCAAAATACTGTATAAACAGCATTGACTAAATGCTTGTCTCCTTTTTACCAGATCTGCCCAGAATTATTTGCTGAACTGCACAAAAGTTCATTGGTCCAAATGTTGAAAAAATTGGACAGCAATAATATGCAGTAATGCCCAGATCTCCTGTTTTTTTGGGACACATCCTAAGGCATGTCAGTACATAACACAGTGCTAATATTGGCTAACCCCTCTAAAAACATTAAATGAGTATGATGCTCAGTTCCCTCATTTTCCTGGCTGTCAGGTTATATCACTTAGGGAACACAACTAGAAACACCTTATCACACAAACAGGAATCATCTGCTTTACCTCTAGGTCTCCTGGCTGGCTGGGCATACCCTGCCAAAGCCAAAAAGTAAGAAGCTGCTGTAAGATATCTCCTCTTCTAGCAGGAGGAGATATCTTTAAGTCAAGGTGAGCAAAGAAGCTTTCACTGTCTTTTTTAACAAACGTTGCTACGTTGAACCATAGCATCCCTCTAGAAACTGTTACTGAGGAAGTTTCTCAAGCCCAAGGGGAAATTTCTGGTCAAAACACACCATAAAAAATACTGAAATGATGTCTTTGCGTCATGTACCCTGTGTATGTGTCCCCAGCCCCGGGATGCTCTAGCTTTCTGGTCTCTCACCCTCTTCTCTTCCCACACGTGGAAGGTTTTGAATGGTCACATTTCTGTGCTGGCACAAAAACTGACAGCAACATTTTCAAAACTAGCCAGTTTTTGGTGATGGATTTTTGTTTTCAAATCATCCCAAGTTATTGCCATGTGATCAGATTTGCAGCTTCTTAACTGTATCATCCCTGACAAACAAGACTACATTTTATACTCCACCTGAACCAGCCAACCAATAATCAAAGCTGTCCTGCCTTAATCCTTCTTATTCAAAGGTCAGCACATGTCCTGGCACCACATCTTAAAAGAGCATAAAAAAATATAATAATAATAAAAAAAATCATTCAATACTTTGGGCTGATGTTGGACAAGGTTAAATCATGGGGAAAGAGTCCACAGTGAAATTTGCCTATTTTCCATGAAGACATTTATTGGGAGAATGCAGGGGATGCCATCACCTGTCTTACAGTGTTGGAAATGATTACTTAACACAATTCCACACTTTCTTCTCCTGAAATTACCGCAGCTGGTAAGATAGAGCTCTTGGC
>JAOXJM010000052.1:8257201-8296861 GCA_026413425.1 Tringa solitaria
TTGGACAAGATGATCTTGAAGGTCCCTTCCAACCTAGAAGATTCTGTGATTCTATTCACACATCTGCGCATCAGTTCACCCCACAGCCCTACAACTCCAGAACCTCTTGGCCAAACACTATCTGGTGGACTTTCATACCCAGCAAAGTCAGGGCAGTTTGGCCGTGAGCCGAAGACCCCACCAATATCCTTCCAGCTGGAAACTAACAGCACTTTTAGACGCAGCCCATCTCTGTCCTCTTTGAAACTAATCAAGTTCCAAAACACTTTTAATGCAAATAAGGATTTCTCACATAAAACAAAAACAAGCCCAAGAGCATTTGTGGCCAGGACAGTGTGAAGGTCTTCAGAGTAGATTTGAAAATATTTTTTTCTCCTTCCCCACCTCCCCCCCCCCCTTTTTTTTCCCCACCATAGTGAGGAAGGTGAACTTCCATCTAACTAGAAATATCTTTATACAAATTAAGTTTTATACTAATTTAGATTTCCCCACCAGGAAGCAGATGCACTCAGAAGACAGATATAGTTTATGAAGTCTAATAGCCATCATCACAAAGTGAAAAAAAATATGGATTTAAATAGTTTCAAGCATCATTTTGGCTGTACATGGCTTGCTTTCACTCTGGACCTGTGTGAATACAATAGCTTAATTAATTAATGGGGAAAGACTGTTTTCATGGACAAAAATGCCAAACACAGGTAACTTTTTAACAGAACTTCACCTTTAGAGAAATTAGTTAACAAGGTCTGTTCTCCTTAATACTATGGAAAAAGGAAGATTTCCCAACTTAAATGCTTTGTGGTTCTTAGAAATTTCACTTGCAAAGATCTGTCCATCAATCACAATAACAATTTATCCTGCTAGAAGTGACACTTGGACAATGCTAGCAGAAACCCTCCACTCCTGATAGGTGGCATAACTGGTACTTTGGAAGAACAAGCGAGAGATACCTCTAGCAGCATAATTCTGTAGAAATTATTTACATATTTGGGCCCCAAACTCAAATTATTATAATCAACACTAATTCCCAAAATGAATTCACAGTTTCTTGTAACTCTAGAAACTGGGTTGTCATGGTGAATATTTATGAGGTTGATAAAACAACCTTATGGGATGTGTTCTAATTCAAATGCACATGACGCACAATAGGAATTTCTGCTTTTTCATACAAACTGGCCTGTTGAAAATAAAAGCTTCCATAGGCCCAGTAACTCCTGCACAGGTCCACAACCTCTATGCATCCACAGCAACAATTCACTATAATTTCAGCTCTTCTTTTGTGGACATTGATGCCTTTCACAGAAGTCAGTTCTGTTACTCGCCCAGCTTCTTCCTTTAGGCTTTTTCTGGAGGAGTGTCTGCACTTCAGGGGGAATGAAATAAAAATATTTGCAAGCAGCTGCATACCTCCCAATGGTTAAATTCAGTAATTGGGACGAGTGTCATCAGAGGTGACAGTTGCTCGTACCGTGGCTTGTGAACTTGAAGGACCTTGGCTTCAAGAGTTTGGTTGACTTTCCTTTACTTCACATGTGCATCACTGCAATGAAGGACCTTTAACTAATGGAGTTTCCCCAGTGCAGTGGTATAACTCCAAATATTGGCTCCATGTTTTTAATGGGAATTTTAATAATTTATCATTTGGATTACAAGAGCCAACTTATATAGGTTTCTCTGTTAATAAGTCTTAATGCTGAGCAAACTGACACTGAACAAGTCATATGAACAATTTCATTCTTTATATTTACAGTTATAATTGCCAACAGGAAGAGTTTGTTCTTGTTCTTTGAATGCTTAATTGAGTGATTTCACTTATTTAAATTAACACTTTCACAGGGATCCAAAGCGTCACCTCTAAAAGTCTGAACCCTACTCCCTGTCTAGAGAAAGAGTAAGTTCTGGTTCTGGAACTGACTGCCTCCGTTATTATTTTTTTCAATTTCTGTGAAATTGTCCTTTAAAAAAAAAAAGTGATGGGCATACATACAATATCTTTGGTTGAAAAGAATCTGCTGGATGCGCCTTGGCTATGTTAGTTGAAGAGTCTGTGAATGACTGATCCTGCTCATCCTTCCCATTACATTCAGAATTATAAATTGCTTACCGCACCCAGCCTCAGTTCTTTCTTTTGCAGACTGAAGAACCCTTGCTTATCCATCTGTGTACAGAGGCTCCTCTACAACTGATTCTGTTTGCTGCCTGCCCTTGGAGTGTTTCCAGCTCTGCTCTGTCCTGTTGGGAAGCAGGGGCACCCCAGCACACAGTAACCTCAGGATAACAGAGGAGAACAGCATGATGTTATTGTCCTAATAATGACTAGGATTGTATTTCCTTTTCTTACTCCTCCCAAGCACTGAGTTGACAGCTTCATCAAGATATCTATTACAGTGTTAATGTCTCATTCTCTCATGGCAACAATCAGCTCAGAGTCCATAATTTTTATATGTGAAAGACAGGTTTTCCCCCACAAATGCATCAATTTACATTCTCCATAGTGAACTTTGTCTGCAAACGTAATGCCTGATCACATGTTAGTTTAGCCGCTCTTCACAACCAATGACCTTCACTAACCTAAATAACATAGCATCCTCAGGAAACTTTTTCATTCCCCTAAGTACCCCTTTCTTCAGAATGTCACAGAAGGACAAACATTTCAAATAAAATAGATAGCACATTGACTAGTGATTTGGCAGTAAATGTCTTCAAATACCAGCAACTTAATTTTCAAAGCTTACTACCACTGCATCATCCAAAGATGAAACTTCAAAGTGGTAATTAGGTGTACTTATTGACCTAATCTAGAAATAAAAGTCCATTTTTCAGGATAGGCTTACAGAGAAATTAGATTCTAGTAAGACTTCTACATTTTTATGAACGTAGTTCAGAGGAAAGAAGAATATCTAGTTTGTCACCTAGTGCTATTTCATATGCTGATACTTTCTAATGGCAAGTTTACAAACAGATAATCATGCTTATTCTAATTCAGAACTCCAAAGGGAGAAAGGATATCTTGCTTCATTATTCATTGACCTGAGCAGAGCTATCTGTTCCGCTCAGCATTTGTTTAAGAGAAATGTTTTAATATTAACAGAAATGTAGACTTCAAACACCTGGCAAAGAGTATTTCTTAGTCATCCAGACCTTAAACATATTCCAGTGTTCGATATTCCACTTCAAGCCCGGTAAAAAAAACAAAAGCAGAGACCTCCCACAACCTTCCCTGTTTAAGAGTGGAGTGAATTTGATTTTACTTATGAAAATGGAAATTCTGTATAGTCAGAAGATGAGAGCTATGTAAAGCAAATGGAAAGGAGAACTACATGCTGGATCCCAGAGTCATAAGTCAAGACTCAAGACCAATTTAAGCATGATGGGAAAATGCAGCCTGTCATTTATCACCAGATCCGTATCAGCCTGGTTGATCCACTATCACAATAAAATTCCTACTGGTGTTATCACATAGTACTGCAGGGTTATTTTTCTCCCCTCAGAGAGTGAAAGAGTCCGATAAGAAACATCCTGTAATTGTCTTTCGATTCCTGGGGTTTATGTCCAGGCACAACACATATTTATACTTCATCTGTACATGTACTATGCATATATCCATACATGCACACACATCTACCCATACAAGCCAAAAAGCTCAGCAAAAAATTCTTTGTTCAGGTCTGAGTACTCTTCCCCTCCCCCACCTACACATGAATTATTCTTTTTCATGTTGCAATAACCTGTTCCACAAACTTAAAAGGCTGTCTAAGAATTTGCATTTTTCCTATAGTTCTACCATCAGGAATCTGATTTGAACTGACAGATTATCCCTGAAAGAAAGAAAATAAGAACAAATATTTAAAAGCAAATTTAGAGCTTAATCTTGCAGCTTGGTCAAGGCAGAAGTTGAAGTGCCATCAGAAGTTTTTGGTACCTCCCAGTGTGTTTGTGGTCTTTTATC
Organism: Tringa solitaria; assembly: GCA_026413425.1. NCBI lineage: Eukaryota > Metazoa > Chordata > Aves > Charadriiformes > Scolopacidae > Tringa > Tringa solitaria. Next base: position 8,261,151 of record JAOXJM010000052.1, read on the forward strand.
CTGATTTACGAGACCAACAATTTATTGTTTCGCATTCTGATACCCTGCTTCACTATGGTGGTTACTGAGAAAAGTGCAGTAATAATATTGCAATATTCTGAATATCCTCAGAGACCTGGAGCCCGACCTCCTTGTGACCACACTACTGCAGAGACTTTTGCATGGCTCAGCTGAAGAAGGGCTGGTGAGAGACACGGCAGGTCTGCAGGTGAGCTGGGGCAGAGGGAGGTACAGAGAAAAAGACTTTGGATATGATACGGTGGTGATGGGTTAAGGTTGGCCATGGACTGAAGGTTCAACTGCACGGTCACATTAGAGAATAAGTTGTGCCCAGAAGGGGCTGCAGACATAGTCATCCTTTAGGCTCAGATAAATGAATCCACAGGACAAGTGGAAACATCCAGACATTGTTTTTTTCCCTACAGATATCTCCTTTTGTGCATTCTTACATGTTACCCTGGACACAGGTTTAAATAATCTGAGGCCCTGCATCGCTAAGTCATGGTATACTATTCATGCTTATGTGTGTATTTATGCCATATCAAATTGCAAGATGTTATAATGGAGTATTTTACTTATTAAAGCATTTGCCCTTTTTTGCCAACATACGCATTTGGAAATAACATTAAAAGAGAACAAAGCATCTTGAGAAAGACTACGATTTGTACTGCAATTATTTTTCTAACTCTATATGTGTATAGTACCAAGAAAATGCAAGTGAAGATTTCAACACATCTTGCATAAATCAGCAGGCTTAGCAGATTAACCAGTACCAGGAGTAGGGGAAAACAAAACTGTTTCTTCTGTGGTCTTCAAGTGAATCTACCCATACAGACATCATTTGAGGCAAGAGCAACAGGAGAGAGGGTAAAAAAACCTCTGGGACAAAGCAAGTTTGTAAGCCCCCGGTTGGCAAGTGTAAGGCTTAGCGCTCCTGCAGTGCTGAAATGCAGCTTGGGGCATGAATAGCACCCGCTGAAAAGCTGCAGGTGATGGAGCTGCTGTAGATATTTGTGGCTTTAGACAAAGTCAATCAGATAGAGCCACAGGGATTTTGTTGGGTTTGCTTTGCTTGATTAAAAAGAAAAAAAAATATTACTTGGCTTTCTGTTGCACATTGTGCTAAGACTTTTTACATTTCACCTCAGAGCTTCAAGTCTAAAAAAAGAAATGAAAACAGACTCACTAGGGCTGATAAGACACCAAATCCTCTCTCAGAAGCCCTGAGCCAGCTCAGGGCTCCAGTAGCTCCAGAGACCCCTAGCCCTCCCTGTCCACCCTGCACCCCGGTCGGCTGCAGGGCTTCCTCTCACAGCCTACCTCCTTGCAGACTTTTCCATCTATCCATGTTTTTTTGTTTGGGCAGGATCCTTTGAAACTACAGGGCTAGATGTACTGTGGATTGACAGGGTCTGGGGAAGCCCCAGGACATCTCTTTTAGTCACACCAGTCATGGCATTACAGCAAAGCAGATTCCTAAGCCTCAGCCACATGCATTAAATGTTCACATCAACCTTTAATTGTTAATGTGCTTTCAAGTAATAAGAAAATATACGTGCACTGATGTTTAATGGGCAGTGGAAATAGGATTGTATCCAGAGCAATTTTGTTTTGATTTTGCAGACTTGCCGCTCTAAAGAACAAGAGCCAGGATAAGTTAATCACAAATGTTGGAGGCAGACTAAAATTGATCTTTTCTTCAAAAGTCTCTAGGTCTCCCTAAACCCACTGCTCAGCTGGCAACAGTTTATCTAGCTCTGCTGAGCTGACCCAGAGCCGGCAGGAAAGCTTGTTCAACACCTCATAAAATTTTTGTTGGTCGTAATTTTGGTGGCTGCTCCATCCTGAAAAGCTTGAAAAGATCTTCCTCCTCAGAGTTTTCTACCCGAGCAGATGTGCAACTCCCAGTCTCAGCACTTAGATTTCTCCAAAGCTGTATAACTGAAACCTGCCATGAGGCCACTCGGATACATTTGTTTATATATCTATTTGAAATGCCAGTAGAGAATAATGAAAAAAACCCAAACTGAATTAGTGGGAGTTTCCAGACTGAAGAGACTGTAACTACTGGAAGATTTTAAACAGGTTACAGCTTTTCCTAAGAGATGAAACTGCACTTGCTGCTGCTTGATCAAAAACCTAATAGCAAATAATCCCAACTGAGACATACCAGAGAAGTTTGATTCTGCAATCATGGAGCAAAAAGCCTGTCCTTTGCACCTGCTGGCTTTCTGTAGCATCCTGTCTTGGTCCACTGAGTTTTTTTACTGTGAAATCTAAAGGTGACTTCATGAACTTCAGCTAATTCAGTCAGAGGCGGTAAGTCTATAATGACTGCATTATACAATATTGGCTAGATTTGGTTTGTTAATTCTGCCCTCCTCATTTGAGATTTGCGACTGCATTGTTGCAAATTAAATGTGCAGATGGGGCTTTTTCATAATCCCAGTTTCCTGAAAACATACATTCTTCAGAAGATTTAAAAGACAGATCCAACAGGACAGGAAATTAAGGCCCCATCTCCAGACATCACAAGATCAGATAAGAAAAGAAAGAGAAAAATAAAGAAATTAATGTTCACAAGCTAAAGAACTACATACACTAAGCAGCCCCAGACGGTGTCAGTCAGGAAAGGTAAAAACAGCCCATTCATTTTAACACTGAGGTTTGTCACCATTTCAAGGATGTGGATTTGGCCCTAATCCGTAAGTCCCATTAAGATCCTGAGCAATGGCACAGCAGCTGGTCTGAGAATAAAATTGCCCTGGGCCACTCTTGATTCACCCACTGGAGCTGCTGGTGGATGTCAAGGTCTCTTTCCTCCCTTCCCAAGCCATACCACCACTCTGAGCAAAGTTTTTCCTGAGGGTAAGCAGGAGACCATGGTGGATGTACTCTCTGAGCAACAGCCAGGGCAAAGACAAAATCCATGCCCCCAGTTTAATATGTTCTTGTAAATGTTTTCCACCTCCCACTACATGTTGGGCATCAGCAGAAAGACACCTGAGGATCATTAGTAAATCAGGCAGGCAGAACACGTAGTCTCCATTACCTCTAATGAGCCTATTATCTTGTGCTCTAATTGAAGCTTGGCTGGTCAATGAGCAGAGAGACTGAAGTCTTTGATACAGCGTGCAAAGCTGGATGGTCCTGAGGACATTTATGTGGGTTTGCTTTGAGATATCCTATGCAGCTGGGACTGTTGTTTCATTTGTTGTGCAAGATGCAATACGGCTGCAGCTTGCACACTGTGATAATAATAATTTGAGATTTTGGATGGCTTTAAAACAACAACAAAAAATATAAAATCAAACCAAACAAAAAAACCCCACCAACAAAAAACCCCACACCACAAAAGTCAAACCTACACCATTCTTCATTCGCTGAAAAGCCCCGGGGGTAGTATCACCAGTGCTGGCTATTCCTAAACTATATTAGAAAATACTAACACGATCTTATTCTGGGCTTCCATATCCACCCTTTCTCCAAACTAAACAAAAAATGCTGTAATAATTATTCTGCAGTAAAAGAAAACCCAAATACTTAGGGGCAACAAAACCCCTTTCCTCACTCTCCAGTATCACTGCACAGGTCTCTGCTATGAAGGACACAGTAGCCTCTACGCTGGGGTCTCAAGAGCAAAACTGAATATGACTGAACTTACAAGCATGAAATGCCAGAAAGAGCACAGCAAGAACCTTCCTTTTAAATGCCTACATCTTTCCTCCATCTAAGTGGTAGAAAGGACAAAAACTCAATTCACCAGAAGTTTGAGATTTTCTGTCATCAAAAAGCAAGATAGAGCCCTTAGGTTCACACATGAAAGAACCTGCCTGATTATCTCTCTTCTTTTCAAGGTGCTTTTATAGTGCCTGCAATTTTTAAAGTTATCCCATTACACCAAAGATCTTTCACAGCTGAGCCTACAGGTGAAACATCCCATTTTTGCCAAGTTTCATACTACAAGAATGTAAGAAATACCACTATCATAACAGAAAACCACTGCCAAGCTACAGTAAGGTCACAGAAGTGAACTTTATTGACTGAAAAGCTGAGGAAAAGGTCAAACGGTCACAAAGAGTCACATCCCTACAGATTTAGTTTGCGCGTGTGCATATGGTGGGGTGAGGGTGGAAGCTATAGGGAAATGTTATATAAATGTTAAGTTGAAGATGCTGCCTTAATGCTATGGTTATATCTCTGGAAACTGCAGTATTAACAGGATATATCTGTCAAAATCTGGAGATTCAGGTTTAAAAAAAGCAAATGTTGGCACTGGGTGTTCATCTGTTCCATTTATCATGGATTGCTGAAAGCGGTAAAGGTCAAATCACTACTTCTACAGAAAACTCTTTACAAGTGGATAAACTTTGGCCATGAGAAGGAAAGGTCAGATCAATAATGCTACGTAATCTCTCAGAGCCAGCCAACGCTCATCATTTGAAAGATTGCGAAGATGGTTTTGTTGCTGAGTACCAGCCATGCAAAGGAAAATCATCCCTTCCACCCCCTGTGCTGTGCTCCCCAGGGCGAAAGGGAGATATGGACTGGGTTCACTTTAAACATACAGCTCTCCATCAGACTCTTTTGTAAAACATTACAAGCTACCACAATACATAAGCCCAAAGCTTCAGTCTTAAGCCTAGAGGCGTCAAGTGGGTCTCAACAGCCAAGGGTTTTCTCTGGTTCCTTGAGCGCTTTCTCACTGGGCAGTCCATTTCCAGAGGCAGAGGAAACCAACATAAAATGCAAAAGCACTGTCACCCCAAAGCACTGTAATCCCAACCCAAGCAATTTTTGCCAAGACCTAAAGCTCACTAGCACCTTCTCCCACTGGAGAAAGGATTGGGGAGGTGCCTCCAGCCCAGCAGCATCTCCTCAGCAGCCAGGAGCAACCAAAAAGCCAAAGCACTCCTATGATACTAATTTACAGGGGAACTCGTGACTTCTTAAGAGGCCAGTAAGAATTGCTGTGCTCCTCTACAAGCTCAGCCGAGCTGATCTCTGCACCCAAAAAAGCCAACCACAACTGGTATGAAGTATTTTTCCAAATTTGCTGAGTGATAAAATACCATTTTAAACGGAAACTACCAAAAGGAAGCCTTGCTCTCAGTCAAGGTTCCAGTCCAAATTGGTATTGATTCTTTATAATTTACTGCTTTCATAACAGAATAGAGGAAGCTATACAAATATTTGAACCTCTATTATAAACAGAAGCATTTCCTGTTAGAAGCTTTGAGGAAAATGAAGGTTTTTTCCAAGGAGGTTTTCTTACCTACTCAAGAAACCGAAACCCAAATCCTCTAACAAAGAAAAAGGTTTTACTCAGATGATTCATTTCAGACTAATCCCCATACTACAGGACAACAGGAACTATTGCTTGTTACAAAGCTACTTCATACTCCGAAACCCTTGTGCTTCTGCAGAAGGGCTGACCACTGGGAAAGAGCTACCGGGAGAAGGAAGCACATTGTTACAATCACAGAGAACTTAATTATCACTAAATTTAGCACAGAGGCAGTAAAAGCTATTGAGAAAGTAAATGGATTTCTATTTAAATCTTATGTTTTCCCTTTCTAATTTCAGCAGACAGAGAAGCAGCACAATAAATTTAATCAATACTTATTGTATCTATGGTAGAGTCATTACTTTTCTTGCCATCACACGTTAGGGTGTTGCACATTTTCAAAACCTGAATATCAGCAGCGTGGGCTTTGTGAGCCACCCTGGACTGAAAGCCCTGTTGGACAGTGCAGATGGAGGAGCTTTGTTCTGGGCCTTATTCTTCTCACAGGTAGAACAAGCTTTTCTACTCTTATCCCCTCAGATCCTTCTATTTAAATATTTATAAGGTTTGAAAGCACAGTCAGGGCACACTTGAGACCATCACCTGACTAGAATCTAGAGACTGACCCAGCTAGAAGAACAGGCTGCTCTTTCTTACACCAAAGCACCAAGCCACCCATTCGTAGCAGTTTCACATAACTGTTCTATGTCCTTAAAAACCCATTATGATTGCTTGGTTTCATTTGCTATTTGATAAAGCACAAAGTGGTTCCACTATCCATTCCAGTACTGAAGAACATAACCCCTGGCTGACATAGGCACCTGTGGTAGGAACCAGACCCCCAAACCTTAATGGGGGGACTTCAAGAGAGAAAGGAGCCACCACACCCACAGGCACTGAATATCCTTACAGCTGTCATTATTTTGGCCTCATTTTCTACTTGCTTCTCTTTCTGGCACCTGAGATATAAGGGCTGTCCAGGTGAGCCTACCATGATGCCCTGTGGGAAGGCAGTTCAGAAAGCAGAGCGTGGCGAGCAGCCTGCAAAGGGGATGTGCTGCAGCAGTTCCTCCTAGGTGAAGTTTCCTAAAAGAGCCTAGTGGCATGGAGCACAGGCATAGTCATCCTTCCTATGGAATTGTAGATTTTTCTCTGTGAAGAGAGTTGGATGGCTTTTTTTTTTTTTTTTTTTTAAAAAAAAAGGAAAAAACGAACAAAGCTAAAGCCTAGTAACAGTGGAGGAAGTTTAAGAGAATGCATGCCTTGTGCTGCATGCAACAGCTCTGGCTGAGAAGAGCAGCTCTAGGACAGGATCCAGTAGGAAACACCACACTCCAAGAGCGTGAACTATGGTGGCAAGTAATTAGCTGTTGAGTGTACTGCTGTTGATCTTTTTAAAGGATCAAAGACGATGAACTGGGCAATCTAAGCTTGAATTGCTGCACAGACTATGGACTCCACCGCAATCACCAATGTCTCCCTTTAGTCCTTTCCTGCATGACTCCCCCTGACCAGCTACACTTTGCCCAGGCTCTTTGAGAAGGTGGGAGTGACTCACAGCATGCAGCACGGGGGTGATGTGTTTCCTCACTCATTATCCCTGCCTCAACAGGCTTTACTGACACTCTCTTCAAAGCTTGCCACACATAGCTTGCCTCAAAAGAAAGAACAACCTTGCCAGTCCATTAGCTCAGCAATGCACAACCTAATCCTCAAAGAAGCGAGTGTATGCTGTGAAGAGCAAGTCTGCTAAAACACCAAGCTGCAAAGGCTCTCCTCTTCAGAGCTCTGTAATCTTCAATTTAACCAGCATTATTGTCTCAAAAACTGATGCTGCCCCTCTGCTGTCCTGCAACCCGCTCTCTATAGCTATTAATACAGACCTTTCAGTCCAAGGTAAAAGCTCAGTGTCTCACGATATTGCTGACCCATTTCATTAAAAAGCAGTTTAATAAACAGTAATGGAAAGAGGCAAGGCACTCAGAGCTGCTTTGCAAGTTATGAGAATGGTAAGCAAAAAATAGCACTGTGAAGCGTTTATCCCTTCATCTCACAAATAATTAGAAATACATGAGATCGCGTTACGCTTTTTAAATAGGCTATAGTAATGGCTTGTGGGAATCCAATCCAATGACAATAGTTTATCATGGTAAGTCATCTCTGTAGGGTTACAGTATGCCAAGTCTAAATGGGAAACATTTGTTTCCCTTCTGCATTGCAGCAGAAGCTGGCGTACTTTTTATGGGAGCATCATTGACAGTCTCCAACTGTTATTTTTTTAAATTAAACGCCGTGCCTACCGAGTTAATAGGCGTGCAGTCAGTAAGGTTTCTCTATAAGTTCCTGTAATAGCGCACACAATACTTTGTAGTAACAGATAATAAAATTTGACAAAGCATTCTGTAATTACTGCTCTGCTTTACAGAATATTACTAATACACGTACTGTGCTGCTCTTGTAATGAATGACACATCACCAAGAGCCTGCTGCTTCCTTAAACTGAAGGCACACAAAAGTAGCTGAGTTGAAACACGTAAGTGGGTTTGTTGAAAAGCCAAGAAGCTTTACTATTCATGTGTGTGTGAAGAACAAAACTCTGCTTTTCTAGGCAGTCCCACAAGTCCTTATCCCCTTGTAAACATTGATTTCTGTTACGTGTTCTGTAGGGGTCTTGGAATCTCTTGGCAGCAGAAGGTTCCCTTATGAGAAATACCTGCTCATGAAGGAACGTGTTGCCTAGAAGGCATGTGTCATTAGGGGATGCAGCTCCAGGATGCGTTCTCCTGCATCTCATGGGGGCTCTTGCTCTGGAAGAGAAGAAGCCAGACATGTCTGCTCTGACCCGAGACACCAGGATGGCTAATGTGCTAGAGGCAGTAAATGCTGTAGCCTTTTACCCCTCCAATTCTTATTTACTGCAAGAAGTGTTACACGTAGGATGGCTGCAGAACCTATCCCCTGCTCAAAAAGTTTCAAGCCAGATCTCATCTCCTCTGCACCTACCCTTATGTTGCTGACTGGCCCCTGCACACCTGTGGCTCGATATACCAGCTTTCCCTCCTGCTCTTTCTTTGCATCCTAACCAGCTTTTATCTGGTCCTGATAACAAGGAAGTCTTCAAACTCCAAAGTAGCTTTAAACAATTGTTTCAGTCCTACTAAATTAAACTGGCTATTACAGGAGAATAGCTTTACCACTGGACTGTAGCAGGTGAATAAGTTTTCCTAGAACAGGTTGGTTTTATTCCATCAACGCTTCTCCCTTTTCAATGATACTCTGTCCCTCGCATTGCCCCGGCAGATTTTTGTATGCATAACTTTTTCCAGATGGCAGATTCAGTGCAGACAGTAATTTACATAATTTAAATCTGCTTACTAGCATAAATTATATCACAACACACTGCGAGTTTTTCTTTCAGCTCCCCGTGCTGCTCGCACCGAGGTCTCAGCAGTGCCCGTGCACGGTGATAGATCATGGGTGGCCCCGGAGAGCAGCGCTGGGCTGCGGGCTCAGCGATTGCAGAGGGCAGCTCCGCAGGTGGAAGAGCTGAATCAGAAAAAGATTTCTCCACAGCCATAATTCATATCTAAACGTGCTCCAAACAGCAACATTACTGTATTAAAGTGAACTCCATTAGCAGACCTAGCTGGATGGCTACTCCAGTGCGAGAAGGTCAAGGAGAGCTTCTGGTAACACATGTGGATTTTCTCACAAGGAAAAAAACAAAATAAATTGTGATCCAATCAAGCTGAAATAAATACAGTATCAGTGATTTTCTTCTTCCTTACCATCCCTACACAAAGTATGTGCTCAATTCTTTATTATTTAAAGAAAACAGCTTTAACTTTTCTCTCAATTTTTGAACTTCAAGGAAAATTCAATATACCTCCCTGTGAATATTTTGTAATCGAAACCTATTTATATGAAGTTTTGATTAGTACATTGGACTTTATTTGGCAAACATATAGCCGCAGCCCAAAAAACCGCTACAAAAAGCCTCAGAATCTTCAGGAGATCTGTTCCAGATGGGGTTTGAAGGGGGATCTCTACCAAGACCAATGCATTTGCTCAGACTTGTACAATGCACCTGTACATACATACACGGGCACAGACATGAGAACTTCCACATGGTCAACAAGTCAATATGACAAGAAAATCCTGGAGTCTTTCCATGCCTCCTCATGCCTCTCTGCCACACAGTGCCTTACAAAATGGCTCAAAAGCAGAATAAATAAAAACAGGGCTATATTTTGTTGAACAATAAAGAGGACTGGCTCCAAAACAGCCCAGTTGCTGATTCTCCAAGAAATTGTGGACAAAGGCAATGCAATTATTCCCACTGAGCCAAAAATGAGCAGAAAGGAAGCACTAAACACATAATTTAAGACTTTCAGAAAGAGCAACTTGAGCTACATAAAAGTGATATTAAACCAGTGCAGAACAAAGTGGCTATGCTCTCACATCTTTTGCTTTCCTTAAACCATGGGTAGGTAAGAGTAGGAAATATTTTCCAGTAGCAGAGGCAGGTCTATTCATAAGAAGATAAAAATCCCGTTTTCTACTGGTTTTACAAGGGAAGACTTTCATGTCATACAGTAGTCCCTACAAAAAAAAAAAGTAAAAATCTTTCTGTCTAGGGATATATAAGAATTCCTTATCTTCTTCGCAAATTGACAGAAGAACTACTAAGAGTACTCAGTTGAAAGAGCAAGGATAGAAAGTTGTGCTGGCCACCAAAGTCCATCAGGTGCAATGCTTTCTTGGCCCAGTGACGTCTGCAAACAAGGTCCAGAATAGATTGGGACTGGCAGAGATATCGCTCTTGTGCCTGCTTCGAAATCTGGCATAAGCAAAAAGGTCCTAGACCTTACACATATAGCATGAAAAATTATGTCACAGTGTATGTCAGCATTTAAGTTGCCAGAACTAAATGCCAAATTAAATGCCAGAATTAAAGTTACCTAAGACAAACACTCATCCCCCTCATGCAGTCCCAGTACTTTTTCTAACTACAAAACTTAACTCTCCCTCACCTCCAACCTATTCCATAGGATGGAGTCCATCAAAATTAAAATTATTCCATAAAAAGTTGTTTTATTCTATAAATAATATTCTATAAAGATTACTTTCTCCTCTTTGTTTGGTGAGGGAGCCAACATCTTTGCATATACATTTCAAACTGTGGTCTGAATTGCTACTTTCTGGTATTTCCTATATACTCATCACAATATCATCAGGGCATTTTATCATCCAGTCTGGGGAAGAAATTGAAGCAATTTCCATTTCACAGAGTGAATCAGAGGCACAGAGAGACAAAGAGCAAAGCTTTCCTTCATTTTGGGTATACAGTCTGTAATGGGGAGCAGAGACAGAGAACTGGAGAATGCTTGGATGTACTGAAATATTTCAGATGTGACTGTAACTGCTCAGACCCCAAGGCCATTAGCTGAGAATTCAGAAGAGCAAAGAACACACCAAGATCTCCAAAACATGACTTTAGTGACCCCCACACACAAATGCTGTCATTGAGACAAGCTCAGAGGACAAGATCCCCCAGTAGCATACAAATCCATTAACTAGGATATTGCCCTTCATCTGTCTGCAGTCCTTCGTCTCGCCTACACTCGTTCCAAACTCTACAACAAGTGACATGGGTCTCAGCCAGCTATAACCTCCTGCATGCTACAGCCCTTCTTTATCTCCAGGACTTGCTCGTAGTCTGCCTCTGCACTCACCAGAAGCCAGGCTGAGATCAGGGCAGTCACCTCTTTATAATTCAAAGCAACACATCGAGCAGAAATGTGTGTCTGTGTGGCCAGTTGGGATGTAATCACTCAAAACAGAAGCCTACTGCCAAATATGAAGTTATTCACCTTCTAGAGAGCTCCAGTTTATATCGAACATAAGTTTCTGTCCCAAAATATACCCAGTAGCAACTGAAACATGAAAGCACTCAAAACAGAAATGTGCTGGCAAACATGAAATGCAAATGTATTCATCTTCCAGAGAGCCCCACAATGTGCAGAACATAAGTCTGAATCCCAAAATAATACCCAGTACCAACTAAAACACACACATTTCCCCACATCTTGTCTTGCTTCCATCAATTTAGCAGCACAATGAAGCAATTTCCATCGTTAACATATGCACCCTATTAAGGCTAGCCAAGATTTAACATTCTTTTGTTAATTTGGCAGAGGGGAAAGACACAATAGAAGAGAGCCCTACAATTTGCAGCCATCTGTGAGACCGAAAACAGTAATAAACTTGAAAAGTACTGTTATTATACATGTTATCACTCCTAGCAAGCTGATGTCTTCAAACATTTACGCCTTTTATGTCTAAATTATTGCCTCTTAATTTCTGTATGAAGAAAGCGTTTTCGGACTTCTCTTTGCATTATATGTCCATTAATCTTGCCCGCTGGTTTGAGCTGCCCTACTACAATACAATTTACACTGTCAGAGATCACTGGATAAGTCATACTCAATTATAAATGTAAGATGCTAAATTACTTAATGCTGTTATTTTTAGGATTGTGACAGGCACGAGTAGCACTCAGTGTCTCAGGCCACTTCATCTTCATGCTGAGAACTCCTCCTCCCTGTCTGATGGGGCACATCCATCACCAAACTCATTGCTTTGCTTATGAAGTGAACATGAAGTTCCCCAACAGACAATTAAACCAATATTTTAAATTAAAATTTGTGTAAGAATATTCATAGGCTTCTTCTAGTGACAGGTCTCCATGTAATTGCTTCCCCCACCCCTGCCTGAATATGTTTGCTGTCCTGGTGATGAATCTCCCATCTACCTTCTGCTGGGGAAAAATTACACAGACTTCTCAGCGTGTGAACGCCGCAGGTCACATCTATCATCCTCAGGCCTCTGTTTTACTTTTAATTACAACACTTCACTCAGGAACGTTACTTCAAATCATAAACCTAAGGAGAAAGTAGCTTTTAATTTGCAGAACAGCCATTAAATTCTCTGCTTCAGCGACATTAATTTGCTGGTGCTCTTTGTACTAAGGAAGAGATGATGTTACCTTCCTTTCAGACTTCATGAAAAGATAAGTTTGCCCAAAGTCACAATCACTTTAAAATTAGTTGCATTTCGTGTTCACACGCTTCCTGCAATACTGCATTTAACCAAGGCCTTCTCTGAGAATCATTTTCAATTAGCAGTAATGGTTTTAAATGGATAATTTAAGATCAATCGTTTGGCCTGGGACATCTCTTTCAGTTTTAGCACTCTGGTTTAATTTTACCCAGTTCAGGTGTTTATTTTTTATGTATGAGGAGATCCCATTTTTGTGAGACCAGTGGGATGAGGAGTTTAACACAAGTCTAGTAGGTTGCTGAATCACTTCACAAAATAGGGACCAAGAGGGGCTTAAACACACACATACACTCTTTGGCCCTCTGTTGAGCCTAAACCCCACCATCTTTTCCAGCCAGCTTTAGTGTCTCTTCCTTTGCAAGTGGACATTTTCCATCGGGATTTGGAACTGATCACGCTGCTGCCCATGGTTCAGATCAATAACCACCACAGCTGCGTTGCTGTTCGATGGAAAATGCCCCATCGGTCACTGCTGGTTTTATTGGGTTGCCTCTTTTGTTTCCCATAGAAAGAAGGAAAGAGGTGCTAGTAGCTTGGGAATTTTGGGAAGAGGAAAAAAAGGTAAACTATTTAAACATTACCCCAAAATTTAAGCACCTACGTAAGTACTAACCTAGAAAACTGAATGCTACACTCTCTAGGCTCCTAGGAGAATAGGAAGTTAGAACCTCAAAGATCTTTCCTTGTGGATTTAAAAAATAAATAAATAAAAAAGAAACAAAAAAAAAGCAACAAAACAAAAAAGCAATCATTAGAGTAGCGCCCCAAGGGCAACTACCCTCACTGTGCACTTGAAACAGAGTCTTGAAGACAGCATTTGCCCTTACTGGCAATTTTCATCCAAGACAAGACAATATAAATAAACAGATAAAAAGAACGGAATAATGACATGCTGCGCTCTCCCAAGCCAAAGTGGTGAACGAGGAGGCAAGACAACAGAAGCAATGGGTGCATGATGGGCTGCACAAAAGCCTTCCCAGCCCAAGAAAGGGCCCACTGACTCCAGAGAGAAGACAAAAAAAGAAAGATCCGTTGCTCACCCAGCAAGGTTTTCCTGCCCATCACACCAAGAGAAGATGCAAAACTGTACCAAGCTAACATCCAAACAAAGTAACACAGAAGAGGATTGTTTTTAACTATGTATTTGGATTACATTTGAAAAATCACCTGCAGAACTTAAAGGGCAAAATCCCACTCAGTCTACAAAATCAGTAAGACTTTCGCGTTTGAGAGACAAGCCCAACACAAAGCATCTTCTACCTCTTTGTGGTGGTACAAAAACAGGTAGGACATGCCAGACTGGCCCGATGTTGATATACGTCTCCCTGAAAGTGAGAAGATAACTCAGCTGCTGTGTGATGTATGACAGTTTTCATAGTAAATCTGAAGTGTTAAGACCAAAAATTATATACACTTTTTGTGATGCTAAGATCTTTCTTAGTATTATTTCAAATATACAGAAAGGAATTTTACATGCTCTCATTTGCCTCAGCCTGTTCCTGTTAAGGTTAACAGGAGAATCAGCATTACTGTTAATGAGACATTACTTTCAATGAGAACAGAGAGAACATGCCTTTGGGCTTGTTGCTCATTTGAGTTTTGAGGATTATTTTTTTCCCAGCTCCTTCTCATACCATGAAAAGATGGTGATATTCTACATACCTTGGGTATAATATGCACGTTCGTGAAATTCAGATGAGCAATGTATGGACTGGACAGCAATGACAACACGTGTTTCCCATGTGAAGCAAACCCAGCTCTAGCACGTGAAGTGTATTTAAGTGCAATACAGATGCAGATACCATAGGGCCAGCAATATTAAGGGGTTTAGGTATTTCAGTTTATGCAGTGAGAACCAGCGAGAGTGGCTTCATTCAGAATGACAAGAACAGCGGGGGAGATGCTTTCAGAGGTAGGAAAATAGTATTGCCCTACCACTTTTATTTCCATATAAATCAAAAGTTGCCCACCTAGGAGCGCTGCTGGTACCAAATTACCTTTGTGCAATGAGCTTTTGCTAAAGGAAAATAAATTCTTTAAGATATGCCTAAAATCCAGTAACCTTTTACCAGAATGAAGATGATTTGCCACAGAGCCCAAATGCAGATTCACCTAAAAATGACTCTCATCCTGCAACCATCTATTTCTACAGGAGGTGCACAAAGCTGCAGATATTGTCTTAAATAAAAGCTTGCTGAAAGAACTGCTCATTTATTCAGTTATGAGCATATAAAACACTTCAAATACTTTAAAAGGAGGTTTATTGGAGATGCTTAAAGCATTAATAGGAACCTCATGTGAAGTGTCTATGTATTTCTGAAAGCAGCTGGTTTACTTTGTGTTTTTTAAATAAACTTAGACAAATATTATTCAAATGTTTTTTAATACGTGTAAATAATATTCTGAAAGAGGGACAAAATGGCAGTAGTTGAGGGGTAGCTGAGCTATAGATAGCATGTAAATGAATTCCTTGCTTGAATATCAGGACTTAAAATTGCAGCATTCAAGAATAAAATGAGCAAAACTTTCACAGCTTGAAAAGAGCTTCACAGAGCTCCGTAGTATTACTTTTATTACTGATATAGAAAAACAGATGAGCAGCAAGAGTACAAGATTTGCAGATGATACTAGTATTCAGTCAAACCTAACAAAGACCACAAAGACCACTGAAATTTGGTGAACCCGGGGGCAGATTAAATTTACCATTAAGAAGCGAAATGCTACTGACACTGGAGGATATAATTAGGTTTACATGCAAACCTAAAGGCAACATTCCTGCAGCTGGGCTATTAGACCCAGGTCCATTCACTGAGAAGCAAGAGCCTGAAGACAAGTCATCAGACCAACCAGGCTACGGAGAAAGTTTCTCATCCCCAGAGAAAGCGCTGGAGCTTCTCCCACCAGAAAGGGATGGAGAGGAGCATAACCCCTCTGGCACATTGCAGGGATTATAGGTCAGTAATTTTCAGGATATTGACATTCATTGGAAAATCAGCAGCAAATTCAAATATGACTGGAGGAAACACTCTCACACAACAGACCCTGAGCTTCGGAGCCCTTGGTCAGGAGATGATACAGCTCAGCAGTATGCCAAGAGCAAAACAGGTCTAGATGTAGAGGGAGAAAGGATAACGTGATGTATAGGTTACCACAGAAGAAAGTAAGCCCACCTAAGATGCTGGACTATGAAGTGGATGATTGCACCTGCCCTGACCACCACCACTCAGGATCCAGGCTACTGCTGCCACCACCGCAGCGGGGGCACTTCTGCACGATGGTTAGTGCAGAGCCCTGAGCCTGTGGCTTCCGTAAGAGACAGATTTTTTAAAAACATAACAAAATAACAGATAGATTAATATTTTTTTCTCCTTAAGACTGCACATTGCCAGTATAACCCACATAATGGCTGGTAGATCTAGACAGTTAGACAATGCAGCAACAGTTAAAAAATAAGCCTCCCATCTATTACATTTTATACAAAGGACAAGGGATGTTGTCCTCAGTCACTGCATGAAAGGCTTGGAATGGGAAGGAGATAAAAAGTGAGGAGAAAGATAAAAATAGAGAAAAACTGACATCAAAGGTTTCAATTTTACTTTCTATTTCTTCTTTCCTTAAATAGTTTCCAAGTAATTTATGAGACTGGAGGAAATATCTCAAAACAGGATTTAAAAAATAAATTCTATGTTTAAAAAAAAAGTGTTTTTTTTTTTTCAAATGGCAGTTTAACGTTTATGATTAACTTAATATCTGATCCAGTTTTAGTAATTTGCAAGATACTTCAAAAACAGTATATTACCATTCAAAATCCATAAACCAAAACACCAAATGTCATGAAACTCAATTAAAAAAAAGTGACTCTAAACAGCTGTAAATATTGGTACATTATTTGCCTTTGGGGGTTCGAGCCTTCAGGCTTCACATTGGTAAGCCACCCTCTGCAAACACAGAAGACCAGAAATATAATTTTCATTAAAAAATGTGAAGCAAGAATATTTCTGCAAAATGTGGAGATGGAAAACAAACATCAGTATTAAGGAGAGCTTGCTGTATCAACAATATCTCATCTGACCCTGCCAGCAGGTCTGATGCAAAATGCTCTGCAAGTCTGCAAAGTGCGATTTTAGCCAATCTTCCCTCTTCAGCTTTTGCTCTTTCAGTACTTTTTTCGACAGCAAAAACCCACACTAAAACCAGCCTTTGGGATTCATACTAGAGACTCAGAGACAACCTGCTGGCTTGAGAAATAAGAGCTGAGGTCAGATTTTTGACTATGGCGTTTCAAAACTTGTTAGCTTGTACTGATTAGAGGAGTTTCATTTTATTAATAAGGATGTGGAAGCGCCACAGGAAAGAAAGAGACACATTAAGAATTTTGCATCTGGCTTTAAAACTACTCGGAAACAAGAAAAAACCTTTACTGGGTCATATCACTGCTGTTAACCTCCAGATTTGTGCAAGAATTTATCCAGAGTAAGAGAAGAACCACTGAGAATGTACAAAAGGGTAGTAATCTGTTCACCCATCCTCCTCTTACGAGAGGGGAAGGAAAAAAAAAAAATCAGCAACAAAGCAAACACAACCCACAAAACCTAGAAGCTGCACTGCCTGTCACCCCCTCCAACAGATATCTATAGACCAAGCAACGCTCTCAAACACCCATGTCTTCAAACTGTGTCTGAGCCCCAAAGATTTTAATTTCATTGCTTTTCATGAAGCTGACAAATTGAAGGGAGGATGCTTTGGCTAGCAGCTCACGCGTGCCAACCGCTCTGCAGCGAAGATGAAATCAAGAGCAGAGAGGAGCTCACCCTCACAGGGAACGACTTGGGTAACTGTTTGAGCACTAACTGCACGCCAGCTGCTGTGCAAACCTTCTCAGTGAAATACCAAATGCACGAGGAACAGATTTTTTTGAGGAAAGGTCATTCCTGTACAGCCATTATTCAGCTACACTTAATTGTGCTTTAGGAAGTAGGTTAACTAAATCACGTCGCTTAAAAAGCCTTAGGAATGACTTTGCTTTCAAAGCTGTGCACTCTGTGTTCCTAGAGAGCCCAGGTATGTAATTTTTCAGAGGAGAAATGCCATTTGGTAATTAGCTTAAGTGATGCAATTTTCTTCCAAGGATAATAACACTGACTTGCAGCATCTGATGTCTGGAGACCTTTGCAGCTGCAGCTTCATCCTGCAGAAGAATGTGAAAACAAGGAGGAAAAGAGAAGTCCTACAGCTGGTGACAAAGGCACATCCACTGTGACCCACTCCTGTCAGCAATAGGTACCAACAGGTCGGTGATGTGAACAGTCCACCAAGAACCTCCTTGGTTGCCCCTCACTGTTGCAGGTTGTGATGCCGTGCTAATCTCCACATCTCTTGAGCTTGCGTTCAAGATATTGTTTTTCCTAGGGCTTTCATAAGAGTCATTTATTTCCTGGTTTAAATATGAAAGCCTGCAATATCTTACATTATATAAGATGGGCTGTTGGCAGAGCTGGCCACATCACACCATACCAGCAGAGATGGCTCAGCTGGGGAACTAGCAAAGGCCATCCGTTGTCAGCCCTTGAGCTCCTCCTGCAACACCGGTGGCTAACTGGTACTCAAATAACCAACACAGAAGCAGTTGCTTATTCAAAACCGGTCTACCAAGAGCAAGAAAACAGAATATTAAGAAGAGTCCAAAAGGAAATACAGGAGCTGTTGTGTTTGCTTTGCACTCATGACTAACCTGTTTCCAAATGGACGTGAATTCAGCTCATTAGGCCATTTGTCGAGGTGTGGCCGCTATTCCTGCCGCTTCCTGGCAAGGGACACGTTGGCAGGCAGCTAGCATAATCACCAGCCATTTCTGCTGAAAGATTTCCAAACCTAATGTTTCTGGGATTATGCCCAGGACGGCAAAAGAAAGATCAAGCTCAGCTACCTCCGGTGCTGCAGAAATTGATGCGAGGCTATCTGCCAAGAGGCAATCTCAGGCAGGACTGCGGTAGGTGTTAACTTGCCCCAATTTGTTTCACGCTTATCAAGAATAAGCAAGACGCACTAAATTAACACACCAAAGTTAGGACTTACTAACATGGGTGAATGTATGGTAGGACTTGCGGAAGAGGAGGCGGGGGGGGGAGGAAATCACTCCAAAAGGATTTTCTCCCTTTCTGATCCTTCTCAGAGCAAACAGAGTTGTAAGTTGTAGGAAACCACATTTTTGGATGTATACTAGTATCGTATAAAGATGTTTCTGTTCCGGTAAACAAAGCTAGCACAGAAAAGCCTACAAAGCAGCCTATTAGGTTTTCTTCTTAAAAAAAAAAAAAAAAAAGAAATCTTACAATTTCTTACAAATTGATTTACTTTTTCCTGAGCAGTTGCTACCAGACATGCCTCTGGACAGGAGACACACAGTCCTTGCCATTTGCTTTTGAACAAGTAGTCTCTGGAAATAGATGTTTGCTGCTGTACAATTTATCCAGCAGGAAAGCTGGAGCTCTGAAGGGCAGGGACTAATATTCCATGGAGGGCATCCATCGAAAGGGTATCCAAAGATTATTAAAAATTAATAACAGCATGGCAGTGCAAAGCTTGAATCACATCTCACTCAAATGTAACTGTGGAGCTGTTTGCAAAGAGTGGGGTTTTTTTATCCCCAATTAAATTGGCTGCAGGTAACCCGTGCAACTCTTCCACAAGGCACAGAGCTGCCCAATGAATCAAGAAATGCAAAATATTTTGCTCTGAAACTACTGAGGGAACAAAATCACCTGTTTCAACTTGTTCATTCGGTTTGTTCATTCAGGTTTTTTCCCCTCTTGTGGGGGAGAGCAGGTTTGTGGGCAGAGCTAATATCCTTCATTACACCACCTGATGCTGCTGGGAACACTAGCCAAGCTCCAGGACTCAGGAGCCATCTTCAGCTCTGAGAGAGCAAATGGCAGGTGACAAAACAAGACGCAAGATGACAGAAACTGCTCACGCTCTAGATATACAAAATAGGATGACTTGGAGCAGAACAGTACTAGATGGTGTAACAAGGACACCATGATGCTGTCACCATCCAAGTCCCTCAGCAGGAAGGTCTGGCATGGCCAAATCCAATCCATAGAGAGGTGCAGCCACATTTCACCACCACAAACTTTCCAGCCCTAGCACTGCCCACATTAAAAGTTTCATCAGGATTATAGATGAGGGTCCATACCCGCATCCTAACTCACCTATCAGTAACACTGTGTTCTGTAAAAACATCAGGAGAATTCTGTCTTCACCCATGGTTTGGAAACAGCAGTACAATAGATCTTTCACTATAGCAGTACCAAACAGGTGGTGCAATGTCTCCAGGTACCAAAACAGTACATGGCTTCTGGATGAAGAGACAGGATCTTTCTACCCCTTCTCTCCCTAAACCACTGGTCCCTTCCAGATCTGATCAGAGCCCATCCCAGGTGGGTCCTGCTCCATGGGGAGGATCCGTGACGGGACCTTCCTCAGTTCCATCTATGCCCAGGAGGCCTTGGCATCACCCCTTTGTGAGGGTGTAGCAGATTGAGAGCATGGACCAGAGCAGTGCTCCCAGCATCAGCACGTGCTAACAGCTGACAGAAGACCTTCTGTGTGTTTGGCACAGGTAAGAACAAAGGGCTGCTTCTCTTTTTCCCCCACCAGTTTGTGATCAGGGGAAGCCGATTCCTCTCAAATCTAGAGCTCAGTAAATAACTGTCACCAAATAAAATTATGTTGTGTTCTTCAGTGAGAAAAAAATACTGTGTGACCACCACGAAGTACAGTCCATTCCCTTGTATAAAAATTTGACCAAACACAGTTACTAGATTTGGAAGCAGTAAGGCAACCCAGGCCAGGTCAGGTAAATCCTACTGACATCTAATCAAAAAAAATGTATATAGGGTCTGTGGAGGTAACTCAGCTTTAGTCACAAAATCCAGTCACAGAGGCTTTGCATAGACAACGTGGCTGTAACCTACCTGCTCAGAAAAGCAAGTTCTGCCCAACAGCATCTCAACAGACTTTCTCATTTCCCAGCTCACCGCAGCCTGGGGAGCAAGCCTGCTTTCCAGAGAGCCACAGGAGGAACACAGTAGCACACCAGACCCGTCCGGGACACGTGCAGGCAGGCAGTGCCTGAGAAAAGTAGCCATCTCTCTCCAGAGCCTGCAGGATATTTCTATATGACAAGTTACACATTTCCACCACCATCCCCCCCAACACACTTTAAGATTCCTTCTTTTAAGGTGCAAATATGAAAGATAAATAACCACAGGAGATCTCTCTCCTGTAAGCAGGCACAGCACTCGCATCACTAGCCCATCCAAGAAGAGAAATAACACTCTCTTACCTGTTTTTCACCACCACCACCACTCAAGTACAATGGTGAAACAGAAGGCAGAGGCTCTAACATCTGGCAACAGAAAGGCAACCATGCCCTCTCCCTGCTCCAAGAGGTCTCTCACCCCCACAGAGGGGCCAGATAGGGAAGGAAGCAGTATTGGCTCCCACCCACACAGGTGGAGATACTGGCACCTTGGTAATCGGCTTCCTACACCCTCAGCCAACCAGGCTAAGGCTAATTACAGGTATTTCAGGTGTAGCAATAAGAGTAATTGCAACAGAAAACCCTGCAGCAGAAGCCTCTCTTGGTTTCAGCTTGATGCACTGAGGTAGCACTCAATGCACTAAGATGAGAGTGTTTCATAAAAACCTCAAAATCACTGCAAAAACTACACCTCCCGGGAAGGAAATGTTTTCGGAGACCACCAATACATTTAATTTCTTCTTGCTCCTTGATGTTTGCCTGGGTAGGAAGGGGAGTTTTAGATGGAGAAAGTTCAACAAAATCTCTTGCTGGTGGGAGTGGTGGATTCGTGCTGCTGTGAATTGTACCGATGTTACAGAGTGTTTTTACAAGTCCTTTCGGGTAATTCCATAAAATGACTGGCAACCGTGCTGCCACCCCTCAGAGAGGCAAAGGGCTCGGGAGCACTTTCCTGCAAATGCCTTTGCATTTAAGTAGCTTAGTTGTTTTCAGATGTGTCAGTTAAAATTGGCCATGGTGGGTTGATTAAACCAATCTCCACATCCAGCTGGCTCACACAGAGCATCAGATACAATATTCTCAGTCCTGGGCAAGAATTATTGGAGAAGTTTACCATGTTGTCCTGGTTTTATTGTTTTAATTTCTTGCCAGAAAGGTTGAACGGTGTTGCTGATCTTAAAATGCACCTCAGCTATGCTTTGCATTTAATACTCCTGTTGAACACCTACATTTTATAGATGTTTTAAACACTTATAATTTAATAGCCCTATTTAAACACCTCATTGAATTCTGAAAATAACTTTGAGTTTTACTACAAATTTCTTTTGCCACAGAATGGTAATAGAGGTTTAAAAAAAAAAATGAATCCAGTTGCCTGATCCAATACGTGCCATATTCATTTGGGCACAGAGCTTGTCACGGCTCTTTTTCAGTGCTTAAGTAGTAAAATTTCATTTGGCTCCCTGTAGAGGTTATTTTGCATACTATAGCAAAGACCCTGCAACAGGAAAATTTCATGTATTCAGCATAACTATGCCTTTATCACCTTATTCATTACATCTCTTCCTACCACAATAAATAATTTCTTGCAATTCTCTTCCTTGAAAACTACAGAGTTTCAGACTGGTGAGTGCTTTATGTTCCCAATCCTTTCCTATTTAGCCAAATTATATGTATTTCACTTTTATTATCTTCCCAGGAACCAGCTCCTCCAAGCCATCATGACCAGCAGGTCTGATCGCAGCTGAAATGCATCATTACAGGTGATGCTCAGGGTCAAATGCTCTCTCCAAAGGTATCTGCCTTTGCTTTGAAGCCTCTTGCTTCAAGGTGTTTCTACATCCATCATGCAGAGTGTCTAGGAAATGCACCCAGTTGTACGGGCTGGGAGCTTCTTTCCACTTTGTCTCCCAGCAGCTCAGTCTGGATCATCAATTTAATGGCCCATTTCATTGTCTCTGTACAAACCATGTCACGTTAGCCTGGTTCTACGGACACCAATTTATCATTGTTCACAGCTTTCCTAAGGACAATTTTAGTCTATCTTCACTTATTTGATGTACCTTTAAATGAAGTATTGTCTAAGTTCAGTTGACTCTCTTGTTCTAATAGAGATGTTGAAGAGACCTGAACATTATTCTTGCCCAGTAGATATTTTCCCAAACACTGTTTTTTCCCAAAAACACATTACATAGTCTTCAAAGGATCTGACCTTGCTAAATGAAAATGTCTCCATGTCTACCTTCTTCTGAATCCAGGGAGAGCAGAGCTGAACTTCATCTGTCTCATGACCAAACTCATTAAACTCTTAACAACATCACTGTTTCATGAGAAATTTTCATGTTACATCCAGTATCACTAAGGATGATTTTGCACACTGTATTTACTCACCCAGCCTGTCGTAGAGGCGTGTATTTGAACTCAGGTAACAGCCCCGTTGTTCAGTGGACAGCACAGAGACCTGGGACAACACCTGAAGGCTACACTTCTATCCACCTAAATTACTGCTTTTCTAGTGCTCCAGGATGTAACAACGCAAGCTTTCAGACGTAAAAAGTGTTAAATATTGGTTTTGCTGTGAAGCTTACATGCAGCTACAAGTCTGTACAACGGTTACAGGTAATCTGAAACAATAAGACTTCACCTTCAGAGACCATACCAACAAACAATGGCATTTATTACTGCATTTTCTTTGGTAGCCAGGGAAATTACTGTAAGAACAAACATTTTCCTTGCATTTGATCTCATTTCTGTATTTCAGGTTTATACAAGCTTTTAAAGACAAAACAGATGATCTAGCCCTTGGGCATATAAATAGTCTCCTTCGTTTTATTGAGATTACATGAGTCCACAAACTGCAAAAGTAAGAACCTGCAGGACCCTTATGTAACATAAGATCAGAGTTTTAAGAGACCAGAGATTTAAAGCAAGTGAAGGTCTCATATAGTACCTGCACTTTGCAACACATAGTGTGGGCAGGTGAGAAAAGTATTTGACACAGCACACGAGACTCTACAGTGCTGCATTGTGAACATTAAATGAATTCCAGCATCTAACTACTAAGGTAAGTTCTTTATGTATTTTTTTAAATTTGTAAGACTACCTATAGATCTTCTCTAGCCTTTTGGATAGCTGGAAAACTTGAAGCAGGCAGTAAAGGTAATCAAAATATATTCGGCTCTAGGTAAATTAGATATTCCTAATGCATTCTTTCTTTCCTGTGCAATTTAGCAAATGAGTTTACATTGTCTGACAAGTTGTCCTGGAAAACATAAAAGCTCAGATTAATTTTAGGTTTGTAGAAATGACAATTCAATATTTGCTTATTTACATCCACCCACGCTAGAGCTAAGAGCCATATCTCCTATGTCATGTCAGATATATCAATACCAACAAGTTAAACCTCCTCCTCCTTTCCCAGTTTATTAAGAGAAGCAGCAGATGCCACGCGGTGAGGAATTGCCCGTACAGGATGGATCCTCACCTGCTGCCTCAGAAACCTTCCCATGAAATGCCTCAGCAACCACTCACAATTAGCTTTAACTCCCATGTGTTGTCTCAGAAGCACGTTAGTCTGCTCTGTCTCTTCAGAGTTAATAGCACCTAGGTTTATTTATTACCCTGTGGTGTTTACATATAGTCATTTCAATACACTGCCTTCTGATGGATAGCTTTGTAATGATGCATACAACGTTTAAGCGGTCTGTTTGTAAGCAGAAGAAAATGAAAACGCCTCGTGGGCTATTTCGGCACGGTACTGAGATGATGTACAGTTTCACATCAGGTGTAAAGATAACACGCTGCATAAGCGAGTCTTGAGGGAAGTATTGCTAAAGGAAGACAGACACAATTTGCTCTGAAAAGACCTTTCATGCTAAATGCACACAACTAGACCCTCCAAACTAAATTTCTCCCTGTTACAGCTACTATGTTAGGAATGCCAAAAAAAAAAAAAATCTAAAAAAAAAAAAAAAAAATCAATCTAAGATTAATTACTTCATTCCTCTGACCATTCTCAGAGCCGGGATTGGTCCCCGCAGCGTTTCCTGGATGACTTCATACAAATCTAGCAAGCTGCCTGTACTGCACCCGACAAAAGCTGTGAGATTTTACGTGTTGACAAACAGCTGAACTCTTGGCTACAGGAGCCCTACATTGATCTGCTTACTATTCAAGGGCTTGTATTTAGAGAAGCTGAAATGCCTGCTGAATACCCGAGCTGAAAAACCCAGTAGGGATACCCCAGGAACCGTAGCCACATCTTTTTTCCCCAATAATTGCAAAGCGAAAAGAAGAGAGCAGTTAAACCCAGAGAAATTCTGCCACAGCAGCATGACCACTGCCCCGCAGAGCCCTCTGAATCCTCAGGCATCTTTTTTAAACACTGTTTTAAATTGTTAGCACACGAAGACGACTCCCTCCTTTCTGAGCCTACAACATCACGCAGCCTTGAATTTCAGTTTCCCTCATAAACTTACTGCGGCTCTGTGCACATTAGGAATTGCATCTGCTAATCTGTATTTGTTCAAGCCTCCTTATCTAAAGGAAAAAGTGCTGCTTGATTTAAGATTCCTTGAGGAAATCTGCCTGTACATCTCTGGCTGGCGAGTAAAACAAACAGCATCCATGTCCCAGTAGGCATCCGCCACCCCCCGACATCTCTTCATTTAATTAGTTCTAAGAAAGCCAGTCTATCCAAAAGCCGACAAAGCTGCACGAGAGAAACGCTTAAGTATTTATTTAGAAAAAGAAATACATTACCAGCCGCATTGTGAAGTTTCTGAGTCACCTGCAGGGAAATAAGGCAGAAATCCGACGTTCACACACTACTCCTGACTGTACCGGCGCCCAGGCTGGCTCTTACAGAATAGCAGACGAGAGCGAAGCTGCAAACCTTTGAGTTGAGCTCACTCTATAGGCATCAGAAAAACCTCAAAGAAAAAAAAAAAAAAAAAAAAAAAAGAGAGCCAGAGGGGGAGCGAGCAGCCCACAGACAGCGAGATGAGAAACTTCTGGCAAGTCTCCAGCGCAGGAATGAATTCGCTGTCATTCAGAGACGTATAGCGATGGAAATGAAGGGAAACTTGAATTTACAGGCGGATTTGGATCCTGCTCTAATCGTTCTGCAAAGATGTGCAGGTTGCAGCTCAGCTCATTTTACGAGGCTCATCTAGGAACAATGCTGGATCAAAAATTAAATAGCATGGTAGGTATGTATACACACACACACACACATGCATATAAGCCAAAGTGCCAGCACAAACTTCAAATGGCTCATTCCATCAGCTATTTGCTGTGAATTTTATTAAACCCAGCACAGAGGCACGGTGGCAACTCAAATTCCTTTTATGGATCAAAGTGGATTCACAGGGGTTTCTAATGCTCTTTAGGCACATAAACAAATTTGTTTAGTTTTTTTCCAGTATTATCAGGAATCTAAAATACATTTTACAGAGATAATTCACATGTTTCCAAGCATGTGGCAAAAGTGTCAGCACACTGAGACTAAACTTGTCCAAACATTTATGAATTTCTAGCCAACAGAAGGAAAATAAACAAGTCCGTAGTTGAAATAATGGGGAAGAAGTATTGCTGGTCACAAATCTTTCATATACAAGTCCAAAGACTCCATAAGGAATAACCAACCATGATCACTAAGAAAGCGCTTAAATCTAAATTTGTGAAAAAAATGTAAAAAATAGTGTTTTTTAATGCTGGTAGTAGAAACAGTTAATTTTGTTGTTTTGCACTGAACCCCAGCTCCAGCATGTCTCAGGGATGTGCAGTCTGCTGTGTTTAGATATTTTGCAGTCGTGTACGCAAAGTGAATGTCAACTCATGAAAAATTTGTAAATAAACACTTTCTTGGCATGAAAAGGGAAAAGAGGCTCCACACAGTGTGGGTTAAACTGCGTAACTGAATTCAGCTTCTTTATTCCCTACTCTGATAATGTATTCATTTTAAAATCTGGTTACAAGTTGAGTTGTCTCAGTAAATATAGCTCCTAATAATTACAGCTCTCCAAATTAGAAGTAAGGTTCCTGTAGTTTTGGATTGCTTTTAATTTAGCTAACAAAGAGGAGTAAAAAGTCAAGCTAAGCTAAATAACTGGAGGGACTCTTTATTGCTTGTTTTCTTTCTATTAATAAATCAGCCCTCTGTGGGAAGAAAATCAAACAGTAACAAACAAACAAGAATTCATTAGTGACACAGAAGGCGATGTCGAGGAAGGCAGAAGAGCTCCGCGACAAACAGCAAAATATTTGCCACCTATTTTTGGGTATATAGAAGCAGAAACATCCTTAATGTCAGCGACGCTGCAACATTTGATTCATCTCCAGTTTTCAGTTCCAGCCCTGCAGATGGAGCGGCCAAGAGGCACCAGCTGTGCCCAGCTGTGCCAGTGTCAAGTTCAGCAAGGCACCGTATGGCTGCTGGAGCCCAGGCTGTCCCCACCGCCCCAGCGCTGGGAACGTGGCTGTGTTTGGTAATCACCAGCCACATCCATCTGCCACCCAGATAAGCAGAAAGGCATTTTTCTAATAATCCCATTTCTCTTCTCCTGTACGTGCCTCCCTTTCCCTCCAAAGACAGTGGCACACTGAAACTGGTCAGGAGCTCCAGTCAAACAAGTTGACCACGAGGCCAGCAATGTGCCCTTGTGGCCAAGAAGGGTAATGGTGTCCTGGGATGTTTTAAAAAGAGCATGGCCACCAGGTCAAGGGAGGTCATGCTCCCCCTCTACTCTGCCCTGGTGAGGCCACATCTAGAGCACTGGATCCAGTTCTGGGCTCCCCAGTTCAAGAAAGACAAGGAGAGAGTCCAGCAGAGGGGTACGAAGATGATCAGGGGACTGGAACATCTCTCTTACAAGGAAAGGTTGAGAGACCTGGAACTGTATAGCCTGGAGAAGACTGAGATGAGATATTATCAGTGCTTATAAATATCTAAAGGTGGGTCTCAAGAGGATAGGGACAGACTCCTTTTTAGTAATGCCCAGCCATAGGACAAGAGCACAACCTGGAACACAGGAAACTCCATCTGAACATGAGGAAAAATTTCTTTACATTGAAAGTACCAGCACACTGGAACAGGCTGCCCAGAGAGGTTGTGAAGTCTCCTTCTCTGGAGACATTCAAAACCTGCCTGGACACAATCCTGTGCAACTTGCTCTGGGTGAATCTGCTATGGGAGGCGGATTGGACTAGATGATCTCCAAAGGTCCCTTCCAACCCCTACCATTCTCTTATTCTGTGAAATGCATCCTGGCATCTGCAAGGTGCAGATCGTGGGGCTGGCTGGGTGTCCTGCTCAGGATCTTATATCATTCCTTCCTCAGGGACACACGCACTGAAGCCAAACCAATGCCATGGGTGGGCTGGGAAGGAGGAGGTTTCCTGGCAGCCACCGAGCAATCAACCCACGACAACACAGCTCCTGAAACTTAATCTGAAATCTCTGTCCAAAACTTACTGCATGGTTTGCATTGCAAATCTGCATTTCTTACCAGGGACTACGGGTGTTTATATTGGTAGATAACCTGTTTTTTAATAGCATTGTTAGTAAAAGCTAAATGGGGTATCTCTAAAAAAGCAGGGAAGATCAGGCGTTTCAGGACACGAAGAAACTGGCCCAGGCACTATTACTGTTGAAGGCAAAAAGGGTGACTTGGAAACTGCATGTACCATCGTGTTCAGGTTGATATTGGATATTTTTGTCTAACACTGCTGGCAAATTCCACTTTGAGCATGGGGCTGATGGCTTTTTTCTGCCTCCAAGTTGGACTGAAATCACTGAGCAAACCACAGGCTGACAACACGAATGTAGGGAACAGAAGGCTCGTGCAGAGGCAGACAGAGCATCAGCAGGATGGCTGAAACCTGGAAACCTGGTTAAAAACTCTGCTTAATTTCCCAGGAGGATCCTGTGTTGGGTGGGTTCGGGGCAGAGCCCGGGATGCTGCAGGGGGGCGAGCTGTCTCCTCGCCTGCCTCATCCCCCAGCACCGTCACCCAACAGCTTCTTGGCCGAGGATCTTATTGCTGGCAGCAAGTAGGAAGCAGAACAAAGTTTGAATTCCCAAGGCCAGACTGAGCTTGCAGGACTTGACTTTAGAGCAAGCCTGCTTTGACTTGCACGCAAAGCAGCAGCAAAGCCCCATTCCCCTATTTATTAATAAAAAAATAACGAAGAGAAAGGTACCCGCAGCAGCTGCCCTGGGAGCACATCCCTGAGACGGAGATGGCCAAGGGAGGCCAGGCAGAAGGGACAATATCTGGCTTTTCACACCTGCTTGGGTTTGTGGTTTTTTAACGTGAATCTATGTTGACTTTCTAACAATTTCTCCATGCTTCCATTTACACCCATTTGCTTCTCCACATTTCCTTCAGTTTCTCCCTGTCATGGTTTATCGACAAATTATTTTTTTCAATTTGGAATTTCCTGAATTTAACCCATCTTTCACTGAATATTTTTTGCAGTGTGTTGCTTTTCCACATGTCTTCATTCACCTCGACCATGCACCTGAGAAATATTTTCGCCGTCAGTCTTGATTTGCATCACAATTTACTGCATCCTATTTGAATTTTCCCACCCAAACCACAAGCGACATCTGTACTTGTTCAGTCACAGTCTCCTGTAGCACCACCAGCTCCCTCAGCCCTTCTTGCTGCCACAGCAGGAAAGGACCTAAAGACCAAAGCAGCCAACCAAACCAAGCAACCAGAAGACGAAGCAACCTCACCAAAGCTTAAGAAAATACATCAGGGCTATAAAAATGGATGAAATCTCTGATTGTATGGAGGAAGTGAAACCTGGGAGACCTGGGAAAGGCAGGATCATACATCTTATTTCACCAGTTCCCTGCCTCTACAGGCACCTCACACTCCTGTGGCACAGTGAGTTTCTCAAGGACGGTAACGCTTGGGTCTAACTAATGTCTGTGGGGTTAATACAGAGGCACCCAGGTGAGCCTTAATGGCCTGTGATGAAGAAAAGGTCAGACCTGATGACCAGTGGTCCTTTCTAAGGACTGAGATTAAAAAGAACCTCCTACCACTTGCAGGATTTAACCTGAGGAGCATTGGCACCACGGGAAAATATTCCTGGATTTTGTGCAAGAGTTCAGCAATTTTAAAGCATCCACCCAAAGTGACACCACCACATGGAGGGGAGAGCAGGGGAGAAAAGCTGTCCTGGTGCAAATAACTCTGGATTTTACAAAACTAACTCATAAAGTTACTTCTATGCACCACAAGATTTTTCCACATGCAGTCCCTGACATCCGAGATCCTGCCGGGCAGGACACCCGGCATCGCCTCATGATGAACACAAGCAAACGTTTGGAAAGTATCCTGTCCTCAACCACGTCCCCTGTTGCTACATTTGTGCATTCAGAATACCCATTTCTGCCAAACATTTTGGCATATGAAAAGAAACACGCACTTTTTGTGACTGGGAAGAGGCCGAAGCTGTCAAAGCCTGTCAGAGTTACCGGCTCCGAGGGGCTGGGCAGAGGAAGGAGCAGTAGCAGAGAGTCAGCGTGTGAATATCAGCGATACAAGGGATTGTCCTGAGCTGGATTCTGTCTAAATTACATATTGCACTGAAAGTCTGAAATGTATAAAATGCTCAATAGATATTTTTTTTTTCTAATTTGTCCTCTGTCTCCCTGTGACTGAAGAGAGATCATTACCAAGAGGTAATGAAAGTTGCTCAGCTGATGAAACATGTTTTGCTTGGAGGTAATGTCATTTGAGGTTGGGGTGGGGTTTTTTTGCTGTTTTTCTATTTGCTGTCTGACAGCCTACTATTCACATCACTTCTCTTAGTCAGTGTGTCCCAACAACCACACCAGCACAGCCATAACTTCCAGCTCCAGCACTTCTTCATTGAGCTTGACGTGCAATTGGTTTTCTCACAGCAAAGACAGAACTCAAAACACCTTGGCCCAAAATGGCTCTAAGGTCTCTGTTACTCATCCTTTATGTGTGCCCTGTTTTTTTTTTCTCAGAGCATTGGATTTCTGCCTTTAGACACTTCACAAAATTCATTTCAATCTATAATAGCAGATGATTGACTGAAAACCTCAGGCTCCCTTCTTTGAGCAGTTCTGCAGAGAGCAGTATCATCTATATAAATTTATATAATATATTTTATATAAATAACAAATGAAAATGAGTTGTTTGCACTTCTCCCATGCTGTCAAAACTCAGTTCCAGTGCCAAAAAGTTATGGTCAACTGGTGCCAGGGGCTCAGCTGACCACCACAGGGGGGAACACAGGACCCCTTTCTCCAGGACACCCCAGGGATGTTGTGTACACACACCCCGCAGCTTCCTTAGTACCAGTGACAGCATTTCCAAATTCAGTCTTTGGTTTACATTTTGATTTCCAGGTGTGCTCATTTTTTGTAACAACATTGAAGTTATGTCCATAAAAAGGTGTGCATCTAATCTGGGTAATATTGGCTAGAGAAAAATTTAATTTTTCCCTCAAATAAAACGATCACTAGAAAGCTGGTCTTTGAGCAAAGTGCTTTATCAAGATCCCTGATCTCATTTCTATCATTTGCCTATGCAAAAAAGAGAGGAAAAGCTGAACCACCCGTGCTTGCCGCACTACAGTCAGCTCAGTTTCACACACTCTTGACAGAAGGATTTGGGTTTAATCTGTTTTCTGAGGTTTTTTTCATAATAACTTTTTCACATACTAAAATAAAAAAAAATTCAGAAGAAAGAAATAGCAAAGTAAACAGCAATCCTGCAACCATCTGCCTACCACAGATGAGACATCTCATGCACAAATCCATGTGCAGAGAAGGAAAGGGACTTTCCTCTGTCCTCCCTGTGATAAAACAGGGTTGCTCCTCATGGAAGTGACTTATCTGGGGCTGATGCCCAGGCAAATTTTTTAGGCAGCTGATGATGCTTGTTGCTTCCTCCTACCCATGTAGGACTTGAACTGATCCCACTTGAGGGTGGGACCAGTGGGGCTGATGAGGCCTCCCCATCCCTGTGGTGGGCTCTTGTGACCCTATCGCAGCATCCGTGTCCTCCCAGCTGACTCTGCACATCCCGTGGCCGTAAACTGTTTTCCCCCTCTGATAGAGGGATCCCAAGCTGGCCTTTGCAGCAAAATACAGTTAATCAAGACCTACAGTGGCAACTGTTACTAATCTGTCCTAGGCAAGATTGTGGAAAAGAAACAGTGATTTTCTTCTTAAAGAAAGGAAGCCCTGGGTATCTTGCAATAATTAATAATCTGAATTACTCTATCTGTAAGATCATAATGCACCATTAGAAAAAGTTCCAATTTTTATTATCCAATTTTTATCAGAAATTGAAATTAACTGCAGTTTAATATAATTCAAAGTCAGCTAATTATAGATCAGGCAAGGAGGATCTATGTTCTGTGACAATATCAGCTCCATCAGATGCAGAATGAATTGCCTCCCCTCCCTGTGTCCTCCCTCTGGCCCTGCCAGGAAGGCCAAGGGGACTTTCACACACTCTGAGCCCCTCACAGGTAAGTTGACCACCCTCTGTGCAGGGAAGCAATAGTGCTCCTTTCCATCTACAGAAAACCTAGGTTTTAGGAGCATTTTTGATTTTGTAATCAACTGTGTGAATTAGGAAATAAATATTCACTTATTCCTGCAAATGAAGCCTGAGCACTGCTGTTAGACAGCAACAGCAAAGATGTCAATTTTTTAATACCCAGTTTGTTTAAAGGAGGGATGAACAGAATTACTGAGAAACCTGATGGATTTTCTCTGCCCTGCAATCACCATGGGGCTGAAACATTGTTCAGATGCTGCAGATAATGCCTTGCAAGAGTCAAAGCTACATTACACCCTGGGTACAAAAAAAAAAAAAAGAAAAAAAAAGAGAAAAATCCATCTCAAACATTACATCCATAAGCCTTTTCCAAGAAAGTTTGCAAGCTACAGCAAGGCACCGTGAAACACTCCCCAGCAGGCTACATGTTTGCCTCCCACCATGCCACACAAAAGGCACATGCGTGTCTGCTCTCAGCCAGAAACCCTGATTTTTGAACACAAAAGAAAGCTGGAAAGATTGATGGTTCCCCGCATTGGGTAGTACATTCCTCAGTTCATTCCCAAATCTGATGCCAAGAGGAGAAAATCAACCCTCGGTAATTCTTCACGCCTCCAAAACCCCGTTCTCCATGAAGTTATTTCGTCTCTGGTGCTTCAGTCCCTCTTCCTGACCTCTCTGCGCAGGAAATCTCTCTCTGCTTTTCCCAGGAGCTCTGGTTGCCCTCACCCACACTCCCAAGAGCTGATGGCCCAGCAGCAAGACCACAGCAAGAGTTTGATGGATGTCCTTGGGACAGCAGATGGAAAGGAAGAAGAGCGAGTTTCTGCTCGGTGCCTGGTAGAGCAGGAAGGATGCAAACAGCTATAGCTGTGAAAGCGAGGGTCTGTGCAAGTTGCTCGTACCCAATCTGCTTAATTCCTATTTGCTTCTTTAAATAGTGAGGGCTTTCTGCCCAACTAGCAGATTTTAAGACAGCCAGTCAGCCAAAACCCAGGAGCTCCTGCATTCCTATGCCTCACCCAAGACTGCCTGTGAACCCTCTTATAAAAAGCCTAAAAAAACACGGATTAAATCAACAAAGCTAAAGGAGTATTTTCCTCACCCAACTAATGAGTCGGATGAGAGATATGCAATGTGACCTACAGAGCTAGCACTAAATATATATCCAGCCATACATCTATATACACATAATTTAACTAGGGACAATAGGGTTTTACCAGCTTTTTCCAAAGAGGCAGTTCCCATCTGCTGAAGTTAACTCTGTTTCTGCTGTAGTGCTTTGGCCCTCGCTTCCCAGGTGGGACCGGAGCAGGGTGGTCCTCAGCATCCCCAGCTCTCGGGGCAAGAGCGGGGCACATCTCACCCCCTTCTCCAGGGCATATCTGTGGTACAGGCAACCCCTCCCGAGCCACAGCCGGGGTAATCTGTCACCTACCAAAGAAAAGGGATTTGTAAAGTCTGTTCTTGCCATCATCAGACAGGACGCGTGTCATATATGCTGTGTCAATACATCTTCACAAGACTGTAAGGCTACGTGTTGAATTGTTTTAGGCTTCTGACCAGCACCGGACCTAACAAGCAGCCTTTCACTGTAATCTGGTTTTAAACCCCTTGAAAGGCTGACTAAAACACGCCTATTGTATACTGAAGATACTGTTTCTATAAATAGCATATTAATCATTTATGGCGATCAGCTATGGCTTGAGATTTTAAGCTCTACACTCCCTGAATGCCAATGGAAAAGAAGAGCAAAGCTGGCTCCCTCTGCTCAAATCTCATACCTCCTGGGAGCTAATTAGCGTGGAAACACTTGCTGGAAATTTTCAGCAATCTCTTAGTACTGTATTTGTTTGGGATTTCAACTCTTATATACTACAGCTGAACAAAAGCTACTGGACGGCTCTAACAGCCTTCGCCAAATTTCAAGGAACAGACTTTAATATATTTAAGAATTCCATTATTGAACTATCTAATTCAAATATTGTACTAAGCAGAAGTTGTCTCATCCTGCCCGCACTCAGCCTCTCCCAGATATGTTTATCCAACAGAAAATTAATCCTGCGCGCGGCTTGCTGCGGCGTTATCACACGGGGGTATCTGCACAAATCTCTGACTCCTTTCAAAACAGCTGGTGTCATTTTAAGCCTGGAAAACATAGTTTCCTAGCATCCATGAAGATGCTGGCATCATCTCCCATTTTGCCATGGGAAAGGGATTTAGGGGGCTAAGTGGTACCTACAAAACCCCATCTTTTCTGATAGAAGGCCATGTGCCCAGGCTGCAGAGCCCCAGTCCCTGCTCCCCCATGACTCACCGCTTTCAGACCTCAGATTTTGCTTCAGATTTCCTTGTCTGGGGGAAAGCAGAGAATTCACCTAGTTCATGCATGAGATAGAAGCATTTGCAAATTTGAATAAGATTTTATGATTAAACAATTATGTTAAAATAAAACCACTCCACATAGAAACACCTGGCAAATACTGGATTTAGAGATGAAAGCACGCGGAGGTGACTTTGCACTCTCCTATCTACGTCAGAAAACGACTTCAGTGCCTGCCACACATTTTGGTGGTGTGAAATTCCCCTTTCAGTCCTACATGGTAGATTACTAAAGCCCAACGTTCAAAATAAAAATTTAATGGCTTAAGTGGGAACTGGTTTTATTTTCTCAAAAGATACAGAGCTAGAATTTACTGTGTAAAAGCAGAGGTAAGTGGCCATAATTTGCAGCTCCCCACTGTCTCTGTTTGGGAGCTCAGACTGATTGATGTGCATGTAAAGATTTACAATGCAAAGTAAAGAATAACTGATTAAAGTGGAATCCAGAGCATTTCAGTTAATGAGTTGTTGGAGAAAATTAATTTCCATGTTTAATATATGCAGAGACTATGAGGAAATCTTAGAATTCAATTAATCACAGCATAAAATAGTTATTGGATATAATTGTAAGTAAATACTGCTTAATTATTCTTCTAATACCATGGCTAATTTAGAAGTCATTTCCCCTGATACTGTTCCTGGTTCAGTCTACTGTATATTTCTTGGTCCAACTATAGTCTCCACATTTGTTGAAATAATGGTACATTTTCATCATCTTAAACCCAACAAATTTGTAGCACAAAACCCCCCACCAATCCCAGAACAGATCCATATGGTGCAAAGCCTGCCTAGGAAAAGCAGCAGAAATAATGCAGATTCGTGTTAATTTCTCTTTAAACTTAATACTGTCATTCCTATTCCTTTTATTAGCTGTCATTTGTAGTTAACCAGCCGGCCCAAGACCTATTTCAGCCATATGACCTCTTTCTGATTTTACTGTCAATAGTGCTCTATTTAAAGCTTCACAGTTTTTATTTTTTTTTCCATTCAAGAGGCTTCCCTGAGCAATGATCAGTGATACTTTGAGTGAATGAGATATTTTATAAACTCGTTTATCTCAAAAATGCTTATTTTGAATGTCCTCGCACTGTGTAACACAAGTGGAAGCATTTGGAAAGTACATTTGTCTTTCCATAAGCTCCTCAGCGAGAGGCCCTTGCTCTTTTGCAGCACAATCCCAACTGACTCCCAGAGACCTCAGATTAAATCCAGTCATTGCGTCTCTCAGTCCAAAGTATAGAAGAATGGAAAAACTTCAAAATAGCATCCTCTTTCTTACCAACTTGATTTAAGTTCTTTAAAATGCCCTTTCCAGCTT
>JAOXJM010000052.1:8301477-8315364 GCA_026413425.1 Tringa solitaria
GGGTTTTGAATGTCTCCAGAGAAGGAGACTCCACCACCTCCCTGGGCAGCCTGATCCAGTGAACTGCAGTTCAACAGTATTCTTACCCAAAACACTGGTCTGGAGGTTTGGCTTCATTTCTAGCCTGCAGGTGCCTGCACGACCTTGGACACACTCTGTGAAAAAGGGACACCAAGAGGGGAAGCACATGGAAGAACACAGGACATCCCCATCGGCAAGAGAACAGAAAGTACCAACACCAAATCCATGGTCTTAAGGGATGGGACTTATGGGAAAGGACATACATATTGAAGTCCTTCCATGTGTTTTCTGAATTAGGGCTCAAAGAACAAGCTTTCACATTTCCTGACTGCTGCTCATTTCAATTATATTTATAATATATCGGATTTCACTCTTAAGAGAACATTTCCTCTAATCCTATATAAACACTCCCCTCATTACTTTCTGAAATTTAAAGATGGCAACACTTGGAGACAAAAAGATTTTTTCAAAGCACTGGGCAGTTACTAATGATAATCATAAAAGATTAAATTTTCAACATAATTAGCCAGTGACAGGTCAATAAAATCCCTAGGCCAGATGGCTTCTTAATTGAGTTTTCAAAGAAATTTGGTAATTATAGGAACCACCCTTAGATATACTCAACTTTTCTTTTTAATGAAATAGCATAATACGAGATTATGCAAGAAAGACCATAATGAGTTTTAGCAAACTGAACAAAGACCTTTGCATCATCAGATCCTGTATGTTTCTTCATACCCATCACCCCTGCAAGAGACTCACCCGTTATCTAAGGCTAAAATCAATACATTAATCCATATAGATCAGTCTGGATTAATGCAAGAGACTGCTTTCACATCACAACACTGATAGGTTTTCCTACAGGCAATCTATTACTACATACTACGTGACGGGCTAAAAAAAAATAAAATCCTAATTTCAACTGGGTGAAAATAGGGGGTTTTGATTTGCATATAAACCTATAAAAAATGCTGCACCTCTATAGAGGGGTTCAATCTTTTAGCCATGAAGGTCTCATTTTTAATTCCCCTTCCAAGCAAAGTCCCCTGCCCCAGGCTGCAGCTCCATGTGGGGCAAGAATTTTTCTGAGCGCTCGTGAACGTGTTTACATTACACTGGCAATGAGTTAATTAATACAATCAGAGCAAAGCCAAAGTGAGCAATGCATTTCACCTTGTTTTATGGAATAATAGATGAGTACACTTTGAATTTATTATTTTTTATGTAAATTAANNNGTCACCTGGGGAAAATTTGCAATTTCTGCTCTAAGTTAGAAAAATACTGATAAGCCATTTTTTGAGCTGTGGGAACATCTTTTCTAATTCAAGTCTTGCTCAGTGTTCAACAACATGTAATAATCTCACATTAGGACATCCCCCTGAGCCTCTTTTGATTTCCTGAGCTAAAATCCAGATGCCAAGTTGTAACCTGCCGCTAAGCAGCTCCCACCAAGCAGACCAGAGGGCTGCAAAACGCATGGAACTCCTGCACGGTCTGATGTTGTGCTGCTGAAACCCACCATGCTTTATTAAGACCTCCACACAGGTCAGTCGGACACTAGTCCCGTGACCAGCTGCCATGCCGAGGGTCCCCCAGCAGGCAAGTCCCCGGGAAGGGCTCATTGCTGTCCTTGCACGCCCTTGACTGAGACATGGTGCCTTCACCTCCCACATCCCTGCCCAGCATCAGGCAGGCAAAGAATCGCACTCAACACTTGCTCCTTGGCATAATGGGGAAAATAAAGTGGGATAAGCCACGGCACTAAACGTAGAAATTAATACACACCCACAAATTAACATGAGCTCAGAGCCAGTCTCTCTGTCTTTCCTGTCCACCTTAATTGAAATTACTCCTTTTGTCCCCCAGTGAAGTGAATTTCAGTAAGCCACCCACCAAGTGGAGAGTTCTTCGGGTTGTGCCATGTACCATGAAATGGCCTGGGACAAAAGCTGTTGTGTGGTCCAGCTGCTGCACTGCACCAAGATACTTCTCCATCCATGGCAATATATAATAATGAACCCCCAGAGAAATTCTTAATTCATCCTATTGCTATTTTAAATGGCAATAACCTCTATCAGTACTTAATGGCCATAGTCCAAAATGCAAGCGTGGCTTGGCTGCAGATGTTACGCATTATCACAACAAGGTATGGACTATGCAGCCAGCTCAGCTTCCAAAAATACGAGAAAACACATCACATCTCACTAGAGGTGAGGCCAATGCTATTAACATGGATGTGGATCCGCAGCTGAGCTTTCTTCAGGCTCATCCTAATCAGGATTGTTGCTGTTTTATTGAACAAATTCTCTACTCAGCAGCAGTTTGAATAAAACATACCCCTAAAGCTTAACTAAAGGTAAAGCCACACACTTCTACGTTTATTCTAAATTGTTAACTTTTGATTTCAAACTCCCCTGTGTCTACACCAAAAAGGAATTTCCAAGCAGACAGGAATGTTCAGGGCTTTCCAGCTCGGCCCCAGGACCTGCTCCCAGCCATGCTCCTCAGCATCTCCTCCAACCTCCACCATGCCCTGGGCACAGAGCAGCAACCAGCACAGCGTGCCAGGTACTTAAAGTCCTGTTTAAAATTAATAATTGGCATATCATCCATTATATTCTTGATTTTCTACCAGCTCCAGTATTTACAGTGAAGAGTCTGCCCTTTCTCTGTACAATCACTTCTTCTTTATAGAGTCTTGGATTATTTTATTATTTTCATTCTAGGAACTGTTTTATCATTTTACCATCATACTAACCTGCTGTGCCTGTATTGTTGAACAAAATTATATATGAAATCATGTGTTGTCAGGGTTTGGATTAGAGGCACAAACAATGCGACAAAGTCTTTCCAAAGTCAAACACAGAAGACCAACATCATCTAACAGCTATGGCAATACTTAATTGATATCAAAATTTACTATGTGATTCAAGTACTATAGACAACAGACTGAAGATTATATACTAAACAAGAGGAAATGTGTAGTCACACCAGATATTGATAGAATTTAAATGGAAGACTGTATTTAAAAATAGACACTTCATTGTGTAGAAAGAGATAGTTGGAGATTGGGTTACATTAAAATGCTTGTGGATGCTTCCAAACAGAAATTGTCATGGATCATAATGTACAGAAGAAATCTTAAATAACAAGTTGTTTCATGTATCAAAGAAGATTTTGACAGTTTCTTTATTACCTTTATATCTTAACTCATTAAGGAAACAACCTCTCCTCCGCTGCAAAGCAAGTGCTGTATTTATTGCTACTGACATTTCATCAATGCCAAGGTGAACTAGATCTCACTTTTGCAAATCCCCACAACCCTCATTAGTGAATTCATATGCAAACCTAGAAGTGTCTAGGAAGAAATAAGATGCATGATGAACTGTGGTTTGAACAATAAATCTCTGGCTGACTGATGGCAGTTTGACTGTTGTATGTTAAATAGGGCTTCATAAACAGAAATGCAAAAGACCTGTAACGACAGCATGTATCACTAATAGATTGAGGTATAATCAAATTTGTTTAAATTCACATGATTCTTAAGCCAGCGGTGAAGATCAAAAGAGACTTATGTTCATACTACTCCATCCTGTCACATCATTTATTAACTTTTTCCTGCGAACAGAGACGACCTGCCCCCAGTCTCCTTATTCTGTTCTTAGTGCCACTTACCATTTCCCAGAAAATGATCTGCTTTCCAGACACGAAGATGCAAAGAACGAGAGCAAAACATGCAAATGGTCTCCTGCTGTCAGCTGAGGATGCTGCAACTGCAAACGCCAGTCGGGGCTCCCAGGCCAGCTGGAGTCAAGCACAGCGCTGAAATACTGGGCAGAAAAACCATTTTGAATCCAAAAAGTGAATTCAATGCCTTGTTGAAAATATATAGGCATGTAAAAAAAAAAAAAAATCTCAATTTTAAATGCTTGTAACGCAGCCCTAGTCTTGCTGCCATGCAGGAATTCAAAGGAGTGGAGGAAGGCACACTTGCCCTGTGCACGTTGAGGTGTGCCAGGACAGCTATGGCAGCTCCTCACCCCAAGCACGGTCTCTCCTCCAGGAAAGGGGGGTCTTGGGGCAGCAGTTTGGGAAGTGGCCACTCTTGCATGCCTGAAACCCTGATCACTCAGGGGCTGAGAACCAGCTCGTCCATTCTGCTGCAGCAGAGGAAATGCAGGTAAGATCTGTAAAAACACGTAAAAAAACTATTAAGCTCTACAGACTTTTTGAGAAGGTGTGTGCTGGAGCTCCAAAAAGTGGGTGATACAGCTTTTCTATTAGTCATCTTGTGCTTTATCCTCGGGAGAAGGGAAAGGGTGCAGATGCAGCCATGACCCCCTCTCTGCACCAGAACTGCAGAGAAGCAGAGCTTCTGTTATAACAATATAAAAAAATGAAAATAGGCACCCAAAGTCAAGCTATAATCTCAAATATCAGCATCACACCCAATCTACTGATCTGCCTTTGTCTTCTGAACAATGTGCATAAATTCTTCCCAGGGAAATAACAAGCCTTATATTCTTTTGATTTTCACCTCCAGAAGTCCCTCATTACCCTCCCATCCAGCCCAAAGTGCAATGCTCATCTTCAAAAGCACTTACAGCATGCTGGCTGCTGTGGAAAAAAGATGGAACAGAGAAAAAGAGGGAACAGAATCTCTGCCAAGAGGGAACACAAACAACAAGCTCTCAAAAATGCTTGGATTTTTTTGGCAATTTCTTGGCAAAATGTGAATAAAACAATTATTGGGAGGGACTGTGTATGTTTTGGGCAGAGGAGAGTTGTCTAAGAGTCTTACTGAGTTTCGGGGGACAGCTCAGGCTGCCTGTCCTCAGGTACGTGCACAGGGGCTATCCCACTGGACCATCTCGAAGTACCTTGTAAATGAGATTGTTAAACAATGCTACTAATGGGAGCAAACTTTGCAGTCTTTCCCATGAGCTGATCTTAGCTATGTGGGACTTGTAACATAAATTAAGACTTCAAAAGCTGCAGGCACGCTGCAGGAATGTGCCTGGGCTCACTTATATGACAGTGAATCAACATTTTGATTAGCTTTGGTGATGGCATG
This sequence comes from Tringa solitaria, assembly GCA_026413425.1. Taxonomy (NCBI): domain Eukaryota; kingdom Metazoa; phylum Chordata; class Aves; order Charadriiformes; family Scolopacidae; genus Tringa; species Tringa solitaria. The sequence continues at coordinate 8,306,574 of JAOXJM010000052.1, forward strand.
TTTTTCCTTTCAGGCAAAACGTTCCTGTCCCCATGGAGCAGCACACTTGCTCTGTGACATGCTGAAGAGGGCTCATGGGAGCCTTTTGCTAGTTTGGCTCCTGACTTGAAAGGGAAGGACGGCATCATTTCCCACCTCAGTGCATCTCTGGATGCAACTAAATCATACCTGCACAAGGGAAGTGGCACAAATCATCACTCTTCTTTGGTTTTCAATTGCCTTATATGCTTTCTAAAAGTTCTTTACACGGTCTTTATTTCAGAACAGGCCTGCGTCCCTCCAGTCATAAAGAAAATCCTTAAATCTTTCTGCCCATCACACACCCCGTACCAGTTGCAGGGCTTTTACACTGTTTGGACAGCTGGTGTGAAACTGGTGCTTCACAAGCACCAGTGCTGAACTAACATCCATTTTTCTTACAAGGGAGTCAATGACAAATTTTGCCCAGCTGAAAATGAATGCTTAAACCTCTTTAGAGTAAGTAACGCTGAAGTCATTGGTAAAGGACAGAAACCCAATACTTTGAGGTCACCTGAATGTACATAAACAGCCTTGCTGTTTTCCAATACCTCTCTTCATATTAAGCAGGATTACTCCTCCAGCGATTCACTGAAATCAGGGATTTTAAGTACCTCAAGGAGTAAAATACCATGAGCATGCATCTGTACACTAAAATCAACAGGATCAAAGTGCTTACTCAACATAAGCAAGCACGGCAGACTCTAGCCTTTAATTTAGCAGCTCCAGAGCTTGAAAATGCCAATGAGAGGTTTTGTTCCCCTGTACATCTCTTCTTGAACTTTCTCCTCCCCATCTCTTTTTAAACACTATTTTTCAACCTTCAAAAATACCCAGTTCTACAATTTTAGTCCGTTAAGTATTAGAGTAAAGTAGTAATTTAGTAGTTTACATGTAGTTTGATATGGTCTTCCATAAGCTGGCACACCATGAAGGACGGCTTGTCCCTCTGCCAAAGAGCAAGCAGCCAGAGCAAACTACACCAAATTCTCACATATGACTGGAGGGATGATGAATTACCTTTCTATAGGATAAAGAGCAGAAGGTTTTTGAACCAGCTAAATGTCTAAATGACTTGTCCCAGCTACAAAACAGACTGAATTTTTTCCCTCATTAATTACTTTTTCTGAAGTCTCTTCATAATTCCTCCCACTGTTTTAAGTCAAGGATTCGTGTCAAGTTCTTTTGATCTTCCTCCTCAATTATAGTGAGCAATTACCCCCTCCACTGGGCTTCTCAGCCACCTAATCATTCTTATCTCTTCTTTCTCTCTGAACTGAATCCTTTCTGTTTTTTTGGAAGTTTACTCTTAAGACAGTGCTACACATTTCCCAAGAATTCAGCAACAACATGTCACACCAAGGACTGCAGAGACATTAGCCTTCCCTCTCATTTGCCCTTCAATTAACTTTAGAGATGAGGTGCACCTATCATGACTTGGATCTCTCGCCTCTCAGGAGTCTTAAAGCCCCCGTCATCAAAAATGTGTTTGCTCTGATATCTGTATTTATAATTTTCCCTCCCAGCTGAAGAGTATTCAATCTCTCCTCCCGAAGCGATTAGTGCTGTGCTCCAAAGCCTTCACTCAGAGCACCCCCCGTCGAGCCCAGGCATTTTTAGCCGACTGCTTGACACGCAGCAAAACCATCCCTCCCCTTCCCCATGGCAGCTCAATAGCAGCTGACAAGGTGATGAAGCAGGAATCTAAAAAGTGTGCATTTTTAATGCGTGTTAAAGCTTTCGGAGACCTATGAGCCTCAAAAGGAAACTTATGTCCTTACCAGTGAAGGAGAAAATGTCAGAGACTGTGTTTGCACAGGGACACACCTCCTGAAACTTATTCCAAAATACACGCACAGTTCTTCGCAGGAGCATCATGTTGACCAGCACTATAGCACATGTGATATTTATGGCTTCATCGCACTGAGCCACCTCTTCAAATATGTCTTTTTTACTACTGATGGCAGGCAAACTATGGTCTGCTTCTCATCTCAATGAGCTCAGAGATGAGGCTGAGCGCACAGAGCGGCATTGCTTGTTGCAAACCGCGTGTCTGGCACACTTCAACCACAAACCATATTGCTCCTTGCACACCCACCAACCCCTTTCACTGCATGAGCATGGTCTTGCTGAAGCCGATGCTCTGGATGAACCACTGGCTTTTTGAGTGACTTCCCAGGAGCCCTGCATCCCCTGTCACCACCTGCAGAAACGGCGCTTATGCCTCTCGCCAACCCGGGCAGCTCCATCTTTCCTAACCAACAGGATGAAGATACCAGTAACAGATATGTGCAAAGCAGGGACCACTTTAAAAGAGCTGTTTAATGGCACCAACTCCTAACTTTAAATAGAGGCCACAGTTGGCTGCACTCCTCTAAAGCAAAGGGCATAATCTGCCTTTTGGTGACAAAAAGCAAGTCTTTCACGAAGCGTTAAAGCTGTGGTGAAAATTAAAACCACTAATTCCAAGTCTCTACATTTCCACAAGTTACTTCATTAGAGACATGACACGTAATTGGATTTTTTTTTTAATATAATTAATGACCTAATCTTTGTAACGAGAAATTTTGAAGTAGGTCAAGAATTAGTGAGGGAAATGGAATAATATTTATTCAAAATAGTAGTGCTCATCCATCATTTATTGTTTTCAACTACTAAGTAAGTACCTAAAAAAAAAAAAATAAAAAAAATAAAATAGCATTCTGCCTCATTGCACGCATCAAGTTCATAACTTTCAGTATCCACAAAATTCAGGTTTATTTCTGCTGGAAAAAATAGTTGTAAGCATGTTAGCTTCTTCAGATTGCTATTATGCAGAAGAACAGTAACTACTTGGACTGTATTTAATACACTTGAATTGAGATGGCTGGAAATAATATTACTTACAGAAAAAAAATTCTGCAGTATCTGTAAAGAGGATTTTTTCATTTAAATATTCAGTGAATGTGTATACAGAAAAATTGTATTCCACTGTTTTCTGTTCAAACATTTACTGCTTTTTCTTTTTTTCCTCCATCTTATCACTGAACATGAAGAAGAAGAGAAAGGCAATGACACAAGACAGACCCCAAGAAGAGGCCACTGCAAGAATTACAATGGATAGCTCTTTGCCAGCAGCCACTGTTTTCCATTTGTACTTGCCAGTTAGCTCTGATGGGTCAGAAGAACCCCAAGGTGTGGTTTTGGTGTCTAACCCTACAATGAACAACCATACCAAGCATGAAGCCTTTCACATGAGGACATTCCTGGTCCTGTAGGCAGACAATTCAGAAGCTGGCAGCTTTGGAATTTCAGAATAACACATTGTTGATCCTTAAAACCCAAGTTCTGACATTATGATCAGAAAAAAAAAAAAAAATCACTTACGTTCTTCATCAGACAGTAATTCTTCGTTCACTATAACAATTGATTGAATTGTTTTAAGCAATCCAGGAATGTAAGAATTTATAGACATAGTCAACACATCAGGTAATTTTCTAATTGTAAGAAATATTTCTGCTGAATAAAACTTGCAGAGGCAATAAAATGCACGCTATTCAAACAAAAATAGAATGGATTATTAACTAGTCTATATGTCCTATATCTCATTAAAAGTATTCTTTTCACTGTATTCGTTTGTTAATCATTGGTGCTCAGTCATTCCACTCCAGCCTGAGACACCCTCTTGTGACTGCAGACATCCAGCCCTGGGAAGAGGCAGAGCCCCAGGAAGGGCTTTCTAGAGCAGGGATGTATTTCTACATACACTAGCACTGGGAAAAACAGGATTACAACAGTTCTGCATTTCTTGAGCTGATTCCCAGAGGTGTGAGGGTGAACAGGAACCACTGCTCCTTCCTAATCGCTTACCAAAGGCAGAACTGCTGCAGCGACCATCATCATTCCAACTTTCCACTGAAAATGGGGTTTATTTAATATTGTTTCCATATATTTCCTTTTTTCTTTTTTTCTCTCCTTTTTTAAAAACCATGAACTAGGCAGTCAGCTGATCCAAGTGTTCCATGCTGAAATAAAGATTTGATTTCACACCGCACAGATGTACTCCAGTTGAGTCGCTGCCAGATTTTAATGACAATCTCTCTTAAGAGCTATTTAGCAAGGTAGAGGTGAAGTCTCATGCTGCAGCAAAAAGCAAACCAGATGCTGCGTTCACCTTATTTTTCAATTACACAGTTCCGACCTTCACCTCTTTCTTTATGTTGTCCTTCTAAAATGGGCCTGGAGTTACCCAGAAATCCATTAATAACACCTGAGTGACCTCTATCATTTGCATCTTAAATAAACTAAAATCCTCATGGTGCTGCTCCATATCCTAACCATCAGAGTAAAGCGAGACATCGCAGAAGTAGCTAACAAACGAGGCACAATATACACACAGAGACATGAATATTCTACAATGCCCTACAGATAAACCCTAGATTTTCAGGGAAACCATAGGAGGAAAAATTAACTTTAATAAAGCAAATCAGTTTCTGCCATAACACCACCTCTCGCAATCAGTCAACAATCCCACAACTGCATCCTGAATTAGGTCTTTTCCTCGAGCTACTCACCTACCGCAGGAACAAGGCTTCTGAGGAGGAGATGAAGTTCAGATAAGGCTGTGTTTACAGTTTTTCTTGGCACGCGAATATCTTCCGTTTCTTAGAACCTCACGCCGCCAAATTAATTTAATACTTACAAACCCTTGCAGGGAAATAACACAGCAAATACAGGAATTTACAGAAGATGTAAAAGGCAGCTATAATCAGAGATATCTCAGCAGTAACACCACATAATTTTTATGTCATCTTTCAGTCACAGTTCCCTTAATGCATCCTTGAAAAATAAGGACTGCATCAGTCATGGCAGATTTAATAGCCAGGTAGATTTATAGTGGAACAAAGCCAGAGGCAACTTCACATGTAAAATAGCAGTGTTTGGATTATTTTAAATACTATTATCCAGCTCGGTTTTGTTTTTAAACTGTATTAACAACCCCAGGAGATTCTGCGGTATCACAGATCCTTATAAGAAAAAAAAAACCAACAACATGTATGTATCTCAGTGTTAGCAAAAGCAGTTACACAAATGAATTTATTAAAATAAAGGTAGCATTTTCAATCTTGCGTGTGCTTAGTTAACAGTGAGTTAATCGATAGCTCTTGCCTGAAGGCAGGAGACAGGCAGGAGCCTGGGGCTGCTGTGCCGGGCTGGTAGAATGGGTGGCACTGGGGTAAAGCCGTTATCCACAAATTTGGGGGACAGGTGGATGTGATTTAACCTCAGGGGAGTGAATGGCAGAAGAAAGTCTGCCATTAAGTAAGCCCCCATTAAAACGGACGATGAGATTTACTTCTGCCAAGTGTGCAGACCAAGGAAAAAAAGCAGGGTTTTTTATCATAAATGTTTCTTCTGCACAACAACGCTGCTTGACTCCCAGCATGTCAAAACATTGCTTTATTAGGTTATGGCTAATTAAATGTTTGCAATCATTGAAAACACATCAGTGCCCTTCGCAGCCAGCAGTTCCAGAAAGTTCAAACTTGCTACCATAACTTTTTACAAAGTTTTCAATTCCACAGGCACAAATTGAAGAAAGTTATCCCCCCAAAAAGCGGCATTTGGCTGTCCCCCTGGGATGAGGGAAAACAGGGGAGGGGGTGCAGGAGAAACGGGCTGGTATCATCCCTCCTGTGTCTCAGGGACAAACTGTAAAATGATTTCTCCGTCCAACTGGAAAGAGGACCCAACAGCTCAGTAAACACTCTCAGATATTCCATGTGATGAGCTGTGAGGATGCAGTGCAGAGGGGATTGTCAGGGGAGGAGATCTGCATCCAAGCACCTTCAGCTCATTTGTTGCTCAGGAAAACTCAACAGTAAGCCCCTCACCCGAGCCTGAACCCCTGGTGCAAACCTGTAGTATGTTGCAATCTACTCACATGTTCTGGGGAGACATGATGGTACCGTGTTGTATTTGGATATTCTTTTAACAGAGTTAAGAAGCAGAATTCAAGTCCTGTAAGAAAATAAATCAGTTGTTGAGAAATACACGCGGCAGCAGCCAAGATAAAAATTTTGCTTACGAGCTCAATTCTCTTACTGTAACTTCTTGGACTGAGATTTTACTACTTTGACATGTGAGATGAGAAGCTTAAATGAACAAAAAAAGACAATTAGTCACAACATCTGTTCCCTTTTCCATTACGGTCTTTCTAAAAGCATAGATATGACAAGCCTGCATCAACTTCCAGTCTTTGTGCGGGGGGAACCACACACACCACGCTGCTGCCAACAGACATGGGAGAACCTCTCTATACCAACAAATTAACAACCTTTCTGCTGATGCTTTCTCATTAAAAGGTTATGCACTAAGGCTTCGCATACCCACAATCAGACCATCAGCACTACTGCATGTTATTACCGGTCTGGAGGATGAGCAGTAGACTACTTCCACCTTCAAACCCTTATAGCTGTAATGGGGGGGAGGCAAGAAGAATCACTATTATCTGCTGCTTTTGTGGTCAGAGTAACACCGACATTGAAACCTGCTCTTGGAGGAGGGCAGGGAACAAGCAAGTCCATTATCCCATTGACAGCTGAGCAACAGATTTATCCACAGAGTGCTGAAGATGCAATTATAGGACACTTGCCTCATACATGGGTTCAAGTACTTACTATACTACAAATTTCCTATATAACCCAGGACCAATTAGTTAGCTGCAGTGTCCCAACTTGCCCTTCACCCTGGGAAGCCAGAAAGTGCTTAATCATCTTCAATTTATCTTACATCACCATGGTTCCCAGCTTCAGGTTGTATGCAGACCTGGCTGATCTGCTAGGGCAACCAAAAGAAAGGGTTAACTTCAGAGCAGGCTTTTGAATGTTATCTTCAGCTTTGGGAAGTGTTACTGGAAATGCAGATTGAGTAGGGTTCAGTGCAAACTCGGCAATAACATTAAAAGCCCACAGTTCTCCTGCAGATCTAAAGATCATTTGGCATAAAAATGTATGAAAAATTCTGCTCACAATTTTAATGAGCAGCTAAATGAATTAAATGCTGAGGAAAAAAAATACTAAAAGAAAACACCAGGAACTGTAGGCAGTCCTATATTCTAGTGCAAGATCCAAGCCAAAACTGAATATCTACTCTCAGCTGGAAAGCAATCCGGCACCCAACAGGAACCTAAAGAAAACCTCTCACTAATCTCAGATACTGACTTTTATTACAAAAGTCTCTCCCAAGACCATTGGTGGATAAACTTAAGTGGCAACTCACCTGCTGAGTCAAAGCACATCAGGGATTTTGAAACAAAATTTGTTAAGTCAAGAAAAATCCTTCTTCACGACTGTCCTTGATGGGAATCCATTGAAGGGGACACGCATTCGTGTTTCTTGACCTCTGGGGACATACAGGTTGTCACAAATAATACAACTGATTCAGCAGACATGCAGAGGAAAATTCCTCTCTTCCTGACTTTGCAGACCTCCAGCTCCATAGGTAAACCCAGAAGTCTAACATCCATATTAATATTGGTTTAGTAAATGGTTTCAGCCACTCTGAAAATACGTTTTCAAATTTGAAGTTTCCAAAAGCCTGAAGTACCTTCCTACTGAAATAAGGTATGATGAGGACACTTTACCATTTAACTAGTGATGTTTCCAGATGGAAAGTTAAAATTAGCATGCATTCACCGTACGTCACTTAAGCCACTAATATGAGCACAGTTGTATTGAATTTCACCCACATGGAAGGAAACCAACTTTTTTATTCTCTCCCATGGTTTGTAAAATTTATTTCAGAATTTTAGCTGTGTTGGGTATTTTCAGATTCGGTCCATGGCTTCTGTGATAGCATGGCAGCTGTCATTTTTATATCTGGAGGGGAGGGTTAGGGGTGGTTTGTTTGGGGTTTTTTTGGGAAGGCACTGATTTCTCTGTCCTCTCCACACACTCTGCTTTGGTCAACACAACAGTAACAGGACCAGTGTGCAAAGGCATCCTGGGTCTTTTTATGCATTGCCTCCTTCATTTCACTTACAACAGGTATATTTTGCCAAACAAAGTGAACTACAAGTACCTCGGAGTCATGAGAGACGGCAGAGGCAGCAACTTATCATCAGACTGACGAGGCTCCCAGACACCCTTTGGGTTTTGCAGGATAATGAATGAGATGGGGTCAGAAGCTCATTCCCGCTCGGATAGAGATCAGTGTGCAATCCATTTGTATCATTTCCACTTAAAGCAAACAGTGGCTACATGCACTCCTCAAAAAATCCCAACCAAATAGAACGCACGTCACCTGCAATCTTAAAGTTGACTTCAACTCTATTTATTCTTCCCTCCTGATTTATATCCGTTTAAATCAATGGCCTGAAATTACAGCCTTCCCACAGGCGCGCAGATCCCATAAATTTCTGACTTTTAATACTACTTTATTTCAAGACTGACAAACAGTGAGCCATGTCAGAGGGAGTAATTAAGAAAGCTATGCTTGGTGTCACCAGATGGTGCAGAAAAGCACTTTCCTGGTGCCTCTGCTCACTTCCTTGCCAGGCAAAGATCTCCAGGAATCCCAGGCTGGATTTGGGGTGGCCCCTGTGGCCACATCAGAGCGAGACATGGCTGAGCTGGACCATAACTCCTTCCCTTCCCACCGCTTCCACCAGACCCCCTGGTTTGGGTACCACCCTGCATACACTGCGCACAGACCCACCCTCCCTCCCATCCACCTCTTTGCATTTAAGTCAGTTGTGGAATTTAATGGTACAGTACAAATGCAATTTTGAAAA
>JAOXJM010000052.1:8325890-8353716 GCA_026413425.1 Tringa solitaria
GTTTCCCTGCAGGGGGTGGGAACTAGATGATCTTTAAGGTCCCTTCCAACCCAAGCCATTCTGTGATTCTATGACACTTATACATCAATTAAATAATATTTTCTCACCTTTGAAAAAGCCCCTCATTTATCCTGGCGCCCAGGGAAGAGCTTCCGATGTGCTGATGCAGGAAGAATGGAAGAAGAGAGCCTGCTTTGAAACTCTCCCCAGCTGAGCAGCTGCAATACCCACAGCACGCCTAATGATTTCTCCCCCCACTCCCAAATTGACCGTACAGTGCAAACTCTTTTGAACTGAGCTGCTTAATCAGAATCTCCGGAGAGTAAATGCAGCCACAAGGAAAAAAAGGCAAAACTTTTTAATATAAAAAGAAAAAAGACCTCCTGTGAGTAAAACAAATGATTTTCTAACAAAGAATGTCCTGAGGACAGGAAGACAATGTCGTGCTTTTGATGCTACAATGCTGTACTTGAGATTAATGATTTCACAGTTAAGATTTTACCCCAATTATAAATCTCCCATAGCAAGTAACAAAATATATTTTAGTCTTCTCTAATGGCAGATGAAATTTTAGCTATTTTTTGACTGCTAGTTTTCAGATAGAGAGTTTAAGAGCAACCTAACAAGATTATATCAGTATTCCTTTCATCAAAGGTCTATTATTTGAATATTATCCTTTTGATATTTAGGGCATGCCCTATCGGCTCTAAGCAAATAATATCAGGGTGTTTACATTTTTTTTGCCATTTAGAGCAATCTCCAGTTTCCTCTACTTTGATGAACAGTGGGTGAAAACGTTGGTGTCACAGGGGCCAGTCTCCCAACAGGGAAAAAGCTGACCATTAAACTTTGATCCAACCAATACTACACTAACACCGTAGTCTCTCCATAAGGCTCAGGAATGGGAACATTTAATTTCTGTGAATAACCAGGTTATGGTTCTCCTCCGCAGCCTGAGGGAGAGCCAAAGAGCATACACGTTTGCTGCACGTTGAAGCCTCACATTTATAGTGAAATGACCAAAAACCAGAAGCAGCAAAAATTACACCAGCACACAGCCAGAGGATGGCATCCCTCACCCTCCTTAAGTCCTCAGACTTTTCTTAGGCGTCAAAGTCCTGGCTTTTAACTCATGTGGGGTTTTTTTCCTCTGGGATGTTTGACCAAGCAAACACAAAACATGTTCAATATTTTTGACACCTGCTAAGCTGTTATTTTAAACACAGTTTCAATAAACTACAAAAGTTGATACTGTTAGAGGCTTGAAAATATACGATCTCATTAAAAAACGCTGGCACTTCGAAAGATCTCTGGTGGCCAATCACAGCTTGCGGAGGGCTGTAATTTATAACTTTGATCCCCACAGCTAAACCATTTAATCTGATAATAAACATCAATCACTGATTTTTATTGCACCATTTTGCAGTCTGAGCAGAAAACCTTGCTCTTGCGGACAAATTAGGCACCCCAAAGTGACTCTTGCAAATAAATACCGGCTTTAATATTCAGCAATATAATTCCATGGGATCAATTTTTTATTTAAGCACTACTGGAGCTAGGAAAAAGTTTGTAATTACAAAAATATCTACAAAGGCAACTCAGTGCAGTGTAACAGCATCTGGCGAGCAGGAGCCTGCCCCTCTAGCAGCTCAGTGACAACACGTACCTTTACCTCTGTTACAGTTGTCATCAGAAAGTTATTAAGTGTGTCCAGATATTCTGCGTGACAGTCCATAACTCACCATTAAAAATGATGCGAGATCCCATTATGTTCCCATGCAGCCTCTCTCGTTGGCTCGAGGTACTAATCCACCATCTACCACTCAATAGCAGGGGAAATGGAACGGTCAGGCGTAATACATCGTGCAAGCGGAAAACTGCCAGAAAAAATAAATCAGATGGAGCCCATTAATACATAATGATGCCAAACTACCATTAACTCAAATACTCTTTCCAAACCAGAGAGCTATTTAAGAAGTAACTGAAATAATGATTTTCCTTTGGACACATCGAACATCATCGTTGCTTAATGTTGGATTTTTGCATTCAGTGGAACAAGGCAGTTTGTCAGTATGCTTTCTGAAGTGTTCTTCTATAAACCAATATTTTCCAATAAGGATATAGGATAATTAAGTTAAATTATTTATAAAAGGTCCAGTCCAAGTACAGACAGAAGATTAAAAACATAAACTCTGCCTCAGTCTTCTGTAAGAATCAAGCAGGTAGGGAGCAGCAAGAACATTGATATCTGCTGGTTACACTCTTTAACAAGATTAGCTGGGATTCTGCTTCAGAGAAGGCAAGCTAACTCTAAATTTTGTTGTCCAAGAAGTCACTTAATAAAATTATGATATTTAGGGAAAAAAAGGTATTTTTGTCTTCACTTACCACTTTTTCTCCCCAGAATGAAAAGACAAACAAAGGAGTAGAGCAAGGAATATTTGTCTTGAGACAGGTACTAGGAAGGATTGAAATGGACTTTTATGTCAGGTTTTTAAACCAACACTCCCACAAAAGCCAGAGAAATCCGAATGGATGTAAACTATTCCCATTGTCGACCCAACAGTCTTACGAGATGACCCCAGGAGCAGCTCAGCCAGCCCAGGGACCCAACAACCAGCCCCACAGTCAGGCTTGGCCTGTGACTATTGTGAAGGCTTGGCCATCATGATATGTGAACAGAAAGTGTACATGCATGTCAAAACTCAATCAATCAATCAGTATATGTGGATGTTCCTTAATTATTCCCCCAGAGCACACTCAACTCCAAGGAGCTTTGCTTACGTGAAAAAAAAATGTATCACCTTTGTTCCATTCAAGGAAAATATACGAAGGCACTTAAATTCATGCCTTTTGGTCTTGCAACTCCATGAATACATTTTGGTTACTGATTAGAAGTATTGGAGCTACTCAAAGTGAACTTCCCAGTTGTCTCCGGTAAACCCTCCAGTGTGTATATAAAATAGCTTTAACAGAGACTCACATCAGCAATTTTGTAAGTGTTGCATTAAATCCAGACGGTGTTTTTCATCTCAAGACAGAAAAAATGCATATTAATCCACCAGCAAAGCAATGCATTGAGAATTTTAAACATTTCTGTCAGTATCGGTAAAACCATAATACATTCTTTGCTAGATGAGATACTGAATCATTTTGGTTCATTTGGAGGCCATTTGCTAACTTTATTAGGCAATATTCAGATGATGGATATCAAAAGGATATTCACTGTAGAAACAGGCTTTGTTTCTGAAGACAGTAATTAGGTTAACCTCATGAATAAACCCTTTATATCAGCAGCCTGTACAAAGTAAAAGCAAAAAAATGCAGGGGAAAATGAGAAAGGAAGAAAAAATAGTTTCATGCAAAAGGAAAAACTTACATCTCTGTATAGTACTCTCCATCTGACACTTTTAAAGCAATTTATATGTGAATAGAAATGTCACTGTTGTTGATGTACCAATATGTATAGGTATAGTGTTATAGAAGTGACAATAATGCTGCTATGGTCATATGCTATGATGCATATATGAAATTATTAATGCATCATCCAGTGGTTAAAGCAGACCCAGCCCCAGGTGGAAGCATCACTCCTGAGCATCCCCACTCTCCTGGGCAGCCAGCAGTGCCCCAGCCCTGCTGCAAGGGTTTCCTATGTATCCAGGGAGCCTTCCAAGGCTCCTCTGCTGAGTCCTAATGCTGACAGCTGCTCCTCCCTGCTGGTGGACTGAAGCCAACCTAAAACCAATGTAGATTTGAGTTGTGGGTGCTGGGATGAAGTTATCTAGCAGTGATTTCCAGAGGTGATAACCAAGTGGAGCTTTTACTGCCTGCTCCTGGAGCTGCAGATGCTCAGCACATCTGGACCTGGAGGCCACCTAAGTCAAGAAACTCAGTATTGCCCACCCAAGGGGCTTTTCCAAAGTGGTACATCAACAGCAGGCTCCAACCAAAACTGCAGACAGTACTTTGCCTCTTAGCTGCAACACCAAGCAATGAGCCACAAACACTTTCACACGTTATACACCTTCAGAATAAGTTACTAGAAAGATGCTAAGGATAAAAAGGGATGAAGATGAAAGCTTGTAAAATTTGCAAAGGTAAACTTGAATTAAACCGATACAGTTTGGCATAATTTAAGCAGTCTAAATGCAAGCTAAGAAACATACTCAGTAGAAGAAAAGCCTTCAGCTAACCCAATCTCTCTCTGCCATTATGGCTTAGGGGCTACAGCAGGACCACGCCACAAGCCTAGCAGGTAGCAGCCACCTTTGTGGCAGCATCACCACTATTTGCACAGCCAGGATCTCATACCTACACTCACTTTTGCCTGGATTTTTTTGTTTGTTTTAGCAAAGCAAATAAAACAAATATAGAAGGATGTGGAAGAAGTGGGTATCGGTCAGAAGTGGGATGCAAGATTCCTCCTAGGGACCAGTGGGACTGAGAAAGGCAGACCCACTGTGGTTTCCACTGGCTTCCAATGGCTACAGCCAGCACCAATCGACCTGGTCCTGAAGGTCATATTGCCTCAATATCCAGAGATTTGTCGCGGAAAATTCAGAATGGAAGGCAAAGAACAGAGGCAGTAAAGAAAAAAGTTGAATCCCCTTTGCATCAGACTTTTCATTCAATGAATAGCTACCTTTTCACCCCAACCTCCACTTCTAGAAAGGTTAGCTCCAAAACAAGTGAAAAAAATTAAAGACCTCAAAGCAAAATTCAAATAAGGTCAATTTGACATCTTAGCATGGCCTGAGGGCAACAGCACATCGCCAACAGACTTGTAACCCAGTAGTTTGACATAGTACAACGTGCATATTGCACAGTTTTTAATGCTAATCAGGTCTATACTAAGAGCCAATATAACATGAGCAACCTGGTCTAGTGGGAGGTGTCCCTACCCATGGCAATGGGACTGGAACTAGGTGATCTTTAAGGTCCCCTCCAGAATCATAGAATGGTTAGAGCTGTAACAGCCAACCTGCTGTGCAGCGGAGACGCAAGTTTAGGATACTTCAAAACCAGAGAGATAAAGCGTGAGTTGCAGGGTTGGGTGCAGCTATGGGATGTGCATCTCCTATTCATAGTCTGCTATTGCCCTGATAGTCCCAAAACAATTTCAGGACACAGAGTGCTCCGAGACAGGTCACCTCTGCTGTTACTCAGTTTAAGAGCCATTACAAAAGGTCTTAAGAAATAGGTTATTTAATCGTGACTTTCCCTTTCAGCAGAACAAAGCATTATATTTCAACACTAACAATGAGATATTTTTTCTCAAGTCAGCTTTAAAATAATGTTGACATTATAGTCAATACATTATATATCACTATATTTATGTCAGAACCTATTGGCATAAAAATAAATCAATCTAAATGCATAGCTCTTGTATTTAAATGAAGCCTGGCAATGCCATATCTTTCCTTCAATTTTCACTCAGCTTCTCATATGTGTATCAATCATCTCTGACAGATTTCATACACTGGGATATCACCTCTAGTCTCACTAAAAACTATTTAAAGTGAATTATATATACAAAGGTTGGAAAAATCTGCTTTTGGGAGCTCTTTTTATAAGCAATATAGTTTCTGATAGCCTAACTATCAAGTGAGGTTTTACTCTTAAACTCATATTCAACGCAGATCTGAAATGCAGGATAGTAAATGAGGGTCACCCCAAGTCAGCCAGCTCATGTTAAAGCAATGGCAAAGCCAAAAAGAAATGGTTTTTCAACTCAGGTCAGCAGGATTGATTTACTTAGAAATACTGACTGGAAGAGATGGCCCAATAGCCATGCAAAACTATCCAGCATGGAAGAGGCCAATGGGGAACGCTGTGTTTTAAGAGACAATTCTGCAACAGACCTCATCTTGGCCAACAGATCTAAGCTGACTTGTTCCCACTACTATGTTACAAAATAAATCCCCCAAAATATATGTATCTAAAAATATAAAATAATCTCAATAAACAAAAACATAACAATCACCTGTAAGACATTCCCTGGCTCATGAACAAAGTAGAATTTTGAAAAAAAAAAAGTCTTTAGTATTAAGTAGGTTAACCAATTTCCAACAAGTATTTAAGTGACATCTGAGATTTTTTCATCAATTTGCAACAGCTGTAAGTGAGCCATTTCACCCCAGCTGCTATAAGGCAGTTACTTCACTTACCTTAATTTGAAGTGGCCAGTTATGTTCAATCATCATTTCATCTGACAAGAGAAATGCAGGAAGCCAACTCCACTATTTCTGAATTACTGACATTAACAGCTGTTTTATATCTACAGACAGAGCTTTGTAAACATGTAAAGAAGTCAATTAATTAAGATACTATAGTAACATAGATTTTAATAATTTGAGGAACAGCATGATGTTCGCAGATCTGCAGATGCTCTATAAAAATACCAGAAATAGTAAAATTTGCTTGTTCAGAGGAAACAGAACAGGAATTATTTCCTTCCTTCTGTTTCCTGGAAGGCCCCACCTTTTGCTTGCAGAACAAAGAGATTTCAGCCCTAATTCTACAGACACCCTAGGACAGATACATAGGATTTCTTCGGAAGATTAGGTCCAGTTACAGGACCCAGCTGAAATCTCTCCAGTGGCATCTTTCCAGCCGGATCAGACAAAGGTGCACCCCAAAACCACTCAGTAACACACTGAACAATGCACCAGTCTCCAAAATAATCTATTCCCAGGCCAGCAGCCTAAACAACATGGACTGAATCACTCCCAAGGAAACAGAAGACTAAGAATTTACCCAGCTTGGAAACAAATTTAAGAGAACTGAGAGGTTTGGGGGACATAACTACCCAGCTGGACCAAGATTCCATGTAGCAGAAACTCCTCTATCCTGCTGCAACCCACCAAGACTGTACCAACAGAAGGAGCTCTTGACAGAAGTGAAATTACAGAAAACAAGAGGGTTTTGTGATGGCAACACCAAGCCTTGATCACAAAAGGAGTCAGCAGTGCTCCCTGAGCCTAAACACACACACACAGAGCTACAAAAGAAACCACTGAGCACACATAACACTTCTCTAACGAAGGACACGATTTAGGTCTTAGATTGTAAAATTTGTGGACTTTTTTGAACCACTCCTTCCTTTTCCATCCAATTCAGAGGGTTGGATTTTTTTGAGAGAGAGTTGTTATAAATAGGTTTGCTTCGTATATATAATGGATGACAGCAGGGATCACTCCAGCTAGAATTTAAACCTACATCACTTTAAGCAACTTCAGGCTTCACAAAACACATCTGACTGGGGTCAAAAGGATTTTTGCTGTGGATGCCAATGCTGCCAGTCAACAGCTCCAGTTCGGGTTGCTGCATTCATGCTGTTGAACATCTTTGTCAGTGACAGGGAAGGTGGGAGAGTCTGAGCAGCAACGCACGGCAGGCTCAGGCAGCTGGCAGGGGACACAAATGGGCCAGTATTTCAGGAAATGAGTCATAAAAATTTATGATTGCTTGAGCAGGACTAGGTGATCTCCAGGGGTCCCTTCCAACCTCAACCATTCTCTGACTCAGTTTTAAAAAATAGCAAGTTTGGTCCCTTTATTACCCTACCATGTTTTATTTACATGAGAAGAAATAAGTGACCTCTTTCTGCTGAAGACTATTGTTATTAAAATTTGTCTTTGGCAACCAACCTCCAAAGTCACATAAATAAGTGACAGAAACAAGTAACAGCAGTTGCAGCCTTGAAATCAGACTTTTTGTCCCATTACAGGACACATTTCTTGTATAGTGATGTTGCGGTACTGACCTCTAGTGACAGATAACCCAGAAAATGGGAGCATTTGTTGAGATAAACCACACTTCTCACCTTTTCCCTCCTGATTTCATCCACCAGTCCAGATTAATCTCCCCTGCCACCGGAGGGTGAGCAGCGCCCTGCAACCCCAGGCACTCATTCCCTGATAATACCACGAACATCGCATCCTTATCACACAAAGAAGTTTTTCAAAGGACCAAAATATTAAGAGACACCCGAGTGAGAGTTTGCTGCTCAAGTTACACAGCAGATTACGAAGAAATTGGTAGAATAATTCAAAAGCCAATCAGTAAATAAATGATTTTAAGTTAAGGTAGTTCTTTATGTCACTACCTACTGTGGGCTAAAACACTTTTCCATACCCAGAGGCCAGTGCATGCCTGGAGGGGTTTTGCAATAAGGATGATGACCAGGCAAAGAAGAGCCAGCCAAGAATCTCCACGGCCAGATTCACTGCAGGACTGTGGCAAGGGAAGGTCTCAGGAGACCACAGCTCAGAGAGAGATGCTCCAAGGGGATCATGCGGTTGATTCACAACAGAAGGCAAACCCAAATAGGACCCGACATCAGAATGTAAAATGAGCATCCCAGGTAGATAAAAATTAGGGATGCTCAGCATAACACACACGTGATCATCTCTGCCAGGAGAAAACTCCTCAACAGTTCTGGCTCAGGTGACCATACACAGAAGTTACTGAGCTTTCCCTTTAATTAAGAACAACAAAATGTTCAGTCGTTTATCAGTTTGGTTTGATCTTTGCCCTGTTTAGAACAGGTTGCCTGCTAACAAAACCTTCCTGGTTCCCTTGCTTTTCTGGGAAATTTGGGAGGTATATTGGGTATAAACTTCAAAAAAAATCTAGTCTATGCAAATTCTATTAATATTTTCTAAATGGAACTAGGAGGACACCGGAAAGCAGAAAAACACCTCTGCCCTGCTCCTCTGGGTAAGGGGAAATGATGTCCGTGTTTTCTCAGATTGCAACGAACACACATTTTGAGCAAACCCCTCCCCAGCCTGCCCGGTTTGGCTCTGATTCCACCCTGGCTGCCTGTGGCTACCCAGCAAGTCTGTTTTCTTCTTGCTGCTGCGGGCAAGCTGTAAACTCCCCTCTTCTCAACCGACCTGCGTGCAACGCCAAACTAGCAGCAGTCCTGGGCACTGCCCCTTGCAAAACGCACACTTGCTTGAGCCCTTTCCTCAACTGGCCGAATTTCACCACGTGGCAGAGCCTGCATTTGCAATAAACTTCATTTAACTGCCCTTGCAACACAGTGCTGGTCCCCAAAGGGCTTATCACCAAGAGTTTGCAGCAGTCGCTGCTTTGGTTGAATTTAAGTGGTAAGAGTGACGCACCATTTCCAGCGCAGTTTCATCTCTTCAGAGAATTGTGCGTGCTTTAATTAGGATTTTACAGATTTCTTTGAGGTGGCAAGAGGCAAGAGCGCCAAATGACTGCTGGGTGTTGGTGTTTCTGTTTCTGGCAGGGAGAGCTTTAAAGCAGCAGAAGAGCAGTGGATGGTGCCTAAAGCTGCACCTAGCAATAGGGGACACTGAAGGAAATGGAGAACAGCATCTCCATGAAGGGTCTGTGCCCTCTTGTGGAAAGCCATAATTACATCTTGTTACCCATTGCTTAAAGCTGCACCTTCGTGCTGAGGCTGCTCCTCAAGGGAGCCAAGGACAAGACCTGCACCACCATAGACTGGGTGAATCTGGCTGTGGAGGACTTGCTCTACCTCTTCTCTTTGCCCTTGCTCATCATCAGCTACATCCTGCAGGACACGTGGCCTTTCAGAGAGCAGCTCTGCAAACTGCTACGTCTCTTGTTTTACATCAATCTGTACGGCAGCATCCTGCTGCTGAGTTGCATCAGCATCCACCACTTTCCAGACATTTGCTACCTCACCGGTTCCCTACTATGCCAGATCTGACTACAGATGACCTAGCTGGGACACCGACCGACCGCATCCACACAACCAACAGAATCAAAAAAAAAAAAAAGCAGAAAAGCAGTTATGGTATACGGCTAAGAAGCAGCAGAGACATGGTAGCAGAAAGCAAGTTTAGGAAAATCCAAGAAACTGGGTCCTATTTGCTCAAAACCTTGTCATAACACCCAACTTTAAGGAACTTGGCAAAAAAAAACCCAACAAAATTAAACAAAAAAATGTTTTTCAAGTCATCTCTGCAATAGCAGTGGCAGCTTCTCTCAGAAGGGCAGACCAGATGGCCAGGACATGGTAACTGCTTCTGTTACCCAATTGTACATACGCTGACACAAACCAGAGCCCAGACTAAACAGACAGAACTACTTTGAGTTTGGTGTTTTTACAAACATTTTTCTTCTCATTTAGATAAAACAAAATCTAAACCCTTCAGATGTTCAAGATCACCTTCATCGGAACTCTGGGCAGAAGTGTATTTGCCTTCTCCCCACCTGAGAACATGGGCAAACTCAACCGGGAAATCCAGATTAAGCCACCCACTCAGCCAAGGCTGCTGCTATTTCTTCCTCTAACATTCAGCAGACGGAGGCCTGGCGATGAGACAGAGCAGCTTGGATTTCCAATCTGTTGATTCAAATTCAGCAGAGGTTGGTAACAACTGAAATCCACCACTTCTGGCAGCTGTTTAGCAGAGCCACGTGAGCTGGTTTCAGCACAGTCCCTCATGGGTTATGACAAACAAAACCATTCCTGCCGGCCTGCTCTGGGGCCACCTCAAAGACAGGCTTCTTGGAAGGTTGAGGATGAAGAAGAGTTCACTACTGTTGCTGTTACAAAACTTCCTGGAGAATAAAAAGCTTGTTCGTAATTACTATCTCTATGGCACAAATGCTGTTCTTAGTGACCAGTATTTATGAAAAAAAATTTCAAATGTGCAAAAAAAGTTTGCATACATACTTGGAGAACACCATGAGATCTGGAGCACCGCAGGGTCACTTGGGCAGCTTCTCCATTACTGAATGTTTGACAGTGATATTTCATGATTCATATGCATAGGAAGCTTAAATCTTTAGAGATTATTTCTAGGCTTTAAACATTTCCTTTTGAAGAGGTCTGCATGACAGCATGCTGTGTGTGCTTAAGTCTAGGGCTTTCTGGTTTCCCATTCATGCCAAGGCACATCTGCCCCATCCAACAGAACACAGCAGGAATATATTAGGAATAGAGATTTTTACCTTACTCAGATGCAGCTCATTTGAACAGCTCTGCTTCACCTCTTTGCTTGATCATCTGCACAACAGGAGAAGTAACAAGAGAGCACCTACAGCGGCAAGATACGCAATGGAATATTAACCAATTTTTTTAATGAGAAAGCCTATTGAAATATCCAGCAATAACCCCTGAAGGAAAGATGTGTCAAAAGGAGAAAAAAAAATCCACAGCAAAAAACCCACAAACCCCACACCCAATAAAAAGGAACAGAACCACCTGAAAGCAGCTCTGGAAGCCCTCAAGCCTGGGGGGTACCCCACATGAGCAGCAGAAGTAATAGCAGGGATGGGTAACACTGTTTATATTCTTCATAAGTTACACCTCCCTCAGAGATTTACCCAGATAAATTTGGTAAAATATTGTGTTGAACTACTGTTTACTACCATAGTTGCTAAATTATCTGTAAACATCTCCAGGCAAGCGTGCATATCCACCAGAAGAATTTAGTCAGACCACTGCAGTCCACAAGCAGAGCCCAACCCATAAACTCTGAATTTATGAAAAAAAACCAAACGAAAACAGTCCAGAAAGCTATAGTGTATGAACAGCTTCTTAGGGTTATGGGGTTAGAAGCCATTAAGGGAAGCTTTGCAGGGGGAAGAGGCAGTCATAAGAATAAGCAGCTTACAGCTCGAACCATTCCAAATTCATTGCAAACTGGACTTGCACAAATACTGCCAGGTAACACTCCAGCAGCCCGTGCTCAAACAGTCCTTCCCCAGCCATAGCAGGCTGCCCGCTCGCTGCTGTAGATGCTGGCCACATCCCTCCCACAATGACCACAACCAGATTTTCACTATCAAAAAGAAACTGAGAATTCAAAAATCCACCTTCCTCTTGATGACTGACCCGAACCTATGGAGTGTGTGTTGAAAATCTGAAGCACAAACACAGCAGCAAGGCTAAAAAGGCTGGCAATTGCAAGAAGGCAGCTCTATCCTACCAAAAATTTATTGGGGGATAAGGGAACAAAAGCCAGATGGCTCCTAGGCTGCACGTCCACAAATGAAAACGTGAAGTAAAGGAAATCAATGGACTGAAATCCCTCAGAAAGGAAAGGCTAGGGCGTTTGGAATTGAGCTGACATGGGAAGTTACATCATTTACAGAAGTCCACCACAGTACTTGAGGGTAGAATGCTCAAAGGAAGAAAGAATTTAGGAACTGAAAATAAAGTTTCAATAAGACATTAAGTTCACAGTTACTGTCATGTCACACATGAAACGCTGATCCATGGGTAACAGCAGAAGAACTATCTACAACCATAAGATGCCAGAATTAGGAGAAGCAGGCAGCTGAAGGAGATGAAAAGCAACAGGAGAACAAGAATCTAAACCCCTCCCTCCCCAAGAACAAAAAATGCATCATCCCTCAGCGGGGGGAACTTTGCCTTCAGATCCTCAAAGATACACTTCCCCAGAAACTCTACATATTTCTCAAGGGAAAGCAGAAGTCATGCTTGTTTAAAAAAAAAAAAAAAAGGCATGTGTAAGTCTCAACAACCACCAAGGGCAACAACACATCACTAAAAAAACAGGTAATAAAAATACAGGTGCCAGTATCCATTTAAAGCTTTTATTAAAAAAGACCCAGAATTCACAGGTCTACAAGGAAAAATAAACCATCTTAAATCAACCAGTCTTGGAGCTGATAGTGTTTGATTCTCAAAGGGAGCACAGAAAGCAACAATAAAAATTGTCACATATCAGGGCACCACCCCCCTTCAGCAGCAAGCTCGGCACAGTTCACAACCTATTACTTTATTTTCCTAAATTGTTCTTCAGAATAAACAACTATTAACCAAAATAGTCCTGGCTTAGTCTTTCATGAAGATGACAGTCATTCAAGAAGATGAAAGAAATCTCCACTGAAAAGCATCTTTAAAGAAAAACACCCTTAAGACCATGAGTTCCAGGTGGTCTGCTTAAATTACCATAGGCAAAAAAAAATAAAAAATTACAGGTATAACATTTTTATTATAACAAACTACTTTCTCTGCAGTCAAGCAATTCATCAGAGGCTCATAAGCATTTTGCAGCACACAAGGAGTCCTTGAAGTCAGCCAAGGAAAGCTCACACACCCCTGTGTGCCTTAAACCTCTACTTGTGTAGCAGCTCTTCATTCTGTGTAGCTAGCGCTCCAAAAAGCCAGATGATGTCGACTTTTAAAGTAATATTAGCTTAGATGAGGAATAACTTGTTCAATTACATAAGTGAGCCTTTAACGTTAATAAAAAACAAAGGAAAGTACTCCGCAGGAGTTGCTACTAATTAAGATATTCAGCAACAAGCCTTTCACTGAAAATTCCACTTCCACTGAAATTATGGAAAAGCCTTGAATTTCATTATGAAATCGAACATTTTTCCACTGAATAACAAACTTCAGTTCTTGCATTTAACTCTTTTCACCATTTTTCACCACAACTTCTTAAAAATACATCAGTTTTCACATTAGTCAGGACTTCCATGAGGTTTATTGCTAAGCCTGTGACCTGGTATTAATTTCCAGGTCTAGCACTTTTTGAACTGTAACACTGAAATTATACAATTTGGTTTCCTCTGAAATATTTGCTAGGACCAAAATAAAAAGGTAGTCTTTCCTTACATTTTTTTCCTATAAGAAAAATGGAACAGATCATTTCCAACCTGGTAACCAAGTTGTCCAACCTGAGAGGGCAAACGACCCATACCCGCATCAAGGCTGATTTCACAGCAGTTTGATCACTGAAACAAAGCTTTCATATTTCAGACATCGTTGAGGAGATCAAGTCTTCGCTGTTGACTCGAGCTACTCGCTGGCTATTCTAGACAATGGGGTGTAGTAGCTCACGGGGTCAAACAAACAGCCAGACGATCCTTCACTGGTACCTGTGTTATTTACCCACAGTGTAAAGGGGGAGCTTAAGCCAAGTATTTTAAAAATAGGATCTATGCTTGGAGAAAAGCACGGTGCATCACTCTGCTCTTGCCGTGGCAGTTCTCAGTACAGGAAACAGAGTTTTGTGAACCAGGAACTTCAATGTGTTTCTGCTTTTGCAAGTGGGGCAAGCTGCTATTTCAAAGCGCTCCTGTGTACCATTGTCGATAAATAGGAAGAGTAATTACCTGGTAGCTGCAAAAAAAAAATAAAATTAAAAAGAAATCATGCATCAAAAGAAGCCTGCTCCTCAACTTATCCGATCTGCCAGCCACTGGTTCATTTTCTTCATTAAGTTTTTAATTACCGCTAGTGAGAATTCATTTCTGAGAACAAGCATACATTTAACATTTTAATCAGAGGTTGATTTGCTGGCTATTTGAAACAATAAACCAAGTTCTTAAAACAAACATCTCATTGTTCTATTCTTCACTATTATACCTGAGCGCCTAGTTTGGAGAGGTATTTATTCCTTAAACTAAAGTCATCAGCTTTTGGCTGTAATTTAGCCAAGTCATCTTCATTTTGACGTCTGAGTCTCTCTTGTTCTTCCACTCTGGAAAAGAAAATTGGTTTAAGATATTCGCACTGAGGAGTGCAAACCCAAGTGACTTTATATTGTCATGCACACAAGTTCTATTTTTAATAACTAGAAGCAGCTTGTAATGTTTATAGATTAATACTGGATAAGAGACTAAGAGATGCATATGGATTACTCTAATTCAGTGTAAAGAAAGAGAGAGGCTGTTTTCTGCAGTTTCCTTTTATTTAGATCACAAGACTCCAGTAGAAAGATAAACCTTTTGGTTTTCACAGATTACAACACGTTCAGCGAGCTTTTGTATCAATTTTTACTTTTTTTTTATTCAACAAGCTTTCAGTCCTTAAAATAAAGAATACAATACAAAAAGAATCAATTGTCAAAAATGCAAATAAAAGACTGCTCAGCAGTCTTTAGAACTAATAGCAGTCTCCTACAAAAGAGTCAATATTTGACCAGAGCGCTGTCGCTCATCTTCCACATAAGTCTTAACCAGGACCCAACAGAGCTCTAAATACACTTAAGACAGTGGTTTGCTTTAAGACAGTGACAAAGATAGTAACAGTGACCCTTTTCTAAGCTCTGTAAAGCAATGAGCCTTATTACAGAACATAAAATGCCATTACGTTAAGAAGTGTCCAACCCTACCAAAATGGTAGCGCCGCACACAGAAGATACTTTGAGTCTTTATCTCAAAATAAAGATGTTTGTCTCGGGTTGCAGAGTACCCTCTCCAATGACAGAGCTTAAACACAGTGTAAAATGATGTAAACCCATTACGTTCAAATTAAGAGATGATTTGGCATTAGTTAAAAGTGGTTACAAAGCATAAAATTTAGCCATTTACTCTAAAATGCCCGGCATGTTAGTTTCTTTTCCAAAGAACTACTGTCCGGTGCTGACCACCAAACTAAACACTATAATTCTTCAAGTTGACATGATGCTGATCAAATGCTCCCCACTTCTGGATGATATTTGCTATTCAAATTTCTTTTCTGCAAAAAACATTGTAATAAAAATTACTGAATATATCCTTCTAAGACACTCTATCCCACAGCATACACTAGTACAAAGCCATCTTTCACAGTAAATACTGGAAGTTACAGACATCCCACATGGGCCAGGCAGATTGAAATGCAGCTCTATTTGGACATCAAATTCCTTTGCTCCTGGGTATAAGGTGGGGGAATTTTTGTTATATTTGTATTAAAATCTGGCTGTGACCTTTTGGCTCAAGGGTCATACTCATCACAACTAAAGCACACGTTCATCATGTTTAGTGACATTTTAGTTTCCTTGAGCTTCCATCAAGACTGATGCATAAAAAGCCCACAAATTAGGACAAGAAACCCAACCACATTAAACCCCACAAGTCACCTGGCTAGACCTCGTTAACAGGCATTTGGGGTTTTTATTCAAGATTAACTTAACTATCATCACATGGACAGTTACACAGTCCAGATTTAGACAAGTCCAGAAAGCCGATTTATAAGAGACATCTTGTTAGCAAAGAATTTATCTGGAATGAATTTATATATAAACTGTGGGATTTATGATACCTGCAGGTGAAATGTAGTTACCTACAAAAAAGTAAAGAATTCCAATAACATTACAGGCAAATGAACTTCAAGATCTGAAGAGACTCGCTGAGCTGAATTAGGTCAGAAGGCATTTCAAAAGAAAAATTCTGTGTTGTTCACCTACAAACAGCTTGAAGTCTACAGATGTTATCTTGAAAGCTGTGACTTGCTCCATACTGACTTACTCTTACACATAAGAAATGTTAAAATATGACTAGTCATGAAACGCATACATTCTGCCCTCTCCAACAGTTCCCAACCATAAACTCACCAAAACAAATTTAGATCATAAGACCAGAACCTCATATTTCTTAGACATGTTCTACCCTTAAGGAAATTAAACATTTGCTTTAAATATATTTTTTAAAAAGCCAATAAATTAGCCATTTATTTATCATCCCCATTGATATTACATTCTTCAAGGCACATTTTTAATCCTCTCAGCGCTAATTAGAACTAGGAAAAGGTAAAACAATATTTGGGTGCTGAGACACTACTAGAAGCACCACCTTCAATAAGGTCCTCAGGACAAACTAGGCTGCCCAAATTCAATCTGATAGACAGACTTTACATTATGTCTACTTTAAAAAAGCAATTTTTCTACACATTTAAGCAGATAATGGACAAGCTGGAGTGGAAGGGTCTTCTGTTTTGTCTTTAAGGTGACATCTCTTGATGGATACAATGCTTTTTCTTCCCTTTTCCCCCAATACAAGGCAATTATTTTGAAAGCTGTAAGACTAACCCAGTGTTTGACTCCTCTGTATAGCATTCCATACCCATGGAGAGCTTTACCCCTCATTTAACATTCTTGGATAGCAAATAAAAAAGCAAGTAAACTTTCTGCTCTGCAGAGGGGATAAATCCAGTGCCCTAGAACAAAGGATATCCAACAGCAGGTGATGGATACCTTCATGTTTGCTCAAATAGCACTCTTTAAAAGCAAGAGTACCTGATTCCAGCTGTTAGGGCTATGCATAGCAATGGACCCTTAACTCCTCAACAATGTTTTGTCAACAGCAGGGAAGAGAATTTTTTAAGTTACTATTTGAAGAGTGTCACTGTCCTTATTCTCTGCAGAGAGGAAAGCAGGATATATAAGAGTCTCTCACACAATAAAATTTCCTGAATTTGAACTGTGAAAATTTGCTTATTTTGACAATTTCTGCCCTAAGCCCACCTCGAGTGCTCCATTTCCTTCTAAAGGAAATGCATTCCACCTTATTGAAATATCCCTGCTCCATTTGCTTTCTAAAAATGGAAACTTTTCACTTTAATCAGTAACATTTATGACACTTATCTGACCACAAACTGAGTTTCACGTTAGCACTGCAATTTAGACTCAAGCCGCAGTTTTCAGAGCCAAGTTCAATTAAAACTTCTAAATAAGACTGCAAGAGGTGCAAGCTGACACTGAAGGAGAAGTGACTGGAGTCTAGTTTCTTCTGAAGAGAGATGTAGCTTTTAATGACACTTAAAATAATTGGTCCATGCCTAACCTGACATTAAACCCAGGTAATGTTTGCTGCTGACTGCATCAGGTATGCACCATATAAATGAAGCACATTTTTTAAAAAGTGATAAAACATTTCAAACGCACTTCAGTTCCACTCAGTTGGAAGGCTACAGAAATATAGAAAAATAACCAGGTGTCTTTTTCTGGCAACTTTTCCCTAATACTTGCTACTTCCTCTAATTATTAATTCACAGGAGGCAGGAATACAAAATCCTACTACTAACTGGTAAGAAAGAAAATAACATTCAATATAATTGGCAGAGCTATGAAGAGTCTGATTTCAGACAGTAATCTACTTAATTACTTCAGCTTAAACATTTCAAAAGGACACTATTCTTTATACTTACTCATTTGCTGCTACTTTTTGCAGTTTTTCCCTCTTCTTTGCAGACCAGTTAAGATCACCACCTGCACAGAAGTAAAAAACACTTTGAAACTTTTAAAATTGGTCTTTTTTGCATTATTATCTTTAATATCATATCTCACTACAGAAATTCTCAGTGCACTTGACAAAAGAAATCAGTGGAGTCATTTTACAAAAGCAGAAACTGAGCTAAAGAGAAAGATCAACATGCTCATAATCCAAGCAAGCAAAATCAGGACCCAAACTAAGCTCTCAAGCCTGATCCAGTTTTCTGTTGAGTAACAATAAAGTTTCCCTACAACTCACCATGATACTAAAGAAAGTGGAAACAACTTTGAAAGAAACAAATATCCCTTCCAGACCTTTCAGTAGTTACTGCTTCAAAAAAACAAACAGTTGAGAAAGAACACTGCTATTTGAAGGAAAGTCTACACAAATAAGTTTTTATATTTGCAGATATGTATACAGTCAAGTTTGATATGCACTTTAGAAAAAGCTGCAGAATATGCCACACTTTTGTTCAAGTCAGCCAAAGGGATAAGTACCACTGTCCTCCTGATGAGATTTAACACCACAGCAAGGTTCAGGCAATTACACGCTACAGCATCTATGAAGATGATGTTACAAGGACAAGGCCTCATCAAGAGATATTCCTGGTGCCAAAGCCATGAGATATAGCACCTGCCACAGGACCTACCAGGAGATACAGCACCTGCCACCACCTGTAAATAGTTCAGCTTAATAACTTCAAGAATTATGATAAAAACAAATATCAAGAGAAGCTGAAAACACATACCTGTGAGGTGATTCACAAAATACAGCATGACCACAGCTATTAGTGACACTAAAAAAAAAAAGGGAACAGTTTTAGCTGACAATACATTTATAACAGTGACAGAACAGCAGCTTTAACATACAACCAAGATTTATCATGACAGTTGTAATGAGGGGAGATTTTTGCCAACAGCATCTCTTAACTGCTTCTGAAAATTCCACTATGCTCATAAGTAGCACGGTAACCCAAAAAAAGTTATTTTTAGTTACATCAATAACAGCCCTCGTAAACATCGCCTTTAAGAGTATCATTCACCTACCCTTTTACTCATTCTTCTTTTTTTTAAAAAACACTGAAACTACTTACACTAAATCACTTCAAGAAAACCACAAAACACTTCACTAGGTTTGAATCACTTTCAGCATTGCCCCAGTTGAAAACTCCAACTCGAAAGGAGTTATTACTGTTTTCTGGGAATCATAGAATCATTCAGGTTGGAAAAGACCCGTGGGATCATCGAGTCCAAACATCAACCACACTCTACAAAGTTCTCCCCTACACCATATCCCCCAACACCACCTCTAAACGACTCTTACTAAGAAAAAAGCCAAATAAAGCTTTCTGAATGTACAGAATCCATTTTCAATATTTTTAGTACTTACAGCAAACACAAGCACTGAAGAAGACTTCAAGAAACAAGTATCCTCTTGTGTCAAGAATCATCCCAGCTGCTATAGCAATAATTGCCAGACCAAGATTCTGGATAGACTGCATACTAATACATAAACAAAGGATTACCACTGTGCAGAAGTTTATTTTTGAAGAAAACATCATTAGAGGCACTGAACAAACAATGAGATTAACTTATCCCCATTTGTTATGGCATATGACCGAGTCAAGACTCCACATTTTGCAGAAGCTTCTGTGCATCTGCCACAACCACATGCTCCACCACACACACATTCTGAAACTACAGGAGACCTCCTGCTAGGCTGAACTTGGAGGAATTAGTAACCATTAACTGCTTGCTATTCAGTGGTTCAATAGTATCAGGACACAGTCTCTGTAGAGCAGCAGGAACAGACAGATTTAAGTACTTACAAGCCATAAGCAGTTCCCAGCTGGTGTTCTGGAACAACGAAGGCCACCATGGGCCACAAGGCACAGGCAAGCAATGAGTAGGCCACTCCTAGCAAACACTGGTGAAATAAGAGCAAGTGAACAGATGTTAGATGAGATGCATTTTTGCTGTAAAGTTCTAAAAAAAATGAACATATTGATCTCCCCCTTCTCCCAAAAGAGGAAAAAAACCAGCTTTTTTGCAATAGGGTTCTAAATAAGTATGCACATTTTAAAGGATAGAGAACTTTTTCCAGGAACGACCCACAAACTAAACCCTATCTAATTAGCATTAAGTAAAGAGCCTGACTTGAATACCCAGAGGAAAAGATCAATGCTGCAACTCACTTGGAAAATACTGGAAAAGCAAGAATCCTGTTTTTAAACACTGATACACTGGTGAGCACTGTATTTAACCCTGTAAACCTTAGTTCAAAAGCATTTTTCATGGAATCTGCCCTAGGAAGGTAAACCTATAACAAAGATTTTTATTGACATTTACCGCTATCCAATACAGCACATTAGAGACAGTTTAGGTAACAGTAATAAGCTTCAGAACTACACCAAAAGAACAAGTTTTAAGAGAAAAGCAAGCACCTAACATGGTAATCTAGCAATAGCTAGTGTAAGGAGTGCCCAGGAAACATGAAAGCAGACCTCTGCATCAGACCACCACCAAATCGCAGACACTGTGACAAACTGAGGCCATCTCTGAAGGGACAAGAATTGCCACTCCATACAGCCCTCCCATCTAATCCCACCCTTCCTAAGAAGTTGAACGCCCTTTTCACGAAAAAAGTACAGAATTACTGCTACAGACTGCAGCAGCCAGCCTTTTCCACTTCAAAACACAAGTGCATAACTACCACCTCCTTCCACAAAACACCAAAACCTGAAGTTTGACTTTAGGCCACAGATGCCTCATGTTAGTTCTGCCTGTATTATGCATTCTTTGCTTTTCCACCATCTTCAGTTTTAAACTCAGCTTCACATAGTCCTCAAAACCTATTTTGATGTCCCTGACTTTAAGAAGGGTATACTATCTGAAGAGTCAGAAGACAGTAGCAACATACGCTGAATAATTCAGCATCAACTCCATTTCTTATTTTATCATATTTAGCTATAGGTCTCAGAGAGTTAGTTACCATTGCTATCCAGGGGTTCCAGAAGGTAAAAGCCAACATAATATGAGAAGCAAGCGTAGTTATTACAGCACATAAAACCCAGATGATATTCTTTCCAACTTTATCCACCAGGAGTCCAAAGACTGGGGACATGGGTGCCGATATGATATAGACAATACTACAAGAGAATAAAAACAGAAGAACCAAACTCTTGGAATCATATAGCAGCAAGCGTTTCATTGTTTGGGGGTTTTGTTTGGTTTTTTTGCTCCATCACAAATTCATCTTCAAACTAGGAAAACATAGTTCATTTAGTGTTGCTATTAAACTGTTCCTATCACTCAGAAGGAAATCACCAAATACCAAAATACCCTTCAGACAGAGCTTTTTCTTTCCAATTTCTCAATGGGAACATCCAAGACATTTTAATTTAAACAAATACCCACACCTTCCAATTATTACTTGGGTCATGTGAGATCTGTCCACTTAAATGTAAGTCACCATCTACAACAGTAGATCCCAAACCTCCTCCCACATGGTCAGAGCCCAAAGATACATACACCACCGAGAACACAGCAGTAGCACAGTTGCTTGTTAAATCAACCACAACATACCTGTTAATTGCACTGGCTTCTTGAGATGAGAATTTGAATTTCTCAATAAAGAAAACCCTAAGAGAAGAAAAACACATTTAGAAAAATGCATACTTGTATGACATGAAAAAAAAATTAAGCTAGACAGAGTAAAAATTAAGCTAGACAGAGTAAAGGCACAACAACCTAGTTTACAGGTAACACTTAAATATACCTATATAGCTTTGACATAAACACAACTGTCCACAGCTTCCCACACCAGAAAACTCATGCTACAATTTAACTCTGTATCAAGTTTTAATCAGGAAACGGAGCATGCATTATGCTTTTGAGTTCTGACAACTCAGCCTATGGTATTTCCCACAAAGCTCAGCAGATAAGGAAAGTATAAGAGCTGTTTTAACTTGTATCACAAATATAGCAAACAATGCCACAGAAGAAATGACAAACCACAGCACAGACTTGCTGGGAGACCAGTGGTTCTGTAACCATCCGGGATTCTTAAGTGTTAGCCTTCACCTCTCGCTTTATAGGTAGCTAGTTAAACCCTGACCAAATTCAAGAGAAATAGCTGCATGTGTGAGAGAGACTTACTTTCCAAGTCCAATGAAAGGGAAAACCGCTGCGTAGTAACAGACACAGATTACAAATATAAGCCACAAGGACAAAGAGAAGTCCTTCACATCAGTTAGCTTAATCACTTCACCTGGAGTGGAGCAAGAGACAACATTGTTTCAATCAGCATAAGTGTTTATCTGAATAACATGTATTCAGTGAATAAACATTAGGGTGATCACAAGTCACTACTGAAGCATATGTTCTTGCTATCTACTCTCTTGCTTAAAGTTTACAGAGCAAGATTCTGTTAAGAATATACAGGTCCTAAATCAACAGCGCCAAAGTCAAGAATAAATTGTCTCTCCCCACATTAAGCTGGATGTACAAGTTCTCTAAAGCTTTTAAAAATATTAGCAGCAGAATTAAATACAAACCACTTTTTCATGGAAATGTTTAATCAGCTCACAAATTTAGGTCTGAAGCCTCATGTTATATGCTTGCTCTTGGATCTCAAATTTAGCTTGTTTTCAATTGGTCCAAATTCTCCCACACAAAACACTCAACATTACACATGGATGGAGAAGAGCTGTGTGTTTTTGCACACCTATTAAAGGAAATAAGGCCAATTCCAACAAAAAAAAAGTGCCAGAGGTAATGGCACAGATCCAACTGATGTGAACTGGGAGGCTCTCCACATGCTTTATAAATAAAGCAGATTATACTGTATTTGCCTGTAAACTGGTGTTTAAAAATCCAAAACTTCCTATTGATATAAAAATGGACTAAAAGTTAAGAATAAAGCTCTAACTGTGAAAAAGCTGTTAAGGGGCAGCCACTGAATTACATAGAATGCAAACCTACACGGTGCACAGAGTAACTGGAAGGTCTGTTCCAGAACAAAAGAATGAAGCCCACATTAGGTTCAGCCACAGCACTCACCCGTTTTCCCTTGCTCTTTACAAAGGAGCTTCTGTGCCCTCTTGTCCAGATAAGCAAGGATTAATGCACAGGTCAGTGAAAAGAGACATGTTACTCCACCTGCAAGAAGGCAATGCGACATGTTTAGTTGTTGACTCAAGTAGTAATTTGGCTTTTAAGCACAGCTAGTGTAGCGTACCTTTACATATCTAATACAAATTAAGTTTAACACCAGCTTGTCATAAGACTCAGTCTCTGTACAACTCGAAGAATAAGGTGTAAACCCTCAAGCCTGCCACAGGAGAGACATCTGCCTTGAACTAGAGTACAAACATGTAGCTACATTTATTTTATTTAGACCACCACCACCATTCCCACTCAGCCCAGCCAAGCTCCTTATCTGTGCCTTGTGATAACAGAAACAAAGCCTGGGCCTCGTTACCAAGTCCTTAATACCCATGGCTCCGAAAGAAAGGAACAGAGCCAAAAGTAGTTGAAATTTCACTTTTACACAGACTGACAACTACACACAAGCTTTGACATTATAACTTTTGAAAAAATTTTCAAGTCTGTCCTTTACTCAAAGCATGCGAAATGTTTCGTCTCCATGAGATACAGACTTGAGTTTGGCAACCACAAAAAAAAAAAACCCACAGCATTTTTTCAGATACACTAATCATACACTCTACATAAGCATATTAGCCATTGATAAAAACAAGCACTTCCTAGTCTCAAATATATTTATCCTACTTTTAAATTAGTAAGAAATCATTAACAAACAGAAGCAGAAAAGAGCAGGTGACATCAATTCAAAATATTACTGACCTATCATGAGAGTTAACCCAAGAGTACTGGGACCAGTATAGCCCAGAAGATCTCGAACTCTAGAGTATATCCATCCCATGATATTCATGTTCACTGTGCTCCCCTAGGCAGAACAGACTCATGTGAAGAATAACGTATTTCACAATCATATGGATTCAAAAGGAATATTAGACAGAACAGTGCTTAAAGAAAAACAGGTAAGATGCTACACAGGGAATGTAAACCACCAGCAACAACAATAGAAGTATTCCCTGATGATTTGGTCAGTGTTTGTAAAAAATTAACCATTCCAACAAAAATATACCATCACAAGCTGAAACTTTATACAGCTAACAGTGTTTTAATGGAGACATTAGAAGTTCTATAAATCTACATCATACCCTGCAGGACCTGAAAACTGAGTTGAATTTAATACCACATGTTAAAGCCAACAGGATTCCCATCTGAAGCACCAGGAAGAAACAGTTTGGGTTCCCCCCCCCCCTTTCTCGCCCTAGAGCAGGGACCCATGGCTGCAATCCCATGGCTAACAACAGACACCTAGCTACAGTTCAGCTGAGATGAGGCAACTGCTAATTAGCAACAGCCTGAACATCAACCCAGACCCAGCTGCCACCAGCTCACTCTCTTTTACAGAGGTAAATACTGCAGTGGCATTTACAGGCTGCTAAAGAGGACCCCCAACAGGAGAGGCAGATGTCCACTCTTCATTCACAGCCTGGTGCCTTGGTGCAAACCCACTTCTGGCAGCAGTTAAGGCAATTGTATCAAACCAAAATGGCACAGCTGAGATACAGTCACACAGTTCTTATCAGAACCAGCAACAGGGACAAACACATCTTACAACAGCAGATAAGGATGGGAGTTTTAAAAGCAGCCATCCCAGCTCATTTACCAGAGCCTTCACCTAGTCCCCAGGCCATAAACCACACTCAGTTAAGCCAACATTTTATGACATGCCATGAATCAGTAACTGATGAAAGGCAGCACTGTGACCATCCCACCCAGGAACCTATACCAGTAATGCCACCAGGCTTCTTTAGAGGTTTGATAGGTTTTAAGAAATCTTATTAACCTATTTAATTGTGTATCCTTTGTCTATGTATCACAAACTTTCTAACATCTAAAATTTAAATTTCGTAACGATTATTAACTAAAACTCTCTAGGGAGCATTAGAAATGCCATTTTCTGCCTGTCTCTCTACCAAGACAGGCTGCACACCTTGAGGTCTGAGTTAAAGCTCCACAGTTTTACACTTACAATTCTTGCCATGCTTAGTTGTAATCCAAACACAAGATTTAACTCCTTGCCTTTAAACCAACTGACCGCATATGTGTTTTGTGCCACCGCTAACGACTCTCCACCTATTCTAAAAAAAGAAGGCACAAAAGAAAACACATTACTTAAAATATGCAAAGCAACAAGGAAGCAGTCCATCAGTTGCTGGCAATACCAAGATGACAGCATTTCAGATAAATTTATCTATGTACAAGTTGATCTAACATGTATGTGAGGCAACAGAAGTCTCACAATTCAAATGAATTGCAGCACCTTAAGAATAATTAAGAATACAAGGTATCTTAAGTATCTCAGGAACAATTAAAGTTGCCTTTAGTGATTCACAGAAATTAAATCAATAGGCAGCAGTTTCTCATTTCTCTTCTGCATTAAAGAACCAGGTGGTATAGATCCTGACCCAAATGAAACCAAAACCAGAGATATTCCTTGGAATCTGAATTTCAAAGAATCAGCTGCTCATGCTCCAGTACAGTCAGTCAGATTTTCCAGCATTTTTATACTGTGGCACATCCACAACTTGGAGGTATTTCTTCTGACATTGCTCTCATTTTTACCACCATAGGAGATCTGTTGCATTTGTTGTTGCTAAGAATTCTTTTTACCCAGAAAAGCAAGAATTAAGGCAGAAGGAGGACTAACAGTTTTATCAGCTTACTGGATGTCTTTATATCAATAGTTTCATAATTTCTGAATTCAGTAAGACCTGCAAAGTCTTATATTTTCTAACTTTGACTGGAAATACAACAGAAGATCTTGCATGCCTCACTAACCAACGATTTTGTCTCCAAGTGTAAACACAGTAGCGGCTTTCTAGAAGACAGACAGTCCTTACCTTGGAAAGCACATACTATACTCTTCTAGACTTACCCAAATATGAATCTGCCCATGTCCATCAGCCAAAAAGTATTAAGTAGTGCTCCCAAAGCAAAAATTACCTGTCAAATAAACATTTAAGGGAAAATTATAATTTTATATTTGAACCATGGAACAAACTAGAACCCCCTCAAAAGAGAAACAAAAAGTGCTTTTCCCTTCCCAGACCTCCAGAAATACTTCACACCCACTTCCTACTCCTAGATTTTTGCCTTTGCTACCTCTGCCTTATTCATCACCCTGCTGGCTACACAACATCCAACCTGGCCCATCCCAAAACCACACTCGGAAAACACCTCAACAGGCTCAAGTCATGCTTCACCTTTATCCTCATACTCTACCCAAATAAACCTACACAGCAGTTCCACATCAAAGAGATAAAACATTTGGTTCCTTCACATTCTTATTTCACTCATCTTTTAAAGTCTTCATTTCCCCATTACCCCACCCACTCCCAAGGACCCCAATAAAGTTCAGGGTTTTCCCATATCAGTTCTCTTCATCTGACTACCCCCAGCTGAAGCATATGCTACTACACACGAAGCCACTTGGGCTTTTCCCCCCCACCCCTAGTAGAAAAGCTCAGGATACAACACCATCCTTCACCCTCTCATTTGCACTTACCTGCCCAACGCAAACGAAAATACTAAATATTATAGTGCCCAACCTGTAAGAAAAATAAAGTCATTTAATGCATGGCTAGACTCTTTTTTCCTATAAAACACTTTATTAGGCCTACAGCAAAGAAACAAGGGGAGGCTGATATGCCATAAAAGTTCTCCATAATAAATGCTCCAGCTTGACAGTTTCCTTAAAAGAAGCAGTACGGGCTGGCTTTTTTCAGCACCGCTTTATTTAAGCCATGAAGGAAAAGATGCTCATTCATACCAGTGGAAATTCCTAGAACGTGTGGGGAAAAAAAACCAAACTGAAAAATCTCATTATAATTTGAAAAAACTTCGTATTATAAAGGCTATACCTCACATGCACTTTAAGCCTACCATCCGTCAGACACGACTGACACCAACATCACACTTACCGTATTCCAAACACTCTGTCTATCAGAAAACCTCCAAAGAAGCAAAGAACCACATTGGGCCAGGAATACCAGGCGTAGAGTGCCATGAACTGCGCTGTGTTCACCTTCATATCCTACACAAAGAAGGGGGGGAATAAAAAAAGTAGTCACAGGGAGACAGAACAAGCATCCAAGTAGGAACAGGCACATTGTCTGAGCTGGCCTGACCCTCCGCGGTCTCCGTGAGCCCCTTCCCCAGGCAGCTACTCACCCGTTGAACCTGCGTTTGCAGCGCCGCCGGGTTGTCGTAGCAGAAGTAGCTGCCTGCAAGGAGAAGGGGAGGCCTCAGAGCTCGGCCCCGGCACCCCAGACCCCTGCCCGCCCCCGCCGCCACCCACCGAAGCCCAGGAAGCACATGAGGGCGAGGACAAGGAGGCGGTGCGGCAGGCGCCGAGGATCACAGACGGCGGGGAGGGCACGGGGGGAGCCCGGAGAACCCCCGCCACCGCCATCATCATCGCCACCACCGGCGGAGCCCAGCAGCGCCCGCTCCTCTTCCGCCATCGCTGCCGCCGTCACGTGAGCGGCCGTCACGTGGGCTCCCCGCGTGTCAGGTGGGAGGCCGCGGGCCCGGCCCACAATGCGCCGCGGCCGGTTGCCATGGCAGCGGGGCGCGCGGGCAGCCATGGCCGTCGGCGGCGGTCCCCCTCCCCAAGTCTGTGAGGGAGGAGGAATTCACTGAATTTCACTGAATCTTTTAGAGTTGGAAGGGACCATAGAGATCAACTAGTCCAACTCCCCTGCTGAAGC
>JAOXJM010000052.1:8379560-8400187 GCA_026413425.1 Tringa solitaria
TCGGGTAAGATAAGAAATATGGGCCCTTTGTTGTACCATCCAAGTAACTCCTAGGAGAGGGGGCGGGGGGAGGCAGCGGGCCGCGCCCCCCTCCGCTATTAGTACCCGCACTCCGGGGAGGCCCCCCCATCAGTGCGGAGCCGTCTCGGTCACTTACCCCTTCTCGGCACCATGCGGGGGCTCCGCGCCGCGCCGACAGACGCCGCCTTCCTCCTCTTCCTCCTCTTCAGCCTCCTCAGCCCGCTGCTGGTGGCGGCCGAGCAGGAGCTGGAGCCCAGCAGCCGCCTGGCCGCGGCGGCGGCGCGGGTGGCCCTGCACTACCTCAACTTCCAGGCGGCCTCCCCCGGGGCGCTGCAGGAGCTGGGGCAGATCCGCAAGGCCACGCTGAAGGTAGGGGGAGAGCGAGGTGCGGGAAAGGGGATGGGGATGGAGGGGGGTGTAAAACTCACCAGGAGGGCGGGCGCGGTCTTTAAAGTGACCACTAATGATAATTGTTATAATGAAAGAAGAGGGCGGTGGTGCGGAGCTGAGCCGCCCTGAGGGTAGCGCGGCCCCCGCATCGGGCACCTTCCCGCGTCCCTCAGCGCGCTGCTGCCCTGCCGCCCCTTCTCTCGGGGGACCCAGGGCACCGGGTCCCCTCAGGGCGGTGCTGTCCGACAACCCCCTTCTCTCGGGGGACCCAGGGCACCGGGTCCCCTCAGGGAGCTGCTGTCTGACAACCCCCTTCTCTCAGGGGACTCGGAGCACTGGAACCCCCCAAGGCGCTGCTGTCTGGCCACCCCCTTCCCTCAGGGGATTGGGTCACCGGGTCCCCCCAGGGTGCTGCTGTCTGCTATCTCCTTCCCTTAGGAGGCTTCGTACACTGGTTCCTCTTAGGGCATTCCTGTCTGGCCACCCCTTCCTTCAGGGGGCTCAGGGCACCCAGGTCCCCTCATGCCACTGCTGTTCAGCCACCCCTTCCCTCAGGAGATCAGGGCACTGGATCCCCTCAGAGCACTGCTGTTCAGCCACCGCCTTCCCTCAGGGGACTCGGAGCACTGGAACCCCAAAAGGCACTGCTGTCTGGCCACCCCCTTCCCTCAGAGGATCAGGGCACCAGGTCCCCCCAGGGTGCTGCTGTCTGCTGTCTCCTTCCCTTAGGTCACCCCTTCCTTCAGGGGCCTCAGGACACCCAGGTCCCCTCACGCCACTGCTGTTCAGCCACCCCTTCCCTCAGGGGACTCGGGGCACTGCTGTCCCATTACCACTTCCCTCAGGGGAACTGGGGCACCAGGTCCCCTCAGGGGGAAGCGAAGGTCCACCTCGGAAGGTCATTAACTTACTAATGACTTAAATATCCCCCAAATCCACGGCCAACGCCCCATATGTTGGTTGAGGTGGCCCTGACCTGGAATCAAAAGCACCATAGTGCAGATGAGGGAAAGAGGAAACCGAGGCACTTGGCGGGCACACAATAGAAAGAAGTTTGATAACATGTTCCACAGACTCGCTGCTGGAGCAACAATCTATTTTGTGTAGATAGGGATGGAAAGGACTTTGGCTTTCTATTTCTGGACACCAGGAGCTCAACTAAAGATGATGCAGTTGCCAGCAGAAAACATGCCTATATCTTCTGAAAAATGTGTCACATTGAGAGGACAGAAAGGGGTGAGAGTCTTAAATAGGAGCAATGTGCCCAGTGTACCCTGGCAAGGGATTCTCTTCCTTTGGCCACAGGGTGGTTTGGTTTTTTTTACAGCTTTCTCTGTTTCTGAAAGTAAGAGAGCAGGCAAAAACTTCTGGGTAACATTTCTTCAAGGCTGTAGATACTGGAAGGAAAGCAGCACCTTCCTGCAGAGCTGAGGAAGGTCTGAGCTGCCACAGTGGATGGGATTTAAAAACCAGTCGTCCTCAACCTAGTCTTTCCCTCTAGGTTAGTGCTGGGCAGCCCCCTAAAGCGAGGGCTGGTTATTTTGGATTACCAGTCTGAAGTGCCAAACGCAGCGCTGGATTCTAGTGGATCATTTTCACAGCTCTAGCATCTTAAAAGGAAATCAGGAGCTCTTACGTTTGTTCTTTGGCATCTGCATGGTTCAATCCAGGCCCTCACTCCTAAAATTTACAATAATGGTCTGTAGTGTAAAATCTTCTCATTCAAGAAAGAAGTTCCAAGCCAGCCTAAAGTACTCAGGATGCAGTCCTTGCATCACTGAAGTTGAGCCTCCATCTTCCACATATATCCCAGTCGACAGTGGTTCCAAACCAACTTGAAGCCTGTTTGAGTTGCAAACAATATATAAAAGACCAGAATAATTTCTGATTAAATTTGACAAAACACAAATTACTGCATAACTACTTGGAATTTGCCTATGACTTTGCGTAACACGAGGCTGAAAGGTAGTGTTGGTTGCGCTCCCTGTCTGGGAATGAAAACACGATGTCCTGCTATAGATTTATCTGAGCCCATAGCCTTTAGGTAACGCTCTGGTCTCCTCATCGTTCCCAGACACCTCAGTAAACATATAGTGTAGTCCAGGCTGAGGATGGATCTGCTGGTTTGGCATTTCACTCTTCCTGTGGAATCCCTGCAGACATCTATGACAGAAATTTACTATGATATTGATGCTTTTCTTGAAACCTACAAGTGCTCCTTCTGCATTTACTAAATATTATGAATATGTATATATTTACATATACAAATACTTGTACCTCTTTTAAGGACTACAGCATGGCTTCTGGGAGGAGCATGTGCTACTGGAAGCAGCACACTGGTCTTGTAAAGAAATGTATCAGGAGTAAGACCTTGGTGCAGGTCGTCTTTCCAGCCCCAGGGTAAGAGTACCTGCAAGGTAGTTTTGGTTGTGGGGAGTGAAAGGGATTTTTTCCACCTGCTATCAGCCACCTGCATTTTAATATAGGAAAAAAAACCCCACTGGTTCAGTATAGAAGTGAAATGCCTCATTTCCTCACAGTACTTGATGCTGCAGGAGCCTGCTGCAGTTTATTTCCCCTTTTTCTTTGCATACTCTGTGAAAACGAGGAAAAATGTACTAGACAGGGTCACTTCCTTCTTTCCTGTCCTCCACTGTAAAAATAAAAAAAAAATAAATGAAAAGAATTTGCTGGAAGGAATGTGCTATATTATGTGAATTCTAGAGAAAGAAATGTTGGAGGTTTGGGTTTTTTTGTTTGCTTAGGGTTTTTGTTGTTTTTTCTTTTAAATATTTTTTCTTTCTATAGCAGGCTAGTTTCCTGTTGGTTAGTATATTACTGGATCTAGTAAAAAATTATTTTATCATGGAATGTAATAATGAGCATTGTATTTTAAAACTAATATTGTTAGCCCAATAGCCAGTTAAACTATGGTAATTAGAAACAGGACTGGATATCGTCACCAGTATGGTAACTCTGTTAGATGGGGAGGATTTTTCAAGTTCAGGTAAAATGAGACTTCAGTGCTTTTCTCTCGTAGCAACAAATAGCAGTGATGCACCAAACATATTATAATTCCTACCTTGCCATTGGCTGCAGTTTGCTTTTTGTTGTCCCTTCTCATTGATGTGGGTTTTTTCTTAACTTTAGTGAGTATCGTCTAAGAAACAGCAGCATGCATCTCATGGAATTGCTGACAGCTGCACTTCAAAAATACATTTTTGAGGAGAGAAGCATTAGTGTGTGCCAGCTGAAGATGCTAGAATTCAAGAGAGAAACTTTCAAAACACTGACATAGCAGTCTCCCACATCAAGCTGTGTGAGCTGTAGGTAGGTGAACCAGGAGATGAGGTGTAAAGGTAGAATTATTTAACCTCTTGGCTAAACTGCAACATTTGCTTAAATTGGACTACAAAATACAATTTTACAGATGGGTATTTCCTTCACAAGCTCATACAAAACAGGACTATGGTCCAGATATTAGAAGTCAGTTAAAATATTTCCACTTGTTTCCAACAGTCAGGATCCCATGTTAGGGTGTGGAAAGGTAGGGAAGTTGTCTAGGGAAAGCTAGATACAGAGAGGTAGAGAAAATTGCCACCTCTGCTGGCTTTTCTCTCCTGCCTGGGGCAGAGAGCTCACCTGGCTGCTTGTGGATCCGACCCCTCCAGAAGCCACAGGCCACCTGAACTGGCTTGCAGTGACAGTGGCGGGGCAGTGAGGTGGGATCCCTCTAGGTAAGCCCCTGAAGGACACATCTCTCAGTCATCTCTCAGCAGTGCCAGCTTCTCCAGGCTTAGTGATCAGGCCAGCCCTCTGATCCAGCGACTGAAAACTGGTCCCAGAGAAGAAATGCTGGTGGGAAAACATGGAGGTGAAGCGATGGAAGCCTGCGGCAAAGGGGTGAAAGGGGGATCACCCCTTTCTGTGCTGGTGGGGAGTTAGAGCAGTGGAAACCAACTGTGAAACCACCTCCTTTGGGACCTGGAATGAACTGCTTTTATATTGCTATTCTGGCCTTTACACAATACTAAAAATCTGTCATGAAAGTTGCATTAATTTTGAGCCCGGAAATAAAACAATCCCATGACTCAGATATTCAGTAGAAAAATGAATTACTCACTTGTTTTCTTCTCTTTTGGATGCTTTTATCTTTGGCTGCCTTCAGCCAGCCACCGTTGTGCGATGTCAAATATTTCTGAGCTCTTACTTAACTCATACTTGTTATGGTTTACAGTGATGCATTTTGGGATGATAGTGGAAAATAACAGTGGAAATAAAAGTGATGTTTTTCTTAGGAACTGGAAATACTTTCGTAAAAACATTATTTGGTGCCAAATATATCTTCTCACTCTCCCTAGTAAGATCAGAGAAGGTGTCTGGTATGCGTACCCAGTATCAAATGTGTATTTTAGCTGTGTAGTGCCACTTGA
The DNA here is from genome assembly GCA_026413425.1 of Tringa solitaria. Taxonomy (NCBI): domain Eukaryota; kingdom Metazoa; phylum Chordata; class Aves; order Charadriiformes; family Scolopacidae; genus Tringa; species Tringa solitaria. The sequence continues at coordinate 8,384,405 of JAOXJM010000052.1, forward strand.
AAGCTTTCTAAGGATGTAGTACTGCTATGATGGAGTTCTTGCAAATGAAGAGACTATCATCTCCTTCAAAAAAACCACATAAGCACAGAATTATGTATTCTTTTTAAAGTATCTACCAAGTCATTACTCATTAAGCTTTTTTTATATCCTTCTATTGAGAAGAATTGGATACTAAGCTTATAAAAAGTCCCAGTTTATTTTGTTTTCTTCATTAGTGCTCAATAATCAACAAACCTGCTGAGATATTTTGTCAGAATCTGATTACAAACTATTCTCAAAGTGACCACAGCTATAAAGTGATATTTTTTCTTTGGCAGCGAGAACAGGCAACACCAATGCAATTACAAATAATACTGGAAGAAAAGGAACATATTTTAAGTGACTGGATATGCTGGATGGAAAAGATCTGGCTTACCTATAAAAGAGCTTATGTTACAGCCTTTAAGAGCCTGGTGGTGTAACTGGGAGCGTGCAGTCAGGCTGCTGTGCCCTTTGAGGAAAAGGTTCAGCAGGAAAACCCATCCACTGTCATCCATTAAATCAGAGCTCAGTTTCTCTGGCTTCAGAAGTGTTGTAGTCCAACTGACTTTATTTCAGGATCTCTCATCAGCAGTACTGATGATGAGAAAAGAAATAAGCCAAGGTCACTGTACTCAAATACCCAAATGTGATCAAATAAATAATGTCAGAAATAACAGAGTTAATACCTCTTGGGTAGACTTAACTACAGTGATTGTGATGAGAGATTAGACCCTCCTTTCATCTCTACAAATTCCTGGAAGAAAGCATGATGGGAACACAAAGGTGCCCAAATTTAGATAAATAAAACATGTGCATGTTTGCTTTGGGTTCTAATCTTCAAAATTGTGCAAACAGACACAATTTCCCTCCTGTTTATTTGAAAAGTACTGTATTTAAAAGCAAGTAAGACTAACAAATCAGTACAGTTGCTGGAATACAGTAATTTGACTTAATGATACTAGAAAATGCATTTTACTGGAGAATGCAAGATGCCTTTTGAAGTACATCTCGGGCATTCCCATATGTAACAATATATTCTACAGCAGGAGCAACGAGAAGCAAGAAAAGGTTTAAGAGAAGAGAGAATGCCTCTTAAACCAGCTAATATAGGCAAAAGGAACAAACTTTCAGACACAGAAATGACCTGGCTTGTATATCAAAAGCTTGTCTTATAAATCACAGTATAACACACAAAAAGACTTATTTATTTCTAGCTGATTTAACAAAAAGAAAGGCTTGGAAATGTACATAGCATTTAAAAGACACAAAATGTTATTTTACAAGCAGTTGGTTGAATAAATAGAACATTTTCCACACTGCTTGTTGGTTGGACTCCCCACTTAAAAATAAATATAGATGTTTCAAACATGAATATAAAAGTTGGTAGGGAAATAAGAGCCTGACTAATGAAGTAAAGAACAGGTAATACAAATACTGTTTATTAGACTCTGCTCTTACGCTGTTCAATGAGACATTGATCTTGTTTCAAGGTAATTAGTATTTTTCATGCTGACTTTAAATGCTAGTTTCTGTTTCAGCATGCTTGGGACCAGGAAAGTCTGTGGTATCCCACACCAAAAATAATTTGCCCAGAGAAGCAAGATGTGGCTGCCCCATCATTGGAGGCCAGGCTGGATGGGGCTTTGAGCAACCTGGTCTAGTGGGAGGTGTTCTTGCCCATGGCAGGAGGGTTGGAACTAGATGGTCTTTAAGGTCCCTTCCAACCCAAACCCTTCTATGACTCTAAGAGGTGCTACTGGCTGCTTCCCATCAGCAAGGAGTATTCTTTTATCTTTTCTTAACAAGCAGAATCTCAGAGAGCTGACTGGGGAACTTAATGACTGGACTTTTCAGGGCAAAACAGGCAGGTCAGAATCCTGCTCTGACACTCTGAGGCAAAATTAGTCTCTTTCCAGTCACGAGAGAAAAAAACTAGAAAGGTTAGCATCCCCGAGATTAAATTAGCCTGGGTAATTTCTGTTCAGCTGTGAACCAGTTAGCAAGATTTGATTCATTTATATGTTCAAGGGCAACACCGACAGCCTGTGCAAAAAATACCTGCTCAGAAGTTGATTTGTAATTTTACTAAAGTTACTCAGTACCACTCTTTCCTGTGAAGGACTTTAAGCTGCATTTTTCTTCTTGCATATCACTGTGAGGAAGGGCTTTAAAACATCCCTTAATATAAAGCTTATTTATTGGTGGTGTTAAGGGTCATCTTAGTGCATCTCATCTGACCAACCTCCTGATGCTACATGGCTGTGAGGGAGCCCTGGCACCCTCGTTTTCCTCCTCAGCCCTCAAGTTACACTTGCGAAAGGCTACAGTTAAACTGATGGCTGAATCCTTCTCTCTTCCAGAACATCCCAGGCTCTGATCCCAAGTATTACCTGCGCTTCACTACCAAAGACTACCAAAGCGGGGTGAGTTTATGGTCCTCCGTGTTTCTCCTGACAGTGTGCATTAAACAAACTTCAACATCTCCAAAACAGGATACATTTAAGTGCTTTTGTAAATGGATTTTTCATAATGGAAAGACTTACCTTTATGCTTCTACCTACCTGTCCCGCGTGGGGCATGGTTTGTTCTTAGCATCACCTGAGTACTTCACCTTGTGAGTCCTCTCCCTGCATTGGGGAGCCAGTGGCCAGGGCACCCGTAGGCACCTGCTTTGCTCGCTGCCTGAAGAGATGGCCTCGTTTAAGTCATATCAGGCAACCAGGGGCCTGTGTGAAACTTTGCGATGGCCCGAGCTCAGTGTGACATTATGGTCCTCATTATCCAACTGTAGCTCCTGCTGTGTCCGCACACCAAAATGAGAATAAAGAGTTGACAGTTGCGTGTTCTTCTTAATTATAGCTCCCCTCCCCCCATTCATTCTGCCAGACAGTTGTCATTAGCAATTTTACTGTAAGCATCTGCTTTTCCATTACACACGCATTTTATGAAATTCAGGTTATTTTCAGCATTTAATATGAAGCATTAGATTAGTTTTGTTTTAAGGCGGAAGTATCATACAATGAAATTCCCTGTTATCAATTAGTATTATTTTTTGAGAACTTTCAAACATATTTCAAAAATGCTACATTTCAATTAAAAACTTCTGTTAAATCACGTTAGCCTTGTGGTTTTAACCTGTCTAAGTTTCTAGAAAAAAGCTGATATCCATCTAAAGAGTATCTCGACCCCTGTACAGTTTCATACAAAGCGTCTCACAAAGACATATATGTACTCCACATGTTGATACCAAGAGCTTTTTAAAGAATGTGTTGCTGGTAAATAAAATCTTGATTAAAGATTATAGTTTTAAATCCTAACCTTTACAGGAAAATTCCGGGACATGCTTTGCTACAGTGCTGTATCCCAAGACAAAGTCTGCGCCTGTTGTCAATATCAAGTGCATGAATACCAAAGACCAGAAGCAAATCGAGGAAGAGGACAATAGAATTTACCAAAAAATTAGGCACCAAACCAAACCAATAATTGGAAACAATATTCCAGGTATATTCCTCTAAATAATCAATTGTATTTCATTTTATCTCAAAGATTCTGGGCACTTTTAAGAACACAAGCAAATGTACAGATTTTAAAAAGGAGATACATATATTTACCCTAAAAGCTTAGAGCTATCAAAACAATTCCAGTTTGCCAGTGGTTCTTGGGGAGAAAAAACCTGCTGTGTTTAGTGACAACAGTAGTCAACACAATGTTGTGAAGGTGTCTTGGATTTAAAAGCAAGACTATGCAGTTTTATATTCAAGTAAAATGTCCTCAAGTAATAACAACTGCCTTAACCCAGACACATTCCCCAGCTGTGGGTGGAAATTCACAAGGGATGACTAACAGAATGGAAACAGAGTGCCCCACTCTCTCTTTTCCTCCTGGCTGGCTAAGGACCTCCATTATCGTGGATATTGGGTTTCTCACCTCCTTGTGGGGACACTGCAAATGGTGTCTCATGGCAATTTCAGGTCCGTCACGCTTTCATACTTTTACAGTGCCTGCAGATTTAGCATCACTCTCCTCCCTGTTCAAAACTGTGACACGTCAGTAGGGAAAGTAGCTTCCCAGGAACTATGCCAGTACTCTGTGGTTTATCATTTTTCTGCTGAACAGCCAGAATTAGTCATTTTTGTATTATTCTTTCTCCCTTGCAGACAGCTATGGCAATATTGAACCTGCCCTGGAGCCAGTGTGGGCTTTGGCTGTTGCTGGCAGCAGTTACATCATGTGGGAAAAGTCAACAGAGAACTTGGGTTACTTCATGGCACAAGTCAAGTCTGTGAAGCAGTGGGTAAGTGAGGTGGAAATTACACGTCAGAGAACAAAACAACCATCAACAGCTCACGCTCGCTGTAATGGGCGTGATTCTCTCAAAATCCAGGTGGCTTCTCCATACAAGTATCCCCACCTCTGGACAAGCATTTTGTCCAGGTTTTGGTGGAAGAATTTTACTTGGACAAAGTTTGGTTTTCCTTGTTTGCATCAGTCTAGTACCTTACGTGTGCATTCTGGGGAGCATTACACCTGCAGTGCATAGAATAGGGGTTCCCAAAGCTTCGCTTCCATCAGTCATCTGCGATCCATAGAGACTGCATTTGGTTTTTACTCCCTTGTTATTTAGAATGAGATTTCTCTGAAGAAGAGATTAATAACCAGGTAAGATTCTCAAACTAATTAGCATCTGGGTCAGCTTAGTTTCATGTCAGAGACGCTGCAGTTGTGCCTTTCAAGGTTTTATATAGGAAGTGCTCCTAATTCCCCGTCTCTGCACACAAAACCTGCCTCACTCCAGCCAATGACCACAGCCATCTCCAGCCCTAACCGACTCGCTCCCTAAGCAAGCTAAATACAGTTAACTAAATCGGAGCAGACTGTAAACTTCAACAATATAACTCATGTTCTTGATCATTTTGTTTTCTTTTTGATACCTGCCCAGATAAGGAAAGACGATTATACTGAGTTTGACTACACTGTCCTACTCCATGAAATTCCAACACAGGTAAGAAAGGATATGCGTATAATACCTCCTTTCATCAACAGAGGAGCAGTATAAAGATCATGAAAGATGTGTGTTTTTAAATCTCTTCTCCAGGAAATTATTTCATGTCACATGCGCCTCACTTGGCTTCCTGGTCACCCTCTGAAAGTGAAATACTTCTGTGCTTCAGACGATCAGGGGCTCAAAGATGGATCTGGAATGGAATCTGGATCAGCTGCTGAGATTTTACCTGAAAGGGGAGCAAATTTTTAAAAGAGATTGTCACCTTTATGTATATGTATTAAATCAGAAAATCCTTGCGTTAATAGACCTGGAGTCGTGATAATTTTTCTATACAAGTCAAACTGAATTTGAATGCTTTCAGTAGTCTGTTTTGTTCCAAAATTAATTCCTCTGATTTCTTAAACTGTAAGTCTCATGTTATACAGTTCTACCTACAAACTTTGCTACTGTATATCTACACAGATAAACATACACAAGTTGATTTTATGTCATTAAGTTACTGTTACTTAGAGTAAGATAGTTTGTAAACAAAGTTAATATATTTGGATACAAATCTTGAGAAAAGTATTAATCTGTCAGTAAGAAATATTTGTCTACTAAGTTTTTTTTAATTCTATTTTTTGGGATAGATAAAGGCTGATTTTCAACTTAAATCTCCAATAAAACAAATACCGTTATGCTGGTTGAGGTTGGGTTTTCTTTCACGCTGCTGCTGTGACTTTCCATCTTCTTCCCAACTTTCCATCTTCTCCCGGTGTCTGGCCTTCACAAGGCTGGGGATGAACGTAGGCAGCGAGACGTCTCCCCACGAGGCTCTGCAGTGGCCAGTAGCCAGCATCAGCCCGGCGCTGGTCCCGCCGACGCACCGCCGCTCCCTGCAGCGCGAGATCACATAAAAATAAGTTGCTTCTCCCATATTTGTGAAGGCAACTGAGAAAATATTGATGTAAGGAACACGTGTTTTGTTGTGTGTCCCCCCTCCATCTGTCACCAGCCAGTCCAGAACACCGCAAGGCAGCGCTCGCCAGAGGGAAACGGAGGATGTTGTCTCAGTCTATTTGCAGCTCTTGCTGTGACCTTAAAGAAAACCAGAGTGAGCTGCAAAGACAAGAAGGCTCTGTGCAGATGGGTGTCCATCTGGGTTTGGTGGAGGAACAGCCCGCTGCCAAAACACCCCATCGAACAGCTCTCGTGCTAATTGCCATGGCTTGTATCCGTCCTAAATACAACAAAGTCCTACCGCAAGAACACCATCTTCTCCTTTCACACCAAATCCTCCATTTGGCTTTACAGCAGACCCACTGTCCTGCCTTTGTCTGCTGAGATTGTGCCAAATTCTCTCCCCCTCCCCTCGTTAGCAAGATTTCTGGCAGGTTAAATCAACTCCATTATCAGTAAGTACACCTTCCTCGGGAAAACGGGCGGTGGGCTCTGCCTTCTGGGATGGTTGTGCTCCTCAAAACTCGTGGTATATTGCGCTATCATTGATCCGTAATCGGGAACAGTGATTGAGGTGTTTAACGTGAAGGCTTTAACCAGGGGATATTTAGGCTGGGTGATCTGTTAACCCCCCACTGAAGCATTTTATATCAGCAAATAATAGGCATTACAATAAATTCAGTGGCGCAGCATTTCATATACTTGTGGCGTTTTCTTTTGTGCTGGTGAAACCTCTCTCATCACCAAAAGCATGAAATTAGAACTTATAATGGCAAGATTTCTTCAAGAAATTGGTGATGAAGTTTTTTGGTTTTTTTTTTTTAGCATTAAAACAAGAAAATAGCACGGATTTCACACTTTGGGGCTCTACTTTAGCAATGCACTTAATCACAAGTTTAGTTTCCTTACCTTGTTTTTGTCACTGCTCTCCTGACCCGGAACAGAGAATCAGGTGCTTCCATCCTGCCAGATCAGCGTAACTTTGACTACTAATAAGCAACACAAACTCACATCAGTTCAGAAACCACACAATAACTTCTGGACGAGTAGCCAACCTGCTGAAATTCAAAGACAAACTTTCCACCAAGTTCTTTAGGGCCAAGATTTCAATCAGTGGATCGGAACCTAAAATCGTGCAGTTTTCACTCAAGCAAAATTCTTGGTTAACTCAATGTAGACATTATCCAAGTCGAGTCTCAGACGGGTTCAGAGTGAATTCTTCAGGCTAAAAAAAACCATGCAGAGCCTATCTGTAGGAGGTTGTATAGACAAGAGGAATAGTTCTCTTCCGTCTCTGCTGCTGAGAAGAGTTCAACTAAGTCAGATATAATACAAATGCTATGTAAAATCTGATTAAAGGATAAAATAATCACAGAATCACACAGAATCTTAATGGTTGGAAAGGACCTCTGAGGTCACCAGAGTCCAACCACACACACACAAAAGACCCCCACAATCTCAGGCACTAGAGCATGCCCTAAAGTGCCACATCTACATGTTTCTTAAATACCTCCAGGGATGGTGACTCCACCACCTCCCTGGGCAGGCCGTTCCAGTGCCTGACCACTCTCTCAGTAAAGTAATTCCTAATATCTAATCTAAACCTCCCCTGCACAACGTCAGATCATTCACACACAAAGAAACTAAATCCAGGGTGCCCCCGAATTAGGCTCTTGGTGGTGCTTCAGTCCTTCTTCCACTGCCCCCCACTATCCATAAACCTTCCCCCCACCTGTAGATCTTCTCCCTGGAGGCGCTGAGGTTGAGCAGCCCCCGCCGTGCCTCAGCTGTCCCTGCACTGAGCTGCCCGAGGCCGCGCTCCCATCGGCTGCGTTAGGTTTGTGGAGAACCAGCCCGCATCCGGCAGAACCCACTAGCCAGGAATCCACACGGTGGCTGGCCTCCAGTAAGCATAATATAAAAGCTTATAAATATAACACAAAATATAAATAAAACAGTAACCACCCCCCACTTATTTCAAGTAATAACCACCCCGTTTATTTCTTGCATTCCTACTGCTTTTATAAGACATCTTTGAATTTTGGTAAATATGCTGTATTTGCTTAAGGAAAATCTCCAAATGTCACAGCACCTGCAGGGCTGTGAGAAACTGGACTTGAGAACCAACAGAAACGAGTTCCAGGTGGGTATTTTCACAAAAGTAAAGCTCTGAACATAAAGGAATCAAGAAGGGTTTGGCCCAGAGCGACATCATTCTCATACACCGCATTCTGTTGGTGTTTAGTTAGCATTTACATGCCCCTGGCAAATCTCTGACACTCTACTTTTTTCAAGGTTAAAATAATTTTCACTGTCTTTCTGTGAGGGCTGAGGAAAAGAAGCCCGGCCATTGCAGTTCTGTTGGCATCTGGTAAAAATCAACCGCAGCCCTGTGCCAAGAATGTAGCTGGTTTTGAACTGGAACTTCATTTTCTGTTTACTGGAAGTCTGCAAAAAATGCTGTTAAAGCTGAGTAGGTCAGGAAGACAGAGCACGCCAAGAAAATTCAGCGTAGATCTTCTGGTAGCAATTAAGAAAAAATATTGATAAGACCTTGTTCTTTCTCACATAATTGCAACACCCTTGTTTTACCTCTCCTCTACGAGCGATCCAGATCTACTCAACCGATTCCCAAGCTGAGCACCATCCTAACTGTAAGATTCTGGGAAAAGGAATCTCTTTTTTTTGATAAAATAAATCCACATTGTTCATAGTTTTAGAAAGAGTTAACTTCTACATACACTATTATCCACTCTTCTCAAAGCAGATGTGGTGACGAGCAGGTTGCAGTGACAGATGACTTCACCCAGTTCATTAGGAGTTTGGAGGCTCCTAGTGCTGCTCCTGAAGGATGAGGAGGGAAAGCTGACATTCGTCCTCTGGACAGCGTGCTCCAAGTGCAGGAGGTAAAGAATCTGTGCTTGGAGCAGATATGTGAAAACCACTCAGTCCTGGGTGATCATTCACCCCCTGTGCCTGTCCAGCAGTTCACAGCTAGTTTAGTTGAGTCTCCTAAACTAAAATCCTTAAAATTTTTAAAAATTCAAAACCAGAGAAACAGCAACTAGCCTAATTACAAAATAATGATGGATCAAGTAAAAAAAATAAAATTATTTTAATACAAATGGATTAAGACAAATTTCAAGACAAATTATCATCAGTGTTTTAACATTTATATATTTTGTTAATGAGCAGCATTGACACGTGAACAATTCTGTTGTAATCTCCTGGTGGCTTCCGAGAATGCCACAAAGGATATTATGATGAAATTACAAGCCCAAGTCCCGCTGCAGCCTGTGCTTATCCAGCCAGCCTTGATTGCTCCTACTGCTTGGGCAACCCAGCTTTTAGAGAGGGTTGTGAAAAACCGTTCCATGTAGTCATGAGGAAAAAAGTCAGCTCTTGGCTTTGCCCTTTTTTGCAGGAAGTCGTCCTGTTGCTTCAAGGTATTTGTTAATAATTTCTTCTTGAGTGCTGGGCGAACATGGTTGATATTTACAGTATTCCATTGTGTATTCACCTTTTCCCTGTAAATTTGGAGGAATAATAGTGAAAGTGAGGATGCTAAACATATACACTGATTTAATAGTAGGCCATGCCCTAATCTGTGAAATAACATACAGACTCAGCCGATTCAGATGCAGTGAGCATTTTAGTATCATTAAAAAGGACATCTTAATAACATGAGCACTGCTGTGCTCAAAAATGTCTTACACTTGCAGACATTTGCAACTTAATGCCTCAACTTTTCCAGCCTGTGAATTTAATACCTTTGCTGATAACTATCACTTTGTATTACTTGCAAACTTGAATCTTTTCCTCAAAGTATGAAAGAATTTTTTGGCCAGAAATGACACAACTAACGATAGCTATGTTAATTAAAAATCAGCTGAAGTAAAGAGTAAAAGCTCTATGGTTATTTTCCTATTCTGCATTTGTTTTATCACTTTTACTGCTGTATATACTATGTATTGATGATGCAAATTCACACATTTCATTTACAGAAATAAGCACATTCTAGCAAAAAGTTCCAAGAGTACTCACCTCTGTGCAAGACCTCAGCTCGGTGGCGTATCCAAACATATCATTCAGCGGCACCTAAAATCCAAGCATAATATTCTTGTGAAAAGGTGTTTTTCCACCAACTTTGGGTTATTGTCCAATTAATCTCAATTATGATATAAAGAGTCGTCGAAATCTGGTGCTCTTTGTAAATAGTACCGATCTAATTGCCTATTTTTGCGAAGCACCTCTTATTTCAACCAATTTATATTCACAACATTTTTTCGGCAGAAATTCTCAAAAATCTCAGAGTGAATGCAGCAGATACCAGAGTATCCCAAATTCTGGCGTCACCAGGCAAGAGCTGGTAATGTTTGAGATACCTCAAGACTGCAGCTCTAGACACAATTCATAAAGCAGACGTGCCGCAGTGTGCGTTAGCTAAGGCTTTCCTGAGACAATTGACCCTACACCACCACCATTAGATGTATAGTTCTGTATGACCTGACAGGAGAACAAATATGTTTTCAGGGGTGACATAAAAGAATGGACTTTGAAGACAAGTCATTGGCATTTATCTGCAATTATTACAATTAATGCAGGCAACAGCTGAAGGAAGACAGCTGACAAAAAGGTCTCCCCCCTGAACTCTGTACACCTGTATTGCCACACAGGTTTCTTCCCCTCTGAGGCAGCACCACCAGCCTGACTCAAGAAACCCAAGTTCTGTTCCTTTTTCTGCCACCGTGTCATTTTAGGTTAATAAGTCGGCTTCTCTGGAGCAAGAGGGATTTTTAATAAGTTCATGTATACTGAAAATCAATATTATGCTTATCCACTGAAAAACTAACGTTGTGTTTATCCGCTGAAAAACCTGGTACAGGTTTACACGTATTAGTCTATAAGTAAAACAGTAATGGAGTCAAAAGGTAAGGCAGGAGAAGAAAAGGTCAGGAACCAGTGAACACCACAAACCTCTGCATAGAGAGTAAAGTAACCCTCTGTGCCATCTTGTCCTGTGATCACTCCGTGACGGCGATTTATTCCTGCTATCACTGCTCCTTGGAATTCAGTGGGTGCCATCACCTCCACCGCCATAACAGGTTCCAGTATACGCACAGTGGCGTTTTCCATAGCTGGAGAAAAAAAACCTTAATTAAATAATGAAACATCAAGAACAAACCTGGTATAATTCGAGACACCCCTATGCATAGCAAAGAAGTAGTTAATGATTAATGCCAAGTGTTTCTTACATCAGTGGGGGAAAACAATAATCAGCTGTGTGGAATTCCAGCTCCTCTGCCTTTTATTCCCAAGACCATAATAGCAGGAAGCAGTTTGATAAAATGTTCTTTTCATACTTGTGTAAGGATGAAGCTGTTGGTGTTTCTTTATTCTAGAAAAGAGCATTTCTTTCATACAACTAAAGGGATTATTGTGCCTCCCTCAAAATTTCTACAAACTCTTGCATATATTCTGCTCTACGCAACCAGCCAATCTTTAAATATATATATCTGGATGCACCAGGCAACAAACAAACCTATAGAACAGAGTTTGTTAAATTTAGCTCCAACAGAAAAGAAGCCAGCAGGATTACACATTCTAATGGCTAGCTTCATACCTTGCTTCAGGGCTCCTTCCCCTGCTCTGATGAAAGAGATTTCATTAGAGTCCACCATGTGATGAGCACCATCGTCTAGGACGAACCGGACTCCAGATATCCTGTGCCCTGACACTGGACCTTTTTCACATGCATCTCGGAATCCCTGTCAAATAACACCTCAAAGTTAGCAGTTTGTAGACCAAAACAAAGCTTAAAAAAGAGCTTCATTAACAACAGCATATAAAAGACGTGAAACTTAAAAGACAAAACAACAATTACAAAAAACCAGCAATGCCATATCTACCCAATGGACCTTCTTGCTTGATAAGATGCTGGAAGAAAATAACAGTGGGCAAAACTTTTCATTCCCAAGAGTTTGAAAATTATGTACTATCATTCTTTGGCACCTCAGTTTGATACTGGTATTTTTTAAAAACAGAAATCATGTAACAAGCAAAGGACAAGAAATGTACTCAGGATGTTGCTTTGTAAAAGGACTGTATGACCAAAAACTGAACGAATGCTCCCTGTGGAAAGAATTACTCTAACTGAAGAACAAGATGTTTTAAGAATGCATGCTCTCTCCAGGATTTGGCAAAAATCTTTTTAAGTGTTGCATCATGGAATAATGAAGGAATTATTTTAGGTTGATCCAGTATTATAGGAATACAAAGATTACACTAGGTACTCCTTAAAGTAGTATGTGATAAATTACACAGTTACAGAGAGACAGACACAGAAGAAGCCCACAGAAGAGATGAAAAAGAGAGAATATTTGGCAATTCACGCAGGAAATCCAGCTTAATTACAGTTTCCTCCATAACTGGCCTCAGAGAAATCACAAAAATGTTACATATTTTGGGGTTAGAGATGAGAATCACATGGCCACAATCAAAGGCAGAAGAGGGCCATTAAAAAGCAGATTCAACAGGAGAAGGCTTGTTTGACTGTAGGAAAAAAAAAAGTAGAGGAAAGCCTATTTTTTTAGACTGCTGCACTGCTATGGAAATAGAGCAAGCACACACCACCAAAGAAAACAAACAGCAGTTTGCAAATTAAGTGGAAACCTCGGAATGTAAGGTATTAAGCAAAGCCAAACAAATTTCATGGCTTCCACTGATGTAAGTATAAGCCTCCTTGCCTGGGGCAAGACAGCAAGGGTGGATGGTAGAGCAGGAAAACAACAAGAATTGGTATGTTTTGTACCATATGCACACACAAAGCACTTAGTACCTTTTCAACAGCGGGGATGAATTGTTTTGGAATATTTGTGCCAATGGTTCTGTCTTCAAATTCTAATTTTGTGAAGTCCTCTGGATCCAGGGGCTCAAGAACGCCTATAACTTTGCCGTACTGGCCCGCTCCGCCCGTCTGCTTCTTGTGGGTAAATTCAAATCTAAGAACAAACAAATCCCCCCAGAATACCATGTTACTTATTACACGAACCATGCTCTAACTGCAGTTTCCTAAAGTTCACATTCAGCATTTTGCTCTTTTCTGTTTGGTTACATGTAACCAAAATGGCTAAATGCCATGACAGTGGCAGAAAAAGCAGCTGAGAATACATAAAGCCCAAAGAGGGAGCACAACCGTTCTTCATCATGCAAGCACGATGCTGAGAGATCGTGATGAGTTAAATCTCTGGAAAAACAACCACAAAACCAAGCTACTTCTGCGTGTGGTGAGCAAGGCTAATAAAGCCTGCTTACCTTCAGGCTTCTGCTTCTTGTTGACTGCACAGCAGAGTTTATTGTTGTTGTTTCCACACATACCCACAGTTTCTACCTACAAAGCACTTTGATGTTCAGTGCAGACGCTGAACAAGGGGATAACGAGGGGGAAAAATCGTGAATATGGACTGTTAAATACTTCTTAAGTGAAACTGGCGGGTTCTGAGGTTTCTCCGAAACATCTGCCCCCTGTCCCACCCGGCTGGGTGACAGCCGGGGGTGACACACGGCTCCTGGGCGGTGAGTCACGGCCCGTCCCGGTGGGGACGAGCGGGAAGGAGGCGGCTCCGGCCCCGCTCGGCCCCGCCCCGGCCGCTTCCTGGGGGAAGAGGAAGCGGGTCCCGCCGCCATGGAGCTGCAGCCGGGCCACAGCCTCGCCAACCGGGCGGCGACGCTGGCCACCGGCTACCTCTGCTACCGGCGGGGCAGTCCCGGGCGCGGGATGGTGCTGCGGAGCCTCCGCCGGGCCCGCAGGGAGGTGAGGGCCGGGGGGGGGGGAGGAGGGCGACCAGGGCTGGTGTCTGGTTATCTGCTCGCCCAACGGCGAGCTTGTCTCCTTGGAGAGAGACACTGGCAGGAATTCATTGAATCACAGAACCGACTGGGTTGGAAGGGACCCTAAAGACCATCCAGTCCCACCCCCTGCCCTGGGTGGGACTCCCACCAGACCAGGTTGCTCAAAGCCCCATCCAGCCTGGCCTTGGAACCCCTCCAGGGATGGGGCAGCCACAGCTTCTCTGGGCAACCTGGGACAGTAACTCACTGCTCTCACAGTCAAGAATTTCTTCCTAATATCTAATCTCAATCTCCCCACTTTCAGTTTAAAACCATTTCCTGTCATCCTATTGCTCCACTCCCTGATCAGGAGTCCCTCCCCATCTCTCCTGTAGCCCCTTTAGGGACTGGTATGGGCTCTAAGGTCTCCTTGGAGCCTTCTCTTCTGCAGGCTGAACAACCCCAGCTCTTTCAGCTTGTCTTCATCGGAGAGGTGCTCCAGCCCCTCTGAGCATCTCTGTGGCCTCCACTGGACCCGTTCCAACAGGTCCATGTAGTGTTGGACCCGAATTTGAAAACCAACGGGCAGCCCAGGGTGCAATGAGTCCTTAACAGAGATGGCTTCTGCAGCTCTGTAGGAATCTATCCATCATAGTCCAGAAGTAAATAGAAGGGAAAGTGGAAATGGGAGGAGGCCTTGGCAATTGCATCCTGAAATGACAAGAGTGAGGACAGAGTGGCCGTGATAAATTTAAGATTAGGATAGGAATATATTTGCTGCAGCAGGGCTAGGAGTAGTGAAATTGAGCTTGACTGAATAAATGGCTACGAGGAGGTGATGGTAATTCATTGAGATCGATGCACTAACTTAATCCTTGGAGAAAGTTTTCCCCAAAGTGCTGCCCTGCTTGCTGTTTGACTGTCACCCCCCTGCATACAAAAGAATCACTGTTGGGTTTTTTTTTATTCTGCAGCTGGGAAACAGGCTCTGTTGGGAACAGCAGCGCTCAAGAATGTCCTCTGTTGTATCTTTTGGGCTGACAGGGAAAATAAGAAATGATCTGTGTGGACTGAACTGCTTTATCCTCTCTGATGCAATATGCCATATCAATTTCCAGAATTTCCAGGAAACCACACAAAAGAAAGGGTTGTCAGTTTAAGTATTGTGCCTTCCTTAACGAGCCAAGAGCTACTGACTTTTACAGCTGTGAGAACAGCAGAGAATTAAATTAATATTCTCCTGTTGTGTCAGTTCTTGCTCTGTTTACAGTGGCGAGGCAATGAACCCACTTTTTAGTAAGATTTGGTTTTGTTGATTCATCATCTCTCAAGGAGTTGTATTTGTGAGGGGGTTGTGCGTATCTAAAAAAGATTATTGAAGTGTGCATAAACACTCCGTGGACCTTGAGATTAAAATTGGTCATATTTAACCCAGAGGACAAAGTTGAACATTTACAAAAGCGTGTGCAAAAACTTCTAAGGAACAGCAAGGCACAATCTGTCCCGTTTGACCCATGTTACTTTATTTAAAATTCGTACAGGAGGGGTACGGAACCACAGCCTCGCAGCAGAAAAAAAAAATTAAACTCAGCTTGACATCCGTCAGTCCAAAGTGGACCTAGGACTTTCCATTAAAGTCGATTGAGAAGGGATCCTTCATAAAATACTCCTTGAGGCTATATTTTGTGAGCTGCCCAAGAACTCCCATGAAAATCTCTGTTTCCCTGCCTTTACGACGATCCTTTGCTGGCTTTTACCGTTGTGCTGAACAGAATATGTGTTTGTCATTTGACATGAGAGCTATGAAACCCACCACGTCTTATGGTTTGTGCTTACGGTCACCTTCCTTTGAGGAGTCTCTTTGCTATTGCAGTCGAAAAACCAAATACAAAAGCCTTCCTTACCTGTAGGAAGCCAACCTGTAGGAATGATCCTGGCAGCCCAGAGAGCCAACCGTGTCCTGGGCTGCATCAGGAGAAGTGTGGCCA
>JAOXJM010000052.1:8400287-8419349 GCA_026413425.1 Tringa solitaria
TTCTCCTCAGGGCTGCTCTCAATCCATTCTCGGCCCAGCCTGGATTTGTGCTCGGAATTGCCCCAACCCACGTGCAGGACCTTGCACTTGGCCTTGTTGAACTTCATGAGGTTCACACAGGCCCATGTCTCAAGCCTGTCCTGGTCCCTTTGGATGGCATCCCTTCCCTCCAGAGGGGGATGCTCTTCTCATGACTACCTGTCCTGCTCTGGATTTGCTGGTAACCCTCCTACAACAGGGGTTATGGCAAGACTAGCCTGCTTGCTTACATCATTGTCGTAGATACCAAAAAAAAAATACATAACATGATACAATTCATAATGAAGTGCAAAATGGACCTAATACAAGGAACCCAATTAAGACTCTTACCTAAGTATTTAACCAAGCAGCCAATTACTGGAGAGAATCATACAGGGAGCCCAAATACAGCAATGAAGTGATATACAAGACTAGGAATGGACGAAGAAGTACTAATCAAATGCTGCACCAGGTGCATAATAAATGAGTGGTCTTAACACAGCAGAAAGAAATAAAATAATTCCCCATCTCTGCAGAGAAGGGCAGTGCTGCAGTGTGCTTCACAATAACTCACATCTTTTTCACAATGCAAAATAATTCAGTATTTTACAAAATAACTGTTCTTAATGTTTTCCTTCTTTAGGACATTGACAATGTTGGGCATAAGTACTACCTGGAACTGGTGTTAGAAGATGTCCTTGACAAAGTGAGTTCAGATTTATTTAATTAATACATTCTGTGGGCAGAAGTTGGCACTACTGACATAATGAAAAGCCATGGCTTTATGCTGCTGATCCTACCTGAGGCCAGTGGGCACAACGGTTAATAATACTTGGTACCATGTTTCAGATTTTTCTATACTGCAAATCAGGTTAAAACAATCAAACCAAGAGGCTTAACTTTACCAAAAAGGAACCCCCATTTTCTACATCATAAAAGCCCTGAACATCTGGTACCTACCCCTATCACACAAGAAAATGCTTCAGGGATGACAAGGACATTTCAGTGTAATTCAATTTCAAATTGAAATTATTTGAACCCATTACTCCAACTGAATAGCACAAGTGACTTTCTGCACCACCACCGTTGCCCTTTCTATCACTTTCTATCAGAGAGAAAACTGCCCTTATGGTAGAGTCACACGAATACTATGAATTTAACCTTGGCTTAAAGAATCACAAATCTCTATGGGCCAGACTCAGAGAAAATGACAACTACATAAAGAAAAAAAATACATTTTAGAAGTGCAAATTACCAATATTATACATGTAATTAATCAAATATTAATGCACATAATTAACTCTGTAACAGGACAGTACTGTTAACTGCACTGCTGAGGTTCTTTATCATGTGGGCAACGAAAGCATTGCTCCAGATGTGCAGTTCACACTTGAAGGAGAACTTAAGAGCACAGATGAAGCAGATAACGTATTCTACAATCGAATCAGGAGCCTGGAAAAAGAGCTGGTGGCAGAAGACATACCAGGTACAAAGAAGGGGTCTGGGTGAGAAGGACGTTTTTGAGACAACGTCCTCCCTGGCCAGAAGCAAACCTGAGTTCAACTGGTGGTGATCCATGACCTGTATGGGATCCCCTTCCAAACAAGCCAGGGCCAAGGGGATGATGCTACTAGCCCTGTTTTGAACACACGCTGCTTCGCTTTCTCTTATTCAAGGCAGTTGAATCAATTACAACACTACTAAATTTATTCCTCATTTCTGAAATCCAGAACCTATACGTGGTTTGCATGTGACTGTTCTTGAAAACTTCCTGCTACTGTCACCTCTCCCTTCACCAGCGTCCTGCTCGCTGTTTGTGTACATCAGACACCCCGACTGTAGTACGAGGGTCTGCCCTGCCTTGAAGGCCTCATAGAATATATGTAAGAGAAAGAAGTGGGATGAAAACAGACACAGTGGTGATATAGCTGCTACTCCAAGATTATATGGAAGGTCTCTGACACAGCAAGGAACGTAAGCGAGTGACATTTAGCACCAAACCCTACTGTTAGGTGATGAGGTTCTGTTAATGGCTGCAACTCCATGATTCTTGCTTCATGTATGTTATTCCTTTTGTTTGCCAGACAGCCACGGCAACGTGCCCCCAGAAATGGAGCCCATCCGCTGCCTAGCGTGGGCCGCCTCTGGCTATGTGATATGGCAGAACTCAACCGAAAACACTAAGTTCCATCTGGCCCAAATTAAACGTGTGAAGCAAGTGGTAAGTTACCATCAATGCCCTGCAAGAAAAAAAAAGCATTTAAGAGCAGCTGTGGCAGGTACAAGAGTACAGCTGAAACTCAGTTCTTGAGCAAGAAACCTCAATTGTATCCGATTTTCTTGGTCTGGTTCATTTTAAAGACACCGTTTGGGTTTTATTCCACCTACTCCTTTCCTCTAGGAAGTCAGGAAAGCTTGAGTGTTTACTTAGATCACTCCTTCTCTTCATAAATTTTGCTTATAGAAGCTGTGTCTTCTTGGCAAGAGCAGTATTCTATGCTTATTTAGTTAAGAAAATTGACTCTTCCACTTGGAGGTCGTCATGTTGATTACGGTTTTATATTACTTTCCTGCCTTTCATCTGTAGTGTAAGCCCAGCTGACAGTATTCTTGCGTCTGCATAACACGCACTGGAATACTGTCCTTTATCTCTTGATCTTCACCATGATCTAGCAATCAGTCACAGTAATACTGCTTGACATCCCTGTGATAGCCATGTCTGGACAAATAGCAGTGGGCTGCACCTCAAATTCAATGAAACACAATCTGCATTGCTTTTATTTGCAGTACTGCAGTCTCCAGCCATTTGCTACTTCACTTCAAAATGCCAATCAAGAAAGAAAATACTATATAATTCCACTCCCTTCATTAGCTTTTTTGCTTTGTTCTTCCCAAACTTACTGATTTTTAGTATTTTTTCTTGGGAGGCAGGGAAAAAGCATCAATTAAATTTAGATAGAAAACTGAATTCAGAAAGATGTGTCACAAGAAAGAAAGCGAACAGAATACTTCAGGACGAAATGTTTTCTATTTTCACTTATTTCTGAGTGGTTACAGGTCATGTATTTATCTTGAGCAGATCTTGCCCTAAGCTAAGAAATAAAAATGACTGGAAAATCTTGCTATTCAAATTAATTGAGTCATTAGCTGCCACCATCAACAAGACTTGCACACTTCTTGCCTAGAACAGGCTTAACTGATAAAGCAACTTGCTTTCAGAAGGGTTATTATTAAACCAAAGTTTTAGTTTTGTTTTCAAATTAATAGAATTCTATAGATTCTCGCAGTTCTTCTCTGTTCTGTTTGGAGAAAATGTACTGTGAGTTAAGAATAACTCCTAAAGGGATGGTCAACTTCAAATTGAAGGAAATTTAGTATGTAAGCTAGGATAAAGAAGCAGGACTTCATATTTAGAAAACCCCATTTATGAGGAGTCTTCAGAACGGACTTTCAGAGCCTGAATGTTTTGCCACTCAGAACAGCCAGTGAAGTCCCATGAAGTTCTGGGTATGAAGGAAAGGCAGAAACTCATTCTGGAAGCACAGTCTGTTAATGTTTTGCTCCCTCTGATGGCTACCTGAAAGCAGTTCACAGATGCTGCAGGGCCCTGCACAAGCAACATTTTAAAACTCTCTTTAACAAACCAGATGAATTTAAGGATAAGGGAGACAGAAGACTATTAAACTAAACCAGCTTTCTTCCTTTTCCCTGAAGAATAGATAGGTAAAGAATACACTCCAAAGGCCAGTGGGTATTCTGTCGCTCACGCAATCACTGATAACTTGTTATCCACTGTAAGGCTTTTGGAGTGTGTTCCAAGTCAATTTCTATTGCAAATTTCTAGGTTAAATTGACACTTTGTAGAATCAGGTGTTCCATTCCCATATGAGTTCCTGAAGTTGAGATATATCCATCTTCTTTAAGGGAGGAATTAACACAGTTTTAAGTTTTGCAATTCATTCTCTCAAATGCAACTTTGGAGTTTACAGAAATAAATAACGGTATCTCTTTGTTTTGTATATAGTGACTAAACTCCATCTGCTTTATTTGTTAGCACAAGCTGCCAGAGAGCTGATTCACTACTTTTAAGACGGGGGAAGCCCCAAATTCAGCCCTTTTCATCTTGTCTTTCCAGAAAAGAAGTGATGAATATCTTGAATTTGACTACATGATTCTGCTTCACGAAATGGTGTCCCAGGTAAAATCTTATTTCTTAAAAACCTTTTCTTGTTTTAAGACTGCCAACTGTGTAACCTCCAGCTCAGACATGCAGATGGTGGGGCGGTCAGAGATATGCTGCCTGCAGGTCAGTTAGCAAACGGGGTGAGGTCAGGGCAACGATGACTAGATGACTATCTGCCACACCGTTCTGGGCTTCTGCCCCTGTGCAGGCAGGAGACACCAGGTCTCCCCCTTGTGTCAGCAGACAGTAATTTTCAGCTATTTCTGGGCCCTTCTTGGGAGTGGCAGAGGTTCAGCATCCTGGTCATTCACAGCTCTCTCCTCTTGGGAGATACTGTTGCCAAACTGGCCAGGGATAAAGGGAAGAAGCAGCTGCCAGCATCCTGGACTGCTTAGCTGCATTCCAGCTGGAACTGCAGAGTGCTTCTATGCCAGAGGACAGCAGTGAATCAGTATACAGAGGAATCATTTACCCCAGTAGCTCCCAGAACAGCAGAAACTTTGATTCCCAGAACAACATTCTATGTTGTTCTTGATCATAATTTTGCTGATCTGAGCAAGTGTTTTCATAAGAAAAATAAATTTTGAAAGAGAAGTTCTCAATTATGCAACCTCCTGTAATAAATCATCCACTGGTAACAATCATAGATCTGACTCCCACTTCTAATTCCACTGCTTCCCACCCCACTGTACTCTCAGTTCAGTTGGGGCATCTATAGTGGTTTTAGTTCCCAAGTTTTCTATGAAGAGAAATTCCCAAGAAGTAGTAGCTAACTAATTGCGAAACAAAAGCATAGATTTTTCATTGTGCTCTGTTTGGTTAAGGGCAGATGTCCCAAAATATAAACAGCACTAGCAGTAAGAGGGGTGCCAACATAGACATGCTTGAGCTGCAAAACTTGCCTAGATGAAAGAAAAATGTATTTGCAGCAGCATGGAGCACAGCACAGGCTGAAAAAAAGCTTGCAAGAGAACTTCAGATACTTGGAGAGCTCAGCAGGACGGCACGTTACAGGGCTTGCCCTGCACCATTAGTGGTGCTTGATCAACCTACTTAAAATCACCCCAATTATGGCTGTAATACAGCAGTCAATTCCTGTTCAGTATTGCTCACAGAAAATACTTTCTCACTTTCTACAGTTGTATTTTCCACCCACAGGAGATCATTCCCTGGCAAATGACAGTTCTCTGGCACCCACAGCACGGTGTTCAAGTAACACAGGACAGCCGTCAGCCAAAACACACATCGGAATAAGGGACCACCTGATACCGCAATGGGAGAAGGTCAAATGCTACAATAAGCATTTGAAGGCAGGGCAGATAAATTAGTGAGGGTGGATATGCAATCAAGGTACAAAAAGAAAAGTCCTTCCTCAATTAAACATTTCCTGTACATCGTGCTTTGATCTGACAATCCAAAAGGCACTTTGTCTGCTACATAATCAAATTCTGCATCAAAATAAGTTTTAAAAACCTCTGTTGCCAGAACAAGTACTTACGGCACAGGTTTGGAGATGTTCTCCCTAAAGGCAACTTTGGGCTTTCCCATGGTGCAAGGGCAACCATATTCTCTTTCCATTCGCTGCAGGTAAAAAGAAAAAAACCCAAACAAACCAGAATGAAATACAGAGTTCTTCCACTGGAACAATACATTGGAAATTATTTTATTTATAGGTCTTTTTGAAATGAGAAACTCAATCAGAGTTAACTCTTGGTTTGAGACTGGATTGGTTTTTGGGGTCCCGGTAAGGGGTTTTCTGTTGTTTTTTTTTAAATGTTACAAGTGATTCACTGTCATTCTGCAGTCATCCTTGTTTAGAGGCTATAGCTTTAGATACAGGAGAAGGGAACAGCAATAATTATTTCAGTCAAGTTTAAGTTTTCCAAAACAAAAGCCATATTTTCTTTGTTCTGTCAGCATTTCAGATACATCTATTGTCTTAGACTAAGATAAAATATACACATCAACTTTAAAGAAACAAATAAATCACTGTCAGTAACTATTCCCTCCTGCTTCCTCTGTTATTATGGAATGATACATTTAAAAACACAGAAACAGAATATTTCTGTCTCCTGTAGGAAATGGATAACAGTAAAATTCATCATAAGCAAATGCTGCTAAAGCAAAGCGTAGTGCTTAATGCTTTTTTTATGGATTTAAACCAAAAAGTAAAAATATTCCAGGCAGAAGTTTCATTTAAATAGCTTACAAGCCTTCAAAACAGAACCACTGGAGAAAAACAATCAAGTTGACTGAGAAGTTAAGCTCTTCCCTAAGAAGCCAGCATTGTTCATGTTAATGTCATGGCACTTTCTGGTAGGAAGATCTCAAAATTATTGTCACACCATAACTCTGATTTACACAAAAGCAAGTGGAGTTGAGCAACTCCAGACATCTTGTAAACTTGATGTGTTTAGGCAACCAATTATAAAACTGGGCATAAAGGCTGGCATCTGTTATCCCATTTGCAGACAGATTTTGGTTCTCAGCCAGAAAGGAAGGAGAATTTTTGGGTGAGAAAACAGGCAAAAGCAGAACCCATGGAATCTGCTTTCCAAATTACCTGGGCATAGATTTCCAAGTGCAGTTCCCCCATTCCAGAAACAATGGTCTCTTTGCTCTCATCATCAAAATGGATTCTAAAAGTAGGGTCTTCCCTTGTAAAGCGGCTCAGACCTTTTGAAAATTTATCAAAGTCATTCTGAAAAACAATCACATACACAAGAAGACATTAACTCAACATCCAGGAGTCACACAACAAAAAGGCCTCAAATTTTCCTATCAAATGCTTTTCTACTCTTATGAGGTTATTTGGTGAAACACAGCCATACGTTTATAACTATTTATTTATCCCTCCAGTTACTTCAAGTCTGCGTTTATGCAGGTCAAAGACATGCATCCTGATGGCAAAGTGATACCATCTAACACAGGCACATGCTGAGTGATCTGAATGATGTGCTCTTAAGTGCTTTGGATAGAATATTTTCATTTTAGTCTGTGATTCCATATTTAACTGCTAACCCACATAAAATAATAAAAGCAGCAGAGGAAAGGTAACTCAGTCAGAAAGCGGTTGATTTATAGGCTCCTACCTTGTTGGAAGGCTTCATGGCTACTGAAATGACAGGATCAGGAATGTGAATTGATTCCTGCAACAACCATAAAGGAAGAGATCATACAATCGAATTCCACTACGCCTGGTGATGCATTTTCTCCAGAAAAGTTTGGTCACAAGGATTCTGGGTGACAATCAGGGATGACTTTACTTATCTAGCTTGTATCACATATTATAGCCTAACAAAATTAGGTGACTCTCCTGAGGATTACCACAAGGCTGTAACATAATGCACATGTACTGCCAATCACAGTATTTCCAACCCTGTTTTCTAGATGAGAGTTGATCTCTGGATTTCCCACTAGTTCCAAGACTCTGCTTCCTATCAGGTTTTGTAAATATATATACAAATAAAACTGATGTATTTAAATACACATACAAATACATAACTTAGTAATTTTGGGTAATAGCATCTGCTTCTAACAGTCCAGAACAGTTTGCTAATACTGAAGTAATATTTGATGTCAAGCATAGTAAATAGGTGTTATCTCTCTCTTCTACATACCATACTTCATATAGTCAGGCTCCTTGAGGTACAATAAATAAACACAAAAAATATTTGCAGTTGCATATACAAAATATATTTAAACTGAACAAGTGCTTACAAACTTTTACAAGAAAATCCTGGTAAATTCCAAGGCACGAGGGATACGAACGAAAAGGCGTACTCACCATGGAAATGTCTGTACTGGTTTTATCAGTGAATGTATCCCCGCTCGCACAGTCAATTCCAAACAGCGCGCATATGTCTCCTGCATAAACTTCATTTACATCCTTGAGAAAGAAAAGTTTACTATGTAGATAACATTGTAAGACATATTACAAATTACACCTGGTTTTAAGAAGCTATATAAATACTGCGTTTAAAAGCTTGAAATTAAGTTCCTTCAAACATTCCAGCTTTGATAAAGTGCTCTGTAGATCTTTTATCTCTTTATTCAAAGCAGAAAAAGGACAGCACAGCTTAGATGCTTGCTTGTTCTAAGGTAAGGATGTGAAGAAAGCAATATACTATGTTTCAGACCTGACCCAGCTGTAGAATTCAGGAATCTTCAACAGGAAAGGGTAGGACTTGCAGAAGTTTCAGAATCAATTTTTAGTTTAACAATTGTATTCAATAATCACACAGAAGAAAACCTTTTTGTATGTTTTGCCATTCCTATTTCCCCTCTCCCAGAAGTATGGAATATGGGGATAATACCACAGCTGGTCCTCTTTAGATATCACCTCAAAGCCATTTTATAATGCTTCTTGGGCAAAGATTCTTCCACTTCAGTGGAAATAATACACTAGAGATAATTCCAGTTTTTTGTAGAGATCTAAGTGCTACAGGCAAGTATGAATTAACAACAAAAGCAGAAATTTGATGTATCAGATTGTTCAGAGACAGTTGAAAAGCGAGAAGCTTTAGTAAAAGTGGTTCAAAAGGCAATGCATGTGGACTGTACCTCTCACACTCACCTCCATGTTGTCTGAATGCATACGGACAAGTCTTTGTACACGCACTCTCTTCCCAGTCCTGGTGTTATAGATATAATCAGATTTCTTCAGCATCCCCTGATAAACTCGAATATAAGTTAACTGCCCAAAGCGGCCAGCCTGGAATCAAAAATCATTAAAAATCAGATATAAACCTTCTGGGAGTCAAGATGACTACTACTGAAAGCATGATCTGCACTGACTGATGAAATGTTTCTGTTTTGAATTTATACAATAGACATGTATAGTAAACATTTATACAGTAGACATATAAATGTCTGCTGAATTTCTTTTCTTTTAACAGTAGACATTTTTTTAACAGTCTCAGCTTTCCCTTAACTCTGGAATGGAACTTGGTATCTCCTGGCAATTTTCTTTATTTTTCCAATTTTACCAGTCCTAAACATTCCCAACAGAGGCAGAGGTTAACTGGCAATTTGACCAGCCACTTTCCATATGAAAATCTGAACTGCTACTCTCTAGGCGGCAAACAATTTGGTTAAAACTGTGTGATTTCTTACACATTTGAGGATTTTTATGGTTGAAACCACTTTTTTTTTTTTTAGAAGTAATTAAAATTTAAATTGAACTTAAACAAACTGATTTTAAAATTTGTTCTGTTTGAGTTTTGGTAGTGCCATCTGTTTGGACCCGCTCTGTTTTGTACTCAAATCACAAATAATGAATCTGGATACCTTCCTTTCTCCTTCAGGGATAACACAATGAGAGTACAACTTTTGCAATCCCTCTGCAGAGGTCAGATATTGGTAGCATGGGAAACTTGCAAGCAACTGAATAAAGTCAGCTAGGTCATGTCCTGGGCATCCCTTCTCTAGAAGCTTTCAGGTTAGCTTTTACCAGATACACAGTCACCAAGTAAAAAAGCCTTCACATGCATGAACAGATACACTGAAAATATGAAGTTTTAAATGTGCACTTTTCCCCAAAAATGAAAGCATTTCCCAGACATCAATGGCAAGGACTTGCATACACCAACCACTCTAGCAGGAAACGCCCTGTGCCTCTACTGGTTTTGCTGGATTAGAAAGGGAAACAGTAACAGCTTACCTCCAGTTTAAAAGCGAGGCCTATAAAAGGCT
Organism: Tringa solitaria; assembly: GCA_026413425.1. Taxonomy (NCBI): domain Eukaryota; kingdom Metazoa; phylum Chordata; class Aves; order Charadriiformes; family Scolopacidae; genus Tringa; species Tringa solitaria. The sequence continues at coordinate 8,410,183 of JAOXJM010000052.1, forward strand.
GGGAATTGTCTCGTGCAGAGTTCAATACAAACTTGGATTTTTCTTCAGACTCCCTTAAAAACAGACATGGAGAGGGAGTTTATGTTAGGAATGAAAGATGGCAGCCTCCTCTAAACATAAGCCCAAACTTACAAAGTCCCAAGGGCCTTCAGTTTCACAGGTTTGTAACAGAGACTTCATGATGCTCCCATATGCTCAGAAAATATCTCAGAGAAACTGCAGCAGATCCCAAAAAGGAGGTTGAAAATATAACAAATATCACTAGTCCTTCATATCATCCAACTATTTTGCCATGAAAGCAATTAATCATACACTCAGACATGTCATGAGCAAGTCCAATTTTAGAGAACTCTTCTGACAATGCTCCTGAGCCACGTGAGAAGTTTTAGTCTACCCCACCAGGCAGACGTTAGAGGCAGCAGTGAGGACTCAAGAATCAGGCAGTCACTTGGCGAAAAAGTCTTAAACTATATTTATTAGCATAATTTCTATTTAGCTATCATTATATTGTCTGAACAACTCAAATACATTAAAAAGACCTGATGGCCACCCCTAAGACATGACTGGAATGTTAAAGGCTATTTACTGGCTCTAATGTTGGGTTTCATGTTTCTTATGTGCCTTAATTGTCAAGGCACATATACTTCAACAAACACGTCCAAAGAATAAAACATTTCACATTCACTCTCTCCTTTACTGTAGGAATGGTTTTAAGGGTTACCATTAGTTTCTAAAGAACTATCTCATCAGACAATTTTTCAGTAAATATATCACTATAAACAGTAACCCTCAAATGAGATATGAGCTTGCTTGGTTTTGGAAGTTTGTGCGAAAGTATGTATTTTGTTAGTAATGTTTCCTGCTATACATTACACTGCTTTGGAACCACTTTGTATGCTCAAGAATACACTTACCCCTGGTTAAGAATAGCGTAGTTCTCAACCTCGGAAGGATTGGGGAGGTATTCCAGGACGGCATCCAGCAGTGGCTGTACTCCTTTGTTCTTTAAAGCACTTCCAACCAGTACTGGGGTAAAGGACTTCTTCAGCGTTGCTCTTCTGATTGCAAGCTGGAAAATGTCAGCACGTTACTCTCCTCCTGCAACAACTTCAGGTACCTGACACATGTCCAACCAAGCAGCAGCCAACATTCTCTCTCTGCTGGTCATCTCTACTCCTGGAGTAAAGTAGCTGCTCCCAGTCTCCTGTGCAACTCCTTGCACAAGAGCTTCCCATAAAATTTGCTCAACAGAATTCTAGAGAAGTGTGAGATTATTTTTCCCTCATCTTAAATTCAACTTAAAAATGAAAATGCCTAAGATAATTATAATGATAACTCCAGAATACTTAGAAGTAAGTTTCTTGATTCTCTGTTAGTAAAACCAGCGTTTTTCCTTTCTGTTTTATGTGCCTCATTCCCCCTATTTAGTCACGTTGAGGAAAAAATACACATTTAAATTTGTGAGAGTAAGATGAGATGCTTTGGTATCTTTAAACTATGGAAAACTGTTCTGAAAGAAGTAGTTAGTTAGGGAAGGGATATTTGGGTAAGTACCATGCTCAATGAATCACCATTTTTTTGATGATTAATGTTTTAAAATTACAATTGAAGAACCTACTCGCATCTATCTACAGACCTGCTGAGGTTGTACCAATTCTCTTGGGAATCTTCCCAGGCTGTCCCAGCAAACAGCAAATTAAACTAACTGCACAGTAATTCCATGCTTATTCAGTACCTTTCAACCAAGCATCACACAATGTTACAAAGCATAATTAAGCACCAACAGCTTCCACAACAGGGATCACAGCTGTCTTCCATAAAGGTGGATAGAAGCTATTTGCCCTCCCCACCCTGCAATTAATTACTGAAGCCAAAATTACACCCCAGTCCCACCTCTCCCTGCCACTAGAGGATGCCATCTCCCTGTGCTTACTGAGGCCCTCACTCACACCGAAAGCAGCTCCTGTCTTCTTTGATAAGCTAAAATAAATGAATCCTCAATAGCCAAGATAGTTAACCACATCATCTAATTTGGGAGTTATTCAGAGTACAGATGGTTCAGCTGTCTTCATAATTAGCAGAGAGAACAGTGGTTCCTTAAATTTGTTGACGTAATGACTTCACAAAAATAATACAAGGAAAAAATCCTATATCAGCAATTCTGCTCACCCTAGCCCATGTCTATTCTCATACGCCAGAGCACTGGAAATCCAGCTGTGCTGATGCCTGGTGTTTTTACTCAGCTACATGTTTTCAAATGAAGCAACACAACTGCAATTTATCCTCATTAACAATTACCTTGAGGAAAAAAGTAATTTTACGTTCACATAAAGATTATTGTCACTGAGTGCCCCACTGAGTACCTGGGACACATCAGTTCCTTGAGTGCGGCATTATGGAGAGCTGCAAATTAGGTGATGCTTAAGCAGCTGATCTTCAGCAAGCATCGTATGCTGTGACTGTGGCATCCAGGAGTGATACTTAGCATCATTTCCACAAAAAGACATTTTCAGTGGAAACTTGGCTGCTGGCCACTGAAAGAAAATCCATCTTCAGGGACATATTAGTACAAATTAACCTGCATCTGCAATACTATAGCCATTAGAGCTGTAATTAATTGGCTTTCAGAAGTGGGAAGCAAAGGCATGCTGAATAGACAAATTTATCTTGGTAACAGATTTCCCTCCCAGCAGGAGCCATCAAAAATAGCTTCCTGCTAAAAATCTCTCACCTCTTACAGCAACACAGCGTACTCACATCGGTACCATTCCTTCTGCCAGGTGAAAGACAGACCCTTACAGGTCTCTAAAATTGTATTACACTTCCATCTTTATCAAAGCAAGAAGGGCTGCTTTGTAACAGGAATAGCTTAGACGACATAAAATAATATTTGCTTACTGGAATAACTAACCACCTGGTTATCAATAAGAGATACATTTGCTTGGTACATCCAAAAAAAACTCTTGTGTTTTTAGGTGTCAAGCCAAGTTGGGTTATAGAGATTTCTGCATACTCTTCCTAGGGACATCAATCACCAGTGAACCACCCACACAGCCAAACCATTTCTTTTTAAAAAAAAATCCAAACCCAAGGTCTGTAACAAAGTTAAAACGGACCAAAATTTAGAGGCCATGAAGAATCAAATAAATAAATCTTAAAGGGACTTGCAACATGCAACAACTTTGAGGGACTGCTAGTCCTCTACATCCCAACAGACAGTGGGGCAACTTCCAGGAAAGCGAGGACTGCAAACCCTAACAGGGAAAGGGTTACTGCATGGGGGCAACCAGGCACTGCTAACAGGCCAAGTACTTAGAAAAGGACTTAAATACCAAATCTGTGTTTAAAGGAGCAACCTCAGTGATCACATCTGGCTCTAACTCAGCTGACCTAGCAGGCTCCACTCGGAGAAACAGCTCCTGCTTATGACATTTATGTCTCCATTCCGCTTGTCTTCTTCAACCACCAGCTGAAGAATCCAGCAAAGAAAAGCAAAAGGAGGTTGCAAGTGCTGTGTCAGGCAGGCTCCAGGCCCCAGGGAGCCTCCATGCAACACCACCGCTCAAAGACAAGCTGTTCTAGCTCCAACAGCACCTCTTTTCAAAAAAACAGTCTGCCTACAAGGCCTCTCCTACTGCAACGGGCTCTTCAGACCTCACTTTTTATTTAATCACATTAAGCAACTGGTCTCCTGTAGCAGTTTCAGTTTTTGACTAATTTATAACTAATAACAGCAGGCACTAGAGGATTACTGCTCAAGTTAACTTTCGATGCCAGCAAGAGGTGGTGGCAAACAGCAAGATGCATCACACAAATCCTTTCACCGAGCGTGCACTAAGGGCAAAACCCAACCACGTTGAGACCAGGCCTGCAAACCATACGGTGTGGTTCCCTCACACCACCCTCTGCCAACACACAAAGCCCAGCAGGCTGCTGTGTGTCAACAGCTACACATCGTTGTCTTGAGTTACACCCCTACCCCATGGGGCTGTGTGCTAAATGCAAACCAGCTTAGCACTTCTTCTCTAAAGTTCACGTATCCTCAGATTACCCTTACGCTCACGGCACAGCAGAAGCAGGTCCACGTGTGGGACAGGCTGTGTTATGCTCACGCCAGGACAGCCAAGCTTCTGCACCTGTCCTGGCTATAGCTAACACTGCAGTAACTCAAGAGGAACCATTAGTCAACCACTATCCCTGAAGAAGGGACTGCCATCCCACGTAACAGCCTGCTACAGTATGTCCAGATTGCCAAGTCTGACACAGAACGGTCCAAAAGAAGGAATCCAAGTTAGTCTCTTGTCCATCCTCCATGGAGCTGCACAAACGCATCTCATTCTGGAGGGAACAGTGGCAGGACTTGCACACAGACTGTACAACTGCAGCTGATCTTCCTGGGCCTCCCTACCACCTTTTATTACGTGGACACGCACTTGAAGAAACAGTGACATCAAACTGTCATTAGAATAAAACATTTTCAGTCTAAGGCCATCTCATGTTGGGAAAATGGTGTTATTAATTACTTCTGTGAGCATCCCTTACCGGCATGTTTGTCATTTCATATCTGAAACATCTCATAAAATTAATCATGTATCATTTTTCCCCCTCTTTCAAGAAATGCAGTTCTCTTCTTTTTGGAAACTTGTATTTTGACCTGGATTCATTTCCTCTGGAGTCTCCAAATCAAGTCGTTCCAGGTCCTTTCTAGCGTATCCCTCTTTTCACCTTAGATAGATGTAACCAATGCAAATACAAAATAGGGCAGGATTTCCTAAGCTCAAAGATGACTTACAGCATCTCAACAACTGACTTGCTGTGGGATGTGAAGCAAGCCACATCCATCAAGCTGTAAGGGAGCAAGGCACCAGAATGACAAAAATGACTAGATGTACCTTTGAACCATTTGCTGGCCCCTAAAGGGCACACACGAACTCAGGCTTTCCAATGCAAACAAAAAACAAATTTGAAATGGGCCCTCAACAGGGAGTGAAGCAGGAGTCCACCTGTGGGAGGTGGCACTCATACTAGAGAACTCAAGCAAACAAAATGTCTTGAAGACTTCCAGAAATTTTTATTGGGGGACAGAGAGAGAGACACACAAAAGAGTGAGATAAAAGCGTTACAGGAATAAGAATCACAATAAAGTTACCTTTAACTCGGCAGCTGTAGGAATCTTTTCTTCCAAAAACAGCTCTGCAAGTTGATCATCCAAGTTAGCAACGCATTCGATCAACTCCCGACGTCTCTCTGCAGCCTCAGCTCTGAACTCAGCTGGAATTTCATCATACCGAAGGGTCTGGCTACACACACATAAATATAACATAACCACTCTGAAGGAATACCACACGAATCAACCTTTCAATCACTAATCATTGTCATGACCAGCCTGACCAGGAAGAATTCACTTTTGACATGGATATCAAAAGAAAAATCACTGAAGAGTATCAATGTGTTATCTTTGATGCTTTAGCACTTTGATGCTTCCCACTCATGGCAGAAGTTTGCAAGGATGCAGGATAACCTGCTCAGCAACCTCACCCACATCTTATCTTCATCCCGGTAAGCTCACGCCAAAAATACACTATCAGTTCCCGTTAGGAAGCAAGTCTCTTGTTTCTCAGGGTGACAAGCATGGCTACCACCCGTTCACACCACTGCAGGCAGCCAACAATTCATGCTGCAGCTACCCATCACTAAACCTGAGCCCCCAGAATCATTTTACTGTAACCTGGAAAGCTGAAGGGTGATACCTCAGCCCTAGCACAAGCCACATCCTTAACTTCCCAAAGAGCAGGGTTTTTCACCTCTGAAGGGAAACTACAGGCAACATCACTCATACAAAGAGTAGCTTCAGGTAAGAAATATGCAAGTTTCAAAACTTACCCAAGTGCACCATCAAAATATATGGCTCTTTCTTCAATAAGATCTATAACTCCTTTAAAGTTTCCCTCCAGTCCCATTGGAATCTGAACAAAAGCCGCATTGTGTTTTAACTTGGATCTGAAAAAGTGAGCAAATAAAAAATTAGTTCAAGAGAAAAGTCATTTCTATATATGTGCTCCAGATGGTCTTTGAACAACACACCATTCCGACAATATCACTATCTTTTGTTCTTTAGACACTGCCAAAAATCTAGCAGTGCCAATGAAAAATGCCTAGTTGGATTTTAACCTGAGCGCCTGCCAGCCCTCTGTATCCCAACAGACACAGCAAGCAACTTTCATGGGAAAGAAGGCAGTGCAAACTGGTTTCAGATTAATTATTTGATTATGGGAGCTGCTTCTCCCTTAATGCATATTAATGCATTTATCTCACAGATAAAATTAGCCACAGAAAGACTGCAAGTGGGGAGCAAGCAGGACTTCTGGTATCCAAACTAGAAACCGTCCAGCCCTATGTCATCTCCCTGCTGTGGGCTACAGCACATTTGCTACCAGGACCTAGGGGAAATGAAAAGGCTGTTTTCAAAGTGGCTACAAATATAGTTCCATCAACAAAATAAGTATCAAACCCACAACTCTCAGTCACAGCAAGCCTGGGCTGACACTAACACTTGTTTTTCCTGAGAAAATGGAGACTTGTTATAGACCAGATTAAGATTTAACCTCAAGTCAGGTATTATCCTCCAAAACTGTGACTACAGACCCCACAAGAGAATGCTTTTCAATATTCTTAGCATTAATCTGCTACGGGAATAGTTCAGAATTATTTCACAAATAATTTTAAGTGATAAATACCTCAATTGCTGTACAGCTCTGGTTGGACTAGAGCCCAATCTGTCCAGTTTATTGATAAATGTTAAAAATGGTACACCATAACGTTTCATTTGCCTGTTCACAGTTATTGTCTGGCACTGAACTCCTCCAACAGCACAGAGAACCAGAATAGCTCCATCGAGAACTCTCAAAGACCTCTCCACTTCAATTGTGAAGTCCACATGTCCTGAGTAACAAAAAAAACCTCCGTTATTCATAGGTGGTAAAAGGTAATGAGCTTCATTGCTGTAGAAAAGAGAAACAGCCAACAGAAGCAGTCTCCAGCTACAGAATCCTATTAGCTCAGCTTAAGTGACTAATGAAGACAAAGATGGCACCGTGCTCATTGTAAGCATGAAGGAACAGCAATCTTAACATGTTCAGAATTGTCATTACCTGGTGTATCTATGATGTTGATGTTGGTATCTTTCCACATGGTGTATGTTGCTGCAGACTGAATTGTGATTCCACGCTGTCGCTCGAGCTCCATTGAATCCATGACAGCTCCAACTCCATCCTTACCTTTCACCTTAGAAAAAAATAATAAAAAGAAGAAAATAAATTAGTCCAAGGGAGTTTACTAAGAATTTTGCATGTGCAGGAGTGATGCTTTATATACTGTGCATTATCCTCCATGCAGTGAAGAAAAGCAGACATGGCAGAATCGCTTTTAATTCTTGAACTAAAAACAAGTTTGCTTTTTTTTTTTTGCAGCTACAACTTTAACATATTTACCTCTCCTGGGGATCATTCCTGAAAAAGGTTATCAGAAATCTGAGGCAAATTATGCTTCACTGTGAAATTAACAAGCTAACATACTTGTAGCTAAAAATTGCATCCCTGTGTTCTCTGTTTCTCAGTCACCTTTGACTAACTCAAAGGAAACATCTATCTTCCACTGTATATTTACTGTGGAGATGGCAAGGGAAAAGTATGTCTTGAAAGAAGATTTGAAGTGTTCTGAAAGGGGAAGAACACTGCAGTAAAGGAGAGATTACCTTCTATTCCCTTGCCATCCACTTATTTTTAAAGGGTTATGGGGGAAACCACCAGATTTTTAGGATTCCTTCTCCAGCCTGGCTAGAAGAGCCTCACTGGGCACCAAGTGTGGCTCCATCACCCCACACACTGCACCCTGCGTTCAAAGAGTCACAGCAGCGTCACGATGGCTCCCAGCACGCTTGACCCACAAAGAGCAGGTCTGCTCTGGACTCCTCCAAAAAACCCACCTCATGCATTTGGGCTATCCTGCCCGTATAGAAGAGAATTCGCTCCGTTAACGTTGTCTTCCCCGAGTCGATGTGAGCCGAGATGCCGATGTTGCGGATCCTCTCATTGGGGAGGACTCCAGAGGAGCAGTGCCTGCAGGAGTTCAGGAGAAACTGAAAGGTGGGAGAAAATCGCCGTTTTAGCTGGGAGCAGTTCAAACACAGCACGCTGTGCTGACAAATAACCTTCCAGTCAAACTACTTTTCTATGGCTTACAGTAAATCTATGGCAAACTGGTCATTTAAAGCAAAAAGGCCTTCCCACCCTCCCACGGGGTCACCTCAAAGCCCTGCCCCTCACCAGGCAACCCCTCCACGCCAAACCCCACACTCCAATTCCGCCATACGTCCCCGCTATTCTCCATCTTTTCTCCAATTCGTTCCACCCACGTTTTCCCGCCGTGCTTTCGGAGGAGTCTGTCCCCTCCCTGCCACCGTCCCCTCCTCCCGCCGCCCCGGAGAAGGGGCAGGCCCGACATCCTGTGTCCGGCCTCCCCGCGGTCACCTCGGCCCCGCGGCCGGGACGAGCTCGGCCCTCACAGGCTTCGCCGGGCCCCTCAGGGCCGCGTCCCTCGCGGTCTCCTCCTCAGGGCGCCCTCCCTCCGCGCTGTCCCGCCCCGCGGCCGCCCCTCACGAAATGGCGGCGGCCGGTACCTGCTGCTGGTGTTGGTGCCGCAGCCGCGGCCGCACCAGGCCGGCCCGTAGCACCCTCAGCATGGCTGGCTGGCTCCCTCCCGCCCGCTGCCGCCGCGGGTAGCCCCGCCGCCGCTTCCGGGGCACCGCGCATGCGGAGCGGGGCCCGGCCGGCGGGAGGTGCGTGTACCCAGTCCGGGGCGGGAGGGAGAAGCGAGAGGGAAGGGGGAGAGCTGGGGAACACCGATATGGGATCGCGATAGAGGAGAGGGGGAAGGTTCCTAGCGGTCTGGGCCCTAAGAATTTCTTGGGACCGAGGTCATTAGTGTTTTAATTAGTGACCTTGACAAAGCAATCAGCGTTGACGCAGCTGAAGCTTACCCACGACAACGCTTGAAGACATAGAATCACAGAATGGTTTGGGTTGGAAGGGACCTTTAAAGACCACCTGGTTCTAACCCCCTGCCATGGGCAGGGACACCTCCCACCAGACCAGGTTGCTCCAAGCCCC
>JAOXJM010000052.1:8423072-8467830 GCA_026413425.1 Tringa solitaria
AGGCCAGGCTGGATGGGGCTTTGAGCAACCTGGTCTGGTGGGAGGTGTCCCTGCATAGGGCAGTGGGGTTAGAACCAGGTGGTCTTTAAAGATCCTTTCCAACCTGAACCATTTTATGATTCTCCTCAGATTGCCAGTAAGCAATTGTTTATTCATAAACAGATTGCTTTGGAATTGAATTTTCATTCTGTTGCTTGTATATTCTTATTCTGGTAGGAAACTATTTTTACCTTTTTGATCCATTTTCCTTGGGTACGTGATGAATACTTCTGTACTTTGGAGCTTCTAAATTGCCCCTAGTTCTAGATGGCTTGAACTTCATAATCTCTTTCTGCCACTCTTCATCAAAGGTCTGGGCCTCAGCTGAAAAACAGTTCAAGTTCAGTTTTATTTTTCATAAATGCAAGCAAGATAGGAGAAAACATGAAATGAAAATACGGTTTTTTGACCAGCGTTTTTTAAACTTGTGGTCCATGACTTTCCCCATGACCCGGCAATCTATTTCTAGGGGCTCTGGAAAAGACAACCAAAAGCTTACTGCCAGTAGGCTTATGTTTGGAAGATAAAATTTAAAAAAACCCGAAAGTCACTGTGTTGTAAGAGTATATGCCCATTTTAACCACACATTTCTTAAATATGTGTTTTATGTTAGCCACAAACACACACACAGCAAGCAGCAATATTCTATAAAAAGATTGTTTGAAACCATAAAACATCATTAAAAGTATTTTCAAATATGAGCAGCTATTGTACAAACAAACAGTACCAACTGCATTATAACACAACATGTTCAAGTCCAACTGGTTACTTTAACTTAGGTTGTCCAAATTCATCCCAACTACAGAAACTTGATTTGCAGACTTTCTGGAAAAAAGAAAGTTTGCAAACGGGACTGTCTGGAAAACAGTCCCTTTTAAGATTTTGAAGTTCCAGCTTGAGACATTAGTATGAGAAACAACAGTGCAAAACCCATTTGAGAACTCCATAAAAAGGCATACTTTCATCCAGGTTGATGAATTCTTGGTTCATTTCTTCATCACCAGTCTTGCTGTTCTTTGATTTTTTAATGACATGAGCACGATCATGAATATGATGACCAATAGCCATTTTTTCCAATCCACTTTCGGAATCCCTGAGTGCTTTTCTTGTCTCCTTAACCTGTACAAAAAAGGGAAGTAAGTGTCATTCCAACCAAAAAAAGAAGCTTAAAGAAAAATATCCAGTTTTCTTCCCCAAAGGTTTTAAATCTTTCTTTTGAAAAAGTTTGTCTCATTTACTGAGTTGGCTGAAAATCACCAATAAAGCACAGATCAAGTCTATTTTCTTTCTGCCAACAGACAGGAAGATTAAACAAGAACACCTAAAGCTCCTTAAGTAACATACATACTGGATATTAATTGTTGGGGAAAAATAAGCCTAGTCTAAATATACCACATGCAGACAAGTCTTCAACATTCTCCTCGACAACAGAATGAGTAACAGCCAATGCCAGTATTCTCAGCATGAAGGGACAACTAATTACTAGGTTGTCGTGTTGACTGGCTTGAAACCCAGGCAACCACTTATCACTGTGTTCATAGGTATTATTATTAGAACCTTTTTGATAACTGAGTGTCTGCTTGAGCTTGAACATAACCCACAGCCAATCACGCTCAACGGCCTTTACTGCTCGCATATAGTCTTTCACGAACCTCGCTTCAGGGTTCAAATTCAAATTCAAATTTCTTAGCAGAATTAGACGCAACAGCTGCAAGGAAGTCAATGAAAGGGCATCTCCATCTGAAGCGTTACGTAAGCATTTAAAAGTGCCCGGGTAAAGGGGATGATTTGAAGCCACGTTTTGCATAAATAGACTGCCTCTTGCTCTCTTATATTTTAGACAGAACTTTAAATGTAGGAGAAGAGGATTAATTACAGTAAAGAGAAAGACATCAAGACCGCCTTGAAGAATCAGCTCTTCTGGCACTCAATTTTTTTGCAGTCTTTGATAGGCATACAATTTATTTAGATGTATACTTAGAAGTATACAAATTACAAGGAAGAAAACAGCACTTTAGCCTAAGAAGCCTTTAATATAGAGCAACATTTAAACAGACGTGTATTTTTCTAAATTATAAGAGTAACTTTCTTCAGTTAAAAGTTTAGTATACGGTTTAGTATAGATGAACTTGGATTCCAATAATTACATACCACCTTTTTGCTGCATCTCAGCATTACTTACACCTCCTGGAGCGGTGCGTGTCTGAGCTGAAGCTTGGAAAACTTTCGGTGGTTCATCCCCTACTTTGGAGTATGTCATCACAGAAGAGGAGCTGAACGTGTGTGCATCTGGATGGACAGACAGGTCATCCTGCAAGCAATGTAGACTTCTTATTAAGAAGTTAAAACTTGTGGATAATAGGTACTTGCATTCTGAGACCGTCTTATTATGAAAGAGAATATCCCTCTGAAAAATTAAATCTCAGTCCTGGCACTGTAGATATGGCCTGCTGGGAACAGACTTTGGCATTTGATATGCCCTCACTCTTGCCCGAGCCTTGTCTGGCCACAGGTCTCCCCGTGCCAGGAACATGACAACAGATAAAAAGCACGGGCAGCAATAAGCAACTGCTCGAATGTTTGCCCTGGCACAGTTTAGTTTAGTAATGAAGATATAACCTATAATATCAGTCTTGCCACATAGAGTATATAATAAGGTGTGTAAAGAGTTCAGATGAAATAGGACTTGAGCAACGATGGCTACAAGCTGTTTTACAAGGCCAGTAAAACCCAGTAAATACACTCAGCAACACTTAATAGGTATCTTCAAAGACTGTGAAGAAAGATGCAGCACTGAAAATAAAATCAGAGGAAAGTATCTATATGCACTTTAGGTGTTTGTGGGTTTGTTGGCTTTCAGCGTACAGTAACGCTTTAAACTACTCCTTCCCTTAAAGATGTCAGCCAGAGATCAGATAACTTACAGCACTTCTAACCCCTAGAGAATCAAGAATACATTTAAAGTACTGTTGTTAGCAAATAATCAGTGACAGCATAGAGAATTGTAACCATGATATAGTCTGGGGAAAAAAATAACAAAAATCTTACTACCTGCTTGAGACTAGTAGCCGCCTTAGTCTTCTTGGCAAGACTAAATAATACTTTAAACAACTGTCATTCTCCAATACAATTAATTTTAGAATGCATTTTTAAAAACTTACAAATTTTCTTTGCATTTCCAGCATACTGTTTCTCATATTTGACATCATCCTGTCCATTGCAAAAAAGGGCTCCCCAAAATCTACATCCTGCTAAAAGAAAAGACATGAAAATTAAAATGAAGTCTTTTGACTCTTCCAAGTTCTGAGGCTGTTTTTATTACATGCATTTTTAATGCAAATCAGACCATCAAAAAAGGTTTTCCACAGGCTGCAATTCACAGACATAGACAAGCCAAAATGCATCTTTTCAAATGAAAAATGGAAAGCTAACATGGGGAGCTTGACTGTTAAGTTGGAGATACTAGAAAGACAGAAGTGAAAGATTTGACACTAAAATATCAAAATAAGCTCATATTGTGGCCAATTTACAAGAACTATTTTCACATACCTTCTAACCTTCCTATCTTATGCTGTAAAAAGTACTATATGATCCTTCATAGTTTATGATCTATTGAACATAAAATTATCTCCGTTATGCAAATCCCTTAATGCATATGGAATCACACTGAAAATCCCAGCAGACAAAGTGGTTCTTTTGCAGAAATAGTTTACATTACTCATAAAAGGGCAGTGTGAAAAAAATCGAAGAACCGTAACTTGGTATTTTAATGGCAGCTTAATTACTTCATGCTACAGATGTATTCAACAAAACATTCATTCGTTATTTTTACATGAAAGCAGAAGATCCAGTGTTGCACAAAGGACAGAGATGAAGACAGGCTGACATGCACACAATTTTATTAACAGGATCTATAGCTGATGGCATATACTGATGAAAGCTTCCTTTGCAAAAAAAAAAAAATATTGAAAAAATACAGAGACAGGGAGACAAAGTAGGGAAAGTGTGAACTTAAGTGACCATCTGGGAAGACAGCAATGCTGTCCCAAATGAACATCCTCCTCTGGGCTCATCTCCAGCACAGCAGGTGGTGATGATAAAGATGATTTTCACCATGCCTTTCGTCTCTTACTATGAACTTTTCCTCAGGACCTGTTCAAACTCCTTACTGGGCTGCCTGCTTTCTGACACGAGCAGCTCTGGTTGGAGTGTGCTAGTTAAGAGCAAACACCACATGTTGGTTGATGAGTTTCTAGACACGTGTACGTATCACTGCTTCCCAGGAGAGCTGCTGTACCACCACCACCATGCTCTGGTCCACAGGCAGTTATGAGGCTGTGAGAAAAGCGTGGAAAACAGCTCCTGAGGGCTCTGCAAAACCCAGCAGCTTTGGGAAAAGGCAGATTCCCAGGCTGCACACAGCAGCCCTTCGCACTGCTGAGGTGTCACAAAACACCAGGATGCTAATTACAACAGCAAACAACCTATATTCCTCCAACTACTGAATTTATATATAGAATTAAATATAAATAAATTTAAATAGCTATGCATTTAGAAGTTAAAAAATAAAATTTGCAGTTTAAGCACAAAACTAAGTAAAATTCAAGTATAGAAAAATCTCCAATTTTTTTCTTAAGTAGCAAGAAAACTGAATCCTTAAGGGCTATCAAAACCTCTGGGCAATAACTATTGACAATTTAGGGCATCAAATCATTGCAAGTGTCAGTAACTCCAGAAAGCTGCTTTCTACAGTTAGAAATCTGGACACTGACCAATGACATTACATAGTAATCAGCTGTAACTATGGAATTACATGCCATAAACTGGGGTGGGAGGAATAAAACCACAGCCTGTGCAGCAATAGCAAAAACCCCTTTCATTAGCTGATACCCTTCTTGCACACAGCAAGTTGCCAGTTTGTGCCTCTGGAAGACATAATTGAACAAGTAATACTTTTAGATCTGAAAATTCAAATACCCATACTTATTTTCACCTGCTCCACAATATAAGCTACCAGTTTTCAATCTGAGGGCTCTTTAAAGCCTTCCAAAGGAAGCAAAAAGTTCCATGAGGGTCATAACAAACTTGCATTTCCTCCAGTGCTTTTTACAGATATTCCAGACCCCACAACAAACCACAGCTGGAAACCATTCCAAGCCCAGCTCCAGTGGAAATTCTGTCTCCAGAAGCTGGCCTGCCTTAGCTGTGACCGGTGCTACAGGTCTTACAGGAACACAGACACAAACCCACTCCAAGCCATTAGCATCTGTATACAGACAGCACTCAAAGTTTGGAGTCTCTGCAGAGATTGTTTCGTGCATATCCATCAGAGATCAAGCACCAACAGCTACATCACCGAGTAGAAAATCCAACTGCTAAAGGACTAACTTCTTGAATCTTGATATCAACGTATTTAATCTACCCCAGTATTTCCATTTATAAGGAGAAAAAAAAAAAGTCTTTCTTGAATTATATCATTCCATACCTCTAAACACCAAAAAGAGCAGTTCACAAGCACACCGAGACTAGCCTTTGTCCATGCTTTAGTTATGCAGACAGTATACACATACTAGCAAGAGCTACAAGGATTATTGCTCCCGGGATACTAACCACTCTACCAAAGCTTGCAAAGGGCATGAGGGAGCAGCTCATTGCCTGGAAGAAAAAGGACCAGTGCCTTTAAGTTATTACACTTGTTATCAAACACAGAAGTAACTTTCACGTATAATGTCTCTGGGTATATAGAAGTAATATATTTATACTAATGATATTGGAAAGCGATAGCTGTCACCACACTTAATAAGTCATATTCATATGTACGTACTAGAAGCACTTAAAGCTAGAAGTTGAAAAACCATTTGTATGCCATAGCAACCTTCGTACCAAAATTATTTAAAAGGTGACATGGTGCTTCAGACATCACCCACTTCTCCAAAAACACTTCATTCTACTTATGCAACAGAACCCCATCATTGAAAGTTGATTAAAATCAACAAATCAATAGTCCCTTTAATGTAAATTTCTGTAATTAAATTTCAGAAGGCTAGCATATAATTTTAGACTTTAAAAAATTAAGTGATGCAGCTGACCTGTTCACACTCTATGTATACAAGAGATTAATGTAGAAATAAAAAATATTTCTGTAAAATATCCATACATCTCTTGTGATAAACAAAATGAAGTCTAACTTGTCAGCAGTTTCAAAGGTCACTGCAAAGAAATTCTAAGTAAATCTATCATCATATGCAGAACCACATGAAGACAAATCCCCCATGAGCAAATCATATTCTTCTGCAGTTGTATAAATAGATGTAGCTATAAACATCAGCAAATACAGTTCCTGTTTGACCAACTGATATTGAATATCCCTATATGACAGGGCTATGAGATGCTGGAAAACACATTGATGTTTCCAGGAAACTAAGACTGGAGAGAGATATATAAATGGCTGCCTTAAACATAGGTTAGACAGAAGTACCAAACACTTCACAATAACTCTAAGTACAAAAGGAAGGAATCAGCCAATTCTTGAATACCTTTATGAACTCTGCTTGCAGTTCTGTCTAATATGTAGTGGCAGAAAAAAAAATACACTAAGTGCAAAAGGATATCCTCAGAAAGAATGAAGTTGTTAGTCATAAAAAGTTTATAAACTCTATTTTAGAATATATACTCAGAACTGTTAAGTAGTTGCCTAAGACACATGAGGATCAGATATCCAAACAAAACTGAATGACAGTATCTCATTTTACCCCATTCCTCATCCTCCTCATATCCTTTCCTCCTCCTTCCCTCCCTTCAAAAGGCTAAAATCTGACACTGCAAACCTGCTGGAGAAAGGAAAAGCATTTTCAAATTTGAATGCTATATTGATGCACATTAAGGTGTTGCAATAAATTCTGTTTCTTGTAAAGCAGTTTTAGTCATGCTACAGTTTACTTAAGCACAGAATTACAATATCATTAATCAGTATGGGTAATTTTAACAAAGTGTATTTTGCATGCTAGTAAAGATATCCATCTTTTCCTGCATAAAAATCTAATTATTTTAAGTGTTTCAATAATGTCTGGAGGGAAACCTGTAAAAGTAGTTTGACATTACAACAAGGCTCAAATAATCACGAGGCTCAAATAATCAGTGTTGAGTCTTCTGTGACATCTGACAACTCTTAGGTGAAACATGAGGAAGATTAAAAGATACTGGAACGATTTTAGCAGGTGTGGAATTCTTTTGTGCTTATCAAAATAACACAGCACTCTTGCACCTTTAACTCCTCTAACCAAAGATAAAGGTCTTCTATGCCTCAGATTTATCCCTTACTGCCAAGAGCAAGGGATTCAACCCCCCCCCAAGATATTAGGGTAAGGTTTAACATATTCTTTTTCTAAAGGAAAAAGAAGTCTGATCTGGTCTTCTGCATCTACTGAACCAAGGCTAAGAATATGCTTCAGTGGAGGGAAGATCATGCCCTAATTAGACACAGCAACATCTATATTTGAAACTAACCAGCAATGTATGAGTACAGAGGAAAGAATCTGACAGTTACCCTTTTG
This sequence comes from Tringa solitaria, assembly GCA_026413425.1. Lineage (NCBI taxonomy): Eukaryota > Metazoa > Chordata > Aves > Charadriiformes > Scolopacidae > Tringa > Tringa solitaria. The sequence goes on from JAOXJM010000052.1 coordinate 8,430,665, forward strand.
ACTTGTAGGTGACAGTCCATGTTTCAGCTATGTTTATTAAGCTCTAACTATCTAGGCTTGAACAACCACCACCAAAGCTGGCTGAGTTCCACAAGCCTTTGTAATCTGTTTTGTCTTCCAACTGTTTTTTAAAAATCAAGTGTGATTTGTTATAGTAAGACATCATCCAGCTGCAAAATATTTAGCCTGGTGGAGGAAAAGAAACCAACTTCAAACATATATCCTTTCTAAATACAGCAATTAGGTAAGGAAGCATAAGATATAATTGTCCTGCATGCCCTGAGAGTTGGAAATATACTTTATGTAAAACATATATCATTGTCAGCTTCTTAGTTTCCCATGGTAATTTACAGAAACACTAGGTTTCCTATTAGTTTCTCTGATCTTTAATTCTTACAGTCTTATATCTAGAGAAAACATTAAGTATCAGATCAAATACAGAATGTGAAGCCTTTATTCACAGTTGCAAAGTTGAAACAGGGTTTAATATATCTGTGCAGATACTATTCAGGTTTTTGAAACACAGGTTTGTGTTAAATCAAACTAACATAAATCGCTAGACACAGAAGTGCAGAGTGAAGGCAAAAACATATCAAGGTATCTTTTTCAGTAAAGATAGCATAAAAAGGAGGTAAGTGTTCAGAGAAGGTTCTGTCTTCAGACATTTTTAATGCCTCTATAATAGAAACATTTCATACATAATATTTAAACCAATTTTGATAAATTTTTTTCATTAAATATTGTATATTCAATGTTCAATAACATACAGGCTTGTTATGAGTCCTAACAGAAGCTTGTCAGTGTTAAGTAAGAGGCCATTAAGGAACCAAGAGAGAAATTATTCACATTTTATTCAGTGATGAAACAATCTGACCAAGGTTGCAATAGTTGAGCTACGCCCCCATTTCCAATGGGCCAAATGTAACAGAAATGGAAATGTGAAGCCACCTATGTTACCAGTAAATGTAAATTCCATGTACCAATCCTTAGAGATTAAGAAACTACTTACTCTGCGATTTCCTCTTACAGCAACCTGAGAGTCCTGGCGTCCTCTTCGATCTACTGTTCTCTCCCCACCATCTGTTATACTGAGAAATGGATCTTGTCCAAAAGGATCAGAAAAGCTTCTCATCATCTGCCGCATATATTCATGGTGTGCAGCAAAAGGATCACTGGAAACAAGATATTTCACATAAAGAGTCATCAGAGTTTATTCCAAGCTCCAAAAAAATGGCTCTGAAATTTTTAAAAATCAAATGTTAAAGTTATTCCATATGCTTCGTTATTCAAATGCTTTATTTTAATAGGACCCAACCGGGCAATCTCCTGTTCCTCACAAACTCTCACTTCTTTCACTTTTCTTTCTGTCTTGCAGTTTAGTTGGGTGCTTTAGTTCTGTCTTCTCAGTTGCATTCATTGCTCTCCTATGCTCTTGGGTGTCTATTTTGCTTTTTTCCTTTCCTCATCTTTTCCAAAAATATTCCATCCTTTGCAGCCATCTTTCACTCCATCTTATGTTTACTACCTGCCAGGAACTATAAAACTGACCTGTATTTATCACTCCTTCTACCTCCAACCCCTGATATTAAAAGAAAATTTGTTTTCCCCTCCTTTTTTCACTTTCACCTTTCAAAGCGTAGCACAGTACTCCTCACTGAACTCATCATGTCCCACTAGATTCCTCCTCTCACTCCCCAAAATTATTTGGCTGGCCACTCCCATTCTACTTTTCATCCTCCTTGACCCACATGCTCAAAAACGTATACCATCCTCTAAATTCAAGCCAGCTCCATCTCCTTTAATTTAGTCACCCACTATTGCATCTTTGCCTTCCCTTTCCTCCCCCTCCACAAATCATGCTCCTGCATCCCTTTCGCCCGCTTAGGAAGAAGTATTCTTACTGGCTTTTTGCCTTCCCGTTAGCGTTCCCCCCCTCTTCTCTCCTCTTTCTAAATCTGTTGCCAAAAACCTACAGAACCCCATACCCCAAAGCTTGGCTTGCAGGTAAAGCATTGCTGAAGTTGCTCTCCATTATTACTTACTTAATTGTTTGCATTCTCTAATTTGGACAAGAGCAAAATACTTCTGAGGCCAAAAGAGGAGCAAAATATGATTTTGTCAGAAGCACAATACATGATCAGTACTATTGCCTGTGGTCCAAGGCTATGTATTATTACTTCATACAAAAAACATGCTTCATTTCCTCCCTTCATCTCCAGTCTAATTTTCCCCTTTGCTATTCCACTGAAAGCCACTTTATTAACAGTCATTTCCCAGGTATGTTTACTTAAGACTTAATAGCACCTCATCTTCCTTCCTATCAGTTTCCCAGCACTCCCCAGACACCTCATAACCTCATTCTCTCCAGGACAATGCAACCTTTTCTGTGACATCTCATGCCTCCATGAAAAAAAACAAAAAAACACCACTTCAGGTTGTTCCTCTGACTTTAATACTCAAGTTGTCTCTTGAAAGTCTCCTCAACAGCTTCTCTGTTCTCCCCACTCCTTATCTCCAGTCCCATGAAAACTAGTTTCCACACCACGTGACCACTTTGATCTCTTTGCTGCGTACTGTCTCTTAAGTTGCATGTATTATTTTTTTTTCCCTTTTTAAGTGAAAAAGTTACAAACATAATGCTGGATTACTTGTCAAACAACATTTCTTTTAACCCAACGATGATCCTTTAAGCTACGCAACGCACTTAACTCACTCCTTTATAGTTTAGAAGTAGTTTTACCACTGTCATTAAGCAGACCCTAATCTACCCCACTCACGTGACCGCTAGCTTTAACTTCTGTCCTAATGTGATAAGCAGCTTGCACACAGCAAGTGTCCCCTCACTTTTCACGGGATGAAGAACAGATGGAAAAGGTCACTGTACAAGATGGGGGAAGCACACAAGCATTGCTGCGCTATACGCGGTCTTCCATCAAATCTGTTTTGATACCACAGATTTCAGATAGGTTTGGTTATCAAAACACAAATAAGTATGAACTGTATACCACCGGTAACTTATGCATAATGAAACTCCATCCAGCCCCTTCTAGGTCAAAAGAAGTAGGACGCTCAAAATGTTATCTACAAGACACCATAAGCAAAACAAAATTCCATAGATTTAATGTAGATAGTAAAAATTGGTTTAATTTAGTGCGTGTAACATACTGTAATACATCTCACCCAACATAAAATAATGCTTCATACCTTGTGAAATTGCCCTTTTTGCTTTATTTCAATTTATTTGGCAGCTTCTCTTGGCCATTCACCCTCTACTACACCGATTTGATACACTGCAGCTAAAACTGTGGGGTTTTGTTGTGTTTATTTTTTGTTTTAAGTAAAGCTCTGTGAAACAATTTTTAAATATAGCTTTTTACTAACAGAGATAAGGAGTAAGACATATGCTGTGGAGTGACAAATTTAGGAACAGGAGTGAAATCTCCCCATTCCCTAGGGACATTTTAGAGACCCATTCATAAAAAAAACCCTAAAAAAAAACACTAGTATTGTCAAGCCTTGGAAGAAATACTACAATTTCAGTAGGGCAAAACCAACAGAAAGTCAACAGAGAATCTGTCTGGAATATAAGGTTTCCAAGCAATTAAATGTACAACCCTGATGGCTCTGATAACCAAACCTCAAACCATAACTATAAAAGGAGTATGTCACCCTTACAAGATACATATATATATTAAACAAGACAAGGTCTCTCCAGTAGAGGATGCAAGATCTTAAGTGCTCATTCAAATCACATATTTTATAGGATGGCAACAGGTGGAAAGCACCATTGATCCCATCTGACTTAAAATCTGACTTTTGTAGACAGAGGAAAAGACAGTTTTGATGAGACAGATGTGATTTCTGCACACTTTGCACTATAATACCCCATAGATGGGGTTTTGTACCCAGAATTTGTGCCCTTCACATGTTAAGCACCATAAGTTATTTAAAAATTAAGCCCTGAATAGAGACAAACGATTTATACATTTGTTGTGCCATTATCCTACAGTAACAAAATTTTATCTAATAAGCAGTTAATCTGACCTTCACCTGACATTCAGGTGTTTGCAGGGCTCAATAAAGGGAACAAAAACATTCAGCCTCTGAGACTGTAATAATCTCAAACAAGTATGTTTACTGTATGGAGAAAGAGACATTAAGAAGGCTGATGCTGCTAACACATATGCAAGCAAGGATTTTCACTAAGATGCATCTCACTTGGTAAATTCTCACATGACTCAGGCTTAAGCTCTGAAGTTTAAGGCTCGATGTTCCAGGTAAAACCATTCACAGTGCTACACTAAAAGTACAATGTTAATCCTTACTTGAGTTTATGTTTCTGGTCAGTTGAGAATCAGCCTCCTAAAAGAATGAATTCAGTTTATTGTTTCTGAAAACTGTACTTATTGGATACGTTTATTTATTTTTTTACTTGGGAAGTTACATAAGCCTGAGGTTGCAGAATCACACTGGAGGTAACACCTGGAACAATAAAATAGAAGCTAAGCATTGGTAAATTAAAAACAGAGGCCAACTGCACTTGGCAGAGAAGATTCAACTTCTGCACCTGTCCGAGGGATTCGGGATGAAACTCAGCTGGTCCCGGGCAGCCCTTTGGCATCCCCAGGGCAGCTGCTCACAGACTGAGATGTTTCTTTTAACCCAGGCGCTATTTCCAGTTCAGCAGTCAAAAGCTCTCCTTGTGAGGCAACAGAAGCTTAGTATTACATTATTTTGGAAGCTAATCTTATCTGAAGTGGTAAGCTGATTTCCTTAACTATATGCAAAACAGATTCACAAGGACAGTGCCAAGAAAATGGATCTCAATATCAATCTCTCATCTTTCTCACACACACTCCCTTCCTGTATCCTCTGCAATCTTTCCTCTCTACAATTTTAAACTGCATCAGTGGCTACAATAAAAAGGAAAAGCAACCGATATTATAAAAGCACACTATAAATTACAACAGATAAGAATTTCCATTTTTATTTTAATTTCCTGCAGAGGATTTGCATAGCAAAGGTTTCTGCACAGTGTATCCTGCATGTAAGAGATGAGCCGTTAAAATAGCGTGCATATTCCCAGAAATCAAGCGCACTAATCCATCCTGCACAGCTTTAGCAACTGCCCCACCACTAGGAACGTGCTTTTGCAGCAAAGCAGTAGGTTCTCCTTTAAGAGGTACAAATGCAGCCTCAGCTAGAATATCCCGTAACTAAGAGATACGGTCAACAAACCCACATCACAAGGCCCGATGTGTTACCCCTCCTCATCCACCCACCAGCATTACTGCTTATCTCTGCTTCTAATGAAGCTCCACAGAAGTTTGTTGTTTTTTTTTTCTGAAGACATGGTACTTACTAAAATCATTCAGGCTCCTCTGAGTTCTCCGATCCCAGTCTTACCCGCTATAGATCACAGCTTCTGACTAAAGACATATAATGGGGCCAGACTAGATACTTTAGCAGATTTTGGCTATCCCGGCACTCCAGGGAAGCATTTGCACGACACGCTCCTTAGATTTAGGTTCCAGTGGCAAAAGAGGATTCCCACCAGGAGTAACCTGATTTCAGGGCTGAAGAAATAGACATGTTCTACCCCCCAGCAGAAAGCGTTTTAAAAGAAACACCTCTGCTGAGCTAAAGCATCGCCCACTCGGGAAATCGGTGCAAGGAGACAGTTTGCCTTTACTGATCCCACACGTACGTCCACAAAGTTTTAAAGCCAGAGCACCTGGTGTTATCTTTAGAATTGACAACAGGAGCTCAGGAGCAGCCTACAGAAAAAAAAAACAAACAACACCCCCCACCCCCCAAAAAGCCAGAACATCAAGCACCGGTCCACTTTTCAAGACACTGAATTAAAAAAAAAATAAAAATCAAGAAACTCAAAGCAATGGAGGTGAAGATTTCTTCTCGGTAGATGTCACTACGAAATTAAGTTTTCCGCTGCGCTACGAGAGAGTAACTATTACAAGCGTTACCGAGGCGGGGGGGGGGGGGAGTTAGCGACAAGACGCCGATGTTTAAAATCACTGGCAACAATTTAACCCCTACACAGTTCTAAAGGGCACTCCGCATCTCCGTTTGTTCCGGGTAACCGGAGGAGCGCGGCCGTGACACCCACCGGCCGTTTCACCCCGCACAGGGCGACAAGACCCTCGAACCGCTCCCTTCAGGCAGCGGCCCCCCCCTCCGCCACCCCGGACCATCCCCCCGCGGCGCTGGGGCCCCACAGCCCGCCACGTCTCCCCGGGCGACGGGAGGCCCCCGGCCGGGCCCCTCACCGGAAGAAGGGATCCTCCTCGAAGCAGCGCCCCAGACCCCCGAACATGGCTGCGGCTCCCCGTCGGTGTGAGCGCCGCCAGCCCCGCCAGCCCCTCACGGCGGCGCCCGCTGCGCCACGTGACCCCTCCCCGCACCGCCCACTGGCCGCCGAAGCTGTGACGAAACCGAGCGGGGCGGGGCTCGGCGGAGCCGGCCGTTGCCGTGGCAACCGGCGCCGCCGCCGCCGCCGCGGTCCCGCTCCAGAAGGTTCGGCCCGGGGCCTGCCTCGGGGCCCGGCGGGGATCGGGGCGCAGCCCCACGCCTGGAGCCCCTCGCTGCTCCTCGGGCTGCCGCTCCCCGAGCCCCGTGTTGTCTGGGGAGGCGGCGGGGCCCGGCCCGGTGCGGCTTGGTGGGGTGCAGGCCCCGCCAGGGAGCAGGCCCGGCCTTCACTCCGACTCCTGTCAGACGTTTGGCCGCTCTCGCCCACTGCCCCGTCCTTAGCAATTTAAAAAAGAAGAATTATATTTTTTCCAGTAGGTGGCAGTAAAATAAAGCGACCGTGTTGTGCGAGGCGGGCTGCCTCCCCTTTCCCAGCGGCTGGAAACCAGGCGTTCGCCTGAGCGGGAGCCTTTGGGGGAGCAGTGGCACCTCAGTGGGACGCACCAACGGCCTGCGCGAAAAGCAGCCATAAATAGCTGTTCCAGCGAAATAAAGGAGCGAGGAAAAACTGAGGCCGGGATGGAGGAAGGATATCTGACCGCAGTTGCTGGCTCTGGCTGCGTGGCAGCCGTCTGTGGCTCGGGATTACCTTTCACTCCGCACCAGCTAAGCACGCACAAGGCATATCCGATTTCTGAGGCTTTAAGGTAGTTACCTTCTGGCCAGCAGTTCATTCTGTATTGCTTAAGTGTACCGGCTTTGGGGGTGAGGCTGGTTAGGATTAGTGGTTAAACAGAAAGGGAAAAAGAGCTCTTTGTCTTCTTGGCAGGAGGAAGCAGTCCCGCGGTCGGCTGTAAAGGAGAAGCCCCTCAGCAAACCCTGTCGCTAGGCATGGTTGTCAAAGAAAGGTTTCAGTAAAAGAACAGAGAAAATACATGGGGAATGTTATCTAGGTTTCCTGAAGAGCGGAGGGGTTGTGAATGTGTACGGGTGTGTATAAGAACTGTGGTTATATAAACTTACTTGTGATGGAGAGCAGTTTAAAAGAACCAGAGGTATAGGAATGTCACCTTCATTCTTTGCAAAATGGGATAATTGTGGGGAGAAATGTTTATGTGTTTGGAAAAATTCTCCTGGTCAAAATGGCAAAGTTTCTCAGAGCTGTGAGCCTGGCGATCGTTTCCTCTCTTGCCTCCCCTGCCGAGAGGTAGGTGAAGGCTCTCCCCTCCTCACATCTCTTTCAATATCACAGTTTTTTTTGGGAAAGATAGAAAGTGTGCCCCAGATAAACAGGTGGGATTAGAGAGCATTGAAGTATTTATATGGCAGTCATGAAAGTAGATCCTTCGTTCCAATAAGATCCATCATGCTGCAGAAACAGCTCTGCTGGTATTTGGCCCATAGTGGAAAACCGACATAAAAGATGAATGAACTGAGCCTGCAATATTTTTGAAAAATATCTGTAATCGGGTGAGCATTGATTTTGCTGTCTACTGATGTAGACTTCTCTTTAGATTCTAGCAAGTGGTGATATTGCAGCCTTAAGATGCACTCCCAAGTTTGAGCAGTTGTTACAGTGAAAATGTTTATACTGACTGACTGGTGGGCAGGGAAGCCTGACAGAAAAAGGGTTACCCATTGATTATCCAGGTGAAGTCTGTGAACTGTTTGTACATTTCTGATGAAAGATTAGCAAATAAAACAAACCAGGCTGTAGTCATGGAAGTGAACTCTGCCGCTTTGGGGCTTTTTGTAATGAAATCTCACGCCAGTTATGATGTTATCAAAGAATTTTTTTATTGCTTAGAGACAAATTCAAGCTTTGTTTCAAGCCGCACACAAAAATATTACAAACGTTGTAGTAATATCATCCCCTACACTGTAGTTAGTCTTTCAACTTACAGATTTTAAAGCTCTTTAAAACTCCTCTGAAGCTGGAGTGTATTCGTACTAGAAATGCAATAAGCAGTAGCTTTACCATAGTGATTAGGTCATATACTGTGCTTATTTATTAATTACTTGTCATTATATTTTGATTAATAGATGCCCTGGATCCATTTGGTTTTGCTATTATAGCAATTCATTAATATCCATGACATGGTGTGCTAGAATGTTCACTTATTACTGCCACAAACCAGCAAAGGGAATTTTCTTTAACGTAGCTCATCAGATACAAAATCCTGTGAATTCCTATCCTCCTGGAGCTTTATCTGCTCAAAATGTTTGTTTTGGTTTGGTTAACTTGTTTGCAGTCTTCTACCACAACCTAACTAGGTGTTTTTTCACAGTATCTATTTACAGTTTCTGAACAGAGATACAAAACAGATTACAAGTTCAGTTAGTGCCGTGGAGCCTTTGTATGAATTGAGGTTTGTTTGAGAAAAACAAACCTCTTCTGTACGATGATGAAACAGAAACGTGGAGCTTTCCAACAGCTGTTCAGAGTACATCAGATCATCTACAGTTTGCTGTTTAATTTTCTGCAGACTCCAACTCCAAAAGATGAAATTTCTTTCCAAGTCAGAGCAGATCCAGAGCTGGATTACTGTGTAGATAACTAAGCAATATGAGTTCTAGTTATTGCTAATTTTTTGGCTGCTAGTGGGAAGATGGAACCTGTTAGAAGTGAGCTCATTATGAGAGGCTCACTAACACGATAAAGTCAGTACTCTATTTGCACAGAGTGATATCTCTAATTGCTCAGGCCTTCTTATGGTTTGTGTCTGCTTGAGTTAGATTTCTTTTGTGTAGATAAAAAGACTTCTGTAAGAAATCACCTCGGTGCTACAGCACTGTCAGTCTGGAGGGCATCTCCAATGAGATTAATGATGTCTGCCTTAATATAGGAAAACTTTGCATAAATGAGATTATGGTTTCTGCTGAAACCTGCCAACTCTTATTCATTTGCAGTAAATATTATCTTTAATTAAAAGTTTTAAGGTATCTTGTTCCTGAACTAATGAGATCTACAGTGATTTCCCTTAGGAATTAATTTACCTTCTTAATTCTTACTCAATTTGGTGATACGACTATTTAAATCTGATTCAGACTTCAGAGCTTTGTTGAACATATTCATCTAGAACAAAAGGTCATTTTGCCATATTGACGTTTTGTTGGTATTTATAATTCTCTGTTCTCTCTGAGTTCCAAAGATACGTGTTTAGGTTCCTGTCCTAAACATTTTCTGCTAACACTTCTTCACACTGAGCGGCTCTTTTCCGAAGCTATTGCACTTTGGCTTATGTTTTCTGTTCCATCCAGAGCACAAATCAATCATAGTGGCACTGAAAAAAGATCCTGATTGTGATCAACTTATTTAGAAAAGCACAGCTATGTAAAATACACTAAAATACGTGGAAAGCATTTGGTACAATTGCTGAGAAATACAGAAATATTTCTGCCTTTATATCTGGGTAGTCATCACCTACAGTTTCTCTACAAGGATTATTTTTAACCAGTAGGGATGCTTAACACTTGGAGGTGAAAATTGCATTCCTGCATACGTGTTTAAATAGGCAAAGTGCCAGCCAGCAACTGGTTTATGAGAATGAGAGCCTGAACCCATTTTAAGATTGTACACCAAAGGACAATATTGCCAGCAAGATTTTACAATATGTAGTTATTATTAATAAATTACAAAGTTCCCTTATTTTAAAAATAAATATATATAAAAATTAAAAAGTAACATTAAAAAGAAATATCCAGTTTGCATAAACAATGAGGAAACCAAGGGAAAAAAATTAATAAATACTCCTTAGTTCATTAGCAGGAGACTTTTCTATTGAAATCTAATCTGAAGCATGAGACATCCTCTCAGTCTCTTCACTGGTGCTGAGAGATGCCAGGGCTGACATGAGTCATTTACTGATGAAGTAAATGGAGCAAGGGAGAAGTAAAATTATCTCTTGGTGTTAACCAGAGGCCTTTTTGTTCTTGTCTCTGATGAAATATATAATATCTCTTCAGAAGTACATCGTCAGCCTTAAGTAGATAAGTCGAACCATGTTTTTTTGGAAGATGCAATCTGTGGAAGATTAATTCCTGCTTTTTATAGGAAGAAATTTTTGTATTTTACTATTATTCCAAATTTTTCCGTTTTCCCACCCAAGAATTTGTGATAGAAAACAATTCTGTGTACACTTTGGGCTCAGTATATAATCAGGACATATCCTTAAAATCTACTGTTCTGTCTTTGGAGCTGATATTAAAAAAATGACTATTATACATAGACTGCAGTAGAAACTCATGGCTGCAGGAGATTCCTAACCCTGTACCTGCAGCCCCGGTGGGTAAGAGACATGTTTTGTGGCATCAGCAGAGCGTGCGCTGGGACTGGCTATATATAGAATCATCACCCACTTCTACAAGTTGTTGATAACCTTCCATTTATAACTTACTCGCAGACCAACTTCCTCCCATCACACACAAATTAGAGGATTATCAATAATGTATGAACTAATAAATAATGGTTGCGTGCTGTTGTCAGGGCAACAAATATCATTTAGGCTGCAAGAGAGATCCTCATGTTGAGTCAACTATATTCAAAGTCTTCCGTATCTGTAAAGCTTCAAAGTAAAAGAATGAGATTTTTTTGTGTGTGTGTTTTGTTGAGACAGCTGAAAGAAATGGGGCAGTATATTGTGTTAGTGTTACAGAAACAAGAGAGATTGGCTCCCTTGCAAAAATCAGTATTTTATATCGTTTACTTATTTAATAGCTGTTTACAAAATATCAATATAAGCAATGTAGGAATTGCCAGATTGGATTACCTGGTAAATCTGCCTGGTGTCCAGTGTCCTATTTACGAGTTACCTGGTTTAGATGTTTTGTCAGAAGCTGCTAGATATTGCACAAGAGCTGTGTGCGGCACAGCCTGCCCGTGCCCTGTCGCACCATCGCCAGACAAACTCAGCTCCGGCGCCTGCAGGATAAGCTTTTCTTTCTTTTTAAAAGTATTTGGATGTTACTTTTCAAATCATCTATACAAGCAATAATCCATTGGAGAGTTTCTAAGTTTTTGGCTTTACTTACGTCTTGTAGCAATGAATTCCTGAGTTTAATTTTTCGCCACGTGAAGCAGCATTTCCTTTAATGAGCCCTAATTTTGCAGCCTTTCCCTCTATCTTCTTTTCTTGTTTCTGTTTAGCAGAGTGAAAACTGAGGCACATAAATATATATATATTCTTATTCTTAAAAAAAAACCAAAACAACATAACAACAACAACAAAAAAAACCAGTCAAGACCCGGCCCCAGTGTGAGCGTTTATCATTGATTCCAGGATTTGATCCAAAAAGAGTATTTGTTTAAATGGGCTCTGTTGCCATCATGTACAGTAACTATTGATTTATAAAAGCTTTGGCAGCATATGTTGAAGTATTAGGGAGCAGAGGGAGTTTTGTTCCTGAGTTACTTCAGTAATTTGCAGCTATCTCATTTTGCCATTCCCAATGGCCAAATGATCAAAAAATACATGTTGAAGATGCTGAACTTGAACAGTCTTCCGTGAGATGACATATTTATTTCTTAAATCCTGGCAACTTCTCCTCTCTCTGGCACTGGGAGGTAGAGAGGAAAAAAAAATTGTACTCTTGTCTCAGCACCGTGGCATCCACGAGGTGGTGATTTTTGTGATGATCGGGGCAAAACCACTTGGCGCTTGCGTTGATGCTTCTTTCAGCTTCCTTCCATCTGGCTGGCAGCAATGCGTGCGGGAGGTCGGACAGACTCCTCCACAAACCCATCCACCAGGAGAATAGACCCTGCTCCACCAGGGGCATTGCTCTTGTCACCGGAGATGGTAACAAACTCCTGAGTAAACGCAGCAAACGTATTCCTGGGGCAAAAAAATCTTTATCAGGTTAATGGTGAAGATTGCCAAAGTTGAGCTCAGAATTTGGCCATAGCCTCAAGCTGTAAAATCAGACCAAGGAAAATGCAAAATGTATAGCAACACACGCGCAGGGCTATAAATCAGCTGAGGCAGCAAGAGCTGCTTGATTTGCCCAGGGCTGGCAAAAGCCAATTTCCATAGGAAACCAAAAATCAAGCTTTCCTGCTCCAGCTGGTTTGCACCAGGTGAAGCCAAATTTCTCCACTGCTTAAAAGTTGTGACCACAGTTCAGATGCTACTGTGTTTGTTCAAGTAATTGGACTAATTCAAAGTAATTGGACTAATTCAAAAGGTCTTGCCTGCCTTAGGCTCTTTGTCTCTAAAAATTCATCTTAGTAGTTGAGCGGACGTTATTAAAACCATATTTAAATTAGTCCTGAGGAAAACAAGTATATTACATGCACAAGTTATCACAACATTGGGTTTATACAGCTCAGAATATGGCTGGTTTTAAAAATAAAGCGAGAGTGAATTGTCAGTTTTAATTGTTAAGAAGAGTTTTCACCGTTCACCTAAAGAAGAAAAACCCCAGCTTTTATTACACAATTTCTTAATTGCGTTACTTGCAGCCGCCAACTTCCAAAAGCGTAGGAAAGCGTTTAGCTCCCTTTGCCTAACTCTTGAGAAGCAGCACGGTAGATTAAAAATAGGTCCTTTTTTTTTTTTTTTTGTCTGAGCTGTTTTGGAAAAAGGCCGGTAGCGGAGCAGGCGGGGGCTGAGGCGGGGGCTGCGCGGCTCCCTGTGCTGGGGAGCAATGTCAGGGGCAAGGTTGAAGGTAATTTGAGCGGACCCAGACAATCAGCGCTCAATCCCCAGTCAGTTCTGTCAGGATCAGCAGTTACTATTTAAATTTAAAATGGATTGGCATAAATGAGGTATCCTTAACTTCTTACAGTTAAGTTCTTCTGCAGGTAGGCCTAAAGATGCAGTGCAATTTCCAGAGGCTTAAGCGTATTTTTAGTGGAAGTGGCCTTTTGACAGTGTTGTTACAGAACTGATTACATTCCATCTGCGATGCCGGCCCTGTTCCGTCTTTCGCAAAGGCAGTTTGTTATAAATTGTTTCTAAATGTCAGATAAAAGCATCGTTCTAGTGCAAGCAACTAGAGGTAGACGTATAATAACATTTACATTAATATTTTATTCAAATATATATTCAATTCACATAGTCACCCCACTCTGTAACTTGTATGAATACTGAAATAAGAGGACAATAATTTATAAAAAAATACTCTGAAATTGACTGGAAAGGTATCAAAAAATGCCATTTGATATTTTTACAAATATTAGCTGTACTTAGTTTCCATTAATAGTAATTAACAAGGTTTGTTTATCCCTTCCTTTCAGAACTGTAACATGAAAATCCAGCCACTGCCTCCAGAGATGTGGGGACCAGCAGCATTCCGGGAAGGTGGCCGTCCCTCCCGTCACCCTGGTGTGCCAGGACCGGCCATGCTGGGGAGCCCGGGGCAACACGGACCCCAGCAGCCAGTTTGGATGATGTGGGAGGGGAAGAGTCCACTTCTCCTTCCTCTAAACTCCCCCAGGGACCGCGCCACATAGGAGGTAAATATTTGGAGCTTACCTTATCGAGCAGTATTTTTTATTTGAAAAGACGTAGATTCTAAGGCATCAGAGAACTATGAAAGAAGCTGATCTCTCTGTCACCCTAACTTTAGCTCTGGTTAGGAAATAAAAAGGGCAAATTTAGACTCCATGCAGCTCATTTCTATGGCCTTTCTGGACAGCCACTGATTTCAGTGCGACGCTGCTCTGGGACGGCAGAGACATCTAGTGGGAATGAGATTTTTACAGCTGCAGCTCACAGAGATGACACCTTTTAAACTACAGCCTTTTCAAAATAGCACATTGAAAACATGATGCCTAAGGGCCAAAAGGCTTCTCCTGTCATTACTGTCCCTGACACCACACAGCCACAGTCCACATCGTACTCCTGAAGAAGCAAAGCCACAGCCAAATAGCCCATTTATTTTCACCTGGGTTTAAATCATGGCCTAAGTGTCTCCAGCTGATGAGGGGAACACCTTGATGCGGGGAGCCTGGCTGGAATTACAGCTCAGCGCTGGTTTTAGCACTCAGCTCCCTCCTTCCCTCCTTGGGTTGAGCTTCAGCCTCTGCTTCCTTCCAGAAAAAGTAGACGTCTCGTGTCACATCTCACCCCGGAGTGGCAATTCCAGAGTGACTCAGTGTCTAAGTCTTGCTCCCCAGCGTCACCTAATCCGGCTCAGCCACTGCTGCTCTTTTTCCATAGGGTTTAGCAAAGGAGTAAAACAAGGAGGGAGGAAAAAACAGAGTAGGCAATGCTTCACTAAGTCAAAATTACAAATGGTGAATATTTTAAATTCTGGAGTAATTACTTATAGCATTACTTTTTCTCACTGCTGCAAGCTGCGGAGTCTCTACAGCCCCGTGTCGTATGTGGATTAAGTCACGGGTTCAAACTGATCTCTCCTGAAACAGGTTTCTCGAGTTCAAGGATCTCCCCTAAAAATAACTTGCTTCTTGTAACCTGACAAATGGAAAACTGTAATCATCGAGAAGGTTGGTTTTGGGTTACTGATGTGAAAATGGCCTTCAGGATCATCCAGTCCTGCTCACATCAGAGCGACTGAAGCAGAAGTAGCAAAATTTGATCTCCTGGCTGGCAGTGTTTTCTTCGATACCATTATTTTAGTAGCAAAAATCTTCCTGAAGTGATGTAGCAATAATAGTCATTTAAAAACTAAACACAGCTCCTTTTCAAGCAATTATCGTCGTAAAAAAATAGTTTTGGAGATGCTGGATGACTCAAGAAATCAGAAAGGGCTAGTGAACGTTTTACCTAAAAGTTATCAAATCAAAATCAGCCTGGTTTGATTTTAATTGGCGGTGGCTGTTCAGCAGGCTAAGTGAAATGAGTTTGCTAATGTAATTTCTAGGGGTAGAGGTCTTTGCTGACAACCAGGACTCTGGATGGCTCGAGTTACAGCATTATCTTTTCACTCCTACACACCCTTCGCCTGAGTCAGATTTAAGGTAGTTTGGCCTTAGGAGGAACTTTGTGTTAGAGCTGATGGTATCAGAGATGCCCCGGCACGAGTCCCGAGTGACAAATCCCTGTCACTGCTGGCTCTGCAGGCTGCACGGCACCCCACACACCCCCGTGTTTTACTTGGATAAAGAGCAAACAGCTGTTTCTTTCCCTTTCGTAACCAGGAATCTATTCCCTTTCACTAGGAGCACAGAGCAAAGTGGAAAATACAACAAAAAATAAACTCTCCATAAGCAAGAGTCCGAAATGCTAAATGTGAGAACATCGGAAGATCTTAGAAGCAAAAACCCTAAGAAAATAGGATGCGTTTCAGTGTTTCTATGCAATAATTATTATCGAAAGGTGTCACTTCTTTGGATCAGGAAGTTGGGAGTCAGAAGTGCATTTTCCCAGGTTAATGGTGATTAATTTGCATATGTTGATATGGGATTCATGTCCATGTTACGACACAGTTAATTAGATTTGTATCTGGCTGATGAGGTAACACACGCTATCTTTTTCTCAAGCAAAAGGGCCCCACATGTGGAATGGTGGAACGCATGGATTTGGCTACAACCCATTTATGACGTGTCAAAATCTCATAAAATAATTTTAATTGGTAAGTTTGTCGAAATTCTCTTTGGTCGTGCATAGCTGGTTACAGAGTGAAGTTTATTTGTGATGTTGCTGCCTTCTTCCATGTTTCATTTCTGATACTCAAATATCTGCCTACCTTGACAGGAAAATGAATAATTTATCACAGGATGCTGTTCAAGTAAAAGCAAAATAAGGAAATAGTTTGCACAACTTGAATCAAGAGTGCTGCATTCTAAACATTTACACTTACAACCCCATGGATTGGCTTTATACAACCTTTATTTTACTCTACAAGAGCCAACGTAGTGGAACAGCATTTATTTTTGCTGAAGGTTTAAGCTGTGGAATCAGCGAGTGCAGGTTCTCGGCAGGGCAGGGCGCTGATCCAGTGTCCCTTCGACAGGGCTCAGCTCCAGAAAGCACTGAGTCTCGCTGCAAATGGAGCTTGCAAAAATGCTACTCACATCTCAACGATCCGCGTTTTGAATGTTCAGCTTAGCCCTGCCCAGCCAGGGATCCACGGCAAGATTCAAACTCGCTTACAAAACACAACACCCAGCATTGCTAAGGGTGACAGTCGGCCCCACGTGAGCGGTCACCTCCAGGACACACACTTGGGCTCATCACTGACTTGCTTTAGGTGTCTTCAGAAATCTGTATTGCATGAACTTGCGGGTTTGTAACAACAAGGACAGTACATTTTCTAATTTGTAACAGCATCGAGGTAAAAGCTCCATCCCCACAATTCCTTCATCTCCCAAAACCAGTAACTTCAGAAACTTCATGTTTGCATCATGAATGTTCAAAGAAAGGACTGAGAGAGGGTGACAGAATATAGGGCCTAAAACAGAAAAGCCTGCTTCTTAAATCAACTGTTTCCACAGAGACACTGGGGCAATAAACAAGTTTTGTATTTCATGAAAGCTACTGAGTTCTGAACAATTATTTATTGGTTATTATCACTAATCTGCAAGTGGAACTATAAAAATAAACTTTATCATGATTTGCTCCATGTTTCAAATTATGTTTGGCATATTTCAGTATGTATTTGTATTCAGTTCAGATTATCTAAATGCTATTTCCATTTTCGTTTCAGATCTTTCTCATAATTCTCCTCCAGCTTGGACTTGCTGGACAAATTCAGTTTTTGATTGATAAGCAATAGTAGGTACACTCTATTGTTACTAAGTCTTATTACTTATAACAGACACATTTGTAGAATTTTTTAATATCCTATAGGGTTGTGAATTACATAAAAGGAATCATTTTGCAATAAAAATACCAAAATTATCCACCATAATGTGTGAAAAAGAGGAATTTACACCTGCACCTTATATAGAGATCAAATAATTTTTATTTACTGTGAAAGAAACACAGAAGGAGATTAGAAAACAGAGCAATGACAAATATTTACCATTTGAAAATGCTGAAATGAAACAAGGGAAAGAATTTTTTGTCCACTTTTTATTGCAGACAAGGTAGTCTCGAAACCCAGATAATCATTTTAATGCAGGACCGAGTAAAACTAACACTGTTCACAAAGAAAAAGTAAAAATGTGTTAGAATGCAGATTTGATACATTTTCCATCAGTCAGCTAAAAAAAAATAAGACAAGCAAAGTGCACTTCCAGAATGACCCTCTATTTTTTTTCGCCACAGATCTGAGAACAAGGAAAAGTAACATGAAATGAATTTTCCCACTCCCCCAGGAAAGCTGATGCAGGTAATTCCCAATGAGGTATGTCCGGAGGTGGGGGGCTCAGTTTAGTCGTCTGCTTATTTAATAGTTTTCTCACCACTTTGCTGGATACCTCAGAAGAAATACTTTTGTATTTTGGTTGATCTCTGGCATTTAGTTGGATGATGGACAGATTCTTTTTGTAAGTATCCTTGGGATAAATTTGGTATGTTCAAATAGGTCTAATCTTTTATTGTTTTTAAAGTCAAACCTGGACAAACAGAAAATTCATAGACTGGAAACAGTCCCTCTATACAGAAACAGGTATGTCATTAGTCTTGTTCAACAAAGGTCTGTACTATTACGTGCAATAATATTTATTTCCCATTAATAATATTGATTTATTATTTCCCTTTAAGAGTTCATAGAAAGTTATCTTTTCCAGATTATCAAACATTTTAATGGGCTTAAAATTGCTCAGAAAGTAATATTTCTGGAAACTTGCTGAAAACTTTACAAATATGCTTAAAAGGATAACATAACTTTTTCTTTACATCTACTCCCGGAAGCTACTAGTAGTGGGTAGATGTTGAAGGAAATGTAAAACGTTTCCTTCCGCTGCAGCCCACCCGAAGCGAGGAACCAGGCTGAGGCTGGAGCAGGCAGATGAAGGCATTAATTTAGATGAGCCCCTCAGCAAGGAGACTGTGCACAGATGTTTGGGATTCAAAAGCTGCTCCCGTAACGCAGAACGGAAGGAAGAAGAGATAACAGCGATACCATTTGCCCCGAATCCTCCTCCAGCTGCAGAGGATGTAACGGCCCAGGGTGGTGTCACTTGCACTCTAGTGTCTGAGCGCCGGTAAATCTGAACTTTCTTTGACAGTCTTATTTTATCATTTATCTTTAAACTGTGACATGGTTATACATCTATTTTGGATTGGAAGGTATAACATTACGTTCTCCTTGGGCTGTCAGGTTTTTTGCACCCCAGAGGAATTCAGTACAAAAAAAGAAAATTACACTGCTCTGATAGCCTTCCCATCTCCAGCGGGGAGCTCAGCGATGCAGGTCACCCAGCAATGAGTTCAGGAAAATAAACGGAGGATAGAACATTCTTGTTTATTCAGATGAAATATTTATTCTCTGTACAATTCATACTGAGTATTAAAATCCCCTCAAAAGAGAAAAAGAAAGCAATTTAATGGTAGGATTTCTTAGCATTCACGGGGAAGCAGTATGGGATGGTCACTGCAGTTTGCTCAGGCCACCGGACTGCCCATCAGCCTTTCTTGCCGAAGAGCAATCAGCCGCTGAAACCACTTCTCTTCCGCTTCTGCCTTCTCGATAAACAGCTAAGAGACAAGGGTGAGAGGAAGAAAAGCAGAGACAACTCATTAACTTTCTCTTCATTTGTTCCAATCTGTTGAAATATGTGTCGATTTTTTCAGCGCCCAAAGCAGATTTCAGTGCCCAAAGCAAAAGCCCAGCTGCACAGGGGTGTTAAAATTCAGAGGTGGTATAAATCCATTAGTAAAAGTAGAGACTTTCGATAACTGGAAAGCCAAGATGTTCCAATTTCAGTCTCCTCCTTAAACAGCAAGTTCGTCATATCACACAGGTCTTGATCTTTGTTCGCTATGTTCATCATACAGAACTGTTTGTTTACTTCAAGTAGTTTTTAACTTGCTAATTCTTAAAAAAACCTCTACTGTAAGTATTCCTATTTCCAGTTACAAGTGCTCACAAAGGAATTTGCATAAGTCTAGCCACAATGATTTAAAATTTTCCTAAGTTTGTCACGTACTTAAAGCTTTACGAATTGGCGAAGTGGGCAAGTTCTGAGTCTTCTACCAGGTTTCCAACCACACAAACCAAAAGCAATCTTCCCTAAATTTTTGTTGAACAGGAATTTTAATATAAACAGAATCTTAAATTCCCCTGCATTAAATTACTTTGACATAAAATTTGTTTGCAACTCTAAAACTACATCACTGGTGAACTACTTCTTTTGTAATTATTCTCCGTTGGATGCTGTGAGGAGTGTGGTCCTCTTTGAGCCAATGAGCGACCCATTAGTTAACGGTCTTTGGACCACAGATTATTTGATGAGCAGCACAGCAAAATGGTTGTTAGGTCACACGAACCCACTCTCGTTCAATGGGCTGTGTTGTTCAAAAGATGAATTAAATATTGACACACTTACATTTGGATGTGCTAAAGAATTATCATCTTGGTATTTGATGGCAGTAGGAATATTGGCAGGTGGTGGTTCTTTTTCAGGAGCAGATGCCTCAGCAGTTCCTGCTCCGATAGTTACAGGTTCGTACTGTAGCTCAGCAGGCTCTACTGACTAAAAAGAAAGAAACACATCTGAGTATCTCATCCTCAAACCCCCAAGCGTGGCAGTACCTTAACCCAGCATTAAGCTTTCTTCCCATTGCAACAGGTGCCCATGGAAGGATCCTCATGCAAATACTTCTCAGCGTGCTTGGTGGGACACACTGGATGTGGACTAATGTCCAGACTAAACACATGAAGTGGGAAAAAAGGTATTGTCAAAGGCAATGAGAGAGCTTGCGGAACAGCAGAATTAGCGTTTTGCATCACTTTCTGAAGAAGCTGCATGAACTTCTCAGAGACTTCTTAAAAAGGCAAGAAAATGCATGTTCTGGGGGAAACAAACAGTGATAATTCCAAGCACCTCACCATTACATGGGAAAACTCAGCGAGCTTTTGCTTGCCTGCTCCCAAAAACAAAAGCATCCCAATTCCCTAGAAAACTTGGCAGCCAAAAATGTAGGCAAAATTCTGAAACCTGGATGAATTGCGTGAGGTTTTTGGAAAGCTGTCTGAAAACAATGCCGTTTTTTTTCAGGGAGTAAGTATGGTCTTGAACTCTGACTTCAGTTAATCAGAATTAAAAATACGGATCTCTACCTTTTAATTACAATCTAAATGGCTGCTTACTTTTGGATTTCAATTCTTCTCCTTTTCCTAAGAAAAAAATTTATCATTTTTAATGTGATTTTAAAAGAATTTTAAAAAATTGGAGTTGCTCAGCATAGGTAGAACATACTGTCAAAACAGCTGATTTAATTGAAATTCTTACACATTCAAATGTATCCTTCCTTGAATTCCACACCACCTACACAGGAGAGTCACTGGTGGGATTTGGGATTGTCAACATTGATGCTCTTTCATCAATGGAAACTCTATTAATAGCGCAGCTTCCACCTGACTTTGAAAGGATTATGCACCAAGAAAGGATATTGAAAACTTACCTTTTTGACTTCTTTACTTGATCTGAATGTCTGTGGAACAAAGGAGTCACTTTCAATAGCTTCAATTTCCTTTACTCGTTTCACTTGCTCCACTAGGGTGGCTTGGTCTACAAAGAGAAGGTGTAATGTCAGGATACATTAGTGTAAGCCTACGATAAATGCCGTGTCTAAGCAATGCCTTGAATATATTTTACAACAGTACATACCAGAAAAAAAAAAGTAATGCAGCCTAAAATACTCTTTTATGAAGAAAAACTTTCTCCTTTAGTAAAAATTACAACAGTGAGTTGGCCATTATTGTTCAATGGATGATATCATTCAAGATGCTAACTTAAGAGTTTGCCTGAGGTGTCCTTGCAGGATAACTGCTCGATTTATGGCATGAGGATTTCCTGGAGAAGTTAAGGATTTGGTGATAGTGCAGACAACTCAGTGGAGCATCATCTGTATGTAGCAGTAAAACTGCTTCTGCTTGTATGGAGGTGAATTTGGCTTCTGCTGCAGATGTCCCAAGAGATGTGCCATCATCTTCATGGCAAGCTAAGTGATTAGTTTGGCAGTAAGAGTTACATCGTTAGGTGAATTGGACCAAAAAAAATCTTAGAATTTGGTAATAAAATATTCCTAACATACACACTAAATATTCTGTGCTCATACAATTTGTAGGTGACAGATTTGCAGCTATTTAATGAAATGAGCAAAGTTGCTTCTTTGTTATACTGTGAGGTCTTACAACGCACATGTATTTCACGAGATACTTTTGAATCCCAGGCTGAGATTTTATGTTGACAAAGCAAATGCAGCTCCCAGCGAGGTTATGGTGGAGAAGAGAAGCTCCTGTCAACCTTGGTATGAGCTGCACTAAACACACAACTGGGGCTGCTGTCAGGTGGGTTTTGCCCGTTCTTTCTCCGCTCAACCAGACGATCTTCTGGATAGCTGAGACTGGTAGGAAGCTCAGAGCATCGTGCACAGGCTCATCCAGTGCAAACTCTTTTCTAACATTTGTTATTAAAAGGTTTCATACTGGTGGGCTTGATGAGCTCATGAGTCGCAGAATCATGGTCTCGAGGAACAAAGTACAAAGGAGATTGCCAAAAAGTTGAGGATAAAGCAGCTTAGGATAAAACATTGCTGTTTTTTTCAGGTACCTGAAGTTTGATCAAAAAATTCATGAATACTCAACAATACTTTAAATATTATATAAAATGCAAATTTAAATAAAAGAGCAATTGTAATTATATATTTGTAGTACATAATGTATGTATAGAAGATTAAATTTCTTGTTCTAAAGAAACCAAAGTATAATTGAAGTCATAAAAGTCCTTCCAGACCAAAAGAGCTTTCAGAAACTTGGAAGTACCAAATTGTTTCCTGGCATACGAAATTCTAAATCGAAATTCACGTAGTTACAAACATACACTGCAAAATACTTTCTCTTTTGCACAAGATAAAAAGAAATGCAAAGTCTGTAATGACTAACCACTGAAAACTCATTTCAGTCTATTGATGACAAATAAGTGGAGCTTCAGGTGAGCCAATAAACTAATGGCAGCGCAGAAACACTCCTGGAATGGACATGCCCACACCAAATTAACAACCTCATTTTTTATCAACAGGTCGTACCACAAAACTGTTTTATTTTCAGGCAGCATGACTTGTTCATTACAGAACATCTGACACCAAAACATTTGCTTTACAGTGTGTTTCATTTTCTGCTTCTCCTGATTCACAGTTCAGTTAATTTTCCTTATCTACTTCTATATCTAACTGCAGTGACAAGCAAATCTAGGATTCTGCTAACTGCAGGCTTTGGTTTACAATTTTAACCAATTTATCTTCATCTTATTTACTTATGAAAACTATTTTCTTTATACACAGTACATTGGGGCCGGCCTGAAACAGTCGAGGGGCTCTGTCAGAGAGCAGCGGGTGGGTTTTTCTGGGAGCAGCAATTATAAAACAGGGAAGGCAGACAAGAGATAGGGAGAGATGTAACTTCCAAGCAGCAAACAAGAACCTGCCCTGTGGCTTAAAAATTTATTTGGGAATATTTTCGTCTGTATGGATATGACAAACAGAAAAATCAGGAACATGCTAACTATTTCTGGGTATGTTGAACGTGCAGAAAGTCAAATACACCGGTTGCTGAGCCTGGGTAACCGCTTACAGCCCTCCTGACTGCTTCCCACAGAGAATTCCGACCTCAGAAACTTGGCTGAAGCCAGGCAGGAGGTTTGCAGCCTGCGGGAAACAGGCGGGAGCAGCACGCGGAACCCTGGGGGGGGAAGAAGGGCCGGCTGGGTCCCAGCCATGCAGGGGGGGGGCATAACGAGGGGGGACAGGGGCAGAGACACCCCGGTTCCTTGCACGGCCAACTACACATCCCTGGGAGGGTGTTGGGGAAGCCTCAGTAAAGCTTCAGCTTTGGCAGGGCTTAGGACGAGAGCTGCACTACAGCAAGTGCATGAGTACATCTTTAAGCCTGAATATTTTGAATTTAGAAGGAAAAAATCACTTGCTTAGAATTAAATTTGTCTTTAAATGTTCCGTTGCCTTGCTGCTAAAGTCTTCTTTTTAAAAAAAAGATTCCTAAAGATCCCATAGGAAGTATGAAAACAAATATACTAATGCCCTACTAGAGAGAGTAAATTGTAATTCATCAAGCTCTTGGGTAGATCCCAGTCTGTGGATAAATAAAGGAGCGGTATGTGTCCCTGGCAGTCACAGTGTTAAAACCAGGGATCAGAGAAAGGCAGGTGAACATCGATTTAAAATCAGTTGCTCAACTCTTTTTTCACAAAACCTTTGGTCAGTTCCCAGCCTGTTACAGTATCTTACATGAACCTTGCACAAAACCTATAGAAATGAGAAATTATTAAGGGGGCAAAAATCACTAAATGTTTAGAATTACATCAGTGACATTAACTTGGGGAAAATGGACTGGAGGAAGCATAACCCATTAGCGCATGATTTTTTTGACAAACACATTATTGGTAGATAAAACGACTTCCATATGTTGTTTGTCAGATGTCAGTAGAAAGGATATGTATTTCATAGTAAAATCAAAAATAATGGAGTCAGAAAGCTAAGAGGCTACAGACAAAAAAAAAAATCAATACTAACTCATTGCACAGCAAGTCATTTTACCGTGTTATAGTGAAAAAAATAGACTAAATCTTGTATTAGGGCTTGTTGAGGTCGTTTTTTTATAGAAGCAGCACAATTCCCGTTCCTGTCACCACCCTCCCCACTGACGTGTGGCCGGAGAACACCCCCGGGAACTGGGGAGAGCCGGGGGCAGCCTGTGCCCAGCCCAGCCCCACCAAAGATTTGACACTTCCCATCTGTATTCACATCTATTTACATCTTCCCATATAGAGAGAAATAGATATATACCTATACACGCATCTCTTATAGCTGCTGTTTTCATATTGAATTAGTCTGTATTAGCAATAAGTTGAAATGCCACTTTAGAAATAAAATATGTATTAATCCTTCAGATGCCATCCAAAAATTTCACACACACGATAATCAGAAACACCAGAGAATCAGATAAAAGAAAAAAGTAACTTTTCTGCAAGCTTCGTGTAAAATATTCCCATTTCTTTGCTTATTTCTAAAGACAAAACTGGTGATGAAGCCCACTAGGAATTTAACAACCATTGAAACAGAAGCATTAAATGACCAGTAGAATCTTGTGAAAGACCCATTAAATAAAAACATATTTCAATAAATATTTCTTGTATAATCTTTAGGAGTAAAATGTAATGCTTGCTGGATTCATTGCTCATCTACGATCCTGCCCATGAAAGTGAACCCGTGCCTTTACCTAAAGAGTTTTCTTTCAAGTGGCTCTAACTTAAGAATCAAAGAAATGACATAATAAACCTAAAATATTGCTCAGGATATATATTTCTTCATATTTGACCAATTATATTTAACAGGATGTAGCTGTTTAATTTAGCTGAGCCATATAAAATATAATACATATTAAGTAATATGCTTGGAAATACTTTCAGAAACTGCCCCCAAGCCCCCCATGGCCGGGGGGTTGGAACTAAATGATCCTTAAGGTCCCTTCCACCCCAGACTATTATCTGAAGAAGTTGCTATTCTTTCTGCTCTTTTATTCATGAGTTGAGGATTAAAAGAAGAAAACACAAATAGACACCAGACTAAACAAACCAACTAAAGAGGAAAATATTTTCCCTTTCATCCCATTTTATTTCGGGTTTGCTGAGGTGATACTGCCTAATTTTTACACAACTGCATATATATATATATAACTGTATGGATACAGTAACAACTGCATTATAGACCTCTATGGTTTTTCACCAGAACTGTGGTTTTTCACACGCCCGGTGCTATTTAATTGCTTCCTGTTTTTACTTAAGCTGCGCAAACTGACGTATCAAAGAAAAATGAAGTTTTCATCCAGCCAATTTGCAGCGGAAGAGACAAAAACCTACACGGCTCTGAGACATCACGTCTTCTACAGTGCATCCCACTGAAATATTTATATTAAACAAAATGAAAGCACGAGGAGGAGGAGGGAAAATCCAGCAGGACGGGTGGGATTCACTTCATTTTCATCACCTCTAGACTTTATAAAACTTGTAAATCTGTTTTGGGGGGTTTCTAATCTTTTGAAACCCTCAAATCTTTTCTCTGTGCAGGAGACAATTAGCAACAGCTAATGAGGGCTGTCCCCTGGCACAGGTGTGCATGGGAACCGGCAGGTATTTGCAGAGCGTGACCTCCAGTCCCGACACCTTTCCCACACTCCGGGTGCCGGTGTCCGAGGATGCCCGGGGGATCACCTCACCGGTGGCCACCAGCCATGGTGGGGCTGGAGACCTGCACCGCTACAATCGTTTTACTGAAAACCGGAGCAAATCAGCCAAGAAATTAATTAATCCCACGAGCTTTTGTGTTCCCCCCTTCTCGCCCTGCTCGGGAGTCCCTTCTGGCTCCCACCCTGGGATGCGGTGGGACCCTGAGGCTGAAGACCACCTCACCCCGGCTTTTCTCCCGGGAGCCTCCAGCCCTTAGAGCGGAGCCAGCCGTTAGAGGGAGGCACCACCACGCTCAACGCCGGCCGCGTCCCGCCTTTGTCTCAGCCCTTTGGAAAATCTTGGATGACGAGCCCTGAGGATGCCGCCAGCCCAGCCTCCCTGCCGGGGCGTGCAGCTGGAGGGGAATTCGGGATTATTCGTTTCCAAACTACCTCTTCCCTCGAACAACTTTTAAGTCGTGATAAAAACTGCCTGACGCCGCTAACGTCTCCACATCCCCTTAGCGCTGTCAAAGCGCCGTTTCAACACTTGGCCACACTGTTTCCCAGCTGTTGAGATTTCCAAAGAAAGAACTTTTCCCAGCCAAACTTGCAGAAACAATAAAACATACTCCGAAAGGAGCGACTGTGGCCAGAGAAAGTTTTTACTGTTAATTTATATTCTTCAAGCTTAATTGTAAGTACGCTGGTATTACAATTATAATGTATTAAAAGAGCATGTTGTAAGTCCTCTAGCACTTAGTAGAGAGAGTACTGGAGTACTTACAGTGTGCTATTTAAATACATTATAATTATAACCGAGCTTTCACAGTCTGGACACTAATGCCTTTTTCTTTAAAAAGAATTGGGTATAAAAATAAATACAATATTGGGTAAAAAACCAAGCAGAAGACACGGTGCTAAACTTTAGCAATTCAGTTCTGAATTTAAGCAATTCAAGAACATTTTGATTCCTGCTCTAGCCACGCATTTAACCCTGCATCCAGGTTACCTCCACCCCTGCGCTTTTCACACGCGTGCTAGTTTCTACATTCACTCACATTTTGAGGCGTTTTAGGGTATTTTTGACAATACTCAAGGAAAAAAGTCAAACTCAGCTAATAAAGTGGTCGGAAACGGCTCTAATCCACTTAAAATCGCTGGGTGTTTTCCTTCCCTGAATAGAGGGAGCAGCAGAAAGGGCGGTGGAGGCGGAGAGGGCAGGGGCTCGGGGGCCGGTGCTGGCCGCCCCCCCCCAGAACCGCAGGCCAGCAGCCGGCGGGAGAGCCGGCGCAGGGCACCCCGCATTTGTCACTGCGGCTCGTATCAGAGATACGCCGCTCTTTTTTTCTCAGCACACAAAAGCAAGATATGTAATTCAATGCTCAATTTACCCTTGTCTCGCAGGAGATTTTTCCCCGCTAATTGATAGAAATTAAGCCATTAATCAAGCCACTAGCCATCATTCAAACCAGGGAAGATGAATACAAACTTTCATCATAACCACCTTCCCCATTTTAGTGTTCATTAGCATTAATTTTTAATGCAATTATGCTATTCTTTTACGCTGAGCTCATAAATTACTGCTCTTTTGTTGCTCGCTGGCCTTGTAAAATCCAAGGTAATGCTTTGTGCTCTGATCTTAAAGGCAATTACTGGGTTCTTCTATCTTTTATATATCTATCCCAAATAACCTCTATATTGTATGTACAAACTAACGAGTGTATATATTACATATACGCATAATATATAACAATTTGTCTGTGTTAAACCTACACACGTATCTATTTTGCACATTCAGATAAATAAGAGTGTTTCTGCATCTAGCCACACCCCACTATATGCAGGGATCCGACCGTATAGAAACAACAGAGCCAAACAGTAAAACGTCATCGTACACTGGACGTACAGGAAAAAACGTGGAAATAAGATGAGAACTTGGGCTGCGGACGAGGCAGACCGTAAGACCTGTGGGTCAGTGGGGCTGAAACTTTGCAGGCGTTGAGGTTTTTGCACGGACCTTTCTTTGTTTACACTTCAAAAAGTGATGCTGAAAGTGAAGATGGGCGGTTGCACGTGTTCAGAGATATTTTTTTTTTTCCCTACTGCATCTTGTTATAGACCGTGGTATCACCCGCAGAGCCTTTCCAAGATAGGGCATTTAATAAGTGTATTTTAACAGTTCCACAGTATCACACGCTGACACACGGTGCCACTGTGATGCTCAGTGTCAATAACAGTAACTTCCATGCTTTTATTCCAGTCCATATATCGATTCTCAGTGAGGCATCAGGGGAAATGCACAGGAGCTACAACCACCTCTGGTTGCCCTCAAACACCGAACACAATTTAAGTGGCTAAACAAAAAATGAAATGTAGATTAGCGAAACTGTTGTTTGTTGGTTTTAAATTATTCTTCTGGTTCTTTCCTGGGCCAGGCCTTCAGCTGGTACATGAAATAATGCCATTCACACCAGCTAAACATCTAGCACCAATAAAATACGATACATGTATTTAAAATCCCATTTCATCTAGGCCTTAGCCAGCGTAAACAAGACAATTCTCAGTTAAGTCTCATACTTATCCCATAGATTCACTCTGGTCTCTCAGATAAATACCCATCTGACACGTGGTAAGTACACGTGTAATGTTGGCACAGCCACTGAGATCCACAAAAACCCATTTTTTAACAGAAGGTAAAAGACTCCACAGAAGGGATTGCAGTTTAAACAAATGGATACAATTTTTGTTGAATTAAACCACAGGAACAGTCTCCCCTTGCTTCACAGGCTCCTTAATTCATCCCTGTTTTTTGGAGAACGCAGCACACACACCGAGATGCTCTAACCTGCTTCTTCATGATGCCAGCCAAGCACTGAACAGTCTCGGTGCTGGCACCAGCACTGCCCGAAATAGTGTGGGCAGCAAAATACATACAATCCAGTAAAACCTCCGATACGATGCTCTTTGTACACGCTGGCTCACTTTGAGGTCGGCAGCGCAGAGATACGGGTGTGAGTCGGGACGGGGCTCTCATGTGTAAACTGCAACCAGCTGAATAAATGAATGTGTTCTGCAATTGAGACTCTCTCCTTCGTCCCCAGCCTGTCAACACGCCTCCGATGGAGCCTGCAACACCACGCATCCTGAAACAGTGTTCAGAGACTCACTTCATGGAAAAACACAACCCACAAAGCGAACCTGACCCAAACCAAAGGCTGGCAGCAGGACAGGCTGGTCCCAGAAGGGGAGCTCTGCCACCCAGGCTGAGTTCCTTGGCCTGCGATGATACCCCAATCCCAAATGTTTTGAGATACCAAAAGCATACTAGCCAAAGTTTTTGAGAGGTCCTGCAGAGCCCATTTGCAAAAGATTATTTTAAATCTGTATTGCTGACCCCGTTAGGCCATCCAGCCTGGCCTTGGACACCTCCAGGGATGGGGCACCACAGCTTCTCTGGGCAACCTGGGCCAGCGTCTCAGCACCCTCACAGTCAAAAATTTCTTCCTAATATCTAATCTAAATCTCCGTCTTTCAATTTAAAACCATTACCCCTCATTCTATGGCTGCACTCCCTGATAAAGAGTTCCCCCCTCATCTTTTCTGTAGCCCCTTTAGGGACTGGAAGGGGCTCTAAGGTCTCCCAGGAGCCTTCTCCAGGCTGAACAACCCCAACTCTCTCAGCCTGGCCTCACAGCAGAGGGGCTCCAGCCCTCACATCATCTTCATGGCCTCGTCTGGATCTGCTCCAACAGGTCCCTGTCCTTCTGATGTTGGGGGCCCCTGAGCTGGACACAGCACTGCAGGGGGGTTTCACCAGAGCAGAGCAAAGGGGCAGAATCCCCTCCCTCGCCCTGCTGGCCACGCTGCTGGGGATGCAGCCTGGGATGTGGTTGGCTTTCTAGGCTGCCAGCAGACATTGCCTGCTCATGTCAAGCTTCTCCCCAAAGCTTCAACCCCCGCAAGCTTCAACCAAAACCCTCAAGGCCTTCTTCTCAGGGTTCCTCTCCATCCATGCTCTGCCCAGCCTGGATTTGTGCTTGGGATGGCCCTCACACACAAACCTTAATATTTGGAAATAACCCTCTTTGCTCCTGCCTTACCAAGATTTCTTATTTTTCAGCCCCAAAAGACTGAAGATAGGCTTAATATACACAATATTGCACAGTTTGTTATGTAGAACCAATCTAAAACCTCAGACTTTATTTTAAACACTGCTGCTCCAGATGAAAAGGACAGCGTAGCAGAGGCAGGTGCCTGTCTCTGTGGAGCTCCCCCCAGCTCCTGAAGCAGGGATGGAACCATCCCCAGTGGAAGTGAAAGAGCCAGGAGGGAACAGCCTTGTTGCACAGACAGGAAAATGGCTTGCAAAGGAGACTGGAGCGGAGGGAGAGAAGGGAGTGTTAATTGTGGGTAACGTGCCCTGGAGAACTGCATCCAATACCAGATTCTGCCTCCACCTCCCGGGAAGAGTCACAGCATGGCCATCGACCACCCTGCCCATTTTCTGTGGGAGATACAACTCACCAATGTACCCACAACTCACGTGTGGCAACCAAAGTAAGTGGGAGCTGCGTTTAGGTACATAAAATGCAAAATTAAGTATGCTGAAGACGACGTTCTGCTTTTAAAGTTCTCCAAAGCTGAAGCCCTGTTATACTCCTGTCTCTGCTCTCTTCTTAAAAACCCAGGATTAATAATACTCACTCACCTCACCGGGCTGCTGCGAGGATAAAAGCATGAACGTTCCTGACACGTTCAGATCCTGTAGTGATGAGCCCCCAGAACAGCCCGCGAAGAAATTCATAACGCTGCTTTTAAGATGAGGTTTGAATAGCTACAGTCAAATAAAGTACAGATCTGCATTTTGAATAATGAGAATATAACAAAATTAATAGTTCCTATTAACTAAATACTGTCCAAAATGAAGCAACACTGACTAAGGCAGAGACCTTGTGGAAAACTTGCAATTTTACACCTGAAGTCGCAATGCTTAATTCTGGTTTTTTCCCCACTTTCCAAGTGTTTGGTCTGTTTTAACGCAGAGGTGAGGTTTTGGCGTGTGCACACATGGATGCACACGTGCATTTGCACACACACACACACACAAATGGACTTTCTGCCAGACAGAGCTCAGAACAGGGCTGCAGAGATAAGAGTGCTCCACTAACGAGTGCATCGCTAAACGAGGTGCCAAAATAAAACAGAGTAATAAGGGATCTCACATTTGGGTAAGCCTCTTCTAAAGAATATTTCTCTGCTCCAAACCTCTAATTTAGCTAATCCTATTCGCTCACCCCGGGGAGGCTGGAATCTTCCCGGGACACAAACAATCTTTTTTTCCCCTTGTGTCCTTCCTTTTCACGCAGAGAACAACGTTACTGAGCCGGCGGAACCCCACGCACCTCCAGCCAGCCTAGGTATTGAATTCAGGTCTGCTTACCCCATATTCCCCATTCATTAGCATGGAGCTATATTTAAGTGTAACTGGAGAAGCACGGGGAGGGATGTTGGCTGACTGGGATGGGCTGGAGACAAATCAAAGACCAGAAAAAAAAAAGGGGGGGAAAAAATCCCTTTCTTGCAATTGTTATTGGAGAAAACAATTATAATAAAATCCTTCTCTAGGGAGTATGTGTAGTGAAGTAATTTTCCCTATATCCCAGTACACGGAACCCCTGAAGGCCTCCTTCCCGATGGAAAAAGGCCTTGGTGCTGATGGAGAGGGGGTACAGCGTCCCTCCAGCGTCCTGTTGCTGTTGGCACGAGTGCTTTGAGCCAGCCTCCGTCCAAGAAAACCTAAACTCTAAGCGGCTGACTGTACTACTCAATTCTTTGTGTTGTTTTTAATGAGCATAAACCTTCAAAAGAGGGTGTCTGGTTTGTTCTTTTGGGGTTCCATCCACGGCCGGTCCCTGCTCAGCCATTGCTCAGGCACTGGCCACCTCCCCAAGTCCTGCAGGGCTGGGGCTGGGGACAGGGGGAAGCCACCGACCCACGGACGAGGCTCAGCCAACCCAGCTCCTCGGGACACGCCATTCAGGGTTCATTTGCCCTTTGCCACATAGTTTTGTTTGTTCCTGTCGCATCTGTCGGCTTCTTTCATTTTTCACGCATTTCTCACATTTCAAAAATGGCGTTCAATTCATCCTCGCTCTTGTAAAATTTATTTTCCCCCGTATATTAAATGTATTTTTGTTTAAATTGAAAAAGAAACTGATGATTTGGAGACAAAAGTGGTATTTCATTGCTGGAAGGAGCCTATGCATGATGTGGTTTTACTGTCAAAATGTAGATCTGGGAATTTTGCCATGTTAAATTATAGGAACACAGGCCCAGGACTGGGGTAATACCTTAATGCTTCAGTGTGAAGGAAAGAAAACATAACTCAATTAAAATATATACTTTGGGGATTTTTCTGACACTCTATATACTTGGGAAAGCTGCCACCTACCCTGACCTCTCTGTTATAATTATGTATGTCATCTTAAATATCATTAATTTAGTCTGTGTTTCACTCATCCTACATGTTTACTGAGTGTCTGGATTTTTTCTTTGACTTTAATAACCTTTCTCCAGTGAAGAAAAATATTTAAATAAAACGAATGACACAACTTTCTTGCAATTAACTTTGGAGAACAGCAACAGAGACTTAAAAATAATCACTAGCAAATATTTAGATGTTTGATGCTTTGAATGTAGGTATTTCTTTTAAATTCAGCGTGATGACTTACACATGAACTTAGAGGAAATGCATATGTTTCTGTGGGATTGTAGTCTAAATCAAAAAGATAAGGCTCTTCTTACCGCAAATAATTAATTCATTTAAAGTCCATAGAGCCATTTCTCATTTGCATTGAGCAATGTATTCAATTACTTCTCTCAGCGTATGTTTTAACATACAATTAGACTACAGCTACAGTATCCTTACTGATATATTTGTTCCTGCTTTTTAATTCTCTATTTCATAATATTTAATTGCGAAGCGTGCTCTTTGTAACTAAACGGCTAAAATCGCCAAA
Source organism: Tringa solitaria (assembly GCA_026413425.1). Classification (NCBI taxonomy): domain Eukaryota; kingdom Metazoa; phylum Chordata; class Aves; order Charadriiformes; family Scolopacidae; genus Tringa; species Tringa solitaria. Next base: position 8,463,370 of record JAOXJM010000052.1, read on the forward strand.
TGATCTTTAACAACACACAACTTTTAAGAAGTGTCCCTTTAACACGGGGATAATTTTTCCACTGTGATTTTCCAGAAAGCCTCGCAAACCTCGGGAGGCAGCAGCCCAGGGCAAACCCAGGACGGAGCAGGAATCGCTGGGATCCGTTTCCATTGCGCTCTATTGACACGGAAGGAGAAGGAAGGCAGCAGTTTGTACACTAATGATTAGTCCTTCGGTACAGTTCAATACGTACATACAAGATTATACAGTATGCACATATTTAAGTTAAAATAATCATTAATATTTTTTTTTTCAATGGAGTAATGAGCAGGTTGAACGCCCAGAGATGCCAAGCTGACGGGGCAGGGTGAGGCACAAACACTGAGGAGAAAAGCTCTAGGACGTTCTCATCACTGCTGGGAGCCAGAAAGCAGAGTCTTTACCTACAAGAATCATTTCTAGAAGCCGCTGTAAGTGCTATAGTTAGCTTTAGGTATTATCTTCTCTATATACGTGTATTTTGTAGCCACCTCAAAATTCTTCAACTATGTTTAATTGATTATTTTACCAAGAGTTTTAAACTAAAAATGTAAATACCCTATGTTTTTCTTGAGAAAAAGAAAGAAAACATATGTATTCTCTTATATTTATGTAAACCTGAAATCTCAGAGGTGCACATTTATTGCTTCACAATTCCCTTTATAATGTATAAACCCAAGAAAGCATAACCATCCACTCAGAGAATGAGAAGAAAATGGTTGGATTATTGCAGGCTCTGGTTTCCTCTGCTCTGGTCCATGCTGTGATGTTGGTGCTTTCCCCCCAGCTGGGAGCCGTGACGTAAATTGATTTCTTGATTTCTTTATTTGCCTCTAAAGTAACGGGAGCACCGCTCCAGTTTCCACCACCAACTATTTCCTAACAGCTTTAGGAAACTTTCATTACTGCTAGAAGCCAGAAATCAGAGTCTTTACCTACAAAACCTGTTTGTGTAAACCACCATAAACCACACCAGGACTTGGCCACGGGACAGGACGTCATGAGTTTGCCTTGTCTCTGCTATCACCACCAGAGCCGCCCCTCCACGCCTTTGACTTTATAACTCTATAAGAGACCCCAAAAGAGGGTCATTTTGCATTGAGAGCTGCTCTGGAAGCTCAGGTCAACTATAAACACACCAAAACATTATGAAAGCGTTTCTGGCGGTGATAGTGTAATAGTTTTTGACTGAATTGATTGTTCCCTGACAATACGTGACTCAGCCTTGCAAATGCATCAACTCTGTAATGAGGAGCTATTAAGTCTATTGATTTTCTGATTTCAATTGATAGCTAACAGGCCAAAGCTACACATCAATATTTGCGTAACTAATACCCAAGAGCTAACAATTTTGACAAATGAAAACCTCAATAGACCAAACAGTGCAAATTAATGGAAATTTAAAGACCAAACCTCAGAATTTAAGTGAAATATTTAATGAATGGACAAATATGCCTCAGATTTCTAGGGAATTCTGGGGTTTACATGGGGGAAATAAGTAAAAATATAGAAACTCCCAAAAAGACACTCTTTTCTTGATATCCTGAACTGGGGAATTCCGCAATACAGAACAGCAAACCCAAGATGTCAGCTCCTAAAACCAGACTGTTTCAAAATGAATAATTGAAAATTGAATACTTTTGAATAATTTGCTAAATCAGACGACATACATGCATATTTGCAATGGTACAAACACATCTCCAGATTGCACATTTCTATATATAGTTATTATCACAGCTGGAAACCAACATCTCACTACCCCCTTGCTTACCCTTGAGCTTTCTTCTGGTTTGGGCGTTTTGTTTTTTTTTCAAAACAAAGCTGGAATATTAAAAAAGCAGCAGTAAAAATATACTATAGCTTCCTCCTAAGCAGGATAAATTTTCTTTTTTTTCCTTTTCTTTTTAATAGAGAGAATGAATGCCTAAGGTAGAGGAGATGATGATTACATTGGCAATGCGTTTCCACACGTCCACCCACCCTCTTTCAGAGGAGCAAACTGGGAGACTTCTCTCTCCCTTCCATTTCCTTTGGACAAAATAAATCCACCCATGTTTGTCCACAACCTGTATTTTCTAGATCTCTGACCACTCTCCTCACGCTCCATCTTTGCTGCCTGGGATTATTCAAGGGGCTTGTGAGAGGACTGAAAATCAGATCTTTTTACTTTCCAAGACGAGAACCCCCGTCCCTTTTGCTGCCCACTCGTTTCACGCACCGTTGTTTATTTTCCCTTTTAGAAGCAGCTTTTCAATACGTAGCTATAAATTTTTCTAAAAAATGATTGAAGTCAGATAACTAATTACGTGATTGCTTTACAATCCCATTACCTTAACTGATGCTTGTCTCAGACTTATCCTTTAGCACAAATAAATGCCATAAAGATGACAGTAAAATACACAACGTTAATGAAGTACAGAAGCCAGTTTTGTTTTTCGTCTGTCTTAAATTTTGAAGACAATTTCAAGACTTTTAATTTGTAAAAAAAGTCATAAATTGTCCCGTGAGAAAGACCATAGGTTTATCTGTGTTTTCACTTTTAGAATAGAAGTACTTAAAAACGGAATATTTGATGGTCTCCTGCAGCTGGCTTGTATGTGTGCCGCAATTCAAACACCTTTTTAAAGACGGCAAAGAAACAGAACTAAGGTGCCAATTTTTAATCTAAAAATAGGTCTTTGAAAGGATTTGAAATGAAGTATTTTTTAACATGATGCTGATGAAACACAGTACATACGCAGGAAGGGAAAATAACTTTCTATTTGTTAGCTGAGGTTGCAGCTTTGAACCAGCATTATCTAGGGAGGGAGGGAGAACCTGCTTAGCGCTTTACCTGCTTGGATGTCTTAACAGATGTTAAAAGTCAAACTTTAATTATACCTGCTGCATTTCCTAAAATAAAATTACTCAAATACCAGCTTCAAAATTATTTTGGTATTTATGCAGACCTTGTTGATGTTGTATCTCTCCCTAAAGGATTCCATGTATTAATATGCTTCACTCCAGAAGAGAATTTATCTGATTTTTCCCCTCCATAAAACGTATATGAAAACAGACAAAATCTGCTTTGTATTTTAATATAGAGGCAAAGCAAGACACCTCCACAGATGATATAAGGGAAGTTATTATTTTTAATCTACTTTCCTTTTGATTTCCTTAAAATTTCCCTGTAACCATTCGCAGGCTTTGTTCATTGCTTCTCTCTTCCACGGATTTTCAGTGAATGCATGAAACAAAGCCATATTTTAGACTATTCATACGCAAATGGAAGGATTATAATAAAAAAAAATTATTCTTTCCAGGTGAAGTACGCGTGTTCATAACACTGAACAAGAGGGGCAATATTTCAAGCAGCACTCGTTCACTCCACAAAGCGCAGCTGCCTCAAAGCAAATACGGGCAAGACCGACACGCAGGAGCTGACCAATATCCGTGTTTCCATCTTTTCCTACCATCGAACTGCAATGCTGTAAATTAATCAACTTCCCCACCTTTTCCTAAGAGGACACAGTGTTAGTTGAAATTCTATCCCCTCAGGAACTGTGATTTTAAAGAACAGCTGTTAAACTTCAACATTTACGCAAGTTACGTAAACGGCAGACTTGTTTTCAAGCTGTTTTTCGTCTGTGCCCACAGTTTCATCCCCAAGAACCCTATTTCCATCCACAGCGACTCTGGCTCCAATGGAGCAGAAACCCTGTCCCTGCAGGTCCACGTGCCTGTGCACCAGCAATTTGGGAAACACGATCCCAGCCCTGCATTCACCATGCAACACTGGTGAACACTAAAATATACCCCATTTATGATAAAAAACTAACCATTTTTTCTTGCCATTTCGTTTGCCATTTCTGTAATCACTGAGGATAAACTTTTTAAATTGAGAGAGAGATTTGCAGGTTAAAACATCTTGCTGATGGTCAGATCACTTCATAGGAATGTAAATAAATCTCATTAAAGGGAATAATTTTTTTTAAGTTTTCCTCAAAAACTTAGCTCTACAAGATGCAAGTATGCATTAAAAACACATCTGGAAGAGCCCATCTTCTGCATACATGAATCACAGCAAGCATTCAGGAAGCCTTTACAGTCAAAGGCTATTTCATATCAACACAATCCTATTTTCTGCTCATGAAACTTCCATTCTGGTTCACATTTTTTACGTAAACCCAGACAGCAAGTGGGTAAAAGGTATCCAAGACATTTTGAGGACAGATTAGCCATCTCACGAAGGAACTCACCACAGTACATAATGTTTCCTAGTGGGAGATGCCGGGGACCATTCCTGATCAATAGAGCCCTATATTAGCACACTTCTCATTTTTACATTACCTAAACTGGAAAACAGCATTTAATGGCTCGTGTAGGTTCCTTGACAAACGGCCGCTCCATCTATTGTATTTGCTTTATTCCCTTTAGAACGTCATCTTCAAACCCGTATTT
>JAOXJM010000052.1:8467939-8482480 GCA_026413425.1 Tringa solitaria
GGATTTCTTCAGCAACCATGTAATCTGTGCAAGATATAATATTTTAAGACCAGTTTTCTCCTCCCCATGTTATTCCTCCCTCCAAGAAACCCCAGTCCTTGCAAGAATTTGATGCTTCTGGTAAACCGGTCAGGTTTCAATGGCAATTTCATTGCATTAGATTAATGCACACCGCCCCTAAGAATCTTTGTGTAATTAAATCACAGTGGCAACATTCCTAACGCCTCCAAATTTTGCTTGATTGCAAATAATCAGTTTTGTTCAGCCCGTCAGCAGATGGAGATGCCACTTGAGGTGCCCTGGGGTGGACGTGGTCCTTGCCTGTCCCGCTGCCCCCAGGGCAGAGCTCAGAGAATCTCTGGGGTACCCCATCCCATGGGCATCCCAGCCCCATGGACACCCCTGGTCCTATGGACATCCCCGGCCCCACGGACAACGCCTCAGTCCAGTCTACCCGCTTCAACAAGAATTGACTGAAAGGTTCTTAAAATAACAATGAGAAAAATCAAGCTATCCCATTCTTTCCCCCTAAACCCCTCATACTGTTCTTTTCACAGTTTATGCTTAAAATATTTTAGAAAACTACAAATATTGCTTTTCAGGACTTTAAGGGCAGCTGGCCTAGGGCTGCGTGCTCACCTGTGGCTTTGGTTTAACAAAAAATGTTAATTTGACAAATCTTTAAGCTGGACACATTTTTCAGGAACTTTGCAGCTGTTCCAACCTTGCTCCCAACAAGTGACTATTTATTGATAAAAGGATACTTTTATCCAAAACACTGTGTCTCCTTTGCAAATTAGCAATATTGAACAGCCAAAAATCTTGTCCTTTTATGGGTCCTTATCGTGTCCCCCTGCTCTTCCCCTGCTGGCACTGGCATTTCTGGAAGATGCCTGTTATATTACCATAGCCAAATGGGATGTGATTTCCCTAATCTTTAACTTACGAGATCACTGATGTTTTGTAACTTTATTAATGTCAACTTTGGATTTAAATGCTGTCACACAACATAGATGATGTCCTTCATGTAAAACTCAACCAAGATTTTACCGGTGGGACTTGGCTCTGTCCTTTCAAACGCCTGAACTGAAACCTCAGCTCTGCTCAAGACATCCATAGGCAATTTCCCTCTTTATTTATTCCGTTTATTCCCCCTGTATTTTTTCAATGCCTCGGGTTACACATTAGCTCAGAGGAGCATTACAGTAGCGGTACGGAGTTTCCTCTAAATCATTTCTTTCTGCACAAACAGAAGAATGTTGATATTTCCAAATACTTTTACAGCACAGCCTCTGTGCTTCCTGATGAAATACCTTACAGAAACATCCTGCCCCGTCACAGTAAACGTCGTGTGCCCAGGACAGCAATTGGAATCGGACGTTAAGGAGGTAATTAACATTTCAATTCCTTTTAACTCGGTATACAGAAAAAAATACAAACCATAATATCATGCGACCAGTGTTTTAAAAACACACATGAAAAAAAAAAAAGAACCCTGGCGATGACAAGAAGAATGTGCTGTTTCACTACATTAATGGTCACTAAATCAAAATTACGCAAGAAAACATACTTTTTAAGAGCAAGAGCATTTTCTTCCCCTTCCTTGCCAAACTTTGCCAATAAAGCAGCGTGCTGTTGCAACAGACCTTCCTAGCTACTCTTTAGGGAAACTTGGTTGGTGCTATGAAAACACAAATACCTTTTTAAGTCAAGTGCTCATTAAGACCAAGCTGAATTAGGGCTTCTGAATCCAAGCTATCCTGGCCACATGTGCATGCTCAAATTGAGGTAGAAAGTGTCCCGAAGTCCTCAAATCCCCTGGTTGACTGAGCATCTCTCTCCATGGCCAATGAGTCCTGGGAGGCAGAGTCCTCTGGCTCTGCTGTAGGGGACAATCATAGAATCATAGAATTATTTGGGTTGGGAGGGACCTTTAAAGGCCATCTAGCCCAAGTCTCCTGCCATGAGCAAGGCCATCTTCAACTAGACCAGGTTGCTCAAAGCCCCATCCCACCTGACCTTGAAGACCTCTAGGGATGAGGCATCCACAGCTTCTCTGGGCAACCTGGCACAGTGTCTCACCTCCCTCATAGTCAAGAATTTCTTCCTAATATCTAGTCCAAACCTTCCCTCTTTCAGTTTAAAACTGTCACCCCTCATCCTATTGCTGTGCTCCCTGATAGAGAGTCCCTCACCATCTTTCCTGAAAGCCCTTTAGGTACTGGAAGGGGCTCTAAGGTCTCCCTGGAGCCTTCTCTTCTCCAGCTGAACAACCCCATCTTTCTCAGCCTGTCCCTCACAGGTTGTGTGACAGAAGTGCTCCAGCCCTCAGATCATCTTCCTGGCCTCCTCTGGGCTCGTGTCAACAGGTCCATGTCCCTCTGATGTTGGGGGCCCCAGAGCTGGATGCAGCACTGCAGGGGGGTCTCACCAGAGCAGAGTAGAGGGGCAGAATCCCCTCCCTCAACCAGCTGGCCACCAAAGAGGGTGGCAGAGGAAGGGAGGGAGTACAGCCCTTTGGCTGGGTTTGATGACCCTGGAGCACCAGTGGTACCAGTGAAATCAGAAAGCAGATCCCCTGGGACTGGCCCACAGCAGGATGGGGCACCTGGAGCAGGAGCTCTCCAGGGAACGAAAAGAGGGAGACATGAAATACAAAGGGGCAGAAGGTGATGGGCAGACACAAAGCAGTCTAAAATTTAAGGAACACATTTAAAAGTGATTATTAATTACAAGAGCTTTAATAAAAAGCCTGGAATTGATTACTCAAATAGCCATTATCTAGGAGGGGTCTATTGATCCCCTTTCTGATGATCAGCTTTGTTGAGGAAAAATATGGCACAGAGAGTGGCCAGTAAAGATGTTGCATTTCATACCACAATTCTGTCCCTCACATTTTTCATTTTTATTTGGTTGCTCTTCCTAATCTGCTTCACTATGCCACTGCAACTGCACAAAACTTCACAATTTTATATTATCCTTGATTTGTTTCTGCTTACTTTTAATTATAAAACGTCAATAAAAAGATTAAACACACATAAAAAAAGATCACAGTGTGTGCCAGATGCTGAAACATCCTCCAGAGACTGGAAGCGCAACACCAGGTGTTTGTGTCAGACTAATGAAGCAACACTGGCACACAAGGGACACAAAGGGTGGAGCTGCAGAGACTTACACTTTGCTTAAAATCTGCCATTATGAAGGCAAAACTGGAACGATTTGAACTTACAATTTTGCTAAGACCGTTTAAAAAAAAATCGCATATCTATACTAAATATATTATTATCTATGCTAAATAATTTGGAAGCTTCACAAATTGAATTCAGGTCATTGCCACAAGAATGAACTTCAATAAAATTTACTGAACATAGACTATGACCTAAGGCAATAACTAATGAACTTAAGGGCATCCTAGTATATTGCTGTATCATTGAGTAAGGCACTTTAACTTATTACAGCTACACGGCCTGACCTCATGCAATCAAATCTTTTCGTAGCAGACTCAACCTGTGTTTTTAACATCAATTACCAATTAAATCAAGATACACCCTTTTAACTTTTCCTAAAGGAAGTGTTAAGTAAAATAGCTCTGCTTTGTCATGGATAAACTACTGGTTAGACTCTCCATGTGGGAACTCTTGTCCAACAGGTTAAAGATGAGTTAAGAAAAAAACAGAGCTCATAGTTTGGGATTTGTGCAGAATTGATGATTAAGGGATCTTCTAAAAGTTGAGTCCTCCAGGCTTTCTTGTACACACTAACTTTTCTTTTGTGACCCCCCCATCTCTCAAAATCCAGGCAGGCTTTAAATCCTCAGCCTACAAAGTACCTGCTTTAGCCGAGGCAGCGGGGTGAGCTCATCCTGTGCGTTAAGCAATGCGGCACGGGAGGTGGAGGGGAGCTCTCCTCGCAGCTCCGTCTATCGATGGAGGATTTTTGGTAGGATATTCTGATCTCAGTTTGGTGCCACTGCGAGTTCAATAAGGCAGTACGAGCTTAAAGGATAGCATTAATTGTGTCACGCTGGTAAAATACCAGCCAGCACACATACACAGAAAGCACAGAAGCAAATCTTCTGATGCTTTCAATACCTAATTAAACTGCCTCACTTAGCAAAATAGCATTTTATTCACATTATTTAGTAAAAAGGGAGTTATCTGAATTTCTTCTTCTGAATTTCTAATAATACTACTGAAAGAAGCTGAAACGGTAGACAAAGAGACTTCTAAATCCAAACTTTAGGTCTGAGACTGTGCAATGTATGGGGTTGATTCAGGACAAGGATCCATACTGGTTTAATGATAACACCTTAGCCAAACCAAAGTCATACTCTGAGGCACAGAAAATCTGGACTCAAATATTACAGCTTGGGCCCACCACATTTTGTACATTTTCCACCAATTAGTTAAACCTTTACCATTTCATTTTCTCTACCATTCCTTCATGGCAACACCTTACCAATGCTGGCCCTCTGCAGTTTTGAGTTAAATGGAAGAAGAGAGTTGAGAAAATGTTGAGATTCTTCCCAAACTGATCAAAATGACTCCTTAAGTACATGCAAACTATCTCTCTCTTTAAAATATTTTAAACTAGATTTACATATCTATTTGATATGAAATATAAAGAAGAACATATATAAAGACAGAAGAACCGCCTATGGTGTGCACATATATGCTAATTTAACTGAATCCATAAAATATATTGCTTTAAAAGTCCATTTAGGCTACAGCGATGCATTATATCAGTTGTGCAAAGCACAATTTTACTGCTCTGATCGAAATCCTGTTAATCCACATGTTCCCAAACCCCCCTAAAAGGTCAGGTGCATCCCCTACCAGGACTGCTGAGAGAACCCTTCAGATACAAACCCCATCTTCGGACTTGAAGACTTTAAGTTCCTTGCTAATGCCAGGCTAAACCTGCAGCAGAGGTGTCACTAAAGCAGCACGTACATCACAGTAAAATGTGTGAATAACACATCAGAGATTTGTTTCATTTCTCTGTTTAAAGCACAATTGTCACCAAACGCTTTAATGCCTCTCTTGTTTGCATTCCCTCGTTCCTCCTGCCCACGTGGGCTTCATTCCCAAGCCTATTCAAAATGATGTTTTCCAAGCATGTGCCACATGACTTGTTCGTATAAATGGAGCAAATTAAACTGTCTCCACATATATCCTAGCACATTTGTAGCCCTGATTTCTCTCCTTAACACGTGGCCAAGACACCGTATTATCTGCCTGCAGAGGTTGACCTCAGGATATTAGATTCTGCCACATAGCTCTCTTGTACTAAACCGAGGGGAAACACTTAATCACCCCTGCCTTTTCAGGAAAAAATCAACTTTAAATTTGCCATGATGAAAAATCAATAAACCAGTAATTGCTTGGCTTATCATTGCGTGGAGGAACAAATTGGGAAGCGAAGCTTAGCGTCCACACAGATTTCAGTGAAACACACAGAGTTTCAGGATCACTAAGCCAGAAAAGGGAAAGGTCTCAGAGTGATAATTAAATCTACTCATGCTGATTTTCTGCCAAATTTATTTCCCCAGAGTATATAAAAATGTTTCACTGCTTACTGGCTAGGCATAACTAATCAATTCAACACTGGGCCAAGACACACGAGAAACAGAAAATGCAAATTCCAGGATAAAGGCATCAGGACAATACCCGCCCTAGCGCCAGCACCACCCTCGCATCGATTTACCTACGGATTGATCTCAAAAGAACAAACTGTATCTGGTTGCATTCTGAGAAACTTCTTTTCCTTGTTGTCTGATAGAAACCCTTCTGTTGGTGCATCTCCATCCAGACGGCACGCTGCTGCGGGCGCAGCATCCCCGGCTCCTCCTCCCCACGCAACCGCAGAGCGTGTGCTTCGTGACAGGAGGTATTTTAAATTGAAAAGTTAAAAATATTACGATGCATGGTACACTACGAGAAACGATCCAAAGTTCTCCCAGTAATGCAATCCGACACGTTTGGATTTTCCTCTCGCAGCGCATTCGTGTGCTTTATTTCAACTATTGCTGTTGCCCATTTCAGCTCCTTTGAATTCGGCTTGCCAGGCCCGGAGTGAAAATCAAGTTTGACAGTAAAATCCCCTTAAGATTTTGATGTCATTTTTCAGGCACTCCCGAATGGAAACAAGTAAACAAAACCAAAGTAGAAAAAACCCTCCACTGAAAATACTCCTGTAAAAGTAGAGCATTTTTTATTAATAGACCTAATTTCATGCAGCAAATTAGCATAGCACCAATGGAAGTGCAAATGTAATCAAACTGAAAAATTCAAATGAGACGGAGGGACCCTTTTCCTTTCTTTCTTTCTTTGCTTTTTTGTCACAAAAAAATCATTTTGCTGTGTGTCCTTCAACTGGCTATAGGGACTATGGTAATTAAAACATTTAAAACAGCACAAGCCCCCAGTCTCTAATCTGGAGCTCAGGTCAGCTGTCTGTAGATTCTAATTTGTCCTCGATTTGTATTCATGACAGGAAAACGCTGCATATTTAACAGCAAACCAGCAGGAGGGGGCATTGGTGGGCTTGGAGGTCAAATAATTTGATTTCCGAGCAGATTACATGTAACATCCAACATCTAATCTCACACCTGATTTGGCAATAAAATTACAATAAAAGTAATGTTAGGACACCACCGCTTTAGGGTGTGTGTGTGGGGGGTGAATAACCAGTTTTCATGGGCTGAGGAAACAATTGCTTTATTTGTGCAGTCGGTTTTGCTCTCTGCAGCGGGGAAGCTCAACTTCTCCCAAGTAAAGGTTAGAGCAGCGGCGCAGGCGCTTGCTGCCAGCACAGGCTGCCAGCTCAGAAATGTCCTTTCCGAGAGTGGTATTTAAAACCATAAAATGGCCAATGTTGGAGAATCCACATTTTTTTGAAAATCAAAAATTCAGAATTTTTTTAAGGGAAAATTATTATTTTTTTTTTTTAAAAAAAAGACCTTTGAAAACAGTTTACAACAATTGACTGGTGAATCTACGGATATTTTAGGCCAACACTCTTGTTCAAAGATGAAAAGACAGACTACAGTTCATCAGGCCACAACTGGCAAAACACAGGGCAACTTTTATAACTGAACATTCCTTACAGGACTTATGCAATTTCATTAATAACGTTTCAACCGCAAGGGCTGGGGGGAGCTAGAGGGGAATCACTATGAACAATTATGCACATAATAAAATAGTTGCGTGAAATAAAACAAAAAAAAACCACCACCAAAAATCAAACAGAATTGATTTTTCACTTTTCCCCCCACTCACACAGTAGAAGCTAATCCAGTGAGAATTTCATGATCAAAAATATACAAAATTGCTATTTAAAAAAAAAAAATAGAAAATATACAAAACCCTAAATCAGTCCAAAGTGTGTGAAATAATCACAGCACTTTTTGTGCAAAGCCTGGGAAGGCTGGGAAGAGGAGAAATAGAAGTGCATCTCTGTCCACCTGAGTCCCACCTCCAAGCAGCTCTAGGTAAAGCTGCAAATGACAACAGAGCGAATCAAAGAGGGTTCAAAATTGGCTACAGAAGCCGTAGGAGGAAGCCAGAACGAAGACAAATTGCAAAAAGCTCTTTCTGCAAGCAAAAGATGTCAACGGTACCCAGCAGATGGAAGCTGCATGGCTGAGACGGGAAAGGGAACACGCTCCAGCACACACACCATGATGAATGCAAGAAGGATAAAAGCCTTGTTTGTAAATACATATGGGACATAAAACTGGTGTTTTGCATTGTGCAACTTCTCTGTATATCTTACATGGACTTGGTAAGCTGAAACACTTGATGGACAATTTAATAAGACCATTTATTTTCCAGTGAAAATAAAACATTTTATTCTTAATTGGTAGCTAACTCCTCAGACAAACTGATGAATTTTATTTAACAAGCTTCTCCTCAGGAAACATTTTCTATTCATTTTAGAACAGTATAACATCCTTACAACTTTTTCAAAGACACCACAGGACAGTTTTTATGGTGCTTATTAATAAATTGAAAAGAAGTTTTCCTCCTGCTTTCTCTGTAAATTGCCATTGTTTCCAATTCACTAACCAGCCCTTTTTTCCCCCCTTCGCTTTTCCATAGTTGCCCTTTATAATCACTGCAGGCAAAGCAATTGCTAACATATGAGCCGCTCACAATGGGATGTAATATAAAAAACACACATGTATTTTTCAAAACATACGCTGCAAATTTGCAGAAGCGGAGACCCAGTGCCCTCACCCCGACGAGCCCCCGGCCGGAGCCTGGCTCTGCAGTCCCACAGCAAAGCGCCCGCTGCGGTTTTAAACGTGGTGAGCTCTTCAGTATCATACACACCTTCTCCAAATAGGACAAGTCTGAGCATGAATTAATTCCTCTTAGCATCACAGAGTCCCAAAGTAAACCGAACTAAATAATTAGAACACTTCGATTTTGAACAAAATTCATTAAAGCCATGGATTCAAAGGAGAGTAGTTTTCCTGAGTTACCTTTTGTAAGTTAAGTCCTAAGTTACCATTGTGAGATACTTACCATCACTTGCAAAACTGCTTTAAGTTTCATAGAATCATAGAATGGTTTGGGTTGGAAGGGACCTTTAAAGGCCATCTAGTCCAACCATCCTGCCATGGACAGAGGAAACCTTCCACTAGACCAGGTCACTCAAAGCCCCATCCAGCCTGGCCTTGAACACCTCCAGGGATGGGGCAGCCACAGCTTCTCTGGGCAACCTGGGACAGTGTCTCACTACCCTCACAGTCAAGGATTTCTTCCTAATATCTATTCTAAATCTCCCCTCTTTCAGTTTAAAACCATTCCCCATTGTCCTATTGCTGCACTCCCTGACAAAGAGTCCTTCCCCATCCCTCCTGTAGGCAAATAGATATTATATACCTATATAATAGATATTATATGCCAATATAATAGATATTATTCCACTAACTCAAAATTTTCAAAATTGCCTTTGAAGCAGTGAGAGATGAGGACTTTAAAAGCGTTTTTTCTCAAAGACCAAAGAGGCAACTTGAGGTATTTTAAGATAAACTTATGATATTTTAGAAAGTAGTTTCTCCAGTTCCAAAGAGATATCACCGCACAGACTCAGAGCCGAATTGAGATGTCTGGACCCTGGGAAGGATAGTTTATTTTTTCAGCTGTCTCCCTCTGTAGGTGAATAACATCAGTTCAGTTGGGATGCTGACCGCGCCTGGGTCAGTGGGTATAATGCAATTCTGCCGAGGGAAATGAGTCCTGTATGAAGTCGTTAAGGATACACAAAGCTTTAACTCAGCAGAGCTCATAACTTAATTTGGAGAGACCTGGTAGAGATCCACAGACCAGAAACACTCAACATCTACTAAAACACTATCCTCAGCACTATTACAGAAAATATATTTCTATGTATACCCCTTAAGTGTTACATTCTGAATATAGCACTGTAAATTACACACGGTAAGAGAAACACAGTTTAGTATGGGGGTCATCTAATGGCAACAGGCATAGGTGACTGTCTTCTAGTCGCATACTCATTCCATAGTCAAGCCCAGACCAGTCCCCGATGGATGGTTATATGACTGTCTGTCATATCTTGCTGGCCTTTTTAAATGCATCCTCTGTGCAGGGAGCAGCCCATACAGCACAGCAGCACAGCCAGATGATGGAGAGGTAAAACTTTGCTCTGGGTTCACCCCGGCCAGCAGGTAAGAACCCACACAGCTCTTGCTCACTGCCTCCAGCATGATGGGACAGAACAGGCAGAGAAATTTCAAGAAATCCCACCCCAAAATCATGGGTTGAGATAAACACAGTTTACTAAGTGAAAGAAAGAGGGAAAAAAACCCCAAGTGATGCTCACCTCCTCCCACCAGCAGCCCGATGCCGGGTCAGTATTGGAGCAATGAGCACCTTGGAGGACGAGTCAAATGATTTCTTAAGAAGAAGATAGGAGAAGCAAAAAAATCTGCAGGAACTTCCACCTCAGCTATTTCCAAGCACTACGGCACAAAAGAGGAGCTCTTCCCATTCGCAGTTCATTTAAATGATCAGAAGGGGAATTAAAGATTTTGAGTACCATCTTGCAGACAAGTCAGAAAAGAGATCACTTGAACTTTGAGCCATCTGGAGCCACCACAAGACAGAGGCTTCTTCTCCCGCAAGAACACAACCGCACAGGAACAGAAAAATGGTTTATTAATCTGAGTTCCTAGGTTTCTAACTCATTTACTAAGAAGATATTCCTATAATCTTGCTCCACCTAATCCTCCTAGAAAGCAATCGAAAGGCTATGCACAGCAGATGGAAGCTGTTTTGCAGAAGAGGGCGAAACAACCGTGTTCAGAGCCCTGATCTTATGAGTGGCCCTTCGCTATTAAGAAAAGAGGGAATTAACATCAGTGAGCCCGTGGATGCTAGGAGGGCAGAGGCCTGGGAACACACAGGCATTGTTTTTTTCATTTTGCTAGGCTAGATAATTCAAGGTGTTACAAATTTTGACTGGATTTTATTTTTATATATATAAAATGTACGTTGTGATGCCTTTTTAGTATAAGGGAATCTTTTTGAAGGCACAGATGGCACTTTAGTGTCTGCCCCTTATGGAACATCATCGTAGATAGATTTCTAAATCAAGTCCCAATCTTATTGTATTTATAGAAACCCACTCCACATACTGTATCCACAAGACAAATTAGAGGAAGTATATTTTACTTTGCAAGTGTTCTGGACGCTGTGTTAGATATGTCACAAAATACTGGAGGAATCACAATGCTTAGGGCAGCACAGCTCCGAAACACCGCCATTCCAAACTTGGGATTTTTAATTTTACTTTTTTTAAAGAGTCCTGGATTCCTGCCCTACAGACTAAAAGAGCACTTTCATACTCAATGGTTTACCTGAAAAGCTGTGCTGGGAGCTTAACAAACTCCTGAAGTAGCTTAAGTAAACCCCATAGATTTCAAAGGCATGGAGCCACCTGCTGCTCCCACTCAGCTTGTGGGACAAACAGTGGGAATAAACACTCTGCTTTGAAGTTGCAGTTGTCCGTAAACCTCCGCTATCAACTTTTACTTGGGACACTTCTGAATCATTCCCAATTTAGCTTTAATCTAACTCCCCCCTGCCACAGGCATGTGCCCCATGGGCAGCAGGACCCTCCCCAGGCTCTCCTGTGGTCACATCGGCTGGTCCAGTGGTGGCAATGCTCCTTTTGGGGATACTCCAGGATCCATCTCATGTAGATGGGATGCAGAAGCATCAATGTGTCTATTATAATAAGTTCTCACAGTGTATCCCAGATAATATAATTAGAAAATTAACATAAAAGAAAGTGTTTCCTTCAGATGTAATGATTGCCCAATACTCTTTGAAGTGAAAAAAAGCTTAGCATCCATTTCACTGGTTTTTAAACATCATTAAACTAAAAGTTTATTAAATGTGAACACCTCCAACCTCTTTCAAACAGAGGAAGAAATGCAGTTGATTAGTTGAAATTTTTCAAAGATAATTACATGATATTTTTATTTTTTTATCAAGCACAGCAGGGGCTTCAGGTACACTACACTCAGTAAGACTGGAACGTTATACCTAAAACTGCACAGGGCCAGCAGCAACGACTTTGTCAGGAACTAAATAAGCCTGTAATTACCAGGAACTTGGTATGAGTGAAAGTTGACTGCCAAATTAACCAGTCCTCTAAAGCTGAGCGTAATGGGTGGACAGTGGTTACCACCCAATAAAGCATTATCTCATAAAGCCTATAGAAGAGTGCTAGAACAGGATTAAATTTCATCCACTATTAGGTATACAAAATTGGGGACTTCTGGATTGTTTTTATAAGCAGCCAGTACATATTAGTTTCTTTGGATTAACCTGATAAAGCAGAACTATTTTCTGTAAATGAAAAACAATAAACCAAACAACCAAAACCTAAACACAGATGAAGGGAATCAATCGCATGAATTTTTAATAAAGATTACGTTAGAGTTTTGAAATACATACTTAGCATACTTCACCACAGGTCCCACAATTTGGAGCTTATTAAAGACATCTAAATCTTTAAAAAAAACAGGGCATGGGAAATTATGTAAAGATGTATAAATTCTGTAGGACAGCAACCAGACGAATCAGACATGCAAAGTATACTTAATTTCCTCATTCACACATTAGGATTTAAAGAAATTTGTCTGTATCTGAAGTACAAATAAGATTTAAATTACCTTCAGAAATCATTGAGGCTGGAATTCCAGCTCAAGGAAAAATGGATAAGGAAAAAAATCAGAGAAATCTGATTTGAAATAAAGAAACAGCACCTGAAATCAGGACCAAAGAAGAGATGGTAACATGGAAACCAGTAGGATGTATTTTCCTAATCCAAAAATCTTGTTAATGACCTGTTCCAAAGTCAAATAAATATGTAAAAGGTCTCCATAAAATTCAGACCTTTCAGAGTCCTAAAAGACCGTAGCAGCTCAAACTGAGATACGGAATGGGAATTTAGGGAAAGAAATATAAGGAGAGATTAGCTGTTTGAGACTGCTTGGTTGTTAGGAAGAATTCCTGGAAAATAAGGGTGTCAAAGAAGGATAAGGATGAATCTTGTCATCAGGAAACTGGTGGGATTCTTAAATAGAAGGTAGTGTAGTGAAGGTTAAACACAGCATGTGTGGAAGGAGAATCAGGCTCTGGTGCCTGGATGGTAGAGGAGAGATGAGAAGAGATGAAGGCATGACAGATACAAAATTAAAGTTCCTATCTTTACCTTGAAGATCAACTTGTTGTGCTCAGAGATAGGAAAAGAGTGAGCAGACACAAGCAGACTTTCCAGTAAGATTAAAAAGACTGGAAAGAAAGATGATGTTTTTGAAAGTCTGGAGGAGAGGGCACAGTAAAATTGTAAAGATCACTGCCATCCCCTTTAGGTGTTTTCTTCCATTTGACACGTACTCAAGCAACCTACTACCTTCCCATTACTTTTCCTGTTTTGGTTTAGCCTAATGATTTTATCCTCATATCACACTGGGAATTAAAACTATCTCAGTCTCTTAACTTCTTCTTAAATTTCAAGCTGTCCTAAACAGCTTTACTTGATATAATTATCCTCCATATATGATGTCCTGAGCCTAACCAAAATATTTGGGCATGAGACTTTTCATAATAAATGAATTCACCAAAAAGCCAGCCCTGAAAAATATATGATCTCCTCAAACATAACATCATCTTCAAACCTCGGTCTTCTTTATCGGGTGGATAAAACATCGAGCGACCATCCACGCAATCCCAGGTAGACCAGGGCCACAGGGCAGGGAGAATCAGGAACACATTTACACAGAGACTGTTCAGTGTATTAAATAACAGTTTACAACCTGAAACCTATCATCACTTAAGTCAAATATGCTGAAGAGAAAGTTCACTTTAGTGACTAACGTGCGACAGCATGTATTTCCAGAGTAAAATCACCACAAGGAGGTGAAGTCCTTCACTATATTTTCTTGCGCTTAAGGCAAAAAATAATAGATGTCGCAGAGCGTTAAATGATTCATTTTAACTTGAACAACTATGCTATTTTCTCTGAGACAGGGATGTCTATCATAGCTGAAGCGAGAAACTTTGAGGCTCCATAGATTGTTTGCATTGGCTCCCTCACGCTGTTGAAAATGTCTCTTCCCGTTACTCACCGACACACCAGAAAAATACATTTGTTGCAATTATCCAGGCGTTATGCATTAACTTTCCACCCACTGTATTGCAAAGGAAAACCGCTCAGATCGCACCAGCTTGCAGTACACCAAATTTCATCGAGAAACATATTAGCTCACTTCGTGACATCACCCAGACTACATACACAGCCAAATTAACCGCTGCACTTTCTGTTTTAATCAAGCAAAAAATCCAGCACACAAAACAGTGGTATTGGCTGGTCATAAGGTTCTAAACACATAACTTTGTCCCAAATTATTAGGTTGCTTTAATGGCAGCTAAAATATTTTTTAAAATCTGGCTGAGATTTCTGGTGCATTTAGCAGTTTTTGCTAATCTTTCTGGCCAGGTGCAGAAAGCTGTGGTGACCCAGAGGAGCATCAGACTAGCCATTTCGGATTCAGATGCCCTTTTAGGAAAATCATGCAGCCCCACTGGAACTTGGTCCCTTCAAAATAATAGTTTCTGACTTACAGGATTTTAGTTTGTTAAAAAAAATTAAAATTTAAAAATTAAAATTAAAAGAATGCATTACCTTCTTCCTTTCTTTTCTTTGCTTCTTCTTCACTTCTCTCTTTTGCCTTCAACGCTTCATCTGCTTTAGCTGAAAAGACAAGAAATACAACAACAAATGTTATAATTAGTTAATTTATCTAGCCTAACAACATTTCCTGGGATTTAAACCCGATGTGAGATCCCTTCTTGTAGGTTCCACAATGCAGTCGATGTGCATGAAAGAACAGAATTTGGTACTTGATGTATTTTCTTTAAAGATATTACTAGAGTTAAGCAAGCAGCATAAATAGTATTATGGAGGGTAATTTTTGCATGCAGAATTAGTTCAGTACAA
>JAOXJM010000052.1:8482580-8519988 GCA_026413425.1 Tringa solitaria
AATCTCTGCCTTCATTTTTTGTTAAGTATAACTTTTAAGATTTTCTTCTCTTAAATACAAATCTCTCCACCCTACTTGCCCCTAAATCAAACGATAAAGAAACAAATGCAGTGCATTTAAAAAAAGAAGATTTGCTACCATAGTGAGTAATCCATAAGACCTCTTTTGAGGATATAACAGAAACAAAACAATATTTTCAGGGATGCAGAGTTGCAGATAGCATTTAAAATAGGAGTCAAATACCTATTACTTAGTATTAAATTAGGTAGTATACAATTTTCTCTTCACTGCAAATCACAGCAGCAGTACTTTATTCATGTTATGACAATATTCTTTAAAAAGAATCTTTTCCCTCTAGAAACCTCTTCCCTTATTACTTAATTATCTACTAGTTGCTCAACTGCAGGGGTTTTCAAACACTTTACTACAGATGTTAAAGAAGATTAAAAATATACAGCACAGTAACAAGGGACTATCAATATACTCTGTAAATTAATTAAATTTCTGTTCTAGCACATCATTTATTCCAAAGCATTAATGTCTCAAAGGAGCCATTCTCTTTTATTGCCATCTCACTGCCTGATGAGTGAACTAAGTGAGAATAAGTCCCTAATAGCATTATACTTGATGAAATATTAAGTTTTAAAAAGTATCACCATGTCAAAAGGAAAAGAACCAAAAAGAAACAGAATTCAGAATTTAAACCAGGCCTTCTTATGTAATAAAATCACTGTAACCTGTGGCACAAATAGCAAATGCTTATTCAATTTTGCAAATAGTTAGTCCTTCCACCTACTGAATCAACCAATAATTTATGAAAACAAAATTCAGTTCCAGAGTGGTTCAAGGGGTCTTTCTGACTTTGGTGTCTTTTTGCAGCCAGTAGCTACACCTTCTTAAAATATACAACTTAAACAGCCGTGTTACAAAATGATAGAAGTAATTATATAGACATCTGTTTCCATTTACATGCTTTTATACATATTTAGACTACATTTAAAGTCATGAAATATTAAAACTTTTCTGCCAGTGAAGATCATTACGAGAATCTATTAAATTAGATAATGTAAACAAACTGCTAGTAACTCTAAAGACTTTTACTTCATTTACACTTTATTCTCCCTGGTAAAAGGACAAGGATAATAGAAATTCCATTTAAATTCAATTTTGGTTATATGTGTAATTGTAGATATACCCCTTGAGTCATGTAAAATGCTCAGCTTATGTTTCTTTCAAATTATCCCGCTCAGATTCACATTCTACTCCTTACAACTGTCTTCAATATGTATTAGCAGAGCTCATTAGGCTGAAATTTAATAATGCAAACATCAGGTGGATTTCAAGAACCTCCATTATCAACACAAGATGGATTGCTTATATAGCTCTTGGGCCAACTGGGCACAATTTAGATTCAATAAACTACCATGCCTAAATTTGATTTATCTATTCCACTATGCTACTTTGTTCTTCCTCACCGATTTGTCGCTGCACAGGAACAATTCATTGGATATCTCAGTGGTTATCCGAGGCAAAAAAAAATATTAAAGCACACATGAAAGATGTTGCTGGTCTGTGACTAAATTTCTATTTTGTAATTGTTAACTTTAAATTGCTAATTTCCAACCCGTGTAACTATAGCTAAAACTTCTGCTAGCAGAAACAGAGCTGTCCTTTCAAGTCCTGGTTAATTATATAGACAATGTAGCAATTTAGGAAGTATCATGAGGACAATTCTCTACACAAAACTGCTCATTAACAACAATTTAGCTTGCCCCATAAATCTACAGAGCAGTAAGTCTCTGAGGTTACAGGGCACCGTCCGTCCATTATGACCAAGAGAAGTCACTGAAGCCATGTGGTGCTTTAAGAATGCAACGCTAACAAAACTCTTAAAGTATTTTAAGTTTTCTGTCATTTTTCACTGGCAAAGCGTCATTAAAACCTGAGATTTATTTTGATCAAATCAAGTTCCAATTAAACAACTTACAACTCATTCTAAAACGTAACACATCCTCTCTGTTCTGCAGACTACTACGCCCTTACCTCATATTTTAGGGTGTGCGAGACTACAGACAGCCCATGTTGGCCACTTAAAAGCACTTAAAAGCCCTGATATTTGGAAGAGAATTCAATTCTCCTGTACTGCACTTTCCTTAGGCCAGAGGAGGACAGACAACTGCTTATCACCCCCAGCAGATCAAAGAAGTCACTTCAGCAAAAGTCCGGTTTTAATTGATCCAGGTAGCTGGAGTGCTGAGATTGCTCCTGAACCTGGGCTTCCTGCATGGATAAACAGCTAGCATGACAAAAGCCTGACTGCTTACAAAGCTTTCTAAAATATAAAATAAATAAATAAAGAGGTGCTCAAGCTTGCAGCATTTAAGAGCTCATCCAACCCCAGATAAGATTACAATTCTATTGATTTTTTTTTTTCTGAAGGATGGGAAAATGGCACACGGAAGATGTTTAAGATGTTTACCTACACTAAAATAATAAAGTCCTGAACTGCAGGTATTTGCTAGTAGCTACTGATCTATTAATACAAGTATAAGAGGATGAAAGAGAATTTTAGTAATTTCCAGGTGTTCACGATAGAAGTGCGTGTTCCACTGAAATCAACAGCTCACTGTGTTGGATGCAGCACAAAGGAAGAAGAAATAAATCCTATCTTTGCAGTGAGAATAAACTATGAGCAAAGAGTATGGGCATGCTACTCACACAAATAAACACAATGCAGAAGTGGAACAATATTGCTCCGTTACAACAAAGGCACTAACATTTAATTAAAACTAAGCTACATTAAGTACCTTCTCTGTCGTTAAAAAAAACCCACCACACTAAACTCAAAACACCCTTCATGTTTCCATATGCACTAATATCCTAAATCTGAATATGCTAATGTGGTTTGAAACTCTTTGATCCGCTTCATTTCACCTGCTTTCCAAACCCAATAACCACATAATTGAAGGGGCTCAAGCCCGAGCTGGCAACCCCACCCCGTTGGGAAGGAGCAGGGATTGGGGATTTTGGGGAGCGGTGGAGGATGCCAGCAGTCCGAGAGGAGAGATCCCTAATGGAAATGCAGGTTGCCTGCCAGACCTGCAACTTTGGTTCCTGTTGAGGAGTAATTATTATGGACAGATCAACAACTGAGGATCAATGAAGGGTAGGTAATTGCCCTGGGATGGGAGGAACGAACCAGGTCCACTTCTTTGCCTTGTTTAACCCGTTCAATGAAGACCTGCAATACCAGGCTTATGCTGAAAAGTGATGTAAAAAGAAAAGAAAAGGGAAAGAGGTGGATGATTTTGCATACTTTCCAGTTTGGGAAAGGGAGAGAGTAGGTGTTTCCCTGTCTCTTTGATATTATCTGTAAGCTGACTGTAAAATTTTGGACATGAAATGAGACCTCAGTAGTTAAATATGAGAACAAAGAACAGCCATTTGGGAGCTGTAGAGAAACACTGGTGAAATCAGCATAGTTTTACCAACTTCATCCCGTGAATTATCCCAAACCCTGTGTTGCTGACGGTTTGCAGGGATTTTCAGGTTGATGCTCAGACACTCTGCCAGCCAAGCAGACTCTACCTGCTTATGACCATTCACTCATGCAGAAATTCAGGTTCCTGTCCATGCAGACTTCATATACTCACCTAGATTTTCCCCTTTAACTCTTTCTTCTTAACTAATTCCATTAATTCAGAGTCCTATTCCCTCTAAATTGTTACTCCTTTATAGAAAAGAAAGCCTCCCAAGAAATACTGTCACTTAAGAAACTTGATAAAAGTATTTTAAGAACTACAAGCATTTAATCATCTACATCCCTCCTAAACTGTATGAGATGTTTTCTGTTCTTCAATAACTTGCTCATTTTTCAGTGAAAAATAAAAACTAGGAAAGGAAAAAAAAAACCTGAATGACAGGGTAGAAAGAAAAGAATGAGCAATCTCATGGGTTTTTAAAAAATATTTCAAGCTCAAACCCTTAAAGACAATCTTATTTCCTTACCAACACATTACAACTTGTGTATTTGAGATTTAACAGTTGCACCACTACTTGGGGCCTTCTCTCTTCCAAAGACCCATCTCAAGGCATTATCTAATTTGTGTGCTTCATTCAAAGCCTACTTAAATCAACCACGCTCCCCTCATAACTATTTCACTTCACAGTTTGCATAAATAGTTAGTCAAATAGTCACGCTGAAGATAATTGATAATGAGAAAATGAAAATACCCTGCGTGGTGCAGCACTTCCTTACAGTGACAGAGCATGGGAGACTCCCAGGTGCCCAGGAAGCCCCAGAAGAACCAGAGCTTCAATTACAATTTTGTTTAATACCAAGTTCCATCATACCCTACACGGCTTTGAAGAAGTGGCTTGTTCAGCCAACTAAAATTAAGGTCATCCCCACAGATAACAGATGCATTAAAGCCAGACAAAAGTTTCTCTAATCAAAAGCCCTCAGTATTATGATTAAAGAAAAAGGATTGTCACCAACGAGCCTGACAATTTTCAAGGTGGAGTGAAAAACAACCTCCCAAATAGGAGCAAAAGTACTTTTTCTACTCCTTTTCAAAATTGAAATGATCATGCTTATAAAACAAAAAGGAAATAAATTATTTTAAAATGTCCATCTTAACGATACCGCACGAAGCAAAAATAAAATACCAAAATTTGGTGAAAAGCAAATTAACGTATTTATACAATTTGAACAAGTTCCCAAGTGCAACACATGTACCTTCCACCAAACTCTTAAATCCTAACAATATCCTTGTGCTTCTTTCCATCCGCTGCATCCAGTATTCTCTAAATAATTTCAGAACCACCGCTTTCAAAGAGTTTTACTTAACCAGCTGTTGTCATGCTCCAACGTGAAGCATGGGCAGGATGCCTCAAGCCATTGCAGGGACAACTGTAGGAGCGTGACACTATTTATTTCACTGAGGCAGAAAGACAGATGTGTTATTAGATGAAATGTTCGTGTGGAAATGGTCAGCACTGTCCTAGAATTGCAACATGCATATTTTAAATGGCGACACAGTATTTCCAGAGGCAGACTGTCCAGGATGGTAACCTTGACAGGATTCTGGCTATTTGAACTCCTGAAGTTCAGCCAAACCAGCGAGGAACCAGCACAGTGTGGTACTAAAGCATCTCATCCCCAGCACGTGACGCCCCAGGATGGCCTTTCAACATGAGCAAACAGGTACAGCGACCTGTTCACGTGGTGGGTGAGCACAGCATGGGATGGACCTTGGGCATGGAGTAGATCTTTCTTGTATGAAGAACAGTAACATATGCTTGCACTTGCCTGTGCTGCATCCTTGAGCACAGCAAGAGAGCAATGTGAAGGTATTTAAGGTCTCAGAATGCCCTATATGC
Source organism: Tringa solitaria (assembly GCA_026413425.1). Classification (NCBI taxonomy): domain Eukaryota; kingdom Metazoa; phylum Chordata; class Aves; order Charadriiformes; family Scolopacidae; genus Tringa; species Tringa solitaria. Next base: position 8,487,963 of record JAOXJM010000052.1, read on the forward strand.
AAGTGGTGACCAAGAGAAATGAGTGTTATTGAGGAGATGCATCATGCACATGGGCAAAAGCAGACTGGTGCCTGAGCAACCATGTGTTTTCAGAACCAAGTATTTCAACTCCTGTTTTCACAAGGTTTCCCAGCAGAGCTCTTCTGGAATCCCTAGACGCACTGCTCTAACAACAGTCTGTATCTAGCAAATACTTTAAATGGTTAAAACTACAGTGTGTGCAAACATGGCTTCAAGTTTTATCTTTGCCTGATGCTACATACTGAAATAAAAAAACCCTTAAGTGTCTTAAAATGCATTGCTCATTACGGGACAAAAATACTTTTAACCATACTGGTTGATTCTACTAACTATACGTTTTCTTTGCTTGTAACTTAGCCTTGATAACACTTTTAACTTTCTAATCAGTTCATGTGGCAATAGGAGGCAACAGCCACCTTTAGCTTACCACGAAGATGTATAAAAACATGCTGCAAAAATCAATAGATTCTGCATTAAAATATGCTGTCTTACTGCATGACATTATGCTAACAGGAAACGTTGGAACAATCTCTTTGGAGACTACATCTGATAGAAGAAAAAAAGAAAAAAGCTTTTCCAGGAAAAAAAAAAAAAAGAAGAGAGAAAACACAAATGGTCGTCGCAAATAAATCATCTTCTAAATAGCATAAACGATGCACATCAGCCTGTCTCCACTTAAGAGCTGCTAAAACTAGTGGTTTTCAATGCTTTTGTAAAGACTCAATGTATGGATATCATCATTAACGCTACAGTTAGTTCTATAAGAAACATGTTTCCCAAGCCACAGAGACAAGAAAAGGTTCTGTAACATATGTATAATATTATTTTCTCTTAATTATTCAGCATGAGAAAAATGGAAAATTAACAGCAACAAAAAATGAACTTTAATTTAAAATTGCAGCAGATTCTCTTCATGTATTTTGCAATACAGCGAGAGATTATGTTTTTCCCCAGATTTTCACTATCCGTTTCTCATCTGTAGATAATGACAGTGTTCATCTGCGTTAATATTTTTATACAAGTGAATATGGACCTGTTATGCTTGAGAAGTTTCTGGGTCTATGCTGGCGCAGTGGCTTCTGTGTGTGGGTACCAAGTGCTCTGACCTACCTGGAGGAAGCAGAGGAGCAGCTGAGCCACATGCTAAAAGGGAAAACCCTGATGGCAGCTGGGATGGGACAGGGACCCACCTCCCCTCGGCCATGGGTGCCTCCCATGCTGCTCCCAGTGAGCAGGATGAGCTGTGCCACCTTCTGTGTTCATTAACAAGGCAGGTGAGCAACATGCAACATTCCCAGCCAAAGTCCATTTGAGGTATTTATTTTATAAAGCAATTTTAATTACTTTTCATGGAATCATAGAATAGTTTTGCTTGGAAGGGATCATAAAGGTCATCTAGTTCCAACCCCCTGCCATGGGCAGGGACACCTCCCACCAGACCAGGTCACTCAAAGGCCCATCCAGACTGGCCTTGAACACCTCCAGGGATGGGACTTCCACAACTTCTCTGGGCAACCTGGGACAGTGTCTCACTGCCCCAGGTTGTCAAGAATTTCTTCCTAATATCTAATCTAAATGTCTCCTCTTTCAGTTTAAAACTGTTCCCCCTCGTCCTGTTGCTCCACTCCCTGATCAAGAGTCCCTCCCCATCCCTTCTGTAGCCCCTTTAGGGACTGGAAGGGGCTCTAAGGTCTCCCCGGAGCCTTCTCTTCTCCAGGTTGACCAACCCCAGCTCTCTCACAGCGTGTCCTCAATGTAAATCAGATTGTTTGGGAGCAAGATACAGTGCTGGAGTTGGATGCTCCACTGCAGCTCAGCAGCTCCATCAGCAACAGCCAGCGCTGGCACCCTCCCAGAGCAGGGAAGCACTCGGAGTTTGGGAAGCACAGAGCCATTCCCCAATGGATGGGTATGCAGGAGCAGTGCTTTAATACAAATCAGCCTTGCACTATGGCACAATAAAACAGCGTCAAGCAAAGACGGTAATTAGAAAATAAATAAAAAATAGAAGAATATGAACTGTTTCAAGGTAGAAGTAGGGCAGGTGTCATTTTACGGATGCAAAGGGAATTTGGGAAGGCAGCACAGCCCTCTCCCACTGTGGCTGGAGAAGCACGGAAGAGGCTTGGCCCTGTGCCGGGATGCAATTTGTTTTACTGGCAAAATTTAAAAAAAAAGAGGAGTGTCAGAAACCCACCAACTGTAAACCACAAATCATTTGAAAAAAAAATTTAAAAAAATCAACTTAATTGTGGACTTTCCAAGTCTTCAAACTTAAAAAACACAGGCTATACATTTCAAGATGTATTTGGGGAAAAGAAAGCAGACAAACTCAAAAACCACATATGGACATTACATCTAAAATGTAGCCGAGCCATACACAACGCTGATCAGAAAGACTTTAACATTTTTTTTAAACACAAACATTTTTGCACTTATAAAATATTCAGTCAGCTCACATATAAAAATACAAGTATAATCCATTATTAATTTACAAGGCCTTATTTAATCTACATGGTATTTTTCTCTAGTATATTAAATTTATCAAGGCTTGTAGAAATCCTCTCTGCTGAATATTCATATACTGACACGTAAAGTTATCTATTATACATCCAAAAAATTCCAACACAAATTCAAAACAACTACTTTCTCAGATATTTCCCGAGACAGGAACAGCAAAGGAGCAGAGCCCAGAAGCTGTTAGCTCAAAACCAGAAGCGACAACCCTACACACATTGTTATCGTACCAGATTTATGCCAGTTTTTCTACATTTTTGTCTTTTTAGTCTGTGCTAAAATAACATTTCCCTAAAATTTAAAATGCACAAATGTTGTCTAGTACATCCCTGGATAAGGGTCCTCTAACCCTGATTGAGCACTGCTCGCTCTAATTACATGGCAGCCAAGTAATACGTTCCAATACTCAAACAAGAGAAGTTCCTGCCATTGCTGTCCGAAATATTACACGTAATTTAATTATGCCACAGACTAATTACAGCTCCTGGAGATGCCTGAGCACGGCAGTGGGAGCAGGAGCTCGCTGCAGGTTGTGGTCACAAACTGCCTGTAAGCACAAATCTGGTCATTCTTAAGCTTCTCTGCGCTCCCTGGGGAGCCCATTCCTGCTCAGTTCCCCTCCCGTAGCGCTTTTGGAAATAATTCCTTACTTTGGGACAACATCTCCTGCTACAGCACAGCTAGTGAGCACCCTGCTAGCAGCCATGCAGATTTTCCAGAATATTAAACGTATTTTTGGGAGAAGACGTATCCTGCAATGTGGGACTTCCCTCAAAAAACACATGCAAAACCCAAATGTTTTCTTCCTCTTGTTCTACCGTTGGGTATAACCAATACATTCGTGATGACAAATCCTTTAATGTCAATCATGCAATTTTTCACTTGTTTCGGTTTTTCATTTTTACCATTTTTAAATTGCAGTTTGCGGCCAGCCTGCTGGATATAAATGACACAGAGTGATGAGAAAGTGAAACATAAAAGAGAGAATATCCAAAATCATATAAACCTGCATACCGCAAAATAGCAGAAGTTATTCTTAAGTCAAAATGGGTTAAATATTAAACAAACTTCTCCAGAGAGAGGGGAGCACGTACATCCTTCTCCTGAATATTAACATGCTGGTCAGAAATCTGTAAGGAAAAAATACCCTGAAAAGGGACCGGGGGCGTTAGGAAGCAAAAGGTAAGAATTGACAGATAAAATTCAGTACCAGCAAGCGGGGCCAACCTCCCCAAAGACTTTCCATATCCCGGTTACTGCCTACTGTATTAAGACTGCCTTTCTCATCACTTAATGCTTATTTTCATCACTTTGCTTAAAATATTGATAATCAATTAGGGCTACGTCTGTTTTGCCACAGAATCTGTGTCACAGTCTATCAGACTGTCAGGGCCAATTCAATCCTCATTCAAAGTTAATTTTTTCTTCATAAATCTGCCTTTGGAGGAGTCATTAGGCGCAGAACATAGCCCGAGGTGCAATCACCTATTCTCTTTCATTAGCGGCAGGCAGGGAAGGTGAGGGAGATTATTAGAACTTTGGAATGATCACAAAGCAGCGTGCTGCCTGTCAGATCCCCCCAACATTTAATTCATCTCGCCAACTCGCCGGCGCGCGCTGCCAACAGTTTTAAATGGACATTATTCATGAACATCTGTGACATGCTGAATATTCTGAAGCGGGAATGATGAAAAAGCGGTGCCCCCCTTTGACTTGAAAATTAATTCTATGGTCAAAACAATTAGGAATATAACAAACATGTTTTGTGATGTTATTTTTAGTCCTCCAAGATATTCCACTTAAAAAGCTATTATTTTGGAAATACAGGTACGTAAACATAAACATGTACACTCTAGATGGGCTAGCACTGTATTTTATAGTATTGAAGAATGATGTGCGTTTCCTTTATTATGGAAATAACAAGTTGTTGGGTTGGTTTTTTTAAGCAATTACAGAATTAGCTAGCTTGGCTATCTGGTTTGTTGATATGTTTCTAAAATGTAGCCAAATGAGATGACACACTGGATTTTAATATGATGCCATATTAAATTACAGCATGCTTTACTCATGGTGGACAATCAGTTGCAGTGTGTGAAACAGATTTCCAAAATCAAATAAATTTATTGCTGCTTCTCTTGTTAAAATGAGCACGCTACAGCCATTACAGCGGTTTTAAGGTAAGAATGGCAGAATTGCTGGTACAAGAGACTGGCACCCAGAGAAATTAAAGAAAAACCTTACAGTCTCTATGTAGTATCCTTTAATACGTGCAAGGGGTTTACCATGTAGATACTTTAAGGAAAAGTAATTTACCTCTAATGAAATAACACCAAGTAGTTCCTTGAATTTCATTATGAAAGTCAAAAGAATAGTAATTTACATTTTTTTTTGCTGTTGTTACTATGAAAATAGTGTCATCATTAGCAAACTTCTCACAGCCCCCAACATTCTCCTCCCAAAATATTTTCATTTTCTAACTGCAAATTTAAGGGCCAGATCCTTAGTGAATTCAAGCTGGCACAATTCCACTGACTTCAATAGAGCCAAGCAAATTTACTCCAGCTGAGGATCTGGCACAAAATATTTATAACAATAATAATAAAGAACACTTAATAAGCAGATCTTGGCTAGGTACATTCATTTATTATTTAGTGCATTTCTAATTTCTTTCTTTCTCACACACTGTTTCCCATAGACAAGTCTGATAAAAAATTCAACTGAAATATGTTTTAACACTAAGGATTAATTGGCTTAAATTGCTTCCGTGGCTCCTGACTCATTGCAGTGGATGCTATTAAATATTGCAAAGATTTGCTTCCATCTCAGAAAAGGCTGTACATTACCAACTTGGACATCTTGTAGTCAACTAATGTTTCACCTAAGACCCACACCCCCCAAACTGCAGATGAGCTCAGGAAAATAGCATAATTGGATGCAATTCTTGTCTCATCTGATATTTGGTCTTGGAGACAAAATTATTTCTTAGAATAATTCAATAATTTCAATGGAAATGTTTAAATGGCACCTTCTACCTGAGTTACTTACTTTTGGGGGAAAGGGGTGGGAAGAGGAAGGGCGGGCTTGGGAAAGGAAAAGGATCAGAACTACAGATCTTTCGTTAGAAGATTTATGCAATCTGCATGTCTAAGTGATGTTAATTTCTATCTCTTAGAAATAGGAAAAATACTTTTATGAATGCGTTTTCTAACCATCACCACATGAAATGCAACCTGCAGGATGTACAGCAGCATCAGGGCCAAGGTTTGCTGTTGTTCTTATTGCCATTTGGATTTCGATAGGGGCAGACTGGATCCTTCTTTTGGACATCCAGGAATCTTATAAAATATAATTCCAATAATATAATAATTCCAATAAAAATATTAACTACATATATGAGGAATGTGTAAATTACTAAGAGAAGACCTGTTTAACCTTACTCTGAAATGAGACCAGTGGAAATTACAAGCAAAAAAGAAGAAAAAGCCATAAAAATACAAAATATTTCCAAGTGGAAGAGCTAATATGCACTCAATCTGAAAGCCACTCTTGAAAATGCCCAACATTTGTTCAAATATGTCTCAAAAAGGAGGGATTATTTCCAGAATAGATGCAGTCTAGTCCCAAGGAAGTTCACGTCTTTGGGAACAGTATGGGAAGAATCTCAGACCCTCTGAGAAGTTCCAATACAGCAGAGCAAGCTGCTTCAGAACAAGTAAAACTTCACGGCAATAATGTAGTCCTAAAAATTTATATTAGAGCACAATCAAATATTTGATAATAAAAACAGAAGTGAAGCTAAGAAAAAAGTACATATTGGCAAATAAAACTTACTCTATATAGAGCAGAATGTAATGGAGAATAAGTAACTTAGTATTGCAGTTTTTGAAAGAAGAAATACAGATGAGCTACGTGTCACGTAAGAAGTAAAGAACTGTATTATATTAACATCTTCTCAGATCATAAAGTGAATATAATGTCAACATTGCCAAGCGAGTAGTGTAACCAATTTGCCTTCACAGGTCAAATGAGTATGAGGAGAGGGGTTGAATGCGTTGCGGCTGGTACAGCTCTGAACACCCCATGGATGCTGCTGGCAGTGGGATGGAGCTAGCTCTGACAGCTGGTGAGCACCAAGAGATGGGGATAGCCGCAAGGAGAAGACCTCAGGGCTGCTCTTAGGGGCCAACTTTCATCTCCCCTTCTTCCTTCCTCCTCCTTTTAAAAAAAAATATCTTACTTTTGGAAACCACAGTGGGAAACTGGCTGAGTACACAGGGAATTCTACTATCATACTGTCATACTGACGATTTGGTTTGATACTTGTCATGCAAAATTAAATGAGGAGGCCACAATATCAAACTAGGTTTGCATTTTAAGTTACAGTCTCTTAAATTCAATTGCAGCTATAAAATAGAACATAAAAGAGAAAAAAATTAACATCTTTTAAGTTACATTATATGCTCTTGTGAAAATAACATTTTTTTATTATATGTATTACCAAATAAATTAATACTTGTTATTTGGATGAGAATTTCAAAAGCATACATAAAAATACTGAATGCTCTTACTCTTGTTGATAAGAAGGTGTTTCTCTATGGAAATTTATGGAACTCGGTGAGCTTGCTTCCTCACAGAAAAAAACAAATAATGAAAGAAAGATAAATCTCTTATTTAAAAAGGAAAAAAAAAACAAACTATGGGAAGATGAAAATCCTAATCATTTTTCTGTAATAAAACTCAAGTCAAATGAGTCAGAACACTTGAGTAGATCCTAAGTCACTTTTGAGTAGTCTGCTTCAAAAATAAACTTTGAGATTCCTCTAAAACTAATCAGAAATAACAGAAGATACGCAAGACTGCAAAACTAAGTCTGAAAACCTATTGCTAAAAAATAGGAGATGCCTACAGCCTTGATGCAACAAACACTTTTAGAATCACCACACAAATTATGGAAGATTAATTTAGGTGGTGGGCTTTTTCCCCTTGTTGACTTGAGCGCTAGCAGGAGCCAGTCCTTTCCTTTGAGGATATAGAGTTTAATTCATTCAAAATTGTAATAAACGTGAATCTCTTCCTGAGTTGGGAGGGTGATGTGACAATCAATTATAACCAAAAAGCCAACATATGCTATTGTCTAAGTTCCACAGGATAAATCCAAGAATTACTTGTTGCTTTCAAAATACACGACCTTAACCTTGCCCCTTTCAGAAGCCAGAAGGTTACAAGGACCATTTCACAGGGACAAGTCAAGACCTGGGTAAGATCCGCAGGTTCAGCATCCCGCATGATTTCAAACCAAGCTCTCCAGCTCCACGGACTATGCTCCATCCTACATCCCACCCTCTCAAGGAACACTCGTTCCTGATGAAACATGCCAGCCACTCAGGTCCAATTACCTACCCCAGCTGTACGAGAAATTAGCTTTATGCTGTACTAACCACATACCTCTCCAAGAATAACAGCTACTCCATATAATTTCACAAATAAATTATGTTACTTTGAAAAGCATACTTGTTTGCTTAAAATACACTAACTAATAAAAACACTTAAATAATTTCTGAAAAAAACCTGGCAATGTGTTTCAAATGCAATTGTCATTTTAGTCTGTTTATTGGGAATGACAGTTGGCTTTTCTTTCCAGGGTTAATAGCAGAATTCAGCCTGACAGCTTGTCAGCAAACTTGAAAAATTCAGTCACAAAACTTAGATTCAAAATGAGCCATTCTTTCATCTGCCAATTTTGAAATGTCAGGAATCACCACGTTAAGTGAAAATCAAGTAGATGACAACTAATCTAGCTATCGAAAGGAAGCAATAAAGCATGGAGTACTTATAAATGATTATGAGGAACAACACTGAGAAAAGCCAAACCAGCCCAGAGCACCCTGTAAGGGCTCCGAGAACTTTCATCTCATGCTTTCGAACCAAATAAAAATACAACGAATAAAACTGTGTAAGTGGCTCCCGTGAGCAATGCTGTCGGCAGAGACTCATCCATACAACGGTGGTAACAAGTCTCTCTGGCTTGGCAGTTTCACATCAGGTCTCACAGTGGCTTTTGAAAATAAAGGCTTGATAACATGTGATTTTAATTCCCCTAATTTACTGCTGGGCACTGGCCCATGGCCACCACCTATTGACCAATCATCATTTCCATTAAGAATAATCTTTAGCCACTCATCTACACTGGAAACCACCAATAAACATAGTGAGATTTGCTGTATCACATAGTCCAAATAACTACAAATTGATAATTATCCAAATTAATTTCCCTGGTCCTACTGGCGCAAGGTCCAGGTATCAACTGTAGCCAAAAAAAATTCACAGTTGACTCCAGCTAAGGCAGCCAGAGGAGTCCTCTCTGGCACATAAAACTACTCCATATGACCCCGCACGGGTGATGGAAACAACAGCTACTCATTAGAAAATGCTTCTGAGTACTTCCTAGATGAAAAATGGACAGGCTTTATACCTTCTCTGTGTCCTTCTCAACAGAACCACTTACTAAAAAACATAAAAGAAAATTTGGATTTCTATTAAAGAACAAAACTACTAGTATCTCAAGGACAATGGCTGATAACATACAAATCTACAACTTCTTCCATTGCACAAAGATCTAAATCTTGTAAGATTATTTACCACCATTATTTATCATTTATCCAGTACCCTGCTGAAGGCACAGGCAAAAGGATGTTCCTAAAGCTAGCAACATCATTGTTAACTGCAGTTAACAATTTTGGAGCCCCAAAGCTTACTCAAATTTCCACCTTTGGACATAAAATACTATAAACACAGATATAGCTAGAAAGTTTGATGAAGACACAGTAAAGAAATGCTGCTTAACCACGTTTGTTGAAAACCAGTATCAACTTCCCTTCTCACTCTTTTATTTGCAATGAAGTTCCATTTATAATCATCAAATCACAGAATAGTTTGGGCTGGAAGGGACCTTTAAAGGCCGTCTAGTCCAACTGCCCTGCAATGAACAGGGACATCTTCCACTAGATCAGGTTCCTCTGAGCCCTGTCCATCCTGACCTTGGATGTTTCCAGGGACGGGACATCTACCACCTCTTTGGGCAACCTGCGTCAGTGTCTCACCACCCTCAGGGTAAAATATTTCTTCATTATATCTAGTTTAAGGAAGAAGTAGTATTTTTTAACTGTAGCTTAATCCTAGTTATTAACAGACAGCACCATAGAAGACTATGCATTTTTTAAAGCCAGGTATTGCTCCACATTACACCTCCTTGTGCTTCTCATCGCTTCCCCACAGCTCCTGCCCCAACTCACCAAGATCACCAAGCCTGGCTCCTCCTGGGCTAAACTGTCCCCTGGGAAGGTTTGACATCTGGCCTGGGGTCACTAGGAGTGCAGAGCTTTTAAAGGCGATTTGGACAATGCTCCAAGAAGCTGCCTTGTAGATCTCAATCTGTTACATCCCCCATGACAACAATGCTGGTCCCAGGACATCATGGGCTAATGGGAAGCGATGGAGCATTGCTCCCTTGCTGTATAAGCTGTTTAGCTGGGATGCTGAGAGACTCCACTGCATGAACAGGAGTGACGCACAAAATAGCTCCCCCATACCCTCAGCCTTAGGGTTCTCAAATGTAGGATACACGATTTAAAACTACCTGAAGGTGGTACTTATCCTTATCTCATCCCTGATACCTGCTATTACCATCACTGTCATGGACTGGAATGAAAATCTCCTCTTCAGTGCAGGGTCAGTGACAGAGCAGAACAGGCCCCCCACCTGCTCCAGTTACACATTTGTCTTGGATTTGGAGTGACTGAAGGGTGAAGACATTACCATCTGTGTTTGTGGGAGCTGAACACGATGGCTGATATTGCACTGGCTCAAGTGGTGGGTCTGGGTTTTCAAAGCACAATGTTTTAGAGGAGCAAAACATTCCTGTGGTCATAAACAAACCGTAGGGCACTCCTCCCCTTGTAAAACTGCCACCACCATCTCTCTGCGTGACTCCTTCTCTCACCAAGCTTGGCCACCTTGTCTGACATGGCATCCTCACCATCAGAGATGGGGATGTGCTTGCTTGGGTGACCCCAGTTTTACTTGCAAGTTCAGTTTTAGTGTACTTACAATCTTAAGTGATGGAAAACTGAGTAAAAAATCTGAGTTCCTGAACACTGTAGACCTGTCTGAAGCCCATTTAAATGAAGAAACTCAAAATTAAGCCTTCACAGGATTTTTATATATTTTTAAAAAGATTAAAATTACTTTTTAGATTTATTTCAACCAGCTTGGTAGAAACAGTGCCCCAAATGATGAAGATAATGATTTGTTTAACAGATTCTGGAGCTACAAGATTATTCCAAAACCTAAAGGCTGGAATAAACAAAGATTATTCCTTCTAGGTGGAGAACATGCAGTCTGGCTTCTTTGATTGTGTCTGAATCCTTGCTCTGTCAGAGTGCCTAAATTTAAAAACATTAGGAGCCTATTTGACTTCACAGAGACTATTCAACCACGCTTAAAACTTGGGCATATTCTCAAATATGCCTTGAGTAACAGGGTAGGTGTTATAGAAGAAGGTCATCTGTAGCAAAAAAGAGAGATAAAAAAGTTTCTTGTGATGAAAGTTCCACAGGAGAAAGGGATACAGCGCATCGAAATAGCACCGTAGAACAAACGATTTGTACCAAACATGGTCATATCAAATTGAATTAACTTCTAAGCACAAAATTACAATTGTAGTTACAGTTACAAAAGTAGAATACAATGCAAACTTAATAAAGAATGGAGCATAATACAAACAATCATGCAAGAACCAGGAAACATTTTAGAGGATTTTTGAAGAAAGAAGGAACTTTTGTCACCCTACTCATGGTAATTTTGCACTTTTACCATGATGTTAATGAAAAAAAAACTCTTTGTGAAGCCATGGAAAACAAAAAGGATGAAAACCAATTTTTTTATTTTCTTAAAAACATTACTGTAAGTTCAGAAAAAATTGTTCTTGAGTCTTAGCAAAGAGTGTTAATATAAAAGATTCACGAAGATACTGAATGGGGTATTTGAGAATGAGGAAATGATGAGGTGGAAAACTTCTGGGTGCAGGCACAGAAAACTCGCAGGATTTACTGTGCATTAACTGCAAAATCATAAGACAGGCATCCAAAAGAACTTGACATCTGGCACCAAAAGGGGGAGTGTGTGTCAAGGAAAGATTTGTGGGAAAGACTTATTGCCGATGCCAACACGCACTCAATTACACTTCTGATAGCCTTGAGAGCAGGGCGCACAAAGCCCAGCGAAACGCGCAGCTCCGCACTGGAGCACAGAACTCATTCTGATGGAAGAAAATTATGGGAAACTATACATTCTCAGCTTGTATCATTAACTACTATAATCATTTACTGTACACGGCATTATTAAATATTCCCCCAGGATAAAAGGGGTAAATATATTGCTTAAATATTCAGCGGCTGACTGTAAAATTTCATTCCAGATTAACTGATGAAGATGAAGAAATGCTGCTGAAAACAAACAATTTATCTTCACTACGCACAGGAGATCGCTCTTGGAATAATGCCAGAGGCTATGTGGGTTTGAATTCAATAGCTACATTAAAAGAAAACTACACCCCTACTACACACTGCGCTGAACATCACTGAATAAACAGTTTGCTGCAGCACTGCTTAAATAATTCAAAAAGGAATTTTGGGTATCAAACATTTTTCTGAAGTATTGTATCTCTTAATGTATTTCAAATAAATGCTTGTTTTTAAAACTTCTATTAAAATCCATTAGACTAAATGGGAAAACAGAAAAGTCAAAAGACTCAAAACCAACAAAGGACAGATTTTCTTGGAGAGGATTTAAGAAATATTTGTCATCAGTGAGAAAGTCACTTCCAAGGGCACGTATCTTATAATATACACACGCATTTACACTTACTCATCTGCAACCTTGAGAGATTCCAACTGCCTCTCATAAGTCTGGACAGCATAATTTTAGTACAGACATACGTGCATCGATATATTTGTATAGAGCTATAACAAAGTAATAAATAAGCAGCCTTATTCAACATCAGAAATTCCATAAACTATCTCCAATTAGATTTCATTTCCAGCTAGCTTTAACTTAGGATAGGAGTGCTTTGCAAACTCTGCTTTTGCAGTTTACTTTGAGAGTGTATTTCTGCCATTCTTAGGAAATGTAAATAATTTGAAATATTAAAACCTCACTAAATGTTTAATGGCATATAACTACAACAATGAAGAGAGGGAACACACGTTAAAGACCTTGCTGAATCGGCAGCAGTGCACCTCTGCTGAGGCCCGCCATCCATCACCTGTCAAGAATAATACTGTTCTGAACTTACATGAGGAGAGATTTAGATTAGATATTAGAAAAATTCTTTACTGTGAGGGCGGTGAGACACTGGCCCAGGTTGCCCAGCAAAACTATGGATGCCCCATCCCTGGACGTGTTCAAGGTCAGGTTGGATGGAGCTTTAAGCAACCTGGTCTAGTGGAAGGTGGCCACCTCTCCATGGCAGGGGGGTTGGGCTAGATGGTCTTTAAGGTCCCTTCCAACTCAAACCATTCTGTGATGTCTCTATATCCTCTGTATAAAATCGGTTCTTTCAAATGAAGACCTAATGATTGTGTTAATTCATGCTCCTTAACTGCATTGCTCACTAGCCTCATCATAGCTTCCAGCAGAACAGAGAAATCACTTCTAGTAAAACTTCAGGTGACCTTCTATGAAACCTGATGTGACTAACACGATGCCTACAGTGGTAAATAATGCAGCACAAGAAGAGTGAATCTGTAAGGAGAGGGGCTGGTGCCCCAAGATCCAGTGCCCACTCTGAGCAGATTCCAGGGGCTCTTACTCCAGACAGTTAGAGCATGACTACTCCATGAGAACTACACAGAGCAAAGACATCAGCTGCTGGATATTTAATAACAGCACAGAAGCTAATTTATTCCCCAGGACAAAAAGAAAAAAAAGGGGGGGATTTTTAGAGCTAGATTAATATATAGCAACAGTCTTGTTTTAGTATTTTCTGGGAAAGTTTACCTATGAAGGGATATAAAGTAGGTATTTAAGGAAGGAAGGAATGAAGGAATGTGTCTCATAAGCATCTCACAGCCAGAAACAAATACAAATAACTGACATGATCTCATCCAAACTCACTTCTTTTCTGGTCTAGGTGCGTGAAGCAAAGACATTCTTCAGACCTGGATTTTCCTCACCTTTGCAGGGGTGATTTGTACTAAAAAATATTATTTACTATGGACATTTAGAAAGATTAAAGTTCAGACATATAATTAAAAGAGAAGTATTTTCTTTTCTCCCAGCAATCACTGGTATTCTAGACACTTTCTATAAGCATGAAGTGTCCCTGAAGCCATGGCAGCATGATGCCAAACCTGTATTTTCCCTGGCTTGAGCATCCTGAATGGAGATGCTGGGGCACAGCAGACCTTCAGGGAAGGACTGGTGCTAGTTCCTGCAAGAATCGTCAGGGCACTAATTACCATGGTGTTTGCTCTCTTGTACCATTTGAAACAAGGTGACCAAGTCACCAACGGCAGTGGCAAACAAACCAGAGTACTTCTTAAACAGTGTGTACAGCAGGTCAGTCTCGTGTCCTATAACACTTTTAGGGACAGTCTCCCATTGTGAAGATGGGAAAAATGTTGAGTTTTTTGGTCTTGAACCCTGAAAGCTCATAACAGATCTCCTCAGGCAAAGATCTAAATTTTATGACAACACCTGAGGATCTAAACAGGGTCTGCATGACCTGGCAAAGTGTATGATCTGTAAGCAGACATTTTCTGAACAATTTAGGATTGCTAAATATTTTCACAGAATATGAAGAATACATCCTACTCTTATCTCTTGCTTTTAACACCTCTTTTCTTCATAAGAGGATGGCAAATAATATTCACATAAGCTAAACAAGACTGGAACCCATACATAGTGTTTCTGAGTCTGACACAGCATCGTTCACTGCGCAGAAAATTTCTTGTTCCTCTCACCATATACACAGCTTCATGTTCAAGACAATGCTCCAGTAATATGCAATATTTATCTTTCAGATTACGTTTACCTATACACATTCTGAAAAAAAATTATATATTTTTTTCAGGCTAACTTTCATCATGATTTCTTTTAAGCTAACAGCATTCTAAGATTATTTTTAAAATTTTGTTTTTAAACCAGAGTAATAACTATCTCAGGAAAAATACATTTCATTGCTTTAATCACTATTTTCTTACAGTACTTGATTTCCACTCCTTTGAATAACCCAAGATCAATAATAACCGGGCTAGTTTCGAGTCTACATGATAAAAATAGGTAACAAACCGCTACTGGTTAAAGAGGCTGTGCTGTGCACGGGTCAGCTCCAGGTCCCAGGTAGACATCCCGCCTGTGTCCTGGAGCTGTGTTCCACGCGTGCCTCCTCCTCGGCTACCCACATCGGGCCATTGCACCCTATCGATCTTCTCTAAATCTCCAGAATAATAAATTTCAAGACAACACAGTGCAAGCTGACTAAAGCTCTTTAATTACATCACCGCTGAAAGGAAATCATTGATCAACGGCATTATGGGAGCAGCAACTGCCCCCAAACCAGATCAAAGCTGGTGAGACGGTGGAGGAGCTGCCCCAGTTGGGATTCTTGCCCATGGACAAGCAAAAGAACCTTTGCTAACGCATGCTGCTTACTACGGGTTTGAAGCTCTCCCTGGCAGGTGTCATGCTCTAAGCATGGTTTTTGATTACTCTAATTAAATATAATATTATCAACAGATCTTCATATTGATCCCTAAACCCCCCTTCTAAATAGAGAATTAGAAGCTCTGAGGGAGGGACTTAGAGGCTAACAGGTAGGTTTAATGGTTTTAATCTCACATCAGCTTTCTCTATGTGATATTTCCTAAAATTACTATTGATTTCTTACTACAGCAAATGGAGAAATTTAATAATTTCCTTCATTAGAGTATAATTAGCTACTTTGTTACCAGCTAAATAAATAAAAACATAAACAACAGCACATATCCACTTTTTTAACAAAGACTAATAAAAATATTAAACAAGCTTAAATAGATAGTGAAGTTTGGTTTTGATTTTAGACCCAATTTAATAAAACCAAATGTATTGTATAAGCATCAGGAAATATTTATCTTTATATAAATGAAAAAGTTTTTTTCATCAACTAGCGACTAAAAATGTTAAAATATTAATATCTGCATATAGCATATATTCTCATATGCACATTTCATGTACGTGATAAAGAAAAATGAGAAAATACTCAAGACATTCTAATAAAAAGGGTATTTTGAATTTTTTCCTTTTATTTTTTTTTAGGTTTACAGTGCAATGTGGATGTTTCCTATTACCAGCATCAATTACACACGAATTAAATCATAAACGACTATATAATCCCCCAACTTTGTCCTTTAAAAACTCATTTAGCATTATTACTTCTCTCTGGTGCTAATAGGCACGCGCTGCCTCCACACCACATCTCTCTCTCATTCATTTCCTATTCCCTCAGGTGGTTCTCCTTGCTAATGCCCAAATGGCATCAACCTGTTGTTTAGCACATCCATGAAAAGGCGAGCCTGCTGGCTAATTTACCAAGGGATTAAAGCCCTGAAACCACTTCAATCTGTTACTCTGTCTCCGTTTAAAAGGCCTGCCCCTGACAGTCAGGCTGCCAAACCAAAGGGAAAAAAATAAAATATATTAAAAAAAATTAAATCTCATTTTCAGAAAGAAAAATTCAAAGTGGGAGACATTTAAAGTAATGCCTGCACATATCAAATACATCAGGTGCAGTTGCACCCATTTGCAGCCTGAAAGCTAAAAAATTGGGAAATATCAAGAGTTGTGAGAGTACTACAGGGATTTTTATGTTTAAATATGCTGATAGTATAGTTGTTAACAAAATCTGACACACTGATAACATAAACCATGTTACATTGACTGCAGTGGATATTAAAAGTTCTGCACAACTCTAGGTATTTTACCTAATTTTTCTAAAAAACCTGTATTCATCTGTGAACACGTTGGGTTTATTTCCATGCTCGTGTCCTGCAGGGACAAAGGCTGCACGGCTATTCCTCCGGCGACAGTCGCTAAACCCCCATTCCCAAAGGATGTTACGATTATGAACTGCTACACTGGACACCCACAGGATTGTTAAACTAAGTAAATTAATAGTATTTTTCAGTCTTTGTGGGAGCGGGGCTGTCAGCGAGAGAAGGGGCTGTCTGTACATCTGTAAAACCACCTCTGAAGTTGCACCTCCACCTTCCGATGGTGCTTTTAAGTAAACATCTGAGGTCAGGATCCAGCCCATGCTGACTCAAAGTCTTTTCCACTTTCTTCCTCTACCCTCACGAGTTTAATAAACAGCAAAGCCATCATTTTTTAACACTTTAAAAAGCAAGTGCAGTGATTCATAACTACTTCATAATTAAAATTTTATGGCAAATAGATACAGCCATCAGTCATCCAGTCTGGTACGTCCAAAAAAAGTGAGATTTCAATTTATAAATCCACGCGGTATTGTATGAGCTACACTGTATAAAAACACATTTCAAGGGAGTTATTGACTGGGGAAAGCAAAAGTTGGGGTTTTTTTTTATTTTTTTAAATCTAATACAGTGTGGATTATGACTTTGTTTGCTCATCACAGCAGTTCCATACAGTGACTGATGTTTAAAAAGAAAAAGAAATATTATCCTAGTGCTATACTAATAATGTCAGGTAGTATCCCTGGTACTTCCCAATGCCAAGAATACAGATTTTCCGGAATTACAAAATGCCAGAAAAAAACCACCCTGCATGGCAGTGCCAGGGGTTTCAGAGACAATGAAAGCCTGTAAAATGGTGTTTGTAAGATATGCAATTCAGATATATTTAACATAAGAGCATGATGCTCTGGAACCCATTTCAATAAATTTTACTACAGCGAGAACATGGAATTCTCTGACTTGCAATGAAAATAGTAAAATTGGTGGCCTAGTATACACATACATTTATGGATTTCCAAAATTTGTACTGAGTATCTCGGTTCTCATGAGCTGTAGAATCCATCATTGATACAGACTTAAAAAGAAATACTGTTCAAAACATGGCTCAGGATGATCTTACCTATTTAATATACATAGCCACCTCGTTTTAGTTAGAATGTAGGTAAGTGTTCACAAATCAGTGTTACCAGTACACATTTTCCTCACTTTGCAGGACCTGTAAAGCCTGCTTTTTTAGTATAATCTTCATTTTCCTTCTTTTATTTAGTGGGACATTATTTGTCTAGAAATACAATAAACCCAAATATTTTAAATAACAGAATGTGTTCTAGTACACATACTTGAAAGGACTTTTTTCTTAATCTCATAAATATTCCTCATCACCTGGGAAATAGCCTTCTGTTGGAACATACCCAGCTATTAAACTAGTTTTGTTCTACAAAATGTTCTGGTTTGAGATGCGGTGCATGTTACATAGCTTTCCAAGAAATACCTATTTTTAAGATATAAGGTGACATCACATTCTACATGTTTCTGCATGTACCCTGGTGCCACAAGATAGTAATTCTCTGTAAGAATATTTAAAGATTCCCAAAGCTCTTTGCAACTATAATAATGGCTGTCAACATCTGAGATTATTATCCACATCTAAAATGAAAAAATATCTTGTGACTTGGATTGAAAGGTTGGCATAAGTTTTCCAGTCAAAATTTCTACTTGGAAAAAGAATCAGCTTGTTTTCAGAAAAAAAAAAAAGGGGGGGGGGGAAGGAAAAAAAGCTGAAAAGAGCTAAACATTAGACTTGCTGCTTCAACAAACTATTATTACATGCTTCACCAGTCCATTAAAGAAAGTAATTTAATCAGTTTGTATTTTCTCAGTAAAATCTCATTCAGAGAAATTTTATTGCCAGCTATCTAAATAGTAAATACTTATTATCCTCTCAAAATGAGTTTTTGTTTGCCAAGGGCAAACCCATTGCTGTTATTGTAGTGCTCTGTCAGAGAAACAAGAAGTTAAAAAGGTTATAAAGATACCATTAACGTCATGGGACTGTCTTGTCAGGACTCAAAAGTGCTTAGTAATTGAGGGTTTTATTCAAAGTGTATTAGCACCCATACAAACAGCACGGCTAATATGATGCTTTAGGCTTTATTTTGTTGCAGCCCTGCATAATCACCTACAAACAGCTGAATACTGTAAATTTATCTGCTGAAGAGCACAGCACATTTTATCATCTGTTTCTAGTCTAAGTCTTTGAATAAAACGTCAATAACGTACAGCTTAAAGGCACAGACGAGGTGCAGCCAGCCAGGGCCACCAAGCAAGCTCTAACGACAACTAATTGGTGGCGGCAACGTGCCCTCTGCGCAGAAACACCGCGCAGGGGAAGGGCACACGCGGTGCCTTCATTCAGAAAAGTACATTTCTCGCCACTAAAAATGCTAGGAATAAGCCTGTTCAATACGCTTTTAAAAAATCTACCTGTACAGAAACACCACAGCAGAAACCTGGAAACGGTACAGCCCCAAAGATAATATTCTTAATTATCTTGGCAGGTTATTGTAGTGCAGCAGAGCCACTGCCATAGCGTCCCCGGGAGCAGGAAAGCTCCCCTGCTGCCTGCAGCCACTGCTTCTGGGGCTTCAGGTCACTCTGCCACTCAATTCCACCAGCTCATGGGTTTGCCATCCCCTGAATTTGGATTTTGGTGGCAAAATGAAATTATAATCATCTCAAACAAACACTTGAGAAAGACAAGGAACAATAATAGAAGTAAATAAAAATCTCTCTCCTCTGCACTTCTGTTGGTCCACAAATAACTCCTGAAGCTGTAGTAATTCTGTCACCTGGCCCTCACCTTGGGTAGAGACTCTTGATCAGGGTGTGTAGCGATAGGACAAGAGGTAACGGGCACAAACTTGAACATAAGTTCCATCTAAACATGAGGAGGAACTTCCTTACTTTGAGGGTGGCAAAGGGAACTTTGAGGGAACAGGCCGCCCAGAGAGGTAGTGGAGTCTCCACCTCTGGAGACAAAACTGCCTGGACACGTTTCTGTGCAACCTGTCCTAGGAGGACCTGCACTGGCAGGGGGCTTGGACTAGATGATCTCCACAGGTCCCTTCCAACCCCATATCATTCTATCATTCATTGATAGGATGAGGGGGAACAGTTTTAAGCTAAAAGAGGGGATATTTAGATTAGATATTAGGAAGAAATTCTCGATTGTGAGAAGGGTGAGATGCTGGCCCAGGTTGGGGGGTGTTCAAGCTAAGGCTGAATGGGGCTTTGAGCAACCTGGTCTAGTGGGAGGTGTCCCTGCCCAGGGCAGGGGTTTGGAACTGGATGGTCTTTAAGGTCCCTTCCAACCCCAAACCATTCTATGATTCTGTGATACACACTTGCCAACATCATTGCTAAAGTCGGTCAGTCAGAGGCTTACTAGAAGAAGTCCTCAGTTCCAAGTATCATTCATAACTATCTCAATTCTTTCCTTGAACTCTAGATATTTCCTTTGCCAGGCATATACCATTGAGGGACAACTGTCTTTCAGACAGTTGCTTAGAACATTTTTGCTTTAATTTGCAGTTTCTCCCCATCATAACTACTGTTTTCCTGCTGAATTTTAGGACGTAGCTCTTTGGGAATGGGGGTCACGGTTGTATTTCCACTTCCTCATGAGCTCAGTATGCTTGATAGGACCACTTGTGCAGGGCCAGAAATGGTGTCCCCATGCTCTGGGAGTGACATGGGCAAGCTCTGCAGCACATCCTGCTTGGGCTGGAGGGGGAAAGGGAGGACGGGCCGTTGAAGGAACCCCCTTATTATTACTCACTCCTCAGACCAGAAAATCTAGAAATAAAGTGTTACTGCAAGTTAGGAGTTAAAAAGGAGCCAAAGCGAGAGCCACAAACGGCTTTATCAATGCGAGTGAGAACAGAAACAATTTCTGGGATGAAATTCTGTTATGTATTTCCAAAAAGAAACTGCTCGTATTTCATATTGACACATTAATTAATAGGAACACTGCTAAGAATACTATTTATAGCGCTGCATCTTCATTGAAATAAGCTACTAGGCACAGGTTCAACTACTATCAGTTTCAGCGCAAGTTCTTTCTATTAAAAACCTTGATAACATAAGCAAATATAGACACCGCTGCCTTCCCCTTCTGCTTCGATGTTGTATAAATGCATAACAACATAACTGAGACTTTATTTATCTCCACTGACTACAGCTAATGACCCTCAGCCTGAATGGAGCTCTGCAATCAGCTGCTCAGCTCATACAAGACCAGTTCAGGGTTTCAAATACTTGTTCTTTTACAATGCAAAAGTGGATAACCCTTATTTCTAAAAGAAATCCATGAAAGAATCTTCCCTTCATGTTTTCTTGCCTTGAGTTGATAGCAATGGAATCACAACTGCTCAAAGAGGCTCATCATTATAAAATCATTAACATTTTTCAGAGAAGACTCTCAAGGGCTTAAAACCAACAGCATAAAATGCTCAAAACCTTTAAGACTATTCTCTGAGTAAATTGTTTCACTGGGTATTTTAGCAACATAAGGGGATACATGATGGCTTAAACAAAAAAGCCTGCCCAGAAATCTTAAATAATAAATTACACTGTAGCCATAGAGAAGAGCAATAGAAAGGGAATTAAAGGCAGGATCTGACATAAAAGCGTACATCTTGATTATTCACATTAGCTGTGTTTTGAAATACTTTTTTTTCCTTGCTAAAGTAATCAATACAAGTGATATGGCAAAGGACACAAGTTTTCATTACTCTCACCTTTTATTAAAGACACCATTTTGCCCTTTCCCATGTATCACAGTGCAATTCTTCAATGAGCTTGTGGCAACATGGCTGAAACCACTGGCTGCAAATTTAATTCAGTATGAACTTTCCTTGCTTTTGCATATTGATTCGCATTTGGAAGAGTGTTAAACGAAAGACTAGCTTTTCATTTTAAAAAAAGGAGGAGGCTAGAGAAATACATCTGTATTTCTGTGTGTATATACATACATATATATAGTTTATATCTGCCAATACACTGTTCAAGTAAATAATAAACACCGTCTCTACCTTTTTATGATTTAACTGCTCTTAAAAAGCATCCAGAACAATGTTTTAACTCGCATCTCTCTCCATCTCTTTCTCCCTTTCACATGCTTTGGTTTTGGATCAAAAGATTGCTGGTGCTTGTTCAGGTCTCCCTACACAGCTAAACACCAGACAAGGAACTAGGAGTTTTAAATGCTACAGGCAAAGATAGCTCTAGGCAGTTAATGTAAGTTTATTCATCACATATTTGGGAGATTTTTTTTTGAATAAACTCTCTGAATGCAGTCTTCAATTGTTATTATGTGAAGCTCTCAGAGTAGACCACGCGAGGCTTCTAGCTAGCAGCTACTTTTTTCAAAGGGAAAATACTCATTTGTCTTTAGATAAAATTATTAATACATATAATATGTTACTTGAAGTAGCTGAGAGACTGGAGCTATATTGTCTTTAAAACAATTCTGAATGGGTTAAGCAGGATGCTGTTAGAGGGTAAAAATGCATTTCATTTCCAGGACGGCAATATCCTACCACAGACAGAACACAGCAACTCTCCCACCCTTTTCTAAGTTTATTTTGGTTCTAATTCCTATTAACAGTTTGGTATGATTAGGCATGTTACTGCTAATTCAGCATGTATGGAAGCAACTGCATTCCTCTATAGAAAAAGATAATATCATCTCTTCTGTGAACAAAAGTTTTATGCCCATTTTTTTCTTTTCTCCACACCTCTGACACTTTTTTGTATTTTTTTTTCCAAGTACATTTGCATGCTTTTCCGCTTAAAATTAAAACCACAAATAAGTTCAAATATCTACAGGCAGCAGCAACCAATGAACACAAGTAGCATTAGCTGTGAACTGTAAAGATCACAGAGCATGACTTCTACCCTGCCTCTCAAAAAGGAAGGAATACAGAACGGTGGCCTAGAAACAAAGAAGTGAAACATCAGATAAAGTTCCTGGTTGTATTGCAAATACCCAAATAATCCAGAAAAAGCATTACCGTTTAAAATAGAGATACAACATGTACGCTTTTTACATCTCAGTAAAAAAATAAATTGTCCTGGTGAGAACAGAAAACCATTTTTTCTCCAAAGACTGCATTTTCATAATGTCACATTTTAAAAAATAACAGCTTCTCAAAACACTGAGAAAGCACAGACTGTTGAAAAGATCAGTACTCCAAGAAATGAAGGTAATACTTGATATAGAGCCCATGTGAATTACATTTTAAAGAGCAAATTTAGAAAAAAAAATTGTTTTAGCTATCTAAAACTGAAAAACACTCTTACAAGAATAGTATTTATAGTATTTTAAAAGATAAAGCCACCTAATTATTACAGAAGTCTGCCTACAGCAGTCTTGTAGGCAGAAAAAATTGTTATATAAAATCCTGTCAAAATAACTGACATAACCAAACACCCACCCATTTTTAAAAATACAGATATTAAAATTTCATAAAACAAGTATGAGCAAAACAAAAGGAAAACAATAATTCCTATTTTTATAGGAATTCTTACTGGTAGTCTCATAAGTATGAACATTTTGCTGAAGTCACAGCAAAGTTCCTATCAAAGGATAGGTGGTCATCCTTATAAAAAGCCTAAGACAACTGCACTACTGGGGGAAAAAAAAGTCTTTGCAAAATATTCACCACTATATTTTAAGATTTATTCAGTCAACACCTCATAATCATCTCTAAATCTAATGGGACACAAATGCATTTCATCACAGATGAAAATCTTCAGCGACTGCTAAAATGAAAATCAAAAAATTATTACAATCTAGTAGTTTGGCTTGCAGCATGCATTAATCAGAAATCATAATAAATCCACATGCTTCTTCAGACAGCACATTAGTCAAACAGTTTTGTATGATAATGACATTGACTAATGGGCTCAGAGTTAGAAGGGTCAATCATAAACTCATCAAATGCTTCATTTAATTTCTTAATTTGGACAAACACAATTTGTTTATGGGAAAGATATCAGGTGTTCTTGAATGAATAATGGCTATGAAACCAAACTCCATTAATCAGCTCTTGATTACAAATGACTCAGAGATTGTTTGTTCTAATTTCATTCATTTGGGTCAACAAAGAAAACACGAGTAAACGAAACCACTTGGAGAAAATGGCACACTTAGTTCTCCATATTTAATAAAGTTGTAATAAATATTCTTTCAATAGCTGTAAAACAAGAATTTTATTACTTTCATTAAATACTGTTCTTGGTTCAAGTGAAAAAATTAATATATATGATTTACAAGAAGACCACGTAAGCGTGAAACAAGATCTTTGGGTGCTGGATGACTGTACTTCTGAATTCAGAGCAATGTGTGTGTGTATCTCAGGTTTTCCTGAAAAGATGAATGTGAAAAGCACAAAAGTGGCAGGTTTTGATTTTCCCTTGCTGTGAAATATTTCAAGAAAATGGTGCAAATTAACATATTCAACAAGTAGGCAAATGAGCTGAGATGAACTGATGGGGAGCTAAGAGGAAAAAAGGCCCACGGACCTGTTTTTACAAGGATTCACAAATTACTGCTGTCTTTTCCAGGCTTTAAGACTTTAAAACCCAGCCTGCATTTCTGTAGGCCATTAGAGTTCAGGAATGCTTCTGCATTTTGTTACTGAACAGAGGAACAAAAGAAGTTTGTTTGCAAGAACTGGGGCTGTATTCAGGAGGAGCCGTCACCAACACTGCTAAGGACACCATGTTCAGTCTGAACTGCCTGCTGCTCACCAGCTTCAGCCACACACACAATGATGGGATCTCCCCCACACGCAACGATGGGATCTCACCTTGCTGCTCCTGGTGAACACCGGGACAAGCCAGCGAGCTGCTCCACAGCCTCGTGGTCCCAGGTTCTCACACAACCACTCCCCCAGCTCAGGGTGGTCCCTGGACCCTTAGGGCTGCACTGGTGTCCCAGTTTGAACCACAGCGTGTAGACCCTGGCAAGCACACAAACTTGACAGCACCACTCCCACCTGTACCTTGCAGCACCGAGGAGTGGTAGAAGAGGAGCATTTCCCCCCATGACCTCCAACAACCACAAGACCATCTCTCAGTGGAGACGCCTTCGGGTTCCTCTGCTCTGTGCAAACCAAACAAGTTGTCTAAAGCCTCTAAAAACAAACTCACAGAAGCATCCAGGAGGTTTAGCTGTCAGGCAGCAGGCACCGGCGATACCTAAAGCCGCTTAAAGCAAGACTGTTGGATGTAGAGGCATTTTGTACCAATTGGGATTTTGAGACAGAACGGGCTGCACTGTGCAGCGTCGATACCAATTCTGTCAATATCCGGCTCTTATATTTACAGTATTTTGTGCAGTAGCACCAACAAACAGAAATATTCAACTTTGATTAGAAGCCTGCCTTTTCCTGTGAGTATATACTTAAATACAATAATGATAATTGATTCTATATCTACAGTTCAGGTACCTTCGCTTCACACACAACAATGTGTACTTCTACACAACCCTTAAGTTCTACATCCAGTTGAAAAAATAACAGCAGATAGGGCTGTAATTACTAATTACAACTTCTAATCTCAGTCTGGATCTAAGGAGGAAAAAAGGATGACATGGTCACACATGGGACCAAGTTCCGGGATGCAGGCATATCCCTGCTCTATCACAGACTGCCTGTGACTATTGGCAAGTCACTGAAACTCCCTGAAACAGTTGCCCTACCTCAAAATGGCACTGTGACCTAAAATCCATTGATAGATAGCAAGCATTTACCTATTAAATTAGAGGTGCCTTGGAAATGCCAACCAGCTGGAGGGAGCAAGGCCTCCTATAACTACCTTCACACTCAAAAACTTGCAGGATGGACCACCATGACAGTGAGAAGGAGCAAGGACATTTTATTTCTTTTCCACTTACCTGTCCCTTCAGGAAGCTGAGGGAGGGATTCTGGCACACTTCACATCTGGAAATTAGACGGAGAGGCCCGAAACATTTAAACAAGTGATTCATGCCCACCAGCTTGAGCCAGTGCTGCTGAGCAGATCGAGCACTTTAAAGCCCTTTTCTGGGCATCCACGCTATAAAATCCAGCCAAACGCTCTCCAGTTTCACTTGTAGAAAGTCTAAACTGAAGGGTGATAAACATCCAACGATTTACAGAGTATATACCATCACAAGAGATCTTAGGGGCACGCATTCTGGTTAATGTCTTAATGACCACAGACCAAATCAGGCACCTATATAGAGAAGATGGTGCAACAGATCAGGTAAAATATAAGAAATAAATATTTTGCTACCAATATTAAGACATAACATTTCCCAAAAGGCATGCTTAAATAGAAACTAGCCACACAGCCACATATGGTTTCTGCAGCCAAAACAGTGCATAATTAAATTACTGGGCAAAGTTGCTAAATATAAATTGATATAAAACTTAAGGTAACTGAAAAATTGTCTTTGACTTAAGATCAATAGCAGGACTGAAAGATTCATCTGCACATAATTAGCACACATATTTGCATCAAAATCATGTATACCATATGCTACAATATTACTGAAAACACATTAGTTATAATGTAAGCCTGAGATACTTTTGTTTCTCAGTAGCACAAATAACAGGTCTCAGATAAAAATCTAACAAAAAATAGAAATTATAAAAGCTTCAGAATTATTTCTAAAGACAATAAATGTTCATTAACTAATAAAGTTACTGTAAAGTCTGCTTATAGGCTCTTTTTACATTATGGCATCTCTACATTAGCAACTACTCATTGGCTTCTTAAACTAGAAAAAAATACACATTCTACAGAAATAGTTCAAAGCATTTTTTTTAACCTCTTGTAAGAAGGTCAAAGAGGTTCATGAAGCGAATGGCATTTAGATACCAATACAATGGTATTATAAATTGCAAAAGTAGATTATTTTGTGTCAAAGATATTTCATTCTCTACCCTACTTGTTTAATTAAAACTATGCGTTTTTTCAGCAACCATGAAAATGAAGTTGAATTAATTATTGAAGTAATTATTGATTAATCAAACGTTTACTTTGCTCATGAATGACACAAAGCAGCTGCACTTCAAAATCACATACTCTGTATGGACAAGACAATACGTTAAAAAAGTAATTGCTTGCAGTAATGACTCTTTTTTATATAGTTGTCGCTGTGCATGCAGAAAGTATTATTTTTTTTTAGTACTCTAATGACATTATGTAGCTTTGCCAATATTTTTGGAGCAAGTAATGTATTAAGAAATGGATTTAACGTCCAGCTGTATAACCACTTGTGCATGGCTACGAGGCTCATTGGCGTAGACCATCCAGGTGAGTTCAAATACCTTCTGCATCTTTCTGAAATTCTGCAATTCTGAAAATCTGCAATTCTCATAAAACACACAATATAAAAATGAGCTAGCATAAATTTATTGCAACATACATTTTTCTTGATTTTTTTTAATCATTTAATTCTTTTATCACTCAGAGTTTGTTCAAAAGTATTCTTTCTGCTGATGTCAACTAAATGGTTTCTGACACAGAAATCTGATGAGTAGGAATCAGCAGTTGACCTAGAAACTGAGTTCACTAACTCCATAATTAGATAAGTTTCCTAAATTAGCTAGTTTGCAAGAATGGGATAAAATCTTCCATCTTCAAATATGTACTTACAGCAGAAAGTTCATATACTCTGAAAACTTTTGAGTCTGTGAACAGGAAATTCAGGTATATAAACATATTAATGAGCACAAAAAATTCTTGGGAAAAGATGCAGAATTTTTTGATTTATTTTAGTGGATGAAACTGCAGTTGTATTTCTAGTGATCCTTTAAAAGTAAGAGAATAAAAAGATATTCAGAAGACTTTTGGATTGCCTTAAGCACCTGATGTCCTCTCTTTAAAATCCGGATGCAACCGAAATCAAGGTCCTTGTCTGCTTGTAACAGATTCGATTTAAGATGTTGTTAATAGACACTTCCAAGCAATAATTTGTGACTGTAACAAGAAGGTAACATTTTTTTATTGAACTATATCCAAAGGAATTCCATGTTATCTGCTATTTTTAGGAACTTCAGAACAAAAACAACAACAAATTCACTGTAGATCAAACCGTGAAAACACATATTCACTGTAGAAGAATAAGATACCCTATGAGCTTCCTGCGTTAAGTTCTTCCTTAAGTTTCTGCTTGATATTCTGGCAGAAAAGTACTTCTGAAGAACTTCAGTTTCAGGGTTCATGGAGCAACACAAAGGAAGAAAAAGACATAATGTAATCCACAGATGTGGTTTCTTCCATTCATCTCTAATAATGAACCGAGAGAAGTGGGCGGCATATTCAGAGCACCTACTAAAGCCTCTACCAGTCGGCTTTAAGTGCTCAGCAAGAGAGACAAAACAAGACATTAGGCTGATGAACACAATCCAAATTTGGTACTTGGGGTACCAATAAACAGCATCTTCAGTCTCTCTTTCAGAGCAGTGGGAGAAAACATCACCCAGGTCAGACACAGCTGGATAAAAGCAATACCCTGTTGTTACTCAGTCATTCAAGAGTAGTCATAAGAGTAGCAGTCCAAGAAACTTGATCATTATCTCTTTATATCCTAATTGGTATGCATGAAAGGACCACCACGTATATTTGTATGTCAATTAGAAAGGCTGCAGATGGGGGGAATCCTCATTGCATTAGGTTTTTGCAATTCACAAATGCAAGACACTACTGTTTCATGCATTTATTTCCTACATTAATCAATGATGAATAACTTCTCTGTTTACTACACACCACATTTAACCAAGCTGTTAGTCACTACTGCCAGCCTAAACATTACATCTGTGCGTGTGGTTGGCCATCCCTGTACCAGTCAACTCTTAATGCTAATGTGCAAGTAAATAGACAATTATTCTAATATTTAAAAAAAAAAAAAAAACCACCAACCTGTCATCAAGGGTGTATTGTGATAACAATGCTTTGTGTAGATTTTCAGAACAATTGTTTTATCTTTCCTCCACCCACCTTCCTCTTTATTTCCCTCTCAAGTTCTCAGTCTCATTCTCTTGTCTCAGGGACAACTTTGCAAGGTGAGCTTCAGGAAGTCCAACTTAAAACTTCTTTTAGTCCACTTTTTCTTTGTTTTTAATGCTTTAATAGCTTGTGCTCAGTAAAAGAGCATGATACAAATTTAATCTTCAATAATTGCTACATGCTATTTTGTTACCTGCAGCATATCAAAACCCGAGGTCCTGATCCTGTGCCTGAAAGCCCTCTTGGAGGGCTTGCTGGAATGCAGCAGAAGTGATCAAGCTGCATCTGATGGGATGGGGACAAGCTATTTCAAAGACATGGCGATTTGATGCAGCTCATCCCATCCCCTGTCCAGTCCCCTGGGCTTGTGATGGAGTCCCAGGAAGGGAGGAGGATGTCCTACAGCATCTCTGCCAGCCCCTGGGAGCTGCTGCGGCAGGAAGGACGCTCGGCCATCGTGTTCTCCTCTGCTCACTCATATGTACCCAGGTGTAGCTTGCTTGGAGGGGGTTTCATTAGGAACAGCTTCCTATCCATTCAAATTCTCCTTAGCTTGGGGTTCAAGAAATGCTGCACGAAACACTTTTATAAACATTTTTAGTGCCTACCTCTGTGTTCGTCATACAGAGAAATGCAAGTTCAATAAGACATCTTTCCTCACCGAATGGAGATTTATTTATATAAATAGAAGTAAAATTCAATTATCCAAAGCACAAATAGATACTACTCAAAACAACTATTTGAAATTGATAGAAATAAGAATTTTATATTAAAGAAAACTGACCATACCCATAGTAACCATATTAATCTCTTTGTCAATATTCAGCAACTTTTAAGCTTGTAATAAGTTCAAATTCTCACAATTTCTGGGGAAAGTATTATTTTAAAAGCTACTTTTAAATGTCCATTAAGCAGGTGAAATATTTAATGTATTATTTCATCCTTTGTGCATGTATACAAACACATGTTATCCATCCTTCTAAAATTGTTTGCATAATGAGAAATTCAAACTAGGGCCATTGAGTTTCCAGTGGAAAGAACATAAATAGCAAAATCAAAAGTAAGAAAGCCATAATAAAAATGAGAAATTAATCAACATTTTATAAATTTGGCATTTAAAAATAAGCAACAAAAGGAAATTTTTCATACTTATTGCCACCTGCCTGCCTTACAACTTTGCATCATTAGAAAAGACCAAAATAGAGGCCATCCTACTTAACTAAACAGTTTTTATTAAAGTAAAAGAAAAGCAAGAATCTATGAAGTAGCAAGTGATCCTATTAGTTCCACCAGACTAAAATCATACAGTCTACGTATGTGGTCCTTTCAGCCACATCTGTTATGAGCCGTTTTGATAGCAGAAAGTAGAGAGTATTTGACTATTTATTTAGCAGGCACTGAGCGCAAATTAGGATTTTTCTCTGCAGTAACATGTGTTGTAATGGGTAGATTTTTTTTAAAAAATGTAGTAAGTATTGTAAAACACTTGCATTTTTACAGCAGCTAAGGCCAAAATATTTGTTATATTTAATTATTTTCTCTTTAAGGGATATGTAAAATGTAATAAAGATGCATGATATAAAATTAAAGGGAGCAATCTGATAGTATAATTCAAAGATAATGAGTTAAATATCCAATACCCAGAATTGCTGTCAAACAGATCTGATAAATGTTAAATGCTTATGATTTGTATTCACCAATTTTTACCACATATTGCTAATGTCATGTTAGTGTCTCAGTTCTGAAGTTTCCTTTAAATAAACTCTGTCGAGAATTCTTTGCACAAAAATGCC
Organism: Tringa solitaria; assembly: GCA_026413425.1. Taxonomy (NCBI): domain Eukaryota; kingdom Metazoa; phylum Chordata; class Aves; order Charadriiformes; family Scolopacidae; genus Tringa; species Tringa solitaria. The sequence continues at coordinate 8,518,384 of JAOXJM010000052.1, forward strand.
CTATTCTTGAATGTTCTTTCAGTGACAGATTGAAATGCAGATTCCAAAAATAGATCAGTCACTTATTTCAACTCTAGACCTTTGAAAATCCAGATCAATTGCCTTTTGTCATCGTCTTTATATGGAGAGTAAGAAATTTCAGCTTATCACCATAGAAAAAACTTTTAGACTACTTTGGTGCGGGCAGCCAGATTGCTAGTTCGAAATGACCACGTGCTATTTCTTATCAAGAGATTTATATTTTGGAATATTCATCCACATTTTAATCTTTATGAGAAAGCATGGGTGCCATACAGCAATTTACAGCACATATTAACTGCCTTTAAAGTGTCAAGGTTTTCTGTCAAGCTTATGGGTTTTTTGCAAGGTGGCATTGGACGCAGGGCAAACTTTTTCCTTAAAATTAGTGATAAGAGTGAGAAAACGTTTAAGACAAAATCCTAGCTCAAATCTTCTGTGCTTCTCCGTCTCTTGTTAATGAAGTCTGGGAAAGAAATCACAGACACCCAAGTGGTTTGGCAACTGTAAGTGACAGAAGCTCAGCTAAATCCTCTGTTTACACTGGGGATTAGCCGGGAAGATTGTGCGCCGGGAACTGAGCTGGCGATGGTCAAGGGAACCTGCTCCCTCTCCGCCCGTGGGGCAGCGGCACAAAGCCCCGTCCTGGTAGGAAGTGACCCATAAACGTATCCCGACGAAGGATTTACACAAAGCCAGCCTGCCTCACAGAAACTCCATATGACCATTAACTGGCCTGCAAGGCCTGCCAGGAGGCCTAATTACAGGTCTACAGAGCCCAATAACAAAAGCTGAAGAGCTTTAGCCAAGGGATGATCTGCTTTATACTGACTTGAGAGAGTCCATATAGAGTGACAAAAAGAAAGAGGTTTAGCTTTAAAACTCTCCCAAGAGACAAAGCATTGTAGCTAAGTCTGGAAGGCCCACATGCAACATACTTCAGATAGGCTTAAACATACCACCCTCTCAAAATTAACATTCAACTATTGCCTGCTTAACATCTGCTCAGACATGGCAAGTTGCTGCGATATTGTTAGAGGATGCTAAAAAGGCTTTCTTGTATAGCAATATTAAGAAGGGTAAGTAAATAGAGTCAGGCAAATATAAATTTATAGCTGAGACCAACAATTTCTATTAAATGACAGTTTTTATAAATCAAAAATCAGTTGCCTTAAAAATTAAAGCAGAGCGCTACAGTATCTTCAAATATTGCCCTGCTTAATAAGAGTGAAGATACTGACATTAATCTACACCCAAAAAGAAAAAAATAATTTAACAAAGTGCATAGCAACGCCAGTATGAATGAAGGACTTGGAGACAAAATGTCTTGACAGCACTATATTACCTGAATAGAAAAATGGCCATCTTCCCCTCCTCCCCTCACAAATAGGGTGAAGAAAGCTCTTGAACTTAAGCCCTGACATCAAACCATTTTCCCTCAATTCTATATATGTTCCAGGTTCTGAGAGAACCACTGAATCATAGAATGGTTTGGGTTGAAAGGAAACTTAAAAATCATTTAGTTCCAACACCCCTGCCCTGGGCAGGGACACCTCCCGCCAGACCAGGTTGCTCAAAGCCTCATCC